>CM075007.1:17188168-17237490 GCA_037576675.1 Pangasius sanitwongsei | reverse complement strand
AAAACGCCGTGTAAACATACTGTAGTGTCAACTTATTTCGCAAGTATGGAGAACAGCGATAGATGGACGGACGCTGAGGTGCAACACAGCTCCGATCACAGCGTCCTCAATCCTCCGGTTGTTTCCGTTGTTGAACGCTGCGCACAAATGACGTCGCTGTTGACCGGCTTACGTCACTTCCTAGTGCCCACTGTCAGTGCGAATGCAACCCTTTAAATGGTACTGGGAAATAGTTCACGCAAAATCGCCCAGTACTTTAGTACCATAAATTTAGTTCTGGAAATAAAGAGGTGCGAAAGGCCCTAGTGTTACCTATCTATTAAACTTTAAATATGTAAATATATAACTCCCCAACTATGAATAACAGGGAAATTACAATACTCCAGGGTTTAACACATACCAAATGGGTAGGCACTTAAGCCTGGCTCATTTCCTGCATGATCAGATCTTTGGTTGCTGAAATATTCATTGTCGGCTGATGCGTTTTTCGTCCTTGGTTCAGCAAGGATGGCTCTGAATGCTAGACAGTCAGAAACAGATGGTATAATACATGCTCAAATTTCTCACCATAGTTTGCACTAACATGCAAAGGAGGAACACAATCATGCCACTTACTTTTGTCACAGTTCTCTATAGCCTTGGCAGCCTGAGAGGGTTTGTGATACCTGACGTAGCCCAAACCCTTACTCTCCCCTGTAGATTTATTTTTTATGACGATGGCATACTCTATATCTCCATAGGGCTGTCATTAGTGAAAGAATGAGAGGACAAGGGAAAGAATGAAAGACAGAAAAGAAAGTTTGGTCAAGGTCCAGCAAAATTACTACTTAACCTTTACTTACAATTTATGTAGTACTGTCTAGCTTTCAAACACTTTCAGCAAGTGTGAAATCTCTGCCTTTCTTGACCAGAGATACATTAGGACTGAAAGAAAAAAGTATTTTAGGAAATCTATAGTAATGTATAGAAGTACAGCAACCCTGACCAAGATAAAATAGTAATGAATAAATCTTTCTAAAGAAATACGCTGTTCCTCAAAGAGTGGTTAGTGGACTATATGCAAATATCTCTAAATCCTGTGCTATCAGCCAAAATCCAGTCAGACAGATTGGTTATTTATGTGTTCAAAGCACCTGATTCATCTCATCAGTGAAATGACAGGGGGAAAAACACAAACACACAAACACACAGTCTGACAACATCGACAACACAGGTAGACCTTTTTGTTCAAGTTGAAGAAAGTTGTGTTTAAACTGACTGACCAATTACAAAACATAAGATAATCACATGATCCTCAATTGCTTACAAGGTTTTTGTGTTTAAGAAGCATAAGATGCATGACAAAGACTACAAAAATAAACATAATTATATAGTGCCACATTCAGCAAGGAATTTCTGTATGACTTGACAATGCGCATGGTGATCTTTGATCTCTACTAATAATGGTGTGTTTTCTTCCTTTGACTTTATTACACTAAAACAGTGCAAACTTGTCTTGAACTACTGCTTGCCTTTTTAAGGAGCTGTACTATAAAACTTTTGTTCTTGTACCATCAAAAATGGCTCTTTTTTTTGGACACCAGTGCATTCTGAATTGTATACATTTTTCACCATCTGTTAAACCAATCAAATCAATCTGTTTTGGAGTGCAGAGGTAAGCTGCCAAACTGGGCTGGAAACATAATCCATCTATCCATTCTCTGTACCACTTTTCCTACACAGGGTTGCAGGGAGCCCGGAGCCTATCCCAGGGAACTCGGGGCACAAAGCAGGGGACACCGTGGACGGGGTGCTCAGTCACGCACCCACACTCACTCACACTCTCACACACACTACGGACAATTTGAAAATGACAATCAGTTTACAACGCATGTCCTTGGACTGGGAGAGGAAACCGGAGTACCCGAAGGAAACCCCCGAAGCAGGGGGGAGAACATGCAAGCTCCATTCACGTAGGGCGGAGGCGGATTCGAACCCCCAGCCCCAGAGGTGCGAGGCAACAGTGCTGACCAATAAGCCACCACGCCTCCCGTGTCTTTACATTGTCATGATGTTAGTGTTATACCTTGAAGGTCTCTTTTAGGTCATCTTCAGTAAAAGTTTTGGGAATCATGACAAAGATCCGAGTCAGTTCCTCATCCTCCACATCTCTGTGGCTCCCAGAAGATCTGGACTGGGCGATGAACACCTGTCCAAGGAGAGAGACCAGAGAGGCTGATAAGAACAACAAATGTGTGTGTGGGCCCAAGGCTACATCTACAAACTAGTCATATGTCATTCAAATGCACAATCAATTCAAATAAAGAAGTACATTTCCAGTCACAGTCTGGGTGATGCGCTTCACTGGTCTGCAAAGTCGTCTGGGGAAATAAAAAAAAATAAAAAAAATGCAATAACACACAGAAAATCACTGTAATGAACAAACACCTTAATAGGCTTGGTTCCTTCAGCCAGGCACTTGCCGTGCATTTCCTCCATGGCGGTACATGCCTGCGAGGATTTAGCAAATTTCACAAAAGAGACTCCTTTCGACTCTTTCGTCTGTTTGTCTTTTACCACCCAAATGTCTTGGACTTCACCGAAAGGCGAAAAACGCTCCCGAATAATGTCCTCGGTGATGGATTTGCTGGTGACCAGAAACAGCCGACTGTTCGGGGGATCATCGAGATAAGACGACGGCCTGTTGTAGTCCTCCATTTTCACTGCACTGTTTAGCCGCGAACCTTGTTAGCTAACTCGCTAGCTAACAGGCTAACTAACACGCCTGCAAAGTGCCTGGCAAGTTTATTCGCTTCTTTAACACGGCAAAATATAAATAAAACACTTAAAAACGGAAAGCTTTACCGAAATATTCGACGTCTAACTCACTCAGTAACTGCAAAACAAGAAAAATCGCAATGTACCGCCTACACTCCAAACACTGTTTTTGTCGTCACACTTCAAAATAAAGGTCTTTCTGCTTAACGCTGCAATGTTTTGGTCTGAATTCAAACAGTCTTACTTTATAAATAAATGAACAAATAAAGACTTTATTACGAATAAATGAAGTTATCAGGCACAACAAGTAGTCCACTGCCTACAGTATTCTGCGTGCTAAAAGAGATCTAAAAGAGAACTACACTCACTGCTCACTTTATTAGGAACACCTGTACACCTGTTCATTTATGCAGTTATCCAATCAGTCAATCATGTGGCAGCAGCACAATGCATAAAATCATGCAGATACAGGTCAAGAGCTTCAGTTAATGTTCACATCAAACACCAGAATGTGGAAAAGTGTGATCTCTGTGACTTGGCAACCGTGGCAAGGTTTTGGTTTGGGTGAGTCTGTGCCCATGATAGACTCAGAATCTTGTTCTTGGCTGACAGGAGTGGAACGTGATGTGGTCTTCTGCTGTTGTAACCCATCCACCTCAAGGTTCAGTGTTTTGTGCATGCTGAGATGCGTTTCTGCTCACCACAGTTGTAAAGAATGATTATACAGTATGCAATACTGTATCCTTCCTGGCAGCTCAAACCAGGCTGCCCATTTTCCTCTGATCTCTCTTATCAATAAGGCGTTTCCACCCACAGAACTGTCGCTCACTCAGTGTTTTTCAGACCATTCTGTGTAAACTTTCTGAAATACTCTTCTGGTATCAACATCCATGCCATGATCAAAGTCACAGAAATCACACCTGTTCTTCATTTGTTGTGGCAAATACTTGTGCAAATCAGAATAAGAAAATGAATTACAAAGACAAGGGGTTCTGCCAAAAGTCAATAGACTTTATTGTATCAAACAACAAAGCCGAGATGGTCTGCAGAGCATCTGATTTACATAGTAGTGGCTCATGCTTTATACACTTCTAAAACAATGATCTCATGAGATGGAGTTTTCCCTTTTTTTCTTTTAATCACACACCTGCCCATCGCCACAATTATTTCACTGTCCCTTTATCTTGGCTTTAACCGTGGCGAGAGGTCAGTCAGTTTATTTTTAAAAAATGTTAACATTTCTTCACACCCTTAACAATGCACTGTAAGAAATCGCAAACATCAAACTGGTGAAAAAGATACAAACTTCAGGTACTCTGGTAGAGAAAAACGCTTTCTCATGAGAAAGGACAGAACAGATCCTGGTAGAGGAAGGCACTTTCCCATGAGAAAGGAGAGAACAGGCCTGGACGGAAAAGATACAATTTATGAATGAGAACTGTGTGCTTAGTGATTTCCCACAAGTAGAGCCACATCAGTTTTGTCTTAGTTTTCTTGATTTCACACACACAAACATTCTCTATAAAATTATTCTCTAATTAATTGATTAAAACTATCCTACTGATTTACCATAGAGTCACACTCTCTTCATGATTAAAATGCACTTCAAAGTCATTCTCAGGCTGAGGTGATTTGAGGTCATGATTCAACACAGTAACACAGTACAATACTGTTGTATAAATACTGATTGACATAATACTAATTAAGAGTTAACTAGTTAACGGAAAATACGTCCACACATTCTGATGTTTGATGTGAACATTACCTGAAGCTCTTAACCTGTATCTGAATGATTTTTGCATTGTGCTGCTGCCAGATGATTGGATGATTAGATAGCTGCATGAATGTCCGGGTGTATGAGTGTTTCTAATAAAGTGGACGGTGAGCGTAAATAAGATATACTGTATGGAACCCTACTTCTGACTCCACTACATTCAATCGTTTTAGTGAGCTTATAAGCTTTGTCCTATATATTTTACATTTTACAAGTAAGAAAGAGAAAGAAACTGGTGGCCACAAGGCATCATGCTTTGGGATTCTTTGGATAGCTGTCAAAGACTGAGATGTCAGCAGCAGAATGAATTCAGAAGTGTACAGAAACATTGTGTCTTCCAATTTACAGAGAAATGCATCCAATCTAACTGGGAGGATGTTCATCATGCAGCAAGACAATGACCCAAAACACCCTGCCAACACAACAAAGGACTTCATCAGGGGAAAAAAGTGGAAGGTTTTAGACTGGCCAAGTCAAACACCACACCTTAACCCATCTGGGCATGCATTTCACCTCCTGAAGAGGAGACTGAATGGAGAACCCAAAACAAACAACAACTGCAACAAGCTGCAGTACAAGCCTGGAAAAGCATGACAGATTTCCCTAGGTCAGCGGCTTGATACGGTTATTGCAAGCAAGGGATATGCAACCAGATATTAAGTGTTATTTACGTCTGTTTACTTTAAGACTATCTGTTCCAATACTTTTGCTTACTGAAAAATTGGTGGGTCTGCCACCAAAGGTGCCATGATCTAAGTTGTTTGACATGATGTAAATGTCAGGAAATGAAAGCTGAAATTCTGATCTATTGTCTCATATTTATCCTTTGATCCCAAACCCAAATATCTTCAGTGTATAGCAAAAGAAGTGGCCTTGCCATTTTACAGACATTTGCTGATATTCAGCCTTTGGGTCAATACCACTTTTGGCTGCAGGTCTTCTGGGATATATCCCAGCTTCAGACACCTGGATCCTGATTTTGCCCATTTTTTCTGACAAAATTGCTCAAGCTCTGTCAAATTGGATGGAGACAGGTGGTGACCAGCACTTTTCAAACCTTGCCACAAATTCTCAGATGTCTTTGCTGCAAACTGGCGTGTAGTCGCATAGACATGCAGTCGTGATACATCCACCCATTCGTTCATTTATAAACCGCAATACCTGACACAACCACTGGAGGCCGCAATTTCTTAAAACTCTGGTATAACCATTATTTGTTTTCTAAGGTTTGTCAAAGATTTTAGTAAAATAAAGGGGGCATATTATAACTCACAATAAAGGAGTGTCTTACAAGTGCCTGTAAACTATCCATCTAAGAGACAATAATGCTATCTAATGGTTTGTTGTTGTTGTTGTTGTTGTTTTTGGAACCTAAGTAGGCAGAGGTTTCACCACCATGCATAGGCCTTTATCTACATGAGCACTAGTTATTGAAAACACAGGGACACATGTTGGAAGGAACTAAAATCTGATTTGAGAACATTGTGCTTTCAGTTCGTAGCCTGATAGGCCTATATTTGAAAGAAAGCCTCCAGATGTCCTGTTCTGAGTCTGAAGTAGAGCATCAAGAAACAAATCATTATGATTAACATTGCTGAGAGCATTTCTGACATGAAATACGTGGTTGTGACGTGGGTTGGACATAAAGGAGCGCATCATCTGACGTCACTGGCGGATCTACGACACGCTGCTGTGCTCTCCGCTCGCTCCACTGCGCTGCTGATGCTGCTGCTGATGCTGATGCGGCGCGCCGGTTCACAATGAGGCGGAAGCTCAAGTTATTTGAGAGAATGTTCTCTCCGGTACGTCCGCTCACATACAACAGCATCGACCAGGACCCTCGGCGTGTCCCACACTGTGTGGAGATGTTGAGGATGCGAGAAGTGAACATGGACTTCGTGGCAGGTCAGAATCAACTGGATCAGAACGGATGCTGAAGTTGCATGGGTTTATATTAAACCGGACTTGCATAAGTCTCTTGCATATTTATGCCTTTCTTACCTATAATATCGAATGCTTCCTACAAACTGGCAATTTCTTTTGTAGAGAGAAACCATAGTGATAAACATGGCAATGCCTAATATGGTGTTTTCGGATGTTGAAACTTTCCTGGATAACCACCCCGAATTGTTTGAGGACTATCTAAACAGAAAGGGTAAATACAGCATGGTAGAAAAATGGCTCAAAACCCACCAAGCGAATAAAACTCCCGCGAGTTCCGGCACGGAGCCGGAGAAATCGGCTGTGTGTAAGGACAGCTGGGCGAGTAAAGGCGATGGTCTGCAGCGGCGAGCATCGCAGAAAGAGCTGCGCAAAACTTTCGCCCGCTCCAAAGCCGTCAACGCGAACAGGACGTACGACGAGCACGTGAACTCTCGCGCGCAGGAGCCGCTGAGCAGCATGCGGAGACGCGCTTTACTGAGGAAAGCCAGCTCCTTACCCCCGACCACAGCACACATCCTGTCCGCGCTGCTCGAGTCGCGCGTCAACATCCCACAGTACCCGTCCACCGCCGTGGACTTCAAGTATTACCTCAAAGAGCACAACGAGCGCGAGTTCTTCCTGGAGCTGGTTAAAGACATCTCCAATGACCTGGATTTAACCAGCCTGAGCTACAAGATTTTGGTGTTTGTGTGCATCATGGTCGATGCGGATCGCTGCTCGCTGTTCCTGGTGGAGGGCACTGCGAATAAAAAGACTCTGGTTTCCAAATTCTTTGACGTTCACGCCGGGACCACTGTCCTGCCATCCCTCAGCAACTCAGATGAAGTCCAGGTTCCGTGGGGGAAAGGAATTATAGGTTATGTTGCTGAGCATGGAGAGACTGTTAATATCCCGGACGCGTATCAGGTGCGAAAGAGTGACAGCTCCTGAAAAATGGATCTTTATGTATTTATTTCTGCGATATTAAGCTTTTACTTTGCTTGGCAATGCTGTGGAGGGGTATATTTTCAGTCATGTCGTATTACCAGAAGCTGATCATTAACTACCTTCATGAGATCTGTAAAATAATGAGCTGGCTGAAGCTATTGATTTGCTGAATTGATTAGCTTAACTAAAAAAATGCACTCTCTCCATTTCTCTCTTGTATGATCTTTCGTGCACTTCGACTCCAGTTAATTGGTCTGTCAATCTTCACTGACGTTCACTAACAAGGGAGGTTTCAAACATCTCAAATGAAATAAATTGTTAAAGAGTTCAGAGGTGATGACTACTGATGACTGGTTCTTATAGCTGTAAGTAAAACAAGACAAACAAAAAAAATCTTGACTATGAAACAGGCAACAGATGGACATCTGTAACTCCAGCTGAAGTTGGGAAAGCCTTTAGATGTAGAGAGTCAAGATATTTATAAGACAGCTTTAATCTCATAACAAAGCAGCACTTTTAACAATCAACCATATCAGATGTGAATGAAATAACTTGAGAATTATAGTAATCTATGCCTGTAATTATCATCATTCGGACTATCACAGAAACAAATTGCACAGAGGTCCTGAAAAGTAGCACGCTGTTGAATGAGTATTCCATGCACACCCAGTAATCCTTAACAAGAGAAACATTTTAATAGACATTTTTAGTCAAAATTTGCTAGAATCTCTGTTGGTGGAAACTCACAAAAGTTTGGAGCTCACAAAATGAAAAGTATCGCAATAGTGAGTGAGAGGCTGAATTCAGTTTTTGAATTTCCAAATTTCTAAGCTTTCTTGTCATTAATAAAGCAAATAATGAAGGAACCATTTTTATATCCTAATCTAAAGAAACACTGCTTTGTCACCACTGACTGGAACCCATTCCTTAATGACATGTTTGGTAATTTGGGACATCTTGAAATAAATTCAATTATAAATATCTGGACATGATGTGAACTAATTTTATGCTTAATCTGACTTTATGTACAGAGTATATGCATAATAAATATGTATAATATATTAGTCATGACAGTTAACCTTATGAAAAAAAAAAAGTCAAAGCATATGTCATTTTTCCTACCTCAAGATTTTTGGGGTCAACTTCATGTTTGATGGCAGGCACACTTGCTTATGTTATGTCACATGATTTAAGTCATGTTAGGTTTATCAAACATTTCCACAAGGGCTTAGTAACATAAGTTGTGACTTCCAATTATCAGGCCAAAAAAAAAATCCTGCTAAGTTAAACTGTCCCACTTTACCTAATGTCTCAATATACCTGAATTCACCCTATATTCTGCAAAACCTCAAGTTGCCATATCATTTAACCCCTGAACCTCGTAGGATCTGTTTGGTGGGTCCAGACTCACTGAGGGGTTCATAGTAGCTACTAAATAATTCTTAATGATATAATTGAGTAATAAGCCAGAGATGAAATGCTTGTATCACAAAGTATTATGCTGTAATGTTTTCTCCCTCCATAGGACCATCGCTTCAGTGACGAGATTGATAAGTTGACAGGTTATAAGACCAAGTCACTGCTGTGCATGCCCATCCGGAACAGTGATGGAGAGATCATAGGAGTGGCACAGGCCATCAACAAGAGTCCTAGCGGCGCACTGTTCACTGAGGATGATGAGAAGGTAACCTATTTTCACCTGCTAATATTCCGACTTCTGGTCACCCGTATTGTTTTAGTAAACTAGACATATTTATGAAGTCACATTGCTGTGGAGAAGCAGCGGTTGAATCTAATAATATCACTAAAATTACTGGGTGAGTTTATTAGGATTTATGCAAATTGTTTCAAAGGAGCTATAGGACTGTTTGCTAACCACACATAATCTATCAAGCAAGGGCACTGTCTCTAAGGGAGCTTGCTATGGTTGTGTTTGGTGATGCCAGGAGCCCAGCACTGTTTCTGGATTTTGGTTCAGATCCTCTGTGGTGATCCATAAGTGGGATTTCATGGCATGGCCTATGAAGGATTGGTGTTGGTACTGTTGACAGCTTGCTGTTCCTCTAGCTGCTGTTAGTGTCGAGCTCTGACTATGGAGCATGCAGTCTGGAGAGACTGTTTGCATTGAAGTCGAGGGGGCTAACCTTTGCCTGACCTGACATGTCCTGCAGGATAAGGAACCAGGTGCACACAGATTAGTGTCAATGGCCCTGACCGTTGACTGAAGGGCTCCTGGTGTTCTTTGATGTTCATGAATTGCCATCCAGTTAGGCAATAATGAAAGTTCCCACATATTGCATAGGGCCTTGCTTTATATATCATATATGCATGGGTGCTGAAGTTGCACACAGTGACATTATCTCTGGCTTTGAATTGATGGCATTGTTCATTCTTCTTTAAGGCTTTGTCCACTGCAAACCCCCACTGAATTCACATTGGTTGTCTTTTTTGCCCAAGTGTGAAAGAAGGCTTTTGAAGAGAAGTGAGACACAAATTTGTCATAGATCAACAAGCATTTATCATATGAAAACAAATGGGTACTGTTAGGACTCAGCAGTGAAGCAGTAAAGGTTGAATTGCAGCACCACCAAGCTGCCTCTCTCTTCCAAGATTGATAGCCGAGCTGTGCTCTGACCTCAGCTTCCTTCCTTCAAAGAAAAAAAAAATTGTACTGTACACATATACAGTATATGTATAATGCCAATACAGGATATTTTTTCTTACCATAAAAATACCTCAGTACTGATTGTTGAAGCAGTGTTATGAAAGCATAAGGTTGAGGTTGGAGCAGTGTTGGTTGAAAGGTTGTGAATTTGAATTTACAAGGCTCTTGGATTGAATTCTAGCTCACTTTGGATAAAAGAATCTGCCAAGTGAATAATTATAAATGAACTAATTACACAGTCTTCAATACAGATCTGGTTCTTAATGTATTTTGTTATAAGGATTTATACTTGTTACTCATCCCCATGTGTATCCCCACCCCAAGCTCCAGGATGCAGTGAGGGGTACCTGCTAACTTCCACAGCCAGAGTTTAACTCTTCAATCCCGTGCCCTCCAAACTGCTTTCCAAGTCTTCTCTAAAGAAACACAATCTGGAATGTTGAATTAGCTAGATGTGCAGCTGGATCAAATGTCTGTACTCACAGCAGTACTTTTGTAAGCAACATTCCAGCAAATGACACTCACAGCTAGATATCGCAAACATCTAATGTCTTCTTTGTCTAGCATACAAAATAACTGACACTGACAGGGAGGACCACCTTCTTGTAGAGTTTTTGTCACATTAAATATATCATTAATATAGTTAATATACCAGACTATCTTGAAATTTTTAGTGGCTAATTACAGAGCTTTTTTTTTTTTTGGCTTTTATTTATTTATTTATTTTTTGCTTTTTTTGCTTGAGCATTTATTTTACTGATATCTACCAGGATATGAAGACAAGTAAACCAAGGTATTATTTAAAAAACAAACATAAAATTAAAAGAAGGATGATGGTTTCCATCTGATTGCAGTTTTGAACTAGTTCCTAAGAACCCTTCCCTTACATTACTAAGGCGCTGGACTTGTTCATGTCAGTGGATCTGCGCATGTGTAGATTTTCACATTCCCGTAGCCACAGAGCACATATGGTTTTGCGGGTTGCCTTCCAAGGACAAACCAATTCAAAGTTCTTCCCATTGGAGTCATTCTAATGCCATGGATGTTCTTGAGTATACAATCAGCCTTGTCACCTCTGATGGGCATTGGATACTGCCATTATTGGACGACTGGCTCCTATGTACCCCCACCATAAAGCAGGCCATTCAGGACATGTTCTAACCTCCTGACACACATTACGGTGCTCTGTCTCAAGCTGAACACAGCAAGAGCTCCCTAGCACTGAAACAGACCACAAAATGAATCAGTGTGAAGCTAGATTAACTGAAAATGCTAGACATCCTGGTACCCCAATGTATCAGCTTGCAGCTAGACCCCAAATACCACAGGCAGATGCACCCTTGTCTTAGTACGAAAAGCATGAGCTCTAGCTCACAGGAGACACTTTCTCATGAAAGGAGTTTTCTTGGGAGCAGTGCCCCATCGGAGAGACAGCCTCCCTCATCAGCTGGAACTGAGGGTGGTCTAATTGGCCCTCAGGGTCCTCTTACCTGTTCTGAGACATTGCCATATGTTGGTCCATTGGGGCAATGTTGTGACAGTCACATGCATTAATCACTAAGGTAGCACAAGCTCAGATGGTTCTCTCTGCCTTGCATGAAAACTCCTCTGATAGGTAACCTCACTGAGAGCAACATTGTGCAGTGGACACACTATTAGGGCATGTTGGCAAGGTGCAAATGGATACTTTTGTTCCTGCCAAGTGAACCTTTTGTGGTTCTCCCTGGAGGATACAGGATGCCTGGACAACGCGCTCTGGCTCATGACTGTCTACTGTACAGCCAAGTCTCCATCTACACCAAATGTCTATGTGGCGGCCATTGCTGTATGGCACAATATGATGGATATTATCTGCTGGGGTCTCACTGCATGACAACCTTTCTGAAAGGAACAAGGTGCTTTCATCTCCCATGATGCGCCAATAGCCCGGTGTGGGATCCCCCTTTGTGCAGGAGTCCCTGAAGGCCTCTACTTATGAACACATGCAGGATGCTGAACTGACATAGGTCTTGGCAATAAGCTCACCTTGCATGCATTGGTTACTGGATGACTTGAGTGTGACCTTGTGGCTATACCCAATTTTCTAGTCAGTCACTTGACTTTGCAGCAATCCATTAAGATGAACCTACAGAGTGTTCCATGTGGTGTCCAGTATGGATACTATTTGGACTGAACAGTGGCTATTTGATCCTCAGAGCAACTGTCACAGAGAGAAGACACAGAAAAGTCCACTGTCTAAAACAGACCAGGCCAAGGGATGATGCATGTCATCATCATGGCTGAAAGATGAGCAGAACACCCAAGCCCACTGTGACATGTGTCCGAGGAGTGTCACTTCCCTATGGGCAACACTTAAAAGTGTGCTACTCCAGGAAGCCTGGGCTGCTGCTACCTGGATATCACTGTACACCTCCCCCAGGCTCTCAACATTGGCACTCCTTGTGGTGTGAGTACAGTGGTCATTCTGAACACCCTTATAGTCAGCCTTAAGGTGTTTTAGTTCCACATGGAATAAAAAACGGAATGCTAGTTACATATTTAACTGGTTCTGTGAACACCAGATAGCCACCAGGTTTCTTGGTCATTCAGAACCAGTGCCAATCCAGCAGGAAGTCTGTGAGAAAAAAATAGCTCTGTGACAGTGTTATTTACATAAAATATTACATCATATGCTGTAGACACTTCATAACTTTGTTGGAAGGTCTTGGTATGTGTGTGCACACACATGAAGGTATCAAAGTTATTCTCAGTGTATCTAGTGGTAATCTGGTGTTCACAGGACCACAGTGACATATGTAACTAGTGTTTTACGCTTACGATGAGACCCCGTGCTAACCCTATACTTTCATAATAGTAAAGTTTATCCAAGGATTCACAGCAATGGTCTGGAATCCACATCAATACATAGTAATTTAAACAACATTATAGGTAGGAAGAATCATTATTTTATTGTCAAAATTGTGATTATTTACATTATATTTATTTTATATTCATTTTACTTTATTCACTACTTTATTAACTTATGCTTTTCTAACTAAAATAATGAGCTCAAACATTATAAGCCACATGCAGCTACTGTGATCATCTTTTCTGACCCTTTTTTGGTTAAATCTTATCATACACTGCAGCATATTTTCAATGCAAAATCATGCCTGTCCATATAATAATATTCATAATATACTACATTATCAGTTCTTTATAATTAAAACATTTACCTCTTAGAGCCATGAAAGATAATCTGAGAGAACCCTGGGCAAATCCATGCAAATGTAATGATGAATTCCATGCATTCACATATCGAATGTGCAGAAGTGCTCAGCTGCATAAGTTAATAAAGTAGCAAAGTAATATAGATCAAGATAAAGGAATATAACAAATATAATGTTAATAATCATAATTTTGACAATAAAACATAATCACTCTTCCTATGCTTAATGTCGTTTAAATGACTATGTACTGATGTGGATTCCAGAGCACTGCTGTATCCTTGGATAAATTGTACTATTATGAAACTGTAAGTGACTGACAGCCCATAGTACGTGCAATAACAGTTTCAGTGTAGGGAACTATTGCTAGAATTGGACTTTTATGTAGCAAACATAGAGTGATACAAACAGTAAAATGTACCAATGCTGTTATACTAAATATCCGCACTCTTGGAACACCACTTGTCCAATCATATTACTGGACCAGAACTAACTGCTGTATAAAAATTCTATATTTTTATTCCTATATTCTATAATCTTTAACTCCTGCTTCAGTTGTTTTCCAAAGTCTAATCCCAGGTTAAACACATAGCAGTGACATTTCTGTAATCATCACATGCATAATGCACCCATAACACTACATTTTCAATTCTGCAAACGTCTTTAAAATTCAGAGTGTTTGTTTTAAATGATCATGAGGATAGACATGAAGTGAATATGAACAAAGAGTTGATGTATGGTACTGAGAACTGATGAAAACAAAGCATGGTATCTACAGTGTAGATAAGTACAGGGGTATAAGAATTTGGGAAAGATATCCAGTCATCTCTCCTACTAATCAATTTCAGTTTAGATTATGGCAAGATTATGGCAACTTACGTTACATGTATATATTTATTTATTTATTTTTGCTGTGAGATGTGTTGGGGGTGAGACTGGGAGACAGGTGGCCTTGTCATAAACAGGGAATTAAATCTGAAAATGAAAGGTAACGAAATACCAAAACTTTTGATAGATCAAAAAATACCAAGGTCAAGTTCATAAATGAAATTTAAGCATGCTGGCAAGTGTTTGCTTTGTGTCATTTATGTTGCTCATTTAGAAAATCTCTTACAAGACAACCTTTTGACAATTCAATTCAATTCAATTTTATTTGTATAGTGCTTTTAACAATGAACATTGTCTCAAAGCAGCTTTACAGAACATAAGAAACAGAAAAACATGCAAACAAACAAAACAAAACAATCGAAAAAAAGTAAGAAGTAAAATCAAAGTAATAAAAGTAAAAGCTCAAGCATGGTTCACTTATGGGAAAACTGAAGTACCCCAAATTCCTCATACTTGAAACAATTGACTAACATTAACAGTGTGAGTCTATTAGTGCTGGATGATTTGAGCTCTGTGCTGTATAACTCCAGAGAAGAAGGCCAGGGCTTCAGAGACATTATCGCATATATTAAAGTTTGGAGAAAGGCAGCCTGTTCATGCGGTATATAATTATCTGAGAGTTAATGACTAATTGCTTTCCATATGATTTATTTTTTAAATGATAGACCTGCAGAAACATGGCAGTCCACCTGCTATCCTTTCATTAAAATGAGGAAAGACAGTCTTTCATTAACTCTGACCCACACAGATGCAAGTCTTTGTAAACACAGGAGGGATATTTATACTGTGGAGAGATTTATCAGCTTTTAATTTAACTGGTGTTGAATCCCCTAAGACTGCTGTATTTAGACGAGCACAGTGCTATGTTTGTACACATATGACTCTGACAGGAGTGTGAGGGGGAAAGAGAGGATCTCTGTGTTCCACAAAGCACAAACACACAGCACAAAGGACCTGGTTTTTATTGCCAATGAATAAATGCTCAGGACTGGTTTTCAGGACAAAGGTTAAGCCTAATCTGATTTTATATTAAATGATTAGTGGGGATTTCTTTTTGTTGAGAATGTTTTATACTGAATAGGTTTCATCTATGTTTAGAAAGGTGGGCCTTAGATTAACGAATAATTGAGTAATCAAAATCTTAAGAAAAGAGGAAGCCTTTTTACATTTACATTATAGCAAAAGTCTTCACAGGGACATTTGGGATCAGAGCGCAAGGTCAGCCACAATACGCTGGCCCTGGAGCAGATAGGGTTAAGGGCCTTGCTCAAGTGCCCAACTCAACTATGGCAGCTTGGTAGTGCTGGGGTTTGAACCCCTGACCTTCTGATCAGTAACCCATAGCCACTGAGCCACCACTGGTGCAACTGATGCAATATAAAGAGGCCTGTGCTTATTTTATTCACAATATACTCATACCGAACATCCTTCTTCTACAACTGTATACTGTAATGATTTATAATCCCACTATCCGGGGACACACAGAAGAGGATAGGTTCCCTTTTTGAGTCTGGTTCCTGGTTCATACTCTTTCTTCCTCATGCTGTCTCAGTGTGTTTTTCCTTACCACTGTTTCTTCTGGTTTGTTCATTAGGGACAGCATTTGGTTAGTTTGTTCATTAGTTTGGCATTTGTATTTCCATAAAGCTGCTTTGTGACTATTGTCATAAGTTCTATACAATTAAAAATGAATGAACTGAAATGAGAAAAATAATTCTTTCACCATATAAAATAAGTTTAGACTTCAGTTGTGTTAACTGAAGGTATTTAAAGGGGCACTCTTGACAAGATTTCCCAGTTGGCTATACTAGGAGACTCTCCCCTGAGGAAGAAGAAGAAGCTGAATATCTGATTGAAAATTCTGGCTATGATTTTTCATACTTTCTTCAGAAAGTCTTCCCAATTTAATTTGAGCAGCGTAAATATAGTACATGATTTGTGTCTCTCTCGGAAATGATGAAAAACACTGTATTCTGGTAAGATCTGCCTCTTGCCTTGCACTATGATTGGCTTGCAGTAATTACTAATGCTATACTACTAATGATTGCTTGCTCACAGTGAAACTTCTCTAATGATTGAATTGTGTATTTGTGTAATGCCTGTTGGAGTAATGAAGCACTGATGAACGTAAACATGACAGTGATCCAAACTAGCTGCTAAATGCTAGTTTTTGTTTCCAGTAAATTTATATATGTTGCTTAATGCAAATACCATTCCTAATCATGCATATAGATCTAACATGGCCTATTTATTCCACTATTTGCACAATCATTTTCATATCTTAAAGAGATCAGATTATATAGTAATCGCACTATTATAAAGCCCCTAAAGCAGTGCAGCAGTACCAACACTGTTCAGTGATTTACTGCAAGCATTTAAGTAAATATAACGTATATCAGAGAAAATAAAATAAGCAACAATGATTTTATGATTTTAAAAATATTTTTTATAATGAATTATTCAGACCTACATTGGATTAGTATGATTCATAACCCTCTCTTGCAGAACACTGTCTTGCTCTGTATTGGCCAATACTAGCTATTGAATGCATTAAATCAAATGGACACTTAAGGCAGTAGTAAGCAGAATCAGAGGGCCTATGCTGTTGTTGCTGCAATAAGACCTGTGAGGTAATTAGATATTAATTGTACTGTAGGCACTTTGAATGGACAACGACTGTATTTCTAACCAGCTCAAAGGTGCTTAGCCAGACAGATTCATCTTATTAAGTTACAGGGGAGAGAGATAGAGAGGAAGAAAGAAAGTCTGAGGTGGAGGGTAACTACAAAATTAAAATCTACTCTATGTGATGTTCATAACCTAAGTACATATAGTTTATATGATTTGACACGTGCAGAGTTCAAATAACTGGTCACACGTAAAAAAAAATCAGGTTACTATTCTGTTCCCCCCCCCCCCCTTCTCTCAGTTTCTGTCTGTCTTTCTCTCTCTCTCTATCTTTCTCACACACGCACGCACACAGGTTAATCAATATCTACCCCCATCATTTTCGGAAACATTGTTATCTTATCTCTAAATGCCTTATATAAATGCTGCGAGCCACAGATTATTCCCAGGAACAGCTAGAGTAAAGAAACAGTCATGAGCGGAGATTGAGTTGGTTTGTGGATGGAGAAGTTAAGTTGTTTCTAGTGAACATAGAAAGTGACCTATGGGCAATAGAGTTTAAGTGACAAAGGCTGAGGAGGTGACTATTATTGAGAGTTGATTTGAGAGTGAGCAAAAAGATCAGGGACCAGGGACCCTGGTGGTTATCTGGGGTACATAGAAACCTATGAACCTACCACCAGGGGCGGTGAGAATCTCCTAGATAATATATTCCCCAATGTCAAAAGAAAACAACACAACACAAAGGAATATAGGAAAGGTGTTTGGAGATAACCGCCTCGCTCATTCCGTTGGATGGGGTGAAGCTAAACTTCTAGAACCTTGACATGCCTAGATAGCAGGCCAAGTAGAGCATAAGGTTTTCCCATTAAGGAGAGGCCTTGAGGGACTCTAGCACAAGGAGAAATCCCATGCCAGGCTCCTGGGGAACTGTGGTGGATGAAGGTGGTTTGCCCTGTCAGAAAGATAGTAACAAATTTCTGAACCCCAAACGAGATGCTGTCCACAGTGCTGTGACGCAGTGGAATACATACACCACGTACACCTTTAGGGTAGATGGGGGATTGTTGCTGTCTAGCAGTCGCTGAAAATGGTTATTACTTTTGGGGATTGGAAGGTGCACTGGATCCAGTTGATGACATGTACACCATTCGCAGAAGTTGCAGTCCTCAGTTGGCAGTTCACTCTGAAGGGTCAAGCCAACAGGTACAAGACCTGGCTGTGGGTGCCAAATGTTTCTATCCATTTGGCACAGCATTTGGCAGAAAGTAACAGCATCTTACTGACCATTTCTGGGTCATGGGCAGGATTTTGTGACCTTGACAAATTCTGTGCAACTTGGGAAGAAGTTGAGCATGGCATGTTGGGATCTGGCATCACAGTACAGTCAGTACAGGGGATGTCCAAATCAAACACTGCTTCTTTAACCATTTGTTCCCAGGGCAAAATATGGTAATTTGCTGTTTTTTCTAATTAAATTTAAGTCTTACTGTCCTGAAATTTGAGCACTGCACACCAATGACTACACACTTAAATGAAAGGACAAAATATAGACAAAATAGGCAAAATATAATCATAATTTTAAAAAAAAGAATAATTTTACTAAATAAACTATGATATAACCATTGTTTCTACCCATTAGCTGTATTTTATTATTGCCTTTTTGTAACATGATTTTTTTTTTGCTGGCAAATATATTTAGTTTCTGATGTCCCAAATACTTGGCAACGTTAGGTCAGGTGGTCCGGCAGGCTGTAAAAAAGTCCTGAGGCGACACATCTGTTCAGTTATTGAGTGCTCCACAGCAAAGAGACAGACAAAGCTCAAATTTGCAGATAGACAATGTATTACTTTGGAAGATGACATGCAGCTTTTGTTGATATCATCAATATTTTATTTCTATGAAGGCTATTTTTGCACAATTTGCATAACAGACTATAGATACCGCGACTACGCAACTAGGGGGCCTGAACAAACAAGCTAAAAGGGTCAATGCTGAGGCAGAGAGCACACTGTTGGTGTCTCTCTTTCAGCTTCCAGAGGACTCAAACATTAGCTGTGTGAGCGTGATTCTTGCAGGATAACGTGTTAATTACATGGCCAATCTGAGAACATTGTGTGATATAATGGGGTCAAGCATGCTCAAGTATGCTAAGAATATGTACCCACAGGCCTGCTAGTTGGTTGGATAGTAGGGAATGTGAAAAACTCCAAAAGCCTAGGAAGAAACTAACCCAACAAAAAGAATGAGGTGTGAATGAAGGGAAACGGACTCCCACCTCAGTGTTGTGTTAGCACCCTAGTCAACATAGCAGGCTTAGTAGTGAATAACACACTGTAGGTGCAGCAGGGGAACCAACTTGACCACACTGATGGCTTATCCACAGCCCTGCTAGTAGGTAGACTACTGGAATAAATTCTGGAGTAAATTCTGAGCTGATAATGCAGAGGGAGGGCCAGATGCTGCAGAGAAATGAGGGGAGAATGGAGGGAAACTGACTCCAGCCCCAGTATGCCTGTTATCGGGATCCAGTTAACACTGAAAGCTTGGGGAGAAAGTGCACTGTATGGTGATGGAGACCCACTGAACCACACTAGTGGCAGTTAAGCACAGGCCTGCAAGTCAGATAGATGGCAGCGGATGTGAAATGCTCAATAGATATGGTGCTGAGGGAGAACCAATTCCAGTGGGAGAATGAAAGGTGTGTGTAGCTACTGAGCAGTAGTAGAGCTAATGTGCAAACAGTGCAGTGAGTGAAGCTAACAATGATACTGAGGGAAACCAGCTTGATGCTAGCAGATACCATAGAATCCTGTAGCATTCTCTTAAAGGCATGAGAATGTTAGAAAAAAAAAATTCACTGTAGCAGAAGAGAAGATAGGATTGGAGTCTATTCCCAGCTTTAGAGGACAGATACCTGTTCTCCCAATGTCATTTTGCCATGGACCACTGTAAAATTGTTCTCTTCAGTAATGAACAGAAGAATGGATGTGGCTCGAGATCCCCAGTGCTTGGCGAACCAGGGTTTGGCTGTTTGGTGTGCATGCAATCCATCAACACAAACCAAACTAATGTAAAAGTTTGAAAGGTCTGCACCAATCCAGGGAGCTGTAGTTAAGAATCTGGAGGATGAAAGGTGAAAGTGGGATTGGGGAGTAGCAGTGGTGTTGAGATTCTAATAAGTTTGTGAGCACCCTGCCTGGAGAACACAGCAAACCACAGGAAGTAACAGCTGGTAATAGGTAACAGGACTAACAGCCAGCCTAAAAGCTAAGGCCTCCTGAATGATGGTAGAGGGTGCAATGCTTTTTCACTGATGACACTGATCACAGCATAGTTCTCAGTACAGTATGCAAAAAAGCTATAATGCGGTTCCCAGTACAAGTACCAAAACCTATAAAAAAGTTCTTAACTTAACTAGTCATCAGATGCCCAATATTATCTAGCAGGAATATAGCTGAACTTAGAACATGCCAGATAGTGAGTGAATGTCTCAATGTATTCATGCCTCCATTGAATGAAAAAGCCAGTTAGGCATTAGGAATGTAGTTGAGAAAAACAAAACAACAAACAGAGAAAATTACACTAGTGTGCATATTCTCTTGAGTGCAACTGTGTATGTGTTTGTGGGGTCTGGCATCGAACTCCCTGTCATAAGACGCTAATGATTAATGAGCTAGTAGGTCAATTAATCAACAAACCCCTTATCACCATCATGGAAATACAGACACATATATAGGCACTAGCACTCACTGAGCTTGGCAACATGCACAATATTTTAAAAGATAACATTATCCATTTTATCTGTGAATGCACCGGAGCAGGAAGATTATGAATGACAAGCTGTGGTTTCTCCACACAGGAGGGTATAATGCAGGCCAGGCAGCAATCAGTGTCTCAGCCTGTATTTAAGAGTATATGCATGTGTGCTGAGCTCAGTCCCACAACGTCTCTGAGGCAGAGCTTAGTGACACTGCTGATGCACTGCTCTGATGTGTTTTTTATGTGCTTTTCAGTGTGCATTAGCATCACATTAATGCTTGCACTGCTCGCCACTGAATTAATGATGAAACTGTGTGTGTATATACGAGTGTGTGTATATGTGTGTGTGTATACAGAAGATGTAGAGAAATAGAAACAGACGGAGATATAAACAAGAACGTGTGGGTGATTATGAGTGCAAGGAAGAGAAAGACCTAGAACAGAGTGTAGCTGTTGTTTCGACTGAGGCTTTGCTTTGAAATGCCATATGAGCAATAAGTAGTGTAGGCTCAATGTGCATTTGTGTCAGCAGTCACTGGCAAACATTCGGCTGTGTCAGTATGTAGAGAAGGAATCACTCAAACTACTGTACTAGATACCCTCACAATGGATGGCTCAGATGTTTTTTTTTTTTTAATTAATAATTTAAGGTACTTTATGGTGTCATTCTTAGCTAATAGTATACTCCGAATGCATTAGATAAATTCCCCTCTGGATCCTGGAACTAGTGGGATCGGCATTATCAACGTCACATTCTCACTGTTCCTTTATTAGTAGATAAACAGTCTAATGAATATGAGAATGCAAGAGAAAAGTGTTTTTGTACACATGTCAAATAATATATTCATTCATTCATTTATTCATTCAGTCATTAACCATGCTTAACCCTGGATTGGACACCAGTCCATTACAGTCAAATAATAGATATTTAAATAAATTATACAAAATTCATAGATATTAATGTAAAATCTACAGATATAGATAGATAATTAACAGACCCAGAGGGTTTCCTCTGGGTGCTCTGGTTTCCAACCTCACAAAAATATGGATTGGCTACTTTAAACTGCCCCTTTGTGGATTGAGACCTTGTCATGGTGAAGGGGCTCATGTACTTCACTGAACCTAAGAGCTATACCAATGGGAACTTGATGCTACCAATAGGGCCATCCTAGGTGAACAAATCTGAGGGGAAAGAACAAATGTGAAAAGCAGGATTATACTGTGTGCGCATGTCACTCTCAAATTGCACAACTCCACCTGTGGCGGTAGGAGGAGTTCCTCTGGTGGTTACTGGGTGGTGTGTTGATAGGCATGTCTAGTAAAATACTACTCAAAATTCCAATAAACAATTTTGAAATTAGTCATTTGATGTTAAAATGGGTGTGGGGCTGCCACATTTCTCTCTCATAGAGTGAAAATAAGCATGGGACACAGTGGGTTTGTGAAAATAAAGAAGAGCAAAGTTGACCTTAATGGCTCTTCCAAATACACACAAGCAGTCGTGTGTTTTCTGGGGCTGAATTTCAAATGTCTTTCTACACCACTCATAAGGGCACTGGGCAGGGCATTTCATATGATATATATTATGTAGGGGGCAAACAAAGTGAATAAGATGCCATTTGAGATTTGCCTTGACTAGAAGATAGCATATTTTACTTGGACTGTGGGAAGAAATGTACACTGTATGGCCAAAAGTATGTGGACACCTAACCATTATACCCATATGTGCTTGTTGAACATCCTATTCCAAAGTTGGTCCCCAACCCAAGTTGGTGTGTTGTCCTTTACTGCTATAACAGCCTCCACTCTTCTGGAACAGGTCTGGGCACCATAGTTCCAGTTAAAGGAAATCTTAATGCTATAGCATACAAAGACATTCTAGACAATTATAGTGGCCATATAGTGTAAGATAAAGCTAAAGCACGTAGTGGTTAAAATAAACTGTGGGTAGATAAAAAAAGGTATTTGAAACATTAAATTGCTGTTTAAAATTGCTTAAATTATTTAAATTTCTGGCCTCCTTAACAGGAAAAGGACTTTTGAAAAGAGCAAATAAACTACACTAGTCTACTACTGAAGATTTTTGTGCTGGTAGAGAAGCAATTCTAGCCAGAGACATCAGTGTGTGCCTGGGTTTGATAAATCAGTGGTCTATACCATTTTTTTGGCTCCATCTGTATGCCCCGACTTGGCTTGCACAGTATCTGGACAAGAAGGGTAGTCAAATTCAGCTCAGGTACTTAAAAATGACATGACTTGCTTGGCTGGTGACATGGAAGATGGAAGATTATGGATAATTTGCCAAGCTGTGCCATGCTGCACTGTCTAGTAGAAAAGCAAAGTGACCCTGCCTGGATTAGGGTTAATAGGACCCACCCCTGGATAGCATGAGATACACAGTCTTAGACAGATTAGATCTATATGATAGAATCAAAAAGACTGAATCAAAAGCAGTTGCAGAAGTGAACTCTAAGGCATGGGAATAGTTTGGAGAGGCCATGGGTGAAGACTTTTGGGTGGCATCAAAGGTGTTCTGGAAAACTGTTTGGCACTTCAGGAGGGGGAGATGAGACCGTGCACAAACTTTGCAGGGAAAGGTCTGAGTATGAGTGCAGTGAGAGTTGAGTCCACATTCATAATGTTAACTCAAAAGCATTTTATGTGGATGTCAGACTCAAGGGTGTCACATATCTCCACTCCTGTTTGTGGTTTTCATGGACAGGATATAAAGATGCACCCAAGTTTGGAGAGATGTGGGGGAGAGGTGTGTTGTTTTGTTCCCAGCCCTCCTAGCCCCTGAAATTTTATGGAGATTTGTGGGTGTCACTAAATGCAAATAAACTGTGTTGGGAACATGCTTTACACTTTACAGGTGATAAACATACACACGTTAGTATGCAGAAATCAGCTTTCCAAAACTTTTGTAAATCCATAAACTTTTGTAAAACTTTTCAGATTTCTGTCCTCACCTGTGGTCATAAAGCTGTGGGTAGCACCCAAAAGAACAGCCTCAGAAATTAGGTTCCTTAGCAGGGTTGCTGGGCCTGCTTCCCATGATAGGGTGATTTGCAATCCAAGAGAGCCTTGGAGTAGAACCATTGCTCTTCCAAATCGTGAGGAGCCAGCTGACCAGACGCCCCTGGTCAGCTCCTGCTAGAACTGTATTCGATACATCCTGCTGGATCCGGAACTGCCCTGTGGTCTCTGTCCGGTGGAATGTGTTGAGAGATTATTTGTCTGACCAGTGAGATGTGTTGAGAGATTATATCTTACAGTTGGCTTGGAAATATCTAGGGATCCCCAGTTGGAGCTGGAATCTGTGATCTGTGAGAGAGAATTCAGACTGTTGCCATTGCCGCCAGGAAAAGTGGAAAGAATTAATTAATTGAATGAATGAATGAAGACTCTAAATTTCCCCTAGGTGTGAGAGTATGTGTGTCGATGTCCTGTAGTGACCTGGAATCCTATCCAGGGTGTATTCGTGCCTCCTGCCCAGTATTCCAGGGATACATTCCAGATCCACTGCAACCCTGACCAGGATTAAGTTGCTACTGAAACTTCCTAATAAAAGTTTTTCTAATAAAAATTTAAGACCAAAATGTTATATATGTTGTATGTACAATAAGATTATATTGCATAATGTATCTATTCAGTACTGGAAGACTGGAAGACTTAAATACACCTGGCTCTCTCAGCCTTTTTTGTCTAATAACCACATTGTAAGGTGACCCCTCCCCCACCCTAGCATATGTCTATTTATACAGAACTCCATTATAACGGTTGGTAAAATAAATAAATAAATAAAATCTCATGGGACACCATCTATATCTCATGCATGGGGTGTTAGACTTTCTGACTGATAAAATTTCCCTTCTGAGGAAGCTAGAAGTGCTATCATCTGCAGCTGCACCTCGCTCCCTGTTTTATATCCTGCTTAATAACACAGCTGCTCATCGGGGCCAAAGAGCATGTGGGCTTCTCTTATTCTGAATAAAAACATTAAAGATAAAGATATGATAAAGATTGTTTCTCACACACAAAATCTTAATGATGGTATCATCAGTCTTACTGTGGTGTGACTAGGTTCCAGACTAAAGTGCTTACTTGTAATATCTGCATCTCTCACCAGTGTTTAGTTTATCCACGTTTTGAAATACTGGAAATAAAGCACCATAAAATCATTTAAGGTAGCACACAATTTTATTTCATTTGTTGTTCTTGGTGTGGTATATACAGTGAGGTAGCAATCCTGTTATGCAAACCTTTCATGAAATTGCATCTCAAAAGACAGTCACATTTTCTTATAAAATGCTAGTAAAGACAGTGAAGTGATTACAGGTTTTTTTGTTTTTTTTTTGCTTATGTTGTTGTAGCAAAACTTCCTGGGATGCATTGCATTTTGTAGTACTTTACTATAAAATGTTCAATGCTAGATTTTTTTCCCCACAGTGCATAATGCTTAACCAGAAAATACGGTAATTTAAAATGTAGTTAAAAAATTATAGCAATTTTTAGTGTGTAGCAAAATCTAGCTTGGATAATTGGAAATTGAAGTCAGCCCACTTCTTTTGTGCTACTATGTTTAAAATGATATTGCCCTTGTTTTCACAAATTATTGGCTTTTGCTGATCTCATTTTGGGTGGTTCTGGACATTTTGGGTGAATATGGCACACAGCCACAGACACAGTTAATGAGACTGAGACAGTCTACTGCTTGTTCACTGGATACTGATTAAGTGTAGACTAAATTGTGCTGTCAATAGAGACTTGCTAATGAAAGGCATTAGTAAGAACAGGCATGTGCTCGATCTGACGATGTTTAGAGTACATGGCTTGAGGGATCAGAATGCTTATTATATTATATTATATAACTATTCTTGGTGTGCGTAAGCATTGTATGCGTCTCTAAAACTCCATGGTGACATGAGCATGGAATGAACAATCAGCCTTTTCTTGTAAGCTTCTCATTGTCAGCAATAGACATATCACTCCAGATGTGCATTTTGGTGATAATCATCTGCCTGTTCAAACTGAAGCATGATGGAGTGGTGCTCTCACATTTCATTAGGTGCATGGCTGAAATGACAACAAAGCGTCGCTGAGGGAATCTGTCGATAATGCTCCACTCAGCCAGGGTCACTTCAGTACTTTATTAACCCATCCTTTAGTCTAGTGTCAATACAGCTTTCTCCTGGCATACAGCCCCATCTGTGACGCAGCCCAAGCTAATGGGTGAGCCGACATAATCCAATTAAACCAAGTCAGGCTTTTCCTCGAATCCCTGCATATGCAGACAGAAGGATTCATACCTGGCTTCCTCTGGTCCAGCAGAGTAGTAAACCCATTCCTGCTGGAGGAGAGCCAAGTGCTCACAGTACATTAGGGATTCGAAAAATAATCGATTCTCAAATGTATTATGATTCTCTGTCCAGAATTATTCTGAAAAAATGTCATAATCAAACTTTTACACAGGCATATGCATACATTTTTCAAACCTAAAAATTGTCAACAGAACCAAATGTTCTGGTAAAAATTAAATACTAAGAATAACGGATGAAAATGGTTCATGCGGTCACACTTGGGAATAGGGATGAGACGGCAAAAATAATTTAGACTATAGAAATCAAGAATAGTGATGTTTCAAGATGCAGAGAAATTGGTTTTATAATTGCATTTTGGCACCCAAAATCAAAACTGATTCAAATCATGAGGTGCCTAGAGATTCTCACATTACCTGTGCATGTCAAGAGGCTTGTGAAGGCACTCAATAGAGAATGCCTGTCTCCCTCAGTGTGTGTGCTTAAGTGTTGTGTTAATACAGTGAGGCTACTGCAGGTTTGCCAGAACACAACAGAGGTGTTTCCTTTGAAAAAAAAAAACTAATTACAAGGCGATCTTAAAGAGTTCTAATAATGTACAGAAGGAGAGTACAGTCTGTGAATGAGTTACTATTTTGCTTTTCCACCTCAGTAAAGGAGCTGACCATTAAATAAAATAACAGAAGTAAATGCACATCTGTTATGACATTGTAGCAAAAAGCAGCATGGCTAACATGGGAGAAGTGGAAACTAAAGGTGTGTTGTCCTTTATTTTTTATGTGTTTTTGTTCAGATGACTTTTAACTGTTGCTTTTGTTTGCTTGCTCTCAGTTAAACAAAGTATTTTTTAAAGAAATGTAAAACACAAGTTTTCGTTCGATGAATCAGTGGCTAGCCAATCATGGCATTAGTACATAAACTCTACCTGCAATATTGCCTGGTGCAGGAAAGAAAAATTTCCTACTGTGGAGCGGAAATATTATTTCCTGGAAATAAAATTGTCACCGGTCGCTTCAGTAGAAAAATATTAAGCGTTCACAAGTTCCTGAAAACGTGGTGTGGTTCTATTCCCCATATTTCATTATATTTCATTTATAAAATATAAATGTTATATTTCATTTATAAAATATTAGGACTGACCCGTGCAATTTGTAAGCAGTTGTCAGCAGTAGACATGGAGTAAAATAATATTCTGAGCTGTTAAATTCAAGTGGAGTAGCTCTGCGATACTCAAATGTAAAAATAAATGCGTGAATGTAAAGGTAGCTGAAATAAAGGACCGATTTATTTTCAGACCTTATTTTGGTTATTTTTGGAACAGAACTGAATTTGACAAAGACTACGTTTATTACATATATATACATATATATTTTATATATATATATATATATATATATATATATATATATATATGTATGTACTGTATATATTTTGTAAGACATTATGCATATCCTGCTTTATAGTGCAGAAAGAAACTCAGTTTTCATTCTAATTCATTTTTTACACTTGTTTAAATACTGCTGTGTACCACCTTTAGACCTCAGTTTACATAAAAGTCTCTGAAAGTCTTTCGAATGGAAGTTCAGATGTCAGGGAAACAGCGAGAATGCAGGATGCTGTTGAAAGATTGGAACAGTGTCCTCTGCACCTCAGATGATGTGGTTTAATCTTGGTTTTGATGTTGTTTTCAGAATTTTTAAGCTTTAGGATTCTTCTCCTACATGCACACTGCAGCATGTGCACACGCATGTACATAAATAGTAAGGATAAATGTATCAACATGTATCAGTAAATATATCAACATGACTATTATTGACATGGCTTGTGAATGGGCATTTGTTGTGAAGAAGTGGAGGCGTTCTGTGCTCGTGATTGTTGGGTGTGTGTGTGAATCGAACATTCAGTCAAACGATGACAGGTTAATATCAGCACAGCCCAGACATGACAACATTTTACCTCCCTGTTCATTCTTTCTCTCTCTTTCTCGTACTCTCTATCCCACACTCCTCCCTCCTCTCTCTTCTCTCAAACTCACCAAATACAAAAAGAATGTTAGACATTAAAACCCAGGTTTTGAATATTTCATACGAATGAGTGAATGTACTGAATCAGTAAATGAGTCAGTGGTCTGTGCTAATAGAGCACTCAGAAAGGGAAATGTTTGCTGTATTGATGAATCAGTCCTTGCCAATTGAAGCTGAGTAGAAAAGGCCATGCTTCATAATGTTCAATCAATAACTCGTTGTAGGGTCTATTCCACAGTAAAATGTGACTGGCTATTCAGAATACACACAATTATATTCTATACATATTAGATAGTGTAAAATCAATAGGCATGATATAAACAGTAGGCATGGGAAAAATAAGACCTTGGATTGTGTGCTTGGCCTGTGCTGATTATTGCTCTCTTTGCAGGTGTTGCAGATGTATCTTCCCTTCTGTGGAATCGCTATCTCCAACGCTCAGCTCTTTGCTGCATCCAGAAAGGAGTATGATAGGAGCAGGGTAAGAGAGCTACAATTGTTAATGGAACTGCCCAGTGCTTCGCTGCCAAACAGAGCGTTTACTACAGAGCCACCTACTTTCAGTTAAAGAGGAAAAGAGCAGTGATAACCTATGTAGTACTCCACAGTACAAAAAAATCAGCAGTGAAGTCCAAAGGATAGTTGGGGATACAATGGTCTGAATCTCACATCTCATTATAAAAACAAGTATAGGCCTTCACCCCCTGCTGACAATGTGTGTATGTATGTGTTGATATACAGCTGCCCACATACTCTCCTGTTGCTACACTGCTTTGTTGAGAAGGGTCGGGGTCAGGATCAGCGTGTGTGTGTGTGTGTGTATGTGTGTGTTACATTAGGCCATGGCTTTAAATCTAAACACTCTCTTGAGGTCTCTTGTGTATGACATTTACCACATTTATCCCAGAAGAATGGATGATGATGATGATGATGAGGGAAAATAAGAGAGGACAGGGATTATTGATCCTAACTCATTGTTTTACATTTCCCACGGTATTTTACTGGGTTGAAGAAATGAATTGATAGTGTACACACCAGAGTGAGTCTAGCATGAAAAGGATTGTTTTGTGATAGGCTACATTGACATTGCAATGTTTATTGCTCAATTCCAAAGTTTTGTTCAGAAACAAGTTTTTTTGCCCTTACAGTTCACATCCATGTATGTGAGACTTATAACAACTACGTAATCTAAAAATATTATGAACAAAAAAAATGACATTATTTTTGTGGGACTGCTCATTAATGTTGTAGCCATAAAATGAACATATTTGCAGCACAAGATTTCGGTGCAAGCTGGTAGCTTGTCGGATGTGTTCAGTGTATTATTATTATTGCACCTGAACCAACAACAACAACAACAACAACAATAATAATAATAATAATAATAATAATAATAATTTGGAATATAACAAATTCTCAACTGTACATAGAACATGGCAAATTAATAATTTAATTCTATAATTTAATAATAGTTAACTCTCTCATTTCCCCACTGAACTCTGCTTGAAACCCAGTGTCCAATTCTGTATCTGCAGACAGTAAACAAACATCTTTGAATAGAAGTAAAGCTACCAGCCCACAAAAGGTCACTGATGTGTATGTACTGCTGAACTCTTGAACATCCTTTAATGTGTGTGTATGTGTGTGTGTGTGTGCAGGCTCTGTTAGAGGTAGTGAATGATTTGTTTGAGGAACAGACAGACCTGGAGAAGATTGTGAGGAAGATAATGCATCGTGCTCAAACGCTGCTCAAGTGTGAACGCTGCTCTGTACAGCTACTGGAGGACATCGAGTCTCCGGTGATCATCCTCCTCTCTCCACAGCTTTCCTCTTACCCCACCTTTTCCTTTCTTTTTCTTTCCATTCCTTTTTTGGTTCCTTTCATTTAATTTCCTTTCTTTTTATCTCCTAGGTTTTAGAGAGAAATAACCATCTAACGGACCAGTATAATTTCCAGTGTATTAGCCCAGTCTCTCATCTTTTTTTCTTTTTTCTTTTTTCCCTTTTTCCTTTCCTATTTTATCTTGCTAATAAATGTCATAAAGCTCATGACAGATGCTGAAATCTATTGCAGGTAGTGAAGTTTACTAAGTCCTTTGAGCTCCTGTCACCAAAGTGTAGTGCAGACGCAGAGAACAGGTAAGATCCTCTCCTCACACACACAAAAACACACACACACACACACACACATACACACACACACACACCCCTCCACCTGAGTGCCTTATACAATGATCTTTTTTTCTTTCAGTTAATAACTCCAGCAGCACATAAACATCCATATCCATCCTATCAAACTCTCTCAGACTCAGTTTGCAGCTCAGCAGGAAACGTCTGCTAATGTGTCCTGGCTAATAGGAAAAGTCACATTGCTGGTAATATTCACAGGTGGTGGTCCACAGAATAGTTGTTAATGTTTTTTTTTTCTGTAGCTAATTTAACTGGATGTGCTTTTATTATCAGTCACAGAGCCAAAAAGACAGTAGAGGGACAAAGGGAAAATGGCATAATGAAATCAAAGTTTAAAACACTATTATCTGTACATTTAAACTGGGCTTTTTTACAGTCTTGCTACAATGCAGTTCTTCTCTTGTCACAATACTCTGACAATGAAAAGTCTCACCACTAAATAAAGACTATATTTAGCTGAAATGACATGAATTGTGACAGAAAGTGGTTTCAGGCCCACTTTGTGTTTGGGAAGTGCAAATAAATCTAGCACTAAGTCCTGCACTCTGTTGCTGGCTGATGAATTTTTAAAGCTGCACATTACAAGGCTGTTAAATATTTCTTAGCAGACTCATTAACTGCTTAGCAGTGTGTTGTGTTATGCTGAGCTGCATCAATAGGGACTGCGCTATGCACGTTTGATTGATGATTCTCCAGTGCTTCTGCACCAGAGGCTTGGGGTTTCTCACCATGTCAGCTGCTGCTCACATCCTCAATTCTGCACTGCACAGAATCTTCGGACTCTCTCTATTCAGCACTTAGGAAAACCCAAACCCCATAGCTCAGCTCTCTGAGCAGCCACCACTATCTTACTGCAAACACATAAGACACCAGCCCACCTGCCAACACATACATTAGCCAATAAAGGAGAGAACCGGGTGGGTTTGCGAGTGTGAACATCACACCAGAGCTGCTTTAGAGAATAGTGCTGATTGCTCTCTCCTAATTGCAGAGGAGAAATATGTCTGAGTGCTATCTAAGTTTTGTGTGAGACATGCGTGATTGTGCAACATAGCTGCTTGTTTCTGGCATGGTGGTGCTAAATGCAAGTGGAATCATTATGGGAGCAGAGAGGACACACACCGCAGTGCTATCAAGGGTCTGTACGCCACTCATCCCTCTCTCTTCTCACTACAAACACCTGGCTAATGCTCCAGTGCCAAGCTGCGAAATCACATACACTGATGGCTGTGTCTATTAAAGCAACGTTTTTTTGAGCTTGATGACACTATCAAAGGAACAAACCAAAGCACTGTTTAAAGATCCATACTACACATAACAGCATGTAAAAATTGTGGGAGTGTTTGATCCAATAGTGCAGTTGTCTCAGTAGTCATGGTTTCTATGTGCGAGGGACAAATAAACATCATCTAATGGACGAGTATAATTTCTGATTTTATGTCCAGCCTATTAGGCCTAATTCTTTTAAAAAATACATGAAGTTTAAAAGCTTTAAAATGGGATTTATATGTGAGGCTTGCTTCAGTGAGAAATCCCAAATTGTGCATCTGAAGGTTTATGGCTTTAGTTGGCCAATAAGTGCAACATACAGAACTTATGTGTTTAATTTAGAGAACACTTCCACAGCAGGAGCCATTATGTCCATTATGCATGTGTATGTGTGTGATTTGTTCTGTGCTGCCCCCGTAGACTTGAGCTGCGCAACGTACAACCCCAAAGAGACAGGTCTCATTGTACATCTTCAAAACACACATCTCACACTCTCTGACTAAAGCAGCCCAGCAGTTAGCCAGTAGCTCACATGCAAAAGTGCCATTAACTGTGTTACAGTCATGTGGGTGTGATGTGGAAACGTGATAGGGCTGTGCTGCGGACATGATAGATTGGGTTAATGATACAGAATGAGAGAGAGCGATGAAGGAGGCAGCTGTGTGTCTGTCTGTGGCACGTGGGCGGATATGACAATCAGAGCGGTAACTTTTCATTACTCCAGCAGGCTTGGGAGAAGCTTATTAAAATGCATGAAAGGGTCATTAGATATGAATCAGTGTCTGGGGAGGGGCACCGTAAACAATAACAACTCCTAAGGGGCTTTGAGTTATACAGATTGCATTTATCAATGTGTATCCTTCACCTTACATAACTGGTTAACAGCATCTCTAATCCAGTACATCCACCAATATATAACTCTCTTGGTCAGTGGATCAGTTCTAACTTCCCTTGTCTTAAATGTGGAACTGTGTTCTTTATTTATTATTTATTTTTCAGTTTTAAGGACAGTATGGAGAAATCCTCATATTCAGACTGGCTGATTAACAACAGCATAGCCGAGCTGGTGGCCTCCACTGGTCTGCCGGTCAACATTAGCGACGCCTACCAGGACCCCCGCTTCGACGCCGAGGTAGATATGCCTGTTCAATCTGCAGCCCTGGTGCTACATTCCCATCAGCTCACAATTAGGACTACTGTAATCATCAGCTTCCAACTGAAAAAACCTTTATAAATGTCACTTTGAGCCGTAATTACTAGTTAGACTCTCTGTAAAAAAAAAAAAAAAGGAGGCCAAGCTGTGAGGTATAATGGCTGGTACAACATACCATATCACTTTGGCAACCAACAAATACAAGCAACATTATTCAAACAGTACACTGTTGAATCTGATCAATATGAATCAAATGTCTTGCTGAAAGGGCTTTTCTAAGAGAGAATTTGATTAATACATGCCCATCTCAGCATTGTCAGTATGTCAGTGGTATATTTGATATAAGGTTTTACCCTGGTAAGTGCTTTGCGCCATTAAAACAGACATACACATAAAAAAATGATTTCAGGTAGATCCAGGGTTTGGGCTACTTGAGACATAAACCAGAAACCTAAACCGGAAACAGAGGTATGGAAGTGACTCAGTGTTGTCATGTAGGGAAGTGTGCTATTTGCCTGGATTTGAACTATTTCCAGGTAGTGGTGAGTGTACAGTGTAAATGAAGCAACAGACCAGAGTGATGTGCTGCTCTGCACCAGTCCAGCTTTGATCTCTGGCTGCTGTCGCACACTGATGAATTATATAATACAGCTTTGATGTATCTTTGGCTAAGATTCTTTTAGATTCTCTCCTGTTTCTCTCTGAAATTCTGGCATCCATGCTGTTATATTGTGTTCTATACAACAATGTGCTACACTGCATACATGCCCTATGGGATTCAGGTAGCCTATCTTTTGCTGAGTTGTGCCGCAGGCATTACAGTAAGTGAGGTAAGTTTTGTATGGTACTGCAGCATGACACAAATGTAGTGAATTGTATGTGTTGCCTATGTTTGCATTAGGCAGATCAGTTTTCTGGGTTCCACATCCGCTCTGTCCTGTGTGTGCCTATTTGGAACAGCAACCACCAAATAATTGGTAAGTTCAAAAATCCATGTCCAATATTTTTAACTACAGTACCAATTTTACCCTGACTGTGTGTGACACTCTTTAGTAGTATGCCTTGTATGATATAGAAGGAATAATTTGTGTGTTTATGTGCACTCACTGTATACTGCAGTAAGGGTAGAATGGCAAACTGGTTTACAGAGGTCTGACATCTTGAATGTGTAAAAAGTCCATAAGTAGGAGCATCTACATCCCACTGAACTCAATGGGCTGTGTGTGTGCATGTGCGTGTGTGTGGTTAGGATTATATGTTTGTGAATTAAAGTTTGCTACGTGCGTGTTCCTGTGTATGTGTGGATGTGAGCAGTAGAGAGTGAGAGAGTGTGCGCTATGTGCAAATCGTGCAGCACGTCTGGGTGTATCTAGACGTGGGTGGACTCTTATCAGGAAACAGATTAAAAATAATTATAACCACACAACGGCATGTAGAGGTGCAGTACAGAGTCAAGGATGTGTTCATTCACAAAGATGATCTTTCTCTCCCTTCTTTCTCGCACACAAATCATCTTTGAGGAACTCTGAGCAGATAAGAGCTTAATTCTTATAATTATGCACTTATGCAAAGAAATAACAATTTAGAATTTCAGCAACAGAAGTGATATTTTTCAAAGCTCTTGTTATGCCTAGATTCACATTTACCTTGACAGTTTAATATGTTTAATCCCTTAATCCCTCCTAGTCTATAAAAACTGAATTCTCCATTTACTATCAATTAGACTCTTTAACCCAGCCTTTGATTTCTTTAATGAGTGCGTAAAAGGGCAAGAGAACTAAAGGAGGCCATTTTCTCTCAGGCATCCTGCCAGACCAGAGGACTCGAACATAAAGGAAGCCAAAGATACTCCCATGACAGCTTAAACCACGTCATAATCATTGCCACACACACACACACACACACACACACACACACACACAAACAAACTACTGTCTTTCATCCCTCTAGCCACACACCTGTGAAACACTGCTTATTTATCTCTTCATGTCCCAGATATTCAGACCAGGCAGAGAGTACATGAGGACAGGAGTAGGTTTTTTAAGCAACGTTCAGTAATTAGGGTTGTATTTCATAGTATATTTCACCCTCACTGCCATATAATTAGATTACAATTACTCTTCAATTTATATTGCTTGTATCATAAAGCTCAATATTATCTAATTTGTTGAGCTTCTATATTTTATATGATTATATTCTTTTTGTATTTACAATTACTTTAAGACAATTACATAATTAATTTAATCTTTTAAGGTTAAATTAAATTCCTCAGTTGGCACTGCCAGTGATACAAGTTCTAATTTTCCAGTTAGTTAGAGGAAGATCTGAGACAGACACAGCTAAGCACTAAGTAATGTTTTTAAAGAGTTTAAGCAAGTGTTAATGGTCAAATTACAACTGAAAGAATCTTGATATAATAATAGTAGTACACAATAATAACCATAATATAGTATAATATGAATGGCAGCATAATCCTGGCCATAAAGTGAAATATGGCAAATATGACATTTTTGTTGTTGCCTGTGATGTGGGTCATGTGGGAACATTAGTACTTTTAAAAATATGCATGTATGAACAGTCTCAGAACAGTGGCCTGTTCACACTAATGATAGATGTGGGTAACCTACAAACATGAAGATGAACCATCGCTGCAACTGGATCTAAGCAAAAAAGAATTGCGCATATAAGGTGAAAAAAGCCTATAATAGTGGCTGCATGGCTGTTACTTTAGTGCAGTAGATATACACCTATATCATTAGTGCAGTAAGTCTGGGTCTGCACATCTAGATCAGTAGTATATATATTTGGTATATAGCTGCATGGATGTACTGTGCCTCTAGAGCAGTAGCTGTAGGGCTGTATCTCCAGAGCACTAGCTGTATGGCTGTATAAGTAGGGCAATATCTATTGATTTGTTATTCTAGAGCGGTACCCATTGGGCTATATCTCTAGAAGACGTGTAGCTGTATGGCTGTATCTGTAGAACAGTAGCTGTGGGGATATAGGGGTGCATCTTCAGATCATTAGATATGGATCTGAATCTCTAGCTGTATTTCTGTTTCTGCCTCTAGAGCAGTAGCTGTAGGGCTGCTTCTCTAGAACAGTAGCTTCAGGACTGTATCTGTAGAGTAGTACCTACAAGATTGTATCTCAAGAGCAGTAGCTTCAGGACTGTGTCTCTCTAGCAGTAGCTTAAGGACTGTATAGAGCAGTAGCTTCAGGACTGTATAGAGCAGTAGCTTCAGCACTATATCTATAGAGGAGTAGTTTCAAGACTGTATAGAGCAGTAGCTTCAGAACTGTATCTGTAGAGCAATAGCTTAAGGACTGTACCTATAGAGCAGTAGCTTCAGGACTATATCTATAGAGCAGTAGTTTCAGGACTGTATAGAGCAGTAGCTTCAGAACAGTATCTGTAGAGCAATAGCTTAAGGACTATACCTATAGAGCAGTGACTTCAGGACTGTATCTATAGAAAATTAGCATCCAGACTGCATCTATAGCTTGAGGACTGTATAGAGCAGGAGCTTCAGGACTGTATATCTAGAGCAGTAGCTTCAAGACAATATAGAGCAGTAGCTTCAGGATTATATCTTTTGGGCTGTAGCTTCAGGACTGTATCTATAGACCAGTAGCTCTAATGAAGGGATAGATGGATGGGGGTCTAGCAGGAGTGTTTCAATGAAAGTACAACCGTTTATTGGCCAGTAGCATTCATCACACTACTGAGAGAGAAACAGCAAACGAGAACGTTTTTTCACTTCTTAATTAATCCAGATTTGTGATAGATGTGTTGCCATAATAAAATCAAAACTAATCTCGTAAAAGAAACATGAGAGCTGCATGACCCACGCTGCATGCTGTGTGTGTTGCAGGCGTTGCACAGGTCCTAAACAGGCTGGATGGGAAACCATTTGATGATGCAGACCAGAGACTATTTGAGGTATGACATATGCAGTAGTCAGTTTTAAAACTATTGCTATGTATTGTCTTGTCCTTTGCTTCACTAATCATATAGACTTCTTTCCACTGTTCACTGTTTCTGTGTCATTCTTCTCTTTCTCTCTCTCTCTCTCTTGTTCAGGCATTTGTGATATTCTGTGGGCTGGGGATCAATAACACAATAATGTATGATCAGGTGAAGAAATCTTGGGCCAAACAGTCTGTGGCCCTGGACGTAAGTCTCTCCAGACAGATATACACATACACACACACTCTCACACACACACACACACAACGATTGAGATGACTGATGATAGTATCGGGAATTGCATTAGGTTCCATCTATCGCTATGGCTGTCAAGTGAGACAATTTAAATATCTGTTGGAAAACGTGGAGTCTGTGGCTTTAAGACAGACAAAAATAAATTCTGTTGTATCTCATAATATGTGTTTCCTTTTAGCCTACTTTGTAGTCCTATATGAACCTTAATAGCTCTTTCTCTGATGCATCTTAGCTGGCCGTCCGTGCTGGCCAAACAGATAGCCTTCCATGCATGGAATGTCTTTACTCACAAAACATGAACGGGAGCTTAAATTAAGAAAATATTATACAATTTATTATACAAGAATTCAATAAGTATATCCTCTGCTGTCCAACACAGAGCACATGTATATGTAAGTTGTATAATTTAGTTCAATTTTATAATGAGCTTAGTTACAGCTAATAACTTGTTAGCTTTATTTACAGTCCTGACTTCAGTTTTGCAAGTATTACTGTCCTTTTTAATGTGTAATTAATTTTTTAAAATATGACTAAATGCTAATGCTAGTGACTAGCAGCTACAACCAACTTGTAACCAGTTTCCGGTACTTTTTTGCTGTAATGATGTAAAATATACACGATACAAGACTCTGGCTGTGCCCCCTTCTTTTTATGAGTGTGTCACTGCAACCTTCAGCCTACACTCCAAAGGTGATAATATCGATATAATAGCAATAGTTAAGGGGCACAATATCTGGTATATTTCACATAATCTCACAAGCCACAACAACCCCCCTGACCCCCAAGCCCCCCTCTCCATAAGTCTCTCCTGTTCCAATTCCATTTACCTCTTGTTCTCTTTTACCCACCACTTCCTAATCTCTCACTCATCATCCATCACGATTAACCTCTGTGTGACTTCAATTGTATTTTATTTAAATGCAATTCAAGATGTATTTTATGTATTTTACAGTAGACAGTGTAACAAAGCAGCTTTACAGAAGGTCCAGGTCCAGAATCTTAATGAGCATCTGTGGATAACAGCATCACAGAAAAACTCCCTTAGTGTTTATGATCACCAGTCTGCTGTCTCACCATTACTTTGACAGCTCTGACACCTTGTCCCTGATACAACAGTATCTATATCATAACGTTTGTTATTTTACCAAAACACAGAATGTCAACTTTAATTTAATCACGTTTACAAGTTGTTGTAGAGTATCAGTCAAGGGAATTTATTTATATTGCGGCTGACTATATAGAAATCACATGGTTTAAAACCAAATCCTAGTTTCCAGGAGCCAGAAATAACTGAACGAATGACTATCATTTTAATGAAAACTGTCATGTTTAGGATTTTATAGTAGACGGCTGTCTGTCTGTGAACCACGATATCTGATTATGTTGTACTGGTTGTTTTGCAGGCTTTTTCTTTTCAGTCTTGTCTTCAGTAGGTGAAATGCTGGGTGGGTTTCAGACTGGCTGATGGAATTAGCCATTCAAAAAGAATCTACTATTAGGCTCCGGAGAGCTGGTTGGGGAAACTCTAGATTTAGGGCTTGGTTTTAGGTCTTTGTCACAGAACTCTACAGTCTTTGATGCTCTTTGAAGACAGTGCTATACATTATATGAGTATAGAGATGTATATCGCTTGGCGATGCTGAATAAACATGAGCAAGCTTGATGAAATACGTAGGTACAAGGGTTAAGGAACAAGAGTTTATTGCATACACACATACTTACATAGACAAGAGGTTTGGGAGCAAGAAATGTGATGCTCCTCTGTGTGTGTGTGTGTGTTATGAAATAATGAGGAAACAGCATATCAGTAGTAATTGTCCAGATTTGAGCAAATGTGAAAATGGGGGAACTATGTAAAAAAAAAAATGGCTGTAGTTCCTAAACGGTTTATGCGATATTTTGTTAAACTCCTTTAATTAAAGCTGAAAGTCTATCAAATTACATCTTGATTGCTTCATTTCAAATCCATTGTGGTGGTGTACAAAGGCAAAATTATGAAAATGAAAATGGTCTCACTGTCCAAATGCATATGGACCCAACTGTATATAATTTCTTTTTTATAACACAGAAATATTTAGTGTAGTTGTAACTTAGCCACTTTTATATACATACATACATACTTTATATATATATATATATATATATATATATATATATATATATATATATATATATATTTAGTCATATAAATTCTTAAAATTATAAAAGTCTTAAAAATAAGACAGAAATGTATTCCCTTACATGTTTAGTGATGATAAATGTCTGTGTATGTATTACAAGAGTATTACAATATTGTTATGATTATATTATAAATTAAATCATTAAAAACAATTAAATCATTAATCACAATGATGTGTATGACAAGAAGGTATCCAGGTGATTCTCACCACCCCTAATGGTTAAGAGGGTTGAAATAGAATCCTTTTATTTAGTCATTCACACTTATAATATCTGGCTCGCCTGGTCTCGGGGTGCCACGCCTCAGCAGAATCCATCACTTTCTCTGATTTAACACTAGATTTAACTCAATAGTTAATTGCCAGGAGTGGTCAAGCCTGCAAAACACATTACTCAGTTATTACTGTTGAATGTTGAAATGTGTAAGACATGAGATTTACATCACATCAATGAGTAAAGAGTCTCTCTCTCTTTCTCTCTCTCTCTCTCTGTCTCTCTCTCTCTCTCTCTGTAGGTGCTGTCGTATCATGCCACTTGCTCTAAGACAGAAGTGGACAAGTTTAAGGTACAGATTAATGTAAAGCAACACAAACAAGTTTTTCATACTAAACCCTTAATGACTTCTGATTACCATTTCCTTTATATACAGATTAGTGACTGATAGTGCCTGAGCATTAGTGTCTGTAGAATGATTATAAAATGGGCGAAACATATTTAGAAGGAGACATCGGTGTGTTATTGCCTCATTGTTCCAGGGTCCCTGAGTCCTGAGCTTGGGTTATTGTCTGGGTGGAGTTATGCCTGTTTTCCCCATGTCCACTTGGGTTTCCTCTGGGTACTCCGGTTTCCTCCCTCACCCAAAAACATGCCAATAATTTTGTGTACTATGAGTGATAGGGCCTTCTCTTCTTATGCTCCAAAACTGTGGAACTCCCTTCCATCTGATCTTAGAGAAGCCCAATCCCTTAGTACATTTAAATCTTCTCTTAAAACTTATTTTTTTAGGATTGCTTTTATTTGATTACTTTGTTTTGTTTTGTTATTAAATTATTGTTATTACTATTATTGTTATTGTTATATACTCTTATGTAAAGCGCCTTGAGAGGCCTTTTTAAAGGCGCTATATAAAACAAAGTTTATTATTATTATTATTATAAGTGGACTGGCTAAGATAAATTGCTCCTAGGTTTGAATGTGTTTGTGCATGGTGCACTGAGATAGACTAGCGTCCCACTCAGGCTGTGTCACTGCCTCATGCTCAGTGTTCCCACAGTAGGCCCTGGATTCTCCATGACCCCGACCAGGATAAAACAGTTACTGAAGAATGAGTGAAACATATTTATCAATAAACAAGGGATTGAACTATAGCAAGTTTCCCTCCACAAATGTCATAGGAACCTTCATTAAAGAATTATGCCTTTCTCTATTTAAAAATTTGAAATTTACATACATAGCAGGAAATATGTCATGCATATACACATTAATTGTACATTACCCTATTTATTAATAATGATGCCAGTTGATAAGTTAATTAGTGTTCCTGCATTACTCATGCCATCACAGTAGAGTGGTGTTTCCCTAATTAGTGAAGGCACATCCATCATATTAGACTTTTCCACAATGATTTTCTCTTTGAACGCTTCCATAGGCATAGAAATTTGCTGGAGGCTTTGAAACCTGTAGGCTTTCAGTAATGTGCACAACGGAGACTAGTACTGCTCAAATAATGCAGCTATGAGCTCTGTCTCTCTATCTGTTTGTCTTTCCCTCTTATACTCTCTGTCAGACACCCACTCTCCCTTTCATGTACTCTCTCTCTCTCTCTCTCTCTCACACACACATACACACACACACACACACACACAGTGGTGCATTTTAAATGTCAATGAAACGCAAGCTCAACAGCCATTCATAAATATAATGCTGTAGCACCACTTTTTTTTTTTTTAAATATCTCACAGTTAAATGTGTAGATACAGTGCTGTATACAATGTATTACCTCAACGGTAGATACATAAGGAGAAAGAAAGAGGAAGAAAGACAAAGGGGGAATGTGAGAACATTATTAATTTCCCTTCCTATTCAGGCTAGGCTCCAAAGGGACTGTTCTCCAGAAGGCAGTAAAGCAATGAAACTCTGAAACTGTGATACAAGATATCACAGACACGAAGAAGCTAATATGCAGAGCCATAAAAGTATTTTTTAAAATAAAGTGGAGTAAAAATGACCAGATTAAAATGTCCTCATGAATATAAGATCAGCTGTGCTTGGTTTGAGACTAGTGAATAGATGAAGAGATAATCACCTCTGCTTGTTTTGCATGTTTACCACCTCGTGATATTATTAGTAATACAGTAGAATTCACAGATACCTATAATTAGCATCTGTCAATGACGTCACCAAAACACATCAATTCCCTTGCCAGTGCTCTCTCTTTCTCTCTCTCTCTCTCTTTCTCACACTCTCTCTGTCACGCTGTGTAAGCTCTATCTATAGACCCCCTCATTAGCAGTTTATCTCTGTGCTGAGATTCTCAGCTGTGCAAAGCTTAGATTTAATTGGATAAGCAGACGCTGAGGAATCAGGAGCATCAGTAAGAAGCTACAAAGTGCTCCTCCATTCAGTAAGGACCCCAATGAAAGTGAATGAACATAGGGCCATACTTCAGCCATCCTCTGCATCCATCCTCTCCATTTTGTGCCTTTCTGCATGATTTTTCCAAGCCCTCCTGTTCTTCCCATTCTCTGGTCTTTGGTTCAAAGAGAAACAGACCACTCTCGGTGACTATAGTGCAAACTGTTAGAGATTAGCAGATTTGGATTGGTCAGTTTAGTATTGAATTAAAACCACATATTTCTTGGACTCAATGGATCTGCTGTGTCATGCTTATACTAGGTACAATATTGCTTTATTTCAGTTCTCTGTTGAATTTTCTTGGTACATTACAATGACCCCCCCCATCCCCTGTTTTACAGCATAACATATGGTGTGTTTCCAAGTACTGTTCGAACATATGAATATGAACCCATCCTCCATGTGAATATGTGCCAGAGATGCTGTGACCTCTGACATATGTTTAACAATCTCTTCCTGCTACCCTGCTTTGCTATTCCTGGTTTGCTACTGAGCTACCGTTGCCCAGCTGTCTGTACTCTGTGAAGACCTCCTGATTAAATCAAGGTCAGGTGTGAATAATTACACAGCACAGCCACACACTCAGTGTGTGTGGTGTTGAGATCATCTGGCTACAGATGTCGCAACATCCAATTTGGGCAGAAGATAAGAATGACTGTGGCCTCCTACAGTTGTCTTCTGTGTCTTTCACTGAAAATATGCCTAGTACCTAGCACTGAACAATATCATAACATCAGAAAATATATTGAGGATATTACGTCTATTGTTCGACAGCTAGAAAACCAAGTCATCCCAGTCAGTACGATGCGTCTTGAACCGTTCCCAGTTTTTGCCTTACTGTTAGTTAATCCGAAATCAATGAACGCCGTGATAATGCCTCTAATAATTTGTTCCCTCTACTATGTGCAACAACCTGAAGCCTGAACACAAGTGGTTCATGGTAGTAGACATGGCTAATGGCTTCTGTTCTGTGCATATAGCACCTGAATCACAACCACGACTGGCTTTACATAGCATACAAGTGGAGGCTATGTCAACAACAGTATGTAACATCAATGTTGATTTATAGACTTTGTAGCAGAATAGATGAGTAAGAGAGCATGGCTAGATCATGTGAAATTATGTAACCATCTCCTTCTGACACTGCCAATGCAAATCATTATTACAGTAGCTATTCTCATTCTATGGTGTCTGGATGGTGTCCAGTAGTATCTGTGTAATATATTGTGTTGAATTATCAGTTATCAATAATGCTTGTGATAATCAAATCAAATGACTTCTTCAGCATTTCTACCTACATGTCCTCAATTCTCAACTACTTATTACACTTAATATTACACCTTGACTCCTCATGCCATATTGTCCATGTTTTAAGATACTGTACATGTGGTCAAACAGATGTTCTGTAGCATACAGATGCTTTATTAGCTCCTTGTTGAAATTTTAAATATTCAGTAAGGACCACTAAGATCAAACTTATTACAATTACACTGAGTTCTAAAGGTAACATGCCTATTTTAAAGCCATAGAAACTAGTAGTTTGTTGATATTTTTAGGTTGTTGGTTTTAGCCCTGTCTCATTTTTCACATGGGTAACACTTTATTTGGATAAACTGCTGAACACACGCTACAAAGAGTCAACAAACCATTTATAGACAATCAGCAACCTGTAAGTTGACTGTCATCAACAAGCCTATCAACTAATTCTAATATGTGTGTGTCAATACTTTAGGTTGTTACTGTTTAATAGATAATCTACACACACTCTATAGACTTGTGCCTTTTTTCTTTCACTTTGTTTGGATACTCCAGTAGTACGTGATGTTCAGTAGATCTTCTATAGACAATAATGATGTCTCTAGTTGTATCACAATTTCTAATTCAGTTCAGGTGGACTCTCTTGATAGATTTTATGACATGTTGCAAGATAAATAATGGTCAGTTGACAGAATCAGTTGATAGACTTTTTCATTAAAGTCCATAGACGTATTTACATTTAACTAACCAAATACAGTGGTAACTTTAAACGTTGTTGAAAGGGATCAAGAATACTTCAAAATGATCAGTTGTTTTATAATAGTCTTGTTTTGAGCCAGAAATACCTGACGAAACAGATTTCAAAAGTAAAACTCTCTGTCTCTTCTCTTCCAGGCAGCGAACATCCCTCTGGTATGTGAGCTGGGCATTGATAAGCTCTCCTTTGATGACTTTTCTCTGGACGTGGATGCCATGATAACTGCAGCCCTGCGCATGTTCATGGAGCTTGGCATGGTGCAGAAATTCAAGATAGACTATGAGGTCACATACACACACACACACACACACACACTCTGCTAAGACTCTATCCTACAGGATGTTTCAGCTATTGACATTTCCTGGCTCTGTTCTGTGCCACTCTTTAACCTCATGCTTCATTCAAGATGAGGTCATGTTGCTCTATATCACATACTTAATGGCCATAAATGTTTCTCTTTCTTTTCCATCTGTCATCTGTTTCTTTTCTCCATCATTTCTTTTTTTTTTATAAATGCCCTCCACCCTTCATCCAGCTCGGATATAGAAGCATTTACTACTACCACATGATTCTGTTCTTCTGTTTTTCTCATTTTTTATCTCTACTTGTGATTTGCACTCTTTTTCTTTAGACTCTGTGTAGGTGGCTGTTGACTGTAAGGAAGAACTATCGTATGGTTCTGTACCACAACTGGAGACACGCGTTTAATGTCTGTCAGTGCATGTTCTCCATGCTTACTGTAAGTCACACACATACAAAGTTAAGACTTTGATATTGCTTATTCCTCCATGTGTATGATTGTGTGTCTGAGGTTTTTTTTTTAGTATTTAATTCAGGGAAGTGGGAAGGCTTTTAACATTGGGCATGCTGGAATTTTAAGTACCATGCAGTCTTTTTTTAATGATTTTTTAAAACTACTTAAACCACTTCAATAATGAACATTACAGAAACTAAAACAAAGGCAGGAATAGTACTATGAAAAGGCTGATACAGATAATAATATGAAAAGGCTGATACAGATAATAATATGAAAAGGCAGATACAGTATGTAGTGTCTGTGCAGAGATTTTCAGTGTGAGGTGTTTCCACTGCTGTAGGCTGTATACAGGAGGAGGCACCTCAGCACTGCTCTACTAGCACTTGCAGTACTTTGCACTTGGTCTGCTCTGCTTCATGCTGGAACTGTTCCCTATATGCCTTATTGTGTTTGTGTTGCATTTTTTTTTTTTTTTTTACTTTTTTGAAAAACTTCCAAAAACAGTGTGAAAATGGGCCTGAAATATACACAGTGAAAGCCAGACTAGATCACTTATTAAATGGAAGTAAAATGCTTTCAGTGTTCTCTGCAGTATGCGCCCCAGGCAGGAACAGCACTAGTGCATTAGGACCAATATGGGCTGTCATACATGGAAGATCCTTTTTGTACCCTTTGATTCAGTGTGCTAGGCAGAGGCAACCCTAGAGCATTTGGTGACCATCTTGGCTAAATGTGCCAATCCTCAAATCCACCCCAGTATTTATGACTTGAGGTCTCCAAGTAACATGTTCAAGACGTTCAACAGAAAGTCAGTAAGAGTACTAGTAGGAAATGCATATAAAGTGCAAACTATGGAATTATAAATAACATACAACTAGACTAAAAATATGACTTTATAAATAAACTAAATACATTGCACATTTAACTTTTGTGCTAGTAATCAGGAGGTTGTAAGTTTGAACAACTGTTGGGCTCTTTAGCAAGAACCATAACATCTTGGATTGTATCCTTTTTTAATTTTAAGTCCTTTTTGGATAAATCATCTGCCAAAGTAAATAATAATTTTTTTCCCCCAACAATTGCAATTTCTTTATTTACGAAAAAACCCAACATGGACAGCACAGTTGTGCAGAGCGTAGCATTGTCGTGTCACATCTCCATGCACATGGGTTCGATCCTGAGTTCAGCTTACTGTCTGTGTGGAGTTTCTGTGGACGTTCTCCTCGTGGCCATGAAAATAAGCAGATAGGCAGATTGGCTAAGCTAAACTGCCTGTAGGTGTAAATGAGTGTGTGAATGAGTGTGTGAATATGTGTGTGAACGTGTGTGTGAATGGTGCCTGTGATGGACTGGCAAGCCATCCGTGGTGAATTCTTGCACTTCACACCCTGTGGTACCAGGATAGGCTCCAGATGCACTGCGACCCTGACCAGAATAAAGTGGTTGATGAATAGATGAATAGAATAGAATAGCATATCATACTTTTTATCCATTTGAAGTTACATGTGAATGTTGTGGAATATCACTTACATTATAGTAACTATAAATAGTAGTTCCCTTACCAGCCTGTCTTTTTTTTTTCTTAAAGTTGCAGCTTGCCATGTTACAGAGAAGCTGCAAAGTGCAAATTCCTGCAAAAATATGATGCTTGAAAATATCTCTGACTGTTACAAAAGTGCTGACATTGGAGACTCCTTTTAAAAATGCTAAATAAATGTCTTCTCACATAAAATTTTATCATATAACACCACATCAACAATCAAACATTTTTAAAATCCATTTGTATAGAGTGTCTGCCATGCAATTCCCTGTGTTAGGTGCTACTACAGAAATGATATCAGAACAAGTGCGTTAATATAAACCTGTGGCTTGTCTTGGCACTACTATCAGAGCCATGCTGTTATAGAAAATAAATTCTTCTGACCAGTCCGAGAATGACCGAGAATTCATCAGCACTGTGGTATAAATAAATGTAAATTAAACAAAAGCAAAGTAATAAATAGGGCACAAATAAAGAATATAACTATTGAATTATTTGCATGTAACTTAATTGTCGTGCAATCTGTCAGCTAACCTGCACAGAGCAATTACTGTATATTGTATTTGTTACACTGCTATGTAACCGCTATGGAACCCTCCTGTTGATGGCATCATATGGCATCATATATGCATGTGTGTGTGTGTGTGTATGTCCCAGACTGCAGGCTTCCAAGAGACCCTCTCAGAATTGGAGATCTTAGCACTCATTGTGGGCTGTGTGTGCCATGATTTGGACCACCGTGGAACCAACAATGCCTTTCAAGCCAAGTATGATACACATACTAATATTGATTGCCCATAACCACAATTTATCACCAACCTGTACAGCTGTAACAAACCAGCTGATTGATAAACACCTTATGCAGTTCCAGTCCTAATCCCTGATAGGTGTAACTAACCCAAAATCAAAATACCTAAGATTAAACACTGAGACACAGTTCAATATTAGAGTAAACAGTGTGGTGTGTGTGCCATCCATGTATACAGTGGAATTGCATAAGCATTCATCCTGCTCAAACTTTGCCTCGTTTTGTTGTGTCAATACATTTTGCAAAATTATTTACAAATAAAAAATCGTAAAGGTTGTGATTGCATAAGCAGTCACCCCCATGAACTGGAACTGTATGTGTGACAGGGAGGTCTAGAATTGGCAACTATATAAACTTGTGTTGAGAGAGGGTGTGATGGATAAACAGTAAACACATCAGTAAGTCAGGGAAGCACACTCAACATTTATTCCATCTTTCACTCACCTGCCAATGCACTTGCTATCTATATTACCTTTTATTTGGCAGAGCATAAAGCACGTCCTTTCCGGAGTTGTGAGTAAGATATTGTGTGTCTCTCTCTCATCACATTCTCATCATATTGTTCTCAGGACAGGTTCCGCTCTATCTCTCCTCTATGGGACCTCAGCTACGATGGAGCATCACCACTTCAACCATGCTGTCATGATCCTGCAGAGTGAAGTAAGATCCCTCACTCACACACTCATGCACACGTTATATTCATTCAGCATCATTACAGAACAGCAGAACTTATAAGATCACAGGTTACTTACTTTAATAACGGTGTTGACAGCTAACATGGCTATGGTGTCTGTCAAACATGCTTTTGAGTCCATGGGAAGATAAAAAGGGTAACACAGCACCACTGAACGCAATCAATCAATGCAAATGCAGAAAATTAATGACGAGAGACAGGTGTGTGTAATCAGACGCAGCTTAAGATGGGGAGAATTAAAAAGGGAGATAAAGAGAGAGAAAAGGATGTTTTCAATATTGTAGATGGTTGTAGATAGTTTTTCAGCATGCTCCCATCATTACAACTTCTAGCAACACCTCAGGCAAACCAGGTTCACTGGATACTTAATAAAAGGAATAAGCAGAAATTACAAAATTATATTTTGGCAGCCTCTTTTGCTGTTGATCCTCCACCCTCACCCCGCTGAGTGAAAATCTGGAGGAAAGCTCCTTAACAGAAGCCAGTTTACTAAATGGGAATGTTATCTCTCTCAGATTGGACTCCTACTGCTACTATTATACACACTATTTGGTTTCTAAGTATTTCGAGTGCTATAAGAAAACGCAGCACTATGCCCAATTTGAAATAAAGCTACCAAAACACATTCAGTCTTTCTTATTATGTGTGTCAGTTTCTCCCACTCTGTTATCAGATGAAGTCTTGGTATTATGTAGATTCCTTTTATTAATATGAATAAATATGCTGACAGAGAAAGGTTATAGTTTTCACTGTTATTAAACATGCTGTAGACAAAATATTGGACAAAATGGGACCTTGTGTGTGATTAAAGACCAGGTGTCAGCAGTGAATGCGGTTGAAAGAACAAAAATAGGTTGGCATTGAAAAAGGGTTCCTGACTCACACGTGGCACAACAGGAAAGTGTTTGACAGATCACAAGTTCAAATCCTGCTGATGCAACATCCAAGGAAGTCAGAGAGAGCAAAATTGGCCTTGCTCGCTAGGTGGGAGAGATGGCATTACTCTCACCCCTGTCAATTAGAGAGACACTAGTCCATCATAGGTGTTTACGAATGTGGAAGACGGCAGTTTTCTTTCAAGTGTGTTACACTGCCCTGTGACATAGCATAAGCAACAGCTTGAAAAGTTAGATAAAAGTGTAAGGTCTCCATTAGGAGGGTTGTGTAGATGTGTTAAATAGATGAGGTGACTGTTGTTGCTCTCATTTGCTTTAGCTACTCTAGTAATTTATTGTATAGTTGTTATAGATTTCTTGACAGGCTTAATAAACTGTTTAACTAGAACTTCATCTTTCTGATTAGCAAGAGCCTGCAAACAAGGACAACCACAGAGATGATCTTTACTCTTTTCCAGGGCCATAATATATTCTCCAATTTGTCATCCCAGGATTATGGAGATGTCATGCAGCTGCTGAAACAGTCCATCCTGGCTACAGATCTCACACTGTACTTTGAGTGAGTGCTGCTGTCTCTGCTGCTGAGTCTTTCATACACATATATGCAAATGTAAATGGTAAAATTCTCAACAGTTCTAAAGTCATTCTGATCTTTTTTTGACGTTCTGTTTATTCAGATTTTCACAGCAAAGAGAAATGACAAATTGCAGAACTGCAATTCAATTGAAAACATACATTTACACACCCCACAAAGACCCAGCGCCAATCCACCCGCAAACCCTACTCCACCCGCAGTCCACTGACTGAGCCCTCCAACCACCACTGGAGGATAAAGAGAGGAAACAGAAAACAAATTAATAAACAAAAAGGCCATCATATAAAGCCAAGAAGAAATAAAAAAATTTTAGAGGTTATTTGGAATGCCAAGGGCAGTGATCTTCCCAAGTCTGAAAAAGTGTTGCGTGTTAGACCTGAACAAATATCTAATTACCTCCTTCTTCTTCTTTCGGCTTTTCCCTTCAGGGGTCGCCACAGCGAATCATCACTCTCCACCTATCCCTATCTTCTGC
>CM075007.1:17154107-17180258 GCA_037576675.1 Pangasius sanitwongsei | reverse complement strand
TCCATTGTGGTGGTGTATAGAGCCAAAAATGTTAGAATTGTGTCGATGTCCCAGTATTTATGGACCTGACTGTATATATACCTAACCTAACGCTCTTTCGGCTGCTCCCGTTAGGGGTCGCCACAGCAGATCATTGGTCTGCATATTTGATTTGGCACAGTTTTTACGCCGGATGCCCGTCCTGACGCAACCCTCCCCAATTTTTCCGGGCTTGGGACCGGCACTGAGAGCGCACTGTTGCACGCAACCCCAGTGGCTGGGGTAGGTTCCCTGGCCGGGAATCGAACCCAGGCCATAGCGGTGAGAGCACTGTGGCCTAACCACTAGTCTATATATATTTTATGGCTGATCAGTGTGTGTATGTATGTATATATATATATATATATATATACACTGATCAGCCATAAAATTAAAACCACCTGCCTAATATTGTGTAGGTCCCCCTTGTGCCACCAAAACAGCTCTGCTGTGGTATCTGGCACCAAGACATTAGCAGCAGATTCTTTAAGTCCTGTAAGTTGCGAGGTGGGGCCTCCGTGAATCAGACTTGTTTGTCCAGCACATCCCACAGATGCTTGATTGGATTGAAATCTGGGGAACTATTGGTCATGTTCTTCAAACCATTCCTGAATATCCATTAGGTAATACCATTGCCATGAAGGCGTGTACTTGGTCTGCAACAATGTTTAGGTAGGTGGTACGTGTCAAACACCCACTTGTGGGGAAACACCCTACAAGACCTGCCATTTTGGAGATGCTCCTATACAGTCGTCTAGCCATCACAATTTGGCCCTTGTCAAAGTCAATCAGATCCTTACGCTTGCCCATTTTTCCTGATTCCAACACATCAACTTTGAGAACTGACTGTTCACTTGCTGCCTGATATATCCCACTCCTTGACAGGTGCCATTGTAATGAGATGAGTGTATATACTGATCAGCCTTAACATTAAAACCCCCTGCCTAATATTGTGTGAGTATCCCTTGTGCCACCAAAACAGCTCTAACCCATCGAGGAATGGACTCCACAAGACCTCCGAAGGTGTGCTGTGGTATCTGGCACCAAGTCGTTAGCAGCAGTTCCTTTAAGTCGGGTAAGTTGTGAGGTAGATCCTCCATGTTTGTCCAGCACATCCTACAGATGCTTGATCGGATTGAGATCTGGAGAATTTGGAGGCCAAGTCAACACCTTGAACACTTTGTCATGTTCCTCAAACCATTCCTGAACAATTTTTGCAGTGTGGCAGGGCACTACTATTAGGGAATGCTTTTGTCGTGAAGGAGTGTACTTGGTCTGCAGCAATGTTTAGGTAGGTGGTACGTGTCAAAGTACCATCCGCATGAATGCCAGGTCCCAAGGTTTCCCAGCAGAACATTACTCAGAGCTACACACTGCCTCCACTGGCTTGCCTTCCTCCCATAGTGCAACCTGGTGCCATCTCTTCGCCAGGTAAATGATGCACACACACCTGGCCGTCCACATGATGTAAAAGAAAAAATGATTCATCAGACCAGGCCACCTTCTTCCATTGCTCCATGGTCCAGTTCTGTTGCTCACGTGTCCATTGTAGGCGCTTTCAGTGGTTGACAGGGGTCAGCATGGGCACTCTCTGACCGGTCTGCAGTGTTCTGACACCTTTCTATCGTAGCCAGCATTAACTTTTTCAGCAATTTGCGCTACAGTAGCTTTTCTGTGGGATTGGACCAGAAGGAGATCCCCATGTGCATCAATGAGCCTTGGGTGCCCATGTCCCTGTCAGCGGTTCACTGGTTGTCCTTCCTTGGACCACTTTTGGTAGGTACTAACCACTGCATACTGGGAAAACCCCACAAGACCTGCCGTTTTGGAGATGCTCTGACCCAGTCATTTAGCCCTTACAATTTAGCCCTTGTCAAAGACACTCAGATCTTTACGCTTGCCCTTTTTTCATATAAATATATATATATATATATATATATATATATATATAGAGAGAGAGAGAGAGAGAGAGAGAGTGTAAAACTAGAGGAAAAAAACTACACCACACCCTACATACTACTTTTCACAGTGCAGTGATATGATTTTTGTATTTGAGACAGTTCAAGTTTTGTTCTCAGAATTTGAAAATCAGTAAATTTATATATGTAAATTTCTTTTAAAATTGAATGTACACCACTATTAAGTCTGCCTTCACGACACACCAAGCTGATTATGTTTGGTGTTGGTTGGATTGTGTTTCAGTCAGACAATGAAAAGATTTATTATCCGTTAGTCAGTATTCCTTTCCCAAATCACATGCCAAAAGAAGTAAATTTGAATTCGGAACAACTGCAGAGACAAAGCATGCATGCATTTGTGCTTTGCCTCCACCTGTTCTTTATGGATGGGAACATACCCGCTGAACAGAGAATAACACAAATAAGCATTGCTGCCAACAAACACCTGAATAAATTTGGTTGAGGTATTATAGTGGTGTTTACTGAGGGGGTTGCTCGTGGATCAGAGCCAGGCAGTTAAAGAAGTTAGCTATAAATGTGTCTCATATGCTTTACTCCAGCAGTTACATGATAGACTATTGTTTCTAACAAGTTTGTGAGGGTGTTTTAGGTTCTCTCCCTTGGAACTGAGCCAAATCAAAAATGTTAACAATCCCCATAATGGACAAACCAAAGAACCCTTATGAACCCTCCTTAGGGTGTACTGACATTATTTACTATGGCCCTCTTTTGCTCTTAGAATACAGTGCATTTTCCATTAAGGTGGCAATTACTTGAGCATCATATGGAAAAACATTCACATCTCATTGGCGTGTACCTGTGTGATAATGACATTTCGGTCCTCCTGGTCTGAGTTCTCAGTTGCTCCTATATAGTTTCTTGGTTTTATTCTATTATTTTATTCTATTATCAGTTTAAATGTGATGCCAACAGTGTTGATGCAGTTAGTGCTTCAGCTTATTCAGCTTCCTGGTGTGGAAGCAGCTGCAAAACCTTATAGAATATTTCCTTACATCAGTTCAATTCAGTTAAATTTTATTTGCATAGATATTGTCACAAAGCAGCTCTACAGAAACCCGGATGTAGATTTAGATCCCTTATAAGCAAGCGTCAGGTAAGAAACCTGCAAGTAAAAACGCCCTGGGATGACAAAAGGAACCCATCCTCTTCTGGGTGATGCCAGATAGTCAGATTACAATACCATCTGTCCTTCAAGGCAAACATTTGGCAGCAAAAAACAGACCTGCAATTATTTGTTTGTTTATTATTGTTATTTTGATTGTCTGTCTTCCTCTTCCCATTTAGGCTTTTGTGAAACTGAACCCTAAACTCCAGCCGATGACTGACACCATCCAGGCCAATCGTGCCAAGTGGGATGAGCTGCACCAGAAGCGGCAGCGCAGCCAAGGACTGATGAATCTCCCCAGCACTACCTGTGATGGTGACATTGATGACAATGACATGCCCAAAGCTGCGAGTTAGCTCCTGCTCACCACTCCACATCATGACCTCTGACCTCTAACCTGCAACCCAACCGCAGTGCTGTGCATGTGGGGAGTTTTGGCTCTGCTGCGAGCTTCCAGCTGCTGGAGCAATGATGGTGATCTGATCTCACAGCGCCCCTGCAGGCTGCATGTATGAACTCTCAACAGCGGGTGTGAGAGAACCAGGCAGCTGTGACTGAATGTTTCTGTTTGGCCTTGATGTTTTTCTCACCCAGAAAAGTTTCTGAGAATTGTTCTAGACTCATGAAGAGGCAATGTCTCTAGAGCTAGAATACTAACATAGATGCTGTATTGTATTAACTGGCCTGCTGTGTTGTTAGGGATGGCTAGGACTGAGCATTGCCACTGTTTATACAGGTTTATTATTATAGTGTAACCAATGAGTGCTGCTTTGATTATACTGAATGAAAACCTTTCAGGAGTGCAGGATCCTCTATTTTGTATTGTACATATTTCGTTTGAGGTTATTGTTTGTGAGATTGTTATATAGCTTGAGATATGATGTGGGTTTGGGCTCTGTTTTTCACCTGATGTAATTATTATTGGATCAGAGGTTTGCTGAGCTTAAAGGCTCGTGGCAATGCTTGCAATGCAGATACAACAGAGTGCTGCTATTTGTGCCTTGGTTAAAATCCTTCATGAAAGATGCATGCGGTCTCCTTCCAGCTTCATAATTATCTAGAGACTATGTTTTATATCATTAAGAGTTGTGCAGCCGGTATGATGTCGTAAAACTCCCTCTGGATTTGTGATGTTGCTGCTTGCGCCTATTTTGGTTCCATTAATTAACTCAGGCGTGGTGTGAGAGGTCCATGCATTACCATAGACAATTTACATTAGCGCACTCATCTATATTCACAATTTACCTTATTAGAGCTGATCCAAGCATTAGTCATATTACTTTGTGAACTGGGGTTCTGAAGTAGTGGACTAAATCGCAGTCATATTGTTTTCATGAGCCCAAGCCGATGCAGGAAGTACATGTGCCTTTATAAATATTAATAAACCACATTGTCTTCAAACTAACCATGTTTTGTGACTTAGAACATCCTGACATCAGCATTGTTGACACTGAAATATTTAGTTGATTTGGTTTAAATCTGCTTTCACACCTTATGGCAGATATCCAAAAACATCACAGAGTTTTTTTAGTCTCTTCTATACCTCTCCCAGGACTACTGTCTGAACATGAGAGGGACAGAATGCAAAAAAAAAAAATCTATTACTACTACAATTTAGCTCAAGGTAATGGAAAAAGAGTAAGCACAAGCAAAATACTGGATCAACCTAACCAAAAAATAATACAGATCCAATAACCGAGTTAATGAACTCTGTTGCCCTTTGTGCCTGCTGCCATATGGCCACACAATCATAATTCATTCACAGGTTACACTGATACTGATGTGCAGGTAATGTCATTCCACATCAGCTGCAGCTGTGTTTAATCACCTATCAGACTGTTATTCGCTAACACAGCTGGACATCCAGTGAGCTGATCACGACTGACTTTACATGACTTAACTATAAATGAATATGCACATAAGAATCCATATTAATCATAAGACTGTCTGGTTTATGTCGCTATAGAAACACTACTCAAAAAGTGCATCCTTCAGTCACACACATTTATAGCCGCTGAAGAATACTTTTTTTTTTTTTTTTTAAATTACAACCACTAAATCTCCCAGTTTCTTTTGTATGTAATTGCTCTGAAATGTTTATGCTGTAGCTGTTTTCCTGTGATATCTGGTCACAGTTTAAAATTGTGTTGTGGCATTGTGAAAGTGTAGACTGAGGTATTGCAGTGCTCTTTGTGGCATGGATCTTCCTGCTCTTGGGAAATTAACAGAAATAACATGCTAACTGACAATGGGGCAAATTTAACTGCATGAGGAAATAACTGCTCTAGATTTAGGGACTGAAGTGACAAATTAATGGCCTCCTTCACTGAGATTTTCATCAGCGTTTTAATGTGCGTGCATGAATAATGATATTGCACCATAGTGGGGAAAATGGTATAAATTCTGTAATTCTTTTTTTTTTCACATGGCCTGTTTTTTGAGGGTATTATTATTATTATTATTATTATTATTATTGGTCATCACGTTCACATTTCAGGTTTTTGTTTGTTTTTAAGGGACAGTAAAAACTGAGGTGTCTTTAAAGCATGTTATTTGGAAATGTGTTCTGTTCAATTCAAATAAACGTGCTGCTAGTAAACAGACCTTGTGTTGGTTAAATGAGCATCTGCTTGTGAGTGTTTTGATTTGCTGCTCCATAGAGGATATAATCCTGTAAGATGCAAAAAATCTCTACACTGACCCCTCTCTACACTGACCTCATGTGGACAAAGATTTTACTGCAAAGCAGAATAGGCCAATAGCCTAATGTAGTATAAGAAAGACAGTAATGAAGAGAAACTTAAGGGTTCTAGGTGTTGTGAATCAAGATGACACACAGGAAATGTCCAAATGCTTTGTTACCCAAGATGCTGTGATGCTTAGGTCAAATATGTAGACTTTGGTGAATGACTTAAAAATGAAAGCTGCATGCAATTCTAAGAATTCCTTCATAAATCTTCATTAGAACACGCTGGAAGGTCAGTAATGCAAGAATCACTTTAAACACTCTGGTGATCTTAACACTACAGTGCTCCATAGACCTGAGAATGTCAGCATTTGTTACAGAGTTTAATTAAAAATTTCCAAATCAGGAGACAAACTAGTCTTTCTCAAACCCCAGCATTCCTTGTTCCTTGTGTTTTTACATTATACATTATACAACATATGCAATAAAAAAAAGGATAATATTGATGACCACCAAATAAATGGTCATTACTATGTGAGGTGACTGTGTGTGTGTTTCTGTTCTCAGTTTTTGGGAGAAAACAGCCTGTAAGGAGGGACTAGAAAGTGCTCGAGCACTTCTCACACTGTCCTAACCTCATGTAGCTGTTAGACTTTACACTTCAAGATTCATATAACAAGAACAAAATGCTACCCAGTGGTATCCAGGGTGTGTTTTCGTTTTTTTGTTTTTTTTTTTACTGAAAAAGCATAATGGTCAAACATTTTTTTAAATGTTAATTTATTGCACAAACAGCACTGACAAAATGAATGCCAAGGTTAAACATGTTACCAAGGAAACTAGACAATGACCAAAGGAGCATCCAGGACATTTGCAGGTAGTGAAATGGCAGGATCAGGCTGCTATGAATGTTCAGAAAATGTTCACAGGGGCGCAAATAAGCCCCAACATTTCCTTCATTCCATATTTCACAGAGAAAAAGTCAGACTGGTTTCAGTAAGTATTTACAACAGCTTCCATTAAACTTCATTCACGAAGCAGTGCATGAGAGACTAAGCACTCAGGCGTTGTAAATAGTTTCGTTAATGTCTATATGGGAAAATGATGCATAGAAATCATCACAGGATGGTTGGTTGGATCAGGAGAATGGTATAAAGGCAGAGATTATACAAAAAAATAAAATGAGGAATTTGACATCAATAACTTTGCATTTTACTCTAGCACCATACAGCAGTATACTAGGAAGGCTTAGGTTCAGCTTAAAAGAAAAAATACTCAAGCATTTATTTTTCAACCTAAATTTCTATCTTCCACATTTGTAGTGTACATGTGATTACCAAATACAAGTCTGAACATTTTCCCTGCATTGAGAACAGAACTGAATACCTCATTAAGTATTCAAATCTCACTTACAACACACACCTAAAAGCAAATGTTAGGTGCAGCGATGTACTGATACTGAACTCAGAACTTCAAACTGATTGGTTTTGGTGAAGATATTGGCCTCAAATGCTGATTCAGTATTGTATCTGATTTGACATATTTTCAAATCCAATCCACCGATGGATTTGTTGCTGTGCACACAGTATGTTGACTGAAAACACTGATCCTTCATGTGTACATGGGCTGCAACTTGTCCTTAAGCATGTCACCGTCATGTCAACGATGTCTTGCATAACTTGATGACAGTCATGTCGCTTACTAAAAGATATGAATATTGGATCAGTGTCAGGTATCAGCTGGTATCAAAATTCTGTTATTGGTATGGAACAAGTGATATCAGTGCATCCCTAGTTAGGGCACTAAAAAATTCTTTACATTTTATTCATTTATTTTTTTAAATAAACTGTTCAGTCACAGGTATTTGAACACTAAGCCCTAAATCTGAATAATTATTGTTCCAGAGATAGGACTACTGTTTAAAAGGGAAAAATGTGTCACCTATATGATAGCATAGGTTTGATTGTGTATGAGTACCACAAAACCTTCTGTAAAGTGCAAGTTTTTAAAGAGAGGTTGTGCTATATATTCACATATTTATTTAGTTTACGAATGGAAAACAATAATTTGAACATCTGCTCTTAGACCTCAAAAAAGTGAGTTTTGAGTAAATGGGTTTTTCATTCTTTTCTCTATACAAGTGTGCTGACATACTTGCTTGTGGTAAATGCACATATGCTACACATTTAGTGAACAGACATTAGGTTGAAAAACACTGGAGTTTTCCTTTAAGGGTGAGAAAGGCTAAGAAAAGTGAGAGAGGGAGAGAGAGAGAGGGAGAGAGAGAGCAAAAGCCAAATCAGTGCAGAAATAGATTTTGAGAAGGCAAATCATAAGTAACTCATAAGTAACAAGAACACTTGACCCTTACACACATTAGGAAATCTTGATGCATTCAGACAAACAAACAAACACACACACACCTGCACACGCACACGAGCTGAAAATCCACGTCTACTTAACATCCATAGCCAGGCTTCTTTGTGAGCTTGGATAAACATTAGTACTAGATGAAGAGATTAAATCCCTACTATTTACACATCATCTCTTACGTTTTGCATATGTTGTGTTGAAAACAAGACATGAAAATTACAAATCATCATGGTGACTCTTAGATGGTCATTTATAAACAAATATATGCATGTGATATATGACATATATTCATAATTTACAGGTGTATGAATGCATACAGCCAAAGGACTGAAAGGCTGAAAGTCTTTGGTAGGAGGACAGGGGTCTCACACCTACATTATTAAACATTAACAAACCAATCTAAACTGCTCTATCCAAGTACATGATAAAGCTTACTGCACAGAGAGGAGAGAATCAGGAGCATTCACCATGCTAGAGCAAGTTCTCTTAGCCTGCAGGAGCAAGGTGGAACTCCTATGAATGGACACGTGTTTCCTACAGTTTACATGGAACAGAGACACCTATACAAACAGTTCCAAATCGGAAGGGGCTGTAGATACAACATCTAAATGTACACACAGAGACCTTGGCAAAAAGTTGAAAAGGACTGTTAGAAAAGGCAGAAGGGAGATGTACAGAACTGCAGAGGTACAAAGGAGCTGTGTGCAGAGACAGCAGACGTTTAAATGGAGTCACTCTTCTTTTTTTTCTTTCTTTTTTTTTTTTTTTTTTTTTTTTTTTTTTAAAAAGGAGTGAGGTAAAGGAAGGCAAGGCCAACACCCACACAGAGACGGAAAGAGAAGGCACACTGCTTTTAAAAGCACAATGCAGTCAACACTAAAGTAGTGTAATGCACAAACTACACAGGAACATATTTTCATTTAATATATCAAAAGTTTGATCAAGCCAACGTTGGCAAGATCAACAAGAAATGAAAAATGAGTTCAACAGGGAAGCGGGTAAACAAACATCATCTTTATGTAATCAGTGTTTCATAGTCAATTTCCTTGACCTAACTTTCTGTGAAAGGCAACTTCTCATTGGCAGTTGATGGATTTGTGAAGCTGAAAAAAAACGGCAATAAAAGAATCGGACTCGTCAGACGCCATGTCTGAACTTTCACCTTTCTCACAGCAGTATAAACGAAATGTGAAAAAGGGACCGAAGAGGCGGTGGGAAAGGACAGAGAGGGCGGGAAGTGTGTAGTCTTATGCCAAGTTTTGTGGTAAGGTATTGAAATAGAATTAGATATTGATTAAAAGCTGAAAATAAATCACTGCTTGTCTTGCATACATAGAAATTAGCATGTGTTATGCCTTAATTCCAATTGGACTATATGTGATTACAAAAAAAAAAAAAAAAAAAACAGGGTAGGTTTTATAAGTGGTGTTACAAGAGGTTTCTGTTGCCAAATATGTTGTTGGGGTCCAAATAGTCCTTTACGGACTTGAGCATGCCCAGACCCACACTGGAGACAGTCTCCCTCATCCACTCCTTCCGCAGCTTACCCACTGAAAGAGAGAGAGAGGGAGAGAGAGAGAGAGAGAGAGAGAACGAGAACGTGTCAGGGTGCATGTGGCAGGCGGTTGTGAGCACATCAATCTTGTGTGAGTGAGAGAGTAAGCAGGGGGTGATGGATGTGTTTATGGGGGGCTGGAACGCTGGTGGAACACTCCTGAAACACTGGGAGATGTTTTGCATGGTGTGATTTATGGAGAGCAGCAGACTATCAAACTCATTAAGCTGCCGGTGTTCCCTATGGAGGGGAGCTCGCTACGCTCTGCCTACCTCCCTCACTCCCTGTGTCTCTTCTCCACGTCTGCTTCCATGAAGCCTGTCAGTTTCTCCCTCATTTTCATTCACGCCCCTCCTATCAGTATCATTTTCTCTTTTTCTATACAGCCCTTCTCTGCCTACCTTCCTCTCTTAACATTACTGTTATGGTAACAGTAATTTTTGTGAAGATAATCTGGCACACATCCTGACACACGCAGGGCCCTAACAATCCTGTTACCTCCCTGCTATGGGCTTATCCCAGCTTATCACCTATCACTGTGGTGCTCTGAGAACCGGCATACAATCCAGCTTTTAACCAAAGCAAAACATATCACGATCATGTCATTACATATTGAGAGGGTTATGTAACAAAACAGAAATTTACAATATTATACGAGGCTTAAGGACTAACTAAAAATTTATTTTCTTCATCCAACCCCTGTTAGGCTAGAAGCAAAACACTTTTCAGCCATAGTGAGTCCTGGGTACAAGTGTGGTTAAAGGGTTTTTTGTAACTTATTTTTTAATTTTTACATTATTTTCACTTTAATTTGAGTTCTGAAAGTTTTTGGTTTCTGTTGGTTTTATATATATATATATATATATATATATATATATATATATATATATATATATATATATCAGATGTATTCTTATTAATTCTTAGTAAATTCTTAAAAAAAAAAAAAGACTATTCCAAGTAAATTAAGGCGACAAACTGGAATTTTGGGGACATACTACAATTTGTGCAGCTATTTTAGGTCTAATCTAAAAAAAAAAAAGCATAAATACATGTTTCACATCGAGTAACATCACCACAACAAAGACTCACAGGGATGCTCTTCTGCCAGCTGCTGTTTTCCACACCGAAATAAAAAAACTTGAAAAAAAAATCATGTCTGTTTTGTTTAGTTATATTTTATTTTATTTCAGTTTAGCATTTTATTTTAGTTTAGTTTAGGTTTGCTCTGAGTTTAGTGTAGGTGCCTTAAACATTGAGCAGTGCATAGCACATGGTAAAGCAGTACTAACACACTCTTCACACGACCAGCACAGCATGATTTCATCTAGTCAGATGAAGGCTGATATTTGGTAGAGGAGCGGTTGCGGATAATGCGGCTGGCGACACCACAGTCCAGACTCTCATACACATGCAAATGCAAATGCAAAAAGGCGCCTTGTACAAGAGTAGAGCCTGCTGTCTCTGCCAACCAATCAGTAGCTTCCAACAAGAAACAAAGTAACCTGGTTTATCTATTACTTCCTCTCTCGCTCAGTCCATCTCTCTCAGCCACCCCCCCTTGCCGTCCTCCACTTATCGTCACTATCCCGCGTTCCTCAGGGAGAGAAGGAGAAACAGAAGGTGGTGGGGCTGCATCATTGCCTCCATCACAGAGATAATTTACACATCTATCATGTCAATTTCTCCCCATTCTCTCTCTCTCTCTCTCGTCACTATCTATCTTGCACAGTTATGACCACACAGCTGGGACAAACAAAACTGCACCGTCAGAAAGCGAGAGAGAGGCGCTGAACAGAGAATTTGTTCCCTCAGGCTGAAAAATCACAATGTGCTCAGTAAGAGCTCAGAACTCACTGTGTTTGTGCATGTTTGTGTGTATGTAAGAAAAAAGAAATTTGATTTGTGGTATTATTTGCACACTTCTCTAGCACAGTCTGTTGTAACTCTAAAAATCTTTCTTTTAATTTTTCTAATAACAGTCAGGCTAAAATCAGGCTAAATGTCGGAGGGCGCCATTTAAACAATAACAGACAAGCATTGTTGCAGTTGGGGTTTAACAAACAAAATCTATGCCTGAAACCACACCCCTTTCGTTATATATAATGCACAGAAGCATAGTGTGGAATGTCGAGTACACTCCTGAACGCCCACAATGCACTGCAGTAGGCTAGTTTACAAATAATGTAGCCTCGTAATACAAAACACTCATAATGTACTTTGCAACTTGTAGGAAATAATGAGCATGCTGCCTTGGACATTGGTGCAGGCAGAAACCTGGCAAAGAGCCATGTTATTGCAAAAGGGGCTTGGATAGAATAAATACGTTAAGAAGTGTGGTCAAGCGTGCTGCCGCAATATCCAATCAAATCAGCTCTTCTCATTCCATTTAAAAACTCAGTGTATATCGGTGGCTCAGCACAGTGACATTTCCACAATGATACACCATTAGTATAATGTTTCCTGTCTTCTTGTGCACTTTTGTGGTTGTTCACTTGTGTGTGAACCTCTTGGACATTATATTAGCTAATTTGCTGTCTTTGTGGTGATTGGTAATTATTTTTGTTAGACATTTTATGGATTCTGTTAATTATATGAGCTCCTGTGCATAATGAAATGTTAACTGTCAGATTCCCATTTATCACATTCATATTGTTTTCTTACGTATTAAAATAATTTTGTGGTGTTTAGTTGATTTATATTGAAGTCAGTTTACAAAAATAATCCATCCACAAAAAAAAGGAGTATAAAAAAAAATGAGACAGGACTCAAACCCTAAAGGCAGAAAAATACCATTTTGTCAGCATATGACAATGCAAGGGCAATTTTTGGACAAACGTGGCTATGAAACTCCCAATGTACTGGCAGATTTTGAATGGTACACCCAATGTACTGGCAGATTTTGAATGGTACACCCAGTGTACTGGCAGATTTTGAATGGTACACCCAATGTACTGGCAGATTTTGAATGGTACACCCAATGTACTGGCAGATTTTGAATGGTACACCCAATGTTGGGTTTGTCCACCAAAGTCAGTGGAGGTGAGTTTATTTCTGGTCATGGAAAAAACAACTGGGTAAAAAGAGGAAAAAACATGTCACATGCCAGTGTTACACTACTAAGGGTGAATAAACAGTTTATGCACGTATGATCTAATAAAAAAGCCTGGGTTAAAGCTTGAGTGAAAGCCAGTACAAGAATACTATAAAATATAGCTGGGCCATGTGACTGACAGCTCATATATGACTGATTAAAACATTACATTCACCTTTTGTTATAATTTAATTCTATGCACAGGGTTCTCAATAATTTAATAATTTACACAGTATGAACATAGATCATTTTAGTAGAAGATACTTTCTTATACTGATTCAGCTACTTGGCTGTCCATAGACATCATATTAACAAATTGAGACCTTGTTCATTTCAGATGCTCCACAGCTAAATTGGTTTAGAACAGTGGTGGAAATCACAAGCCACTCTGATCAAAATGTTATTTATTATTGATTAATAATAATCATTATTATTATTATTGATAAACTATTATTCCTATAGTTATTAGCCTGTTTAACTGCTCACTTGAATTGAATGGGTTTAATCCAAACCCAACCTAAGCAACAATTAGGTCTATAAATAATTTACAAATAAGGAATAGTAAGCCTAATATCTGAATAGTTTATAAAAATAAATCTGTCCTTAGAGGGACAGATAAAAGGGATAGAAGACGTCTCTGGGCAAAAAAAACAAACAAAAAAACAACGGTTTGGGAACCCCTGGTTTAGAGGACGTACAGAATAAACCCAATACAGGACAGGCCCGAAATGCTGCTGTTGTCGGCCCTGAAACACACACGCACCTGCAGAAATACACTACCTATATACTGTTCCTGAGCCAGGCGGTGTGCATGAGCGTAAGGATGAGAGTGCCTCAGGGTGCTTTTGGATGTGTATGCATGGGATGCAGTTTACAAATATGTGCGTCTCTGTATTCATTGGTCTGACCTCCAGTAAACACAAGTTGGTAAAGTGTGTATTTCCACTATGTGCCCTCCCACCTCGCTGGTCCAGACTACATCTGTTTTCTTTGCCTCCTTCTCTCTCTCTCTCTCTCTCTCACACACTCTCTCTCTCACACACACACACACACACACACACACACAAACACACACATAATTTATCATGCTGTGATTGTGGGCAGACAAAGCAGGCTGTCGGCAGCCAGATAGCACTGTGCTACTGCTATTAATCACAATTACACAGAACAGTTCACATGCACAGCCACATGCACAACCACACAGACAGAGACACACACACACACACACACACACACACCTAAATTCTCCTCTCTTCATAGCTCCTTTCCCTGTTTCAGCAGTTTCATGCCCCCTCATCCTCTTCTCCTCTGTGGGTCACACTTTCATTTCCCCGACATCACCAGAAGCTTTTTATTAGCCATATTTTCATTTGTCACACACCCCCACTGCCCATGGGGGGGGGGGGGGCATGAGTTTGATATCAGGGAGGCTATGTGAGTGTGAGTGTGTTGTGTATGTGTGTGTGATGGTCGTGATTAATGTGTTTAGTGATGTATGGCTAACAGCAGGTAGATAGTAATATAGATAAAGTCACAGTTTCAGCTACACCCCCGAGCTTTATGAAACCCACTGAGGAAGCCCATTGTGTGTTTCCTTTCAGTTTTGTTCTCAGCCAACAGCAGAAATGTTCACTGAAATCTATTTTAACATCTCAGTTTAAATATTAAAATCGAATGATCTAAAATTCTAAAATCTAATAATCTAATGATCTAATGATCTAATGCTTTCATTCTACTTTTGTTAAGAGCATCATATTGTCAGCTTAGCAACATAACCTTACACTTCTTTACTAAGCTGCTTGATCTGCTTGACAATTGAACTCATTACAAAGTTCAGAGAGGTATGAGTGATTTGATGGAGGTTGTATGGAAATACTACCTCCGTGATGGTGACTCAGGCTTCCCCCATTGGCTAGAATCTCCTCTCGGGCTGCGTGCTGCACAAAAGAGCAATAAAGGTTCATGGATCATTTCTGTTCTGGACCAGTGGAGCAAAGTTTTCCATCCTGCCATCAAGGACTATTCAGACAAACTAGTCTGAACAGGGTACATATTATGTTAAAAGTACTGTAAAGCATTGAAATATTCTCTAACATAAACAAAAAGCAGTGAATATGTAGTCGTATTACCTCCACTTGCTCATAGACATGTATTGGATCACTGAGACCTCTATAGTTGAAGGCAAAGTAGAAATACACACAGGCACCAGCGTCATAGGTCTGTGTTACCCTGAGGGTGAGAAGGAATGGGGGGAAAAATTAAAGAAAGCAATGGGGGGGGGGGGATAAAGGATGAACAGAAAGAAAGAAAGAAAGAACGAAAAAGAAGGATAGGAAGAAAGAAAGAAAGGAAGGAAGAAGGTCAATTAAATTAACTCCTGAAGTTATTCAATATGAATAATTACATTTAATTTTTTGTTTTGTTTTGTGAGAAGCTCAGTAAGCACATAATAACCAATAAAATAAATTATACTTATGCTAAATGGCACTGTCACCATAACCACACTCCTTAAGCTTTTTTGTTTGAGTGAAATAGCATTCGTGTAGCATTTTTGTATTTTAAAATCACGAGTCACAGGATCTATTATGATTCATCATGCAGCTCTGCGGGCGTATGTGCGGGCGTATGTGTGCGTGCGTGCATGTGTGTGTGTGTGTGTTTGGGGGTGGTGGTCCTTGTCACTTTCAATTTCATCCTATTCATCTGATATTAAATACCCATCAGACACATTAACGCAGCACCATCAGTCCAGCAACACAGACTCGGCCTCCCACCTTGTGGCCATCTGGACTGCAGACTACAGACACATAATGTGTATCAGACTATTAAAGAATAACCTGTTAATGTGATTATCATTGATCTACACACACATTATGCACTGCTAATTCTATTTCCACTGTTTCTATTGTAGTTTTTGCTGAATGTTCACCCAGGTTCAGTGACGATAGACTGTGTGGTAGGGACTATATTATGGTGCACTGGTCATTCGGATTATAATTTATAACCAGACGCGACTCTCATCCTCACTCTGTTCTGACTTTGCTCTGTCCTGTGTAGGTGGCTCTGACTTCTACGCAATCAATGTGTAAAAGAATTGGGAAATGAATGCACTACATTTAATGTTCTCATGTTCAAAGCATGTTATGGACGAGAGAGAGAGAGAGAGAGAGAGAGTGAGAGTGTGTGTGTGTGTGTGTGTGTGTTGTCAATTGGGGCACTGCCCTTTCCAGAGGTTAAATGGCCACATCAATCACGTCACACACAGCTGCACTGCAACCGACAGGAAATGAATGGCTGAGGCATAATCAAGTTTCAAACCTAATCTCTCCTTTCCCCCCCTTCATTCTCTCTCTGTTTCTCTCTGCCCTTTCTTTATGTCTCTCACTCCCATTCCCATCCCCATCTCTCCCCTTAGTTCTCTTCATTCTTTTTCTCTGTTTGGCAGGGTCATTGTGAAGTTGAACAGAGCTGGGTTCAAAGAGTTTCCAGCTTGCAGGCTAGCAGTCAGACAAGCTCCCATTTAACTATGTAACTATTTCCTACAACATATTTGAAAGGACACTCCAGTGTTTTACAAATTAATCTCCATCTACTAAGAGTGTCATTAAACATTTAAGTTAAAGACATATTTGTAGTAGAGTCATGAATTCTTCAGTTAAACATATTTGTAAATTAAGCCCTAAATTTATATTGTGGCCTTTCAGAGATGGCACTACTTTTTCACAGGGAAGAATATGTGATTATGTATTTCCATCACGGTCGTGTGGGTCTGATCACTGATGGATGACAGAAAACTTTCAGGAAAGCTTAAGTAACTGGAGTGAATTTCTACTCTATTGCTCCAGTGTTAGAAAGCTGGATTAAACGCTATAAAAACAGCTTTACTAAATCCAGTTTTAGACTGTCTGATTATAGCTATCTATAACAAACTGTGCAATAAAGTATGCATTCCATGTCAGATTTCCCTGTTGAGCATCATCTAATGATAGATCTGCTTTTAGACGAGCACCATAGCAGTGGTCACACTTTGAGATTTTAATGAATAATTCTGTGCCACAGCCAGGACGTTGCTGTTGGCTGTCTTTTGTTGCAATGCCTTTAAATTGACCCATGTGATCTCAACTTACGACCAAAGAATTCTTTCACGATGTGAGATTACTGTCTGCGACAGCAAAATCATACAGCATAATCCCGGCTTTAGATTAAGCCCTTTATTGCTAGAGTGCAATTCTAGCCCTGAAATTGTGTTATAAAGTCATGTATTTTAAATGTTTGTTGGTGAAGCTCAAGAACAGCTCTTAGACTTCCATCACAACTGAGTTTCGACTAAAAAGGTTTTCTTTTATAAACACGTTGAATTTTCTTGTCTGAGGTAATCACACATATGCTACAGATGTGGTGGATAGAGATTATGCTGAAACACAGAGTGCTCCACAAACAATTCTGAACAGCCAAGTCATAGCATATTTATTGACTGGGAAAGCAAAAACTTTGGCCAATTGTCTGCCTCAGTGGTGATAGTGTAGGTGAGCGGAGATTCGACAATCTGAGAGTAGAGATCAGTGGAGTGACAGAGAGGGTGAGAGAATTGTACCTGCATGTAGACAGCGGTGGAAACTGCACTCCTCTCTCTTTACACTCTCTCACTATCCTCTCCTTCACATTTCTGCACAGGTCCAAAACTCTGCAACACACACACACATACAAGCGCACACAGGCGCGCACACAAACCAGAAGACACACAGCTAATAAGCAGCTTGCACAGACAGCACTCAAAACCCTGAAACATTGCAGAAAAGTACTTCACAGTTATGGTGTGTAGTTTAAAGGACGGTGCGGTCATTGTGAAATAAAGACGTGTCTAAGACCATGTCTGAAGTGGCAGGAATAGACATGTACAGCCAGTTCACCCATTCCTCCATTCCCTAGCCTTCCTCGATGGAACCTTTTTAGGAAGTGTGTTTTTGTTTTCTAGGAATGTGCTCACTGTCCCGAAGCCACTTGGCTGCCATAGCGGTGCTTGCTCTCTGCACTGTAAAATGACTTGTTGGCTATGAATGAAATGTAAATATACTCCCAAATAATGGAGACATAATGTGAATGCAGAGCTGTGTGGGGTTTGTTTTTTGGTAAAAATCCCCAACTGAAGTCACAAGAGCACCTGATGTTGTGTCTATAAGTATTGTCTACTGTTACTCACAGAAAAATTAGCTAATACAGGCTAGTTCAGACTTTTTTATTTGAAGTTAATTATTATTGTTTATTTTAAGTTGAAGATAACAAGGTGCATAAGGTAGAGAAGCCAGCTTAGTAGCCAGACAAGTGTAAAAGTGTACGCGCTACTGGAGTGGTGGCTTTAGTAGTGTGCCTCTGTTTCTATCTAAGTCTCTAATATGTATCTAACTTTTGATTCAGTCCAATTTAATTTTATTCGTATAGCACTTTTAACAATAGACACAAAGCAGCTTTAGAGAAATCTATTATGGATTTAGATCCCTAATGAAGCAAGCCATAGGCAACAGTGGCAAGGGAAAAACTCCCTGAAACTACATGATAAAGAGAAATCAGTCTCAAAAGGGAATTTATCCTCTTCTGGGTGACAGCAGATAGTGGGATTGTAAATCATTACTATTCTACAACTCTATCTATCTGGGTCTTGGGCATCAATGGGGCATAAACCATCCACAGCATCAGAAGGTGAGTGACAAGTGCAAAAGCTCTAAGCAGAAGAAGATAAATCAGGCAGATGTGGAAGGAGAGTGAAGCCACAGCTGTAGAAGTTTACATCACTGAGCATTCACACATAACAGAATGTGCATTATTTTTGGAAGATAGGCTATTAAGAGGGACTTTGTGGGAAATCTGTGGCTAAACAAGACTGTAAGAGTAATGAGTTTGATACTTCCTGACGATGAAAAGGTGAGAAAGGAACAATGGGAAGTACAACAGTTCAGAAACATAAGCATCACTAGATCAAGAATAGTCAGTTATGTGACAGAGAGCAGGGAAAAGCAGCTCTTACCTGTCCCAAGGCACTGACGTCTCAAACGACTCGCCTATCACATAATAGTCCATCCCCAAATCCTACACAAAGACAGACATCTGTCAACACACTCACCTCACATTCTGCACTTCTAACAGCCTACGAGCTTAAAGGAGTGAGTGAGGCAAACATACCCTCAGGTAAGCAATGACGAAGGTGAGCATGTATCCTCTCTGTCCGTTATCCTCTCCTGCTGCCAGGCCCCTACAAAACACACACACAGAATATTCAAATACATACAGCACTGAATAGATATTTTTCTCCGCTTGACAACACAGTGTGAAAAATGAATAAAATGAATCACATGCTTAATCTATTCAAATGAATTTAAAAACAAAACAAATGCCTCTTAGGGACACTAAGAGATTTTGTATCACAATCTCACTCGCACCTGCTCTTTTAATCACCCATACACCAAACTTACTCTCTCTCACACACAGACACCCACAGACACAGTCACACACACACACACACACACACACACAAGCCAAGCAACCAGCAGGTCTAGGTATGTTCAGCAGTATCAGTCAAAAGCATCATTTAATTAAATATCTGCCACCCAAACTAATCAAAGCAACCTCATTATGACTGAATCCATGGATCAATTTACCCATTTCCCCCCACAGTGCACTAGCACACATTCTGCTCAAGTATCAATCAAATCCATCATTCGTCCAGTGAAAAGGCCATGATGAATGTGAAAAGACAACAGCTTGTGTCTGGCATAGATATGACAGAATGAATTAGAAAGGTCACAGTAAAGGTTAAAGGTTATGACTCTGATGACCCATAGTGATCAGTGCTAGTTAAATATTTACTCTTGACTCTATGGAAACAGCAGGCAGTTTTCCAACCACACAGATGCAAACGGACACACACACACACACACACACACACACACACACACACACACACACACAAAGTGATTAAGGCTTCTTTGCTGATAAACAATAGTGGACACAGATTGCTCTTGTTGATGGAAGGGACTGTGCACCTGTAATGGTATAGAACTATGCACCAATACTGTTATAGCCCTGGGGATGTATACTGTACATGCACTGTTACTACACTCCCCAGTATTAAAACACGGATGTGAAAACGGCAGGAAATAGTGTAATATGTGGCTTGATCCATGTAGCAGGTTGAAGCTGATATTGTCTTTAGAGCATCACTGTTTCTCTATTCTCTGAGCGCAAGAGATGTACAGAAACATAGACACACACAGACAGACACACACAGACAGACACACACAGACAGACACACACAGACAGACACACACAGACAGACACACACAGACTGACACAGAGACAGACTCTCTCTCTCTCTATCTCTTTCTCTTCAGGAACTCAATAACCATCTAATTGAATAGATTAGAAATGCTAAATAGTAACATGACTCCTAACTGCAGGCATAGTTACTCAGAATTTTTATAGATTGGTAAGTTTAATGTAGTTTCTGGAATAGTAAGCAGGAATCAAACAATCACCATCACTGACTCCTAAACATTGCTCCACACTATGATTGTGATTAAGGCTATAACAGGAGCTTAATCCTTGTACAAGTGCTATTTGGACTGGATTAGCTTTACATGGTGAGGTAGGGTAATGTAATTATCACCAGTGTGATCTCTGGGGTTTTAGCAGTGCAAGTGGTTATATTAAAGGTCAGAACAATCAGCTTGCATTAAAGATATGTGGTGTACATAGTATTTTGGTGTGACGACCAGCTGTACATCCTGAAGACGCTCCCATGTATGTGATGCAGAGATGCAAGTCGACCATAATTACTACAGACTTACTCCAGCAAAATTACTTAATAGACACATGTCTGGAAATCTTATCCAGTCTGAATAGTATTCTGTTCAAAATCTACCAGAGACCTATACGTGAAGAAGAACCCTATTTTTGTGATCATAATGCAGGAGCAAAAATAAACCATAATGTCAAGGTAATAGTCCAGGTGGGTGTATCCTGGCAAAGAGTGGTGCACATGTTTATTAAAAAAAAAAAAAAAAGGTTTGGTTAGAATGAAGATATCAAGATGAGTTATGAAGATAACCAATTAAAGCAGCATGACTAAAGGGGACTCTCAAGCAGCATGATTTTAAAGGAAACCACCCATTCCCTTTAAAAGCAAGGTGTGCATTGGCAGCTCAGAGCACTGACATTTTTGTAATTACATACAATTTGTTTTCACTCCTAAAGTCAATATTTTAGTGGTAGAAATAACCAGCTTGCTGTGGGAAAAGCCAAATGTGTTTTCAGGAGAGGGTGTTCACTCATGCATGACCCTCCAGGATATAGTGTTTGCCCTCAGTGGTGCCAATAAATTTGGTGATTTTGGTGGCAAAAAATTTTATTGCTTCTATCAATTATATGATATTCCTTGATTGTTTGATCCAGCCTATGTTCTGTGTCAAATGTCTGATTCATATATAATAGCAACAAATGACTTGTCTGTTCTAATTTGTTATGGATAAAATAATTCAATCAGTTGTATGTAAATAGTATTACGCTTAAGCAAAGTATTTATCCTGAAATGAGTGTTATCATAAATTGCAAAAATTCTTTTTTGGCCTAGCATTTGCACTGAAAGGGGTCTTGAGGCAAGCAAATTTGAAACCAATTTAGCAATCCTGTGGTGTTATCTCACTAATTTGCATTTGCATGCCCCTGCATCAGCCCAAAGACTTTAGAAAGCTAATAATATCTTACCCAAATTTGGCGGCAATGTCGTAAACCTGTTTCTCATGCTGCAACACCTTCTCCCGATCTCCTTCAAACAGCAGAGTGGCCACACACAGGTGATGGGGATCAAAGCCTTTAAACTGTTGAATAAGGTCATTAATGTGAGTTTAATTGCAATTGAGGCTCCATGATAAAGCTAAAGCAACAGGAACAGTAACAGATGAGGACACTTGTGTGTCTTTTACCTTGGTGATGTAAAATTTTTTCAGCCCATCCAAAAATGATGTGAAGATGGAGGATACTTGAGGCTTAAGAGCGTGACCTGGAAGGCCATAAACACACCCACAAATCATCAACATACCATCAGCCAAGCACTATAATAATAAAATCTCATTCCAGTAGTCCAACACCTCTCACATCAGCTTTTGACTCATTAAAAGCAAGAGATAAATGAAGGTCATATTTTCGCCACCCATTTGCGGCCCACTTTCATCCACGTAGGCTTAGCGGGCCAGATTGATCTGCAGTTTGAACAATAGCAGCGTAACAAATGGGGGAGAGTGAGCAAGAGTACAGCATCGGAGACTCCAAGGCCTGAGGGCCATATATCAGCCCCTGACCGAGAGGAAATGTTTTCCACACTGCTATGTAAGTCTCCCTTACATACACTGATTTATTTCTGAATGGACGCACAAAGCGCCGCGGACAAACAAAAGTGAGTGGCTACAGCCGAGGGGAAGGCTATCAATCTCTCATACTCCCACACAGAGAAGGGGGAAAGCCATCAGGGGACAGTCTACAGAGAGTTCACTTGTCACTTCACTTCTGTACATTCCACTTTCCCTCCTTTTCTTTCATCAATCCATCCATCCATACACACACACACACACACACACACACACACACACACACACACACACACACACACAGCAGACGGGCAGCTCTCAAACACTTGCTCTCCTTTGACCTTTTTAGTCTCTCTTTTTGAAATGTAACTTACTCAATTACTCACTAGTCAGGACATAAAAGAGCAACTACAAGTTTTCTAATTGGATTTTGTCAAAATAGTGAAAAATAGGCTTCAGAGCAAGAAACCTGACATTCGAATGCATAAGAAAATTGTTTATATGGATCTTTAATTAAGGTGCTCTGTGAAAACAATTATAAAAGGCAAAAAACAGCCTTTCCAAACTCTTCATAAAAACATCTTCGAACCAAAATACAATTATTGACCAAAAAAAACACAATTTTATTGATAAAAATTTCCCCTCATAACATAATTAATGGTGAAGGGTGTAGCTTACTAAAAACATAAAACATTTAACTATAATTTAACAATATGACAAAGTTTGAATAAAGTCTACTGAAAGGTTGGCTTCATAGTGTGGATTTAATTAAACTTTATCACTGAAAGAAAAATGAGAAAAAGAAAGAAGGGAAAAGAAGGATATTTATGTGTAATTTCAGCAATAAAGTATGCTGGCCTCCATTTCTATATGGTCTCATAATTAGGAAAAGAAAAGCCTTTATTAATGAGGGATTGAATCTTTCTCTCTGCTGCTAGTCTCTCTCTCTCTTTGGCGGAGACGGAGAAGTGCACCGCTGGTGAAAATGTGAGACTGCAGCAGAGTTAATGAGGCCCCTAGAGACTGAGGAACTTTTCCTGTGATATCTCCTATCCTTTTAGATTCCTTCATATATCCACATACAATACTCTAAGACGTCAATATGCTGGGAGCTTAATTGTTGCCAGGGCCATTTTTCATTGTTCCTGGATCATGTGTCGGCTTGTTCGACTGCTCAGCTGGCAAGATAATGATCGATTTAACTTTAGACGAGACCGCGAATTGAGGCGGCCTCTGTAGATGAATTATATCATGCAAAATTAAACTGCTTGATGCACGAGAAAACACAGAATGCATCAGCTACAGGCAATTAAACAAAGCTTCTTGCACATACAACACTAGTTTGTTTTCATAGACAGAGCTGAGGCGAAATAAGGGCCCTAATACAGATCCAGCAAATTATAGTGAGCATTTGGATCATTAAGATAAACCTGTAAACAGTGAGGGTGTTTATTGATTATATCTGTGCATCAACATCAGATTGAAAGGCCTAAATAACAGGACAGCACAGTCTTTACTGTCTTATGTCTTCTCTGAATGCTTTTAATTCATGCACCTTTAATTCACAGAATAGTTTTCAACGACAACTGACATTTAAGCTTACTGTGCCTTTGTATATATAATCATGCTCTAATTTCTGTGACTGATCATCAGATCGCTTGCTGGATATTCAGTCCTGTAGGGATAATAGTCCTCCATCAGCCTTCCAGGTACCACTGGAACCATGGTAACAGCTCTACACACACACACCTGCACACTTGCATATGCACTTCTATGTCGCCTTGTTTCTTGACTAATGACACAACAACAAACAAAACTGCAGCTACAGTATGTTGCAATAGATTTTAAAGCCAAAAGCAGATTTTGCTTCCCTGCTGTGAAAACTGATTTGTTTTTATTTCATTTCCTTTGATTTTAGTCAGGATGCCAAGCCGAAACTAAAGCCTCATTAATAATGGGTCTCGCTGCAGCATCCAAAACATCAATAACAGCTTCGTCAAGCATCGAATGAAAAGGCTAATACAGAAGGGCTGCTGGATGCAGCAGTGATTTCCAATGACTTTCATTCCTGATACTTCCAATGATTTTTAAACTCAGCAATGTTCAAAGTAATTTAACATTTTAAAGTAATTTCCATAATAAAGATTGATAAATCAAAATTCATGAATTTAACTGAGGTCTGACACAAAACACACTCAAAAAATTGAGTACTATAAAAATAAGCTATTATAAAGTGCAAATTTGAATATCAACACATGCCATTATTTATTTTTAAACCATTCCCTAACATGCACTGGACAATATGTTGATATAATATGCCACAATAAACTTTCCTAAGATATCCTGAGTATCGTCAGTATTTTTAGAACAATTACAATTTTGTACAGGTGTTTTTTTTTTAAATTTCCCCTCTATTTCAGTGTTAAATAATTTTGTAAATTTTAAATAAAATATCTTTGAACTTTTTTTAAATCAAACATTGCATATCGTTTATTAACGTCTTCAGATATGATAATTCTGACACATCGCCCACCCCTGTTTTAAAGTTAAAAAAGTTTGATGTTTGAAAGATAGAACAGCAATATTTCATCATTCATTTCTGACTGGGGGAAAAAACATACCAAACTGGAACTGCTCGTTGTCCATCAGTCGAATAGAAGCTGGAGCACATCTCTAAAAGACAAAACACAGAGAAACTGAACATCAATGCCATAGGATTTGTGGCCATCTTTCGCCAACTAGTTTTAAACATTGTACCATAAAATCATTCAAACACTTGTGAGACACTTAAACCACTTCGTCTTAGTTTGCAGTTAAAGAAAACCACTCAAAGTGTATCTGTAGGAAATTTGTAGAAAGAGGCTCACAATTCTTTTGTCATTAAACCTGTCCTTTTAAATGTTTAAATCAATAAAGATAGAAAAACTAGGCTGTGCATCGTCCAAATGACGCGCTAAGAGCCGGCCTATTTCACTGTTATGCTGAAATGCAGCTTCAGGCTACTGAGAGTCCTGGGGGAAAAGTTTGGGAAAGGATCTGTAACTCACACATCCTAAACAGCATGATCGATATCTTCATCGTCTGCTGTGCTCAGAGCTAATTTATGCTCTCATAATGAGCAGAGCTGCACAAAGCTAGAACATACAGTCATCAATAACAGTGCCATCACTGGCAAACTCTCAAGGCCAGCAAAGCTTTCTCTTCTGGCCTAACAATTCACATAGTAAAGAACACAACACTTCTGTTTTTCTTCTTTCATTCTTACATTTATTTTTAATTTTGGGTGAATCCCTCAGTAGTATAGATGAACTGGAAAATAATGTTAAGCTCTTTAACTGCAATTTTTTTTTTTTTTTTTAAACACTTTTGGGGGTAACCAGAATTTAAAATGCCATAACTTTGTGATTGAGATTCTTGCAGAAGAGATGTATAATTTCAGTTCAGGAAAGCCTGTAGTTTCCAGAACAATATATAATAGAAAACATCAAAATTTCACCAAGTGAAGGGTTTAGCCATCTGGTAAAAATGGATCCAGTATCTCTCAAGTTTTATGCTCATTTTTATTACGTCACTGTATACGATCACATAACAGATGGTTGTTGAATTAGTTATTAGACTATTAGATGTTACCTGTTTAGCCACCTCTCGCAGACAGGCCACACCCTGCTGGAAGTTCGGGAAGACGATAGAGCCGTATTTCTGGTACTCGGGGACAGGACGGATTTTCATCGTTACCTCGGTGACCACACCCAGTGTGCCTGAATGGGACCACACAGACACATGGTTAACTGCAAGTTCAACACAAAGATATACAGTTAGGTCCGGAGGTATTTGGACAACGACAGAGTTTTTGTGATTTTGCCTTTATACTCCACCACAATGGATTTGAAATAAAACAATCGAGATGCGATTGAAGTGTAGACTTTTAGCTTTATTTTAAGAGGCTCCACAAAAATATGGCATTTACCATTTAGGAATTACAGCC
>CM075007.1:17122485-17154007 GCA_037576675.1 Pangasius sanitwongsei | reverse complement strand
TCATCCAAGTATTAAAATTATGGTTATATTTACAATTATGTCACTTTGTACAAATACCTTTGAGCCCCTGAAAATGGCTGTAATTCCTAAATGGTAAATGCCATGTTTTTATGGAACCTTAAAATAAAGCTGAAAGTCTACACTTCGCTCACATTTCCATTGTGGTGGTGTATAAAGGCAAAATCACAAAAACTCTCTCATTGTCCAAATACTTCCGGACCTGACTGTATGTACTGTAACCCTAGCAAAAAAGTTTTAAAAGTGTTTAGAAATCAACTACAGCACCACAGAAAAATTAGAATCATACACTGATATGCATCTATATCCACCGTATATTCACTTTAGAAGGGGAAAAAAAAAAAAAAAAAAAAACTTTTGTGCTCAGACTCAGTAGAGTTTGCACCCACATTCTCTCTCTCTCTCTCTCTCTCTCTCTCTCTCTCTCACACACACACACACACACACACACAGCCCATCCCAGCCATAGCCCAAGCCCAAGCCCAGCCCAGACCCCTGTCTATCCACTGGGGGGCCTGTATGTTCATTTGCACTTCTGTGATCTGGTTTCATCCAACACCGGGGGGCTGTGTGAGATTTACCAGCTCTGGCTTGGTTGAAATAAAGCAGGTCTGTATCAAAGGAAGTGTCGCGCCAGCACCGGAGACACTGTTCGCCTTAAAGCCTGGATCCCAGCATGCTCCACGACCCCTGAGAGCTCAACTACCACTGTGCTTTGAGGGTCATGTTGCCAGTTCATTTAGCCAAGGAAGACCAGCGCTCTGCCCGTAGGAGGCATGACTGCAGAAAGTAGCAGTGATAAATACCAGGAGGAGCATTATAAATGAACCTCTGGATGAAAGCTGCTTGCCCACTTGGAGACAAATCTGAACTCAGACACCATGGACTGCTCGAGAAAAGAAAAGATAAAATACTAACTGTAACGTAAAGCAATATAACAAAAAGAAAAAGTTTATATGATGGGAAATAAGTAATCTACCACACAATCTTTAACTTATTATAAAAATACTGTAGCTAAAATATAATAAAGCACAGAGAAAAAAGTTATTTCAATGCTAGAAGCTCCCCTGTCCTGGTATACACCATTTATATCATAAGTGAATGCTGCACTTCAGTATGCTGTGTGAAACATCTGTGCAGAATCGCGTAAGGAAAGAAAAGGAAAGGTCTCAGAGCCAACTCTTCTCCACCTGACAGGCAAACTGTAAAAGCAAGCATATCCTAAACAACCAACAAATGGGCTCAAGCACACAGTAAAGATGCCAATAAGGCTGTTTACTACCACATACATACAGTACACATGGCCGTAATAGCCTCCTCTATAAACACTCAGTCACTGGGTGGACATTTACTGCACTTTCATCTTAACCAGTTGACAGTAAATACTCATAAGCGGCATCATAAAACCCCACTATAATTCTGTCATTACTGTGTCGCTTCTGTGAGAGGAAAGTGAAAGACTCATTTGTTAGCATCTAAATGCCTCTGTCATTTTAAACGCAATTTAAAAATCCAGATGTCTTCTTAATGGGAGTATAAATGTTTACGAAAAAAACAATTAATTTGGGCAAAGCCAGCAAAAGAGCTAACATACGCCAGCTGTAAATGCTTGTTTCTGCGGATATTTACCAAAACGATGTTACAGCCTATTGAGCCCTTCTCTAGAACTCTCTTTTTTTTTACAAAGGTTTTCTATTACCATTCATTGGCATAAAGAACAAAACCAAAAAAGCACAGGTGTAGATACATGACTATCAAACATGTAATAAAGACATTTGTTTATGAAGGTAGCAGTAAGGTACTGATTATAAACAACCTCTGTTTGACTCTACTTTCTGAACAATTCGCATGTCTAGTATGGACATGTGGCTGTAATGGATCATGACATGCTGCCCTCTAGTGGTCTAACACAACAAGGAGCCTACAAATTCTGCCAGTACCATGTCATACACACTTTTTGTCCATTTAAAGGTGCATTAGGTAAGATTAGTATTTTTTCTTTTCAAGATTAGGTCTCTAACAGGTGGGATCAAAATCTGAATGATTCCCGCTCATGGTCACGAAACTCCGCCTCCAGGATCTACGATGATCCATAGAGTAGAGCGGCTATAGAATGACTAACAGGAGGCATATCCAAAAACACAAACAAGCATTCCGGACCGTATATCAGTTTTCCAAAAGGGTTTTCTCAGTGACTTCATAAGATTTTGTTAAGGTCATGGCTTAATGTATTGTTTTTTTTGTTTTTTTTTAATTGTGTTCTACATATCTTCCAAGTACAAGTAAGGAATAATAAAAAAAAAATTGACTACTGCACCTTTAATAACATCAACCCTATCTAAGCAGAATTTAATCAGGACCATCTGAGTCTGAGTTGAAAGGCACCAAAAGTAAAGCCGGAGTGGACGAGTCATAAATTTAATTAGCTAGCCCACTGTGCAAGTAAAAGCTCCAATATGCTGCCCAGTTCCGTGTTTTGGTTGCCTGGAAACTGACAAGACTAAAAAGTGGTAGCTAACGTAATGTAATAACAGTAGAACAGGGAAAGGGCTGTGTTCTTATGCAGAACACAGAGTTTGGGCTGCTGGTGGATTTTAAGCAGAAGGTGAATGGCAATGTCAGGCAGAACAGAGAGTTACAGTATGCAGAGGTCACCAGACCACCCACACCAACAGAGCGGCACACAAACACCCACACACACACACACACCCACACCCACTTCTGACCTTCCAAAACACTTTCCAAATGCTGTTAAAAGACTGAAAGGAATTTTCAAATGTTAGTCATATGGAACGTTTAATCACAGTTTATAGTGCAATTGTGTGCCTGAAGTGAAACTCGCAGTGCAGAGGAAAGAGAGACTGCAGAAGTTTACTTGGGTGAAAAGATCAGATTTACAGATGTACAGCACTCATTTATAGCCTTACAGCTATTATAATGGATACAAACGCACATGCCAACCCATCATTCCATCTCCCTGCAGACTGCTAGGGGAATGTGCACTTTCTCTGTGTGCCTGTATGTGTGTGTGTGTGTGTGTGTGTGTGTGTGTGAGTGTGTGTATACCCCACACACTAGCAGATGTTCACAGTTGTAATGCCAACAGTCCCTGTATTTGTTAATAAGCACTGCCGTATGGTTGTGTTATCAGCAGGCATGTACAAGGACGGAGAAACGTGGGATTGTGGGAGTTTGTCAGCTGCGACTGCCTCAAATGAAATCTTGTTGGGCTTCACTTTGATCCTGACTATCTAGTACCTTGGTTTTGTAGGGTAGTAACCTATCACACCGAATATCAAACATTTGCAGTACACAAAAGCACAAAAAAACGACTGCGTGGTACTTTGTGTCACTGAACCTCACCAGAACAGGTTGTGATCACACCTTTCTGTGCTGATATGAAGGAAAAAGTGGCTCATGCTTTGTATTTCATTGTACCACCTAACTATTTATATGGGTTAGATTTATTTTTACTGATAATAATAATAATAATAATAACAATAGAGATTTGTTTATTTCATTCTGCCTGCCTTAGCTTTGGAGGAAGAGTATGCTTCTGCTAGACTAATTTTCCCACAGCTCTCTGGGGTGTTTTCACTTGCCCCCTGAGTTGAGACCAGATTGGCAAGGAGATAAGAAAAAAAAAGCAGTGATGTGACTTACTACTTTTCTGTAAAGCTGAACTTTTCTTAAACATTTGAAGACTTGTGAGCACATGAGCACTTTTTCAAAACCAGACCCATTCTGAGCACGTACTAGCAGTTCAGGAAAGATGACTGGTGTGAACACAGCCTTACAATAAAAAAAAAATGCTCACCCTAAACTTTTCGCTTCTAATTAGCGTGTGCAGTGAAGTAGCGTCCCGGCTCAACATATAGAAAAGTGATGCTTTCTGACTGCAGAAAGGAGCATCCAGGGTTTCATGCTTTATTGTTTGCACAATCCAGGTATTAATAGCACACAACCTCTAACTGGCTTTTCAAGTGTGATTACGGCTAGTCCACTATGGATGTACCACCACAGGAGGTTTTATTTCATCACTCTTTGTTCTAAACACATGGACACACTCACTCACTCTCACACACACTTACTTTTGTATCTTTGTAAAATATTTAAAGAGAATTCTCAGGAATCTTAGTAACCAAAAGGTAATCTTTTGACTCTTGTGCTATTTAGATAAAAGCAATTTTCTTTAGAGACCAGTTAATTGTCCCCACAAAAATAAAAGTTCATGCCCACTGACTCACACACAGTGTCACTACCTTCAGAGCCCATGATGAAATGGTAGATGTCTGGTCCAGTGGACATTCGTGGACCCTGGCAGCTCTTCTCGATCACACCTCTAGGGGTCACCATCTTTATATGTACCACCTAACAATTAACAGTTATCATCAGTCACAATAAAGTGATAAGTAATGAAACAAATCACTCAAAGCATGAGATGGGAAAAAGGAAAATGTGTGTTAACTGATTCACTCCAGAACTCTAAGTGTAAAATGCCCAATATTTGTCTAAAGGTGGTGTCTAAAGGTGGTATATGTGTGGCGTGTACCAGGTCTTCGATGTTGCCATAGATGTTTTTCTTCATGCCCGATGCACGCGTAGCCACCCAGCCTCCAAGAGAACTAAATTCCATAGAGTCAGGCTCATGTCCAGTGCAATAGCCACTCTCATTCAGCTGAGGAAAACAAACACCCACACACACATACACAGGTGACACGAATACATACAACCCCAGTTTTATTACCAAACCCCCCAGAAACACACTCCTTAACAGCATGCCATCTGTGCACTCAAAATGCTGCAAAAACACCCACATGTGACTGTGTGATAAGCTTGTTAACATGCATCACACACACACTTCTATATTATACTAGAGGCCATTTTTCTGCATTAGTTTGATGGTGCCATCTGCTCGGTGTGTGTATGTCTGTGTGTGTGTGTGTGTGTGTGTGTGTGTGTGTGTGTAAAAAAAAAAAAAAAAAAAAAACACCAACTCTGTGCCAGTCTCTGCCTCTCAATCCACATGTTGAAACTAAACGTGCAGAGTTATAGCTGCACACTCAGATGCTCAGGGAGAACAAATTCACTCTAGTCTCTAACCTGCCTTTCCAGGTCCTGGCCAATGATGCCAGCCTCTACATGGGCTGTTAGGTTTTTCTCATCAATCCATAATATTCGGTTCTGGAAAAAAGAAAGATTGAAAAAAACAAGCTAAAGTCGTAAAATTGTTAAACTCTTTTGCCAAGAAATTAAAAGCAGACTTGTAATACAAACATGTGACAGAGAGAAAAAACAGAGAGAAAAGGAAAAAGAGTAAAGGAAGGAGGGAGACAGAGGGAAAGAGAGAGGAAGAGGGTCAAAAAAGAGCCAGAGTAAGATTTTGATTAAAATGTGCTCGTGCTGACAGTGTATATCAGTGTCTGTCTGCACTACTCCATAAAGTTGTCCGTCTGTCTGAATTACAGTCCTTAAATTCACTCCAGTTGTTTGGGCTTAGTGCACTATAGAAGACACTCTGTGTGTGTGTGCGTGTGTGTGTGTGTGTGAGGGGGTAAACACACAGGACAAAAAACTAAACCAAGACATAAACCTTCAGGGAGGAAAAGAGCTTGCTTTTTGATAAGAAACATGAAAGCACACAGTTCAGGTGGCAGGATTTTCCACAGAAGCTGAAGGACAGACGGACCATGTGACCTGCACAACAAGCCAAACCTGGACTGATTAGGAAAAAAATTCAACATTCCATGCAGTATTTCCTACCATGCCTGCGCTAAGGAAACTCTTTCACAAATGAGCTCTGTTACAGTAAAAGGACTGTTTGCATGAGCTTCTGGAATTCTCTGATCTGAATGTTAGCTGCTTTAAAAAAAAAAAAAAAGAAAAAAAAGAAATAGAAGCCATTGTTGTTTTATAAAATAGAGGTCTCTTGACATTCTAATCACGCTACGATGGCACCCGTCACAGGGTTAAAAAGTTAACTCTGTTTTATGGCCCAATCCTACAATTCCCTGCCAGGGTCAAATGTTGCTCACGATATGGAATACTCTCAGCATGAGCTCCACTCTCAGCCATCAATCATCTGGCTGAGCTCATAAACCAGCCACTCCTGGCATCCGCTGCCTTTCATGTCCCACCCTCCCGACCTCATGACCTCTGACATAGGTCAGCAGCTCAGAGAAAGAGAGAAAGAGAACACGAGAGAGAAAGAGGGAGAGAGAGGGAGAGAACGCATGAGAGAGCTGAGTGCAGGCCCCAAAATGCTACATAAATCAGTGTTCGCGTACAGTCCTCACAGGCAACATGTAAGCCTTCATCAGGCTTGTACATGGCTTCATATGAGCTTTTAAACCAAACTCAGCTGCCATTATGGGTATGTGAGTGGTCACTATGTATGTTTGTGCCCACCATCTGAGAGGTGTCTACAGAGACAATGGATCGCGTTTCCTCTGGGGGGCACTCTAGAGCACTGGACACACTCGTACCACCTGATGGAGAGAGAAACAGAGACTTGGTGCACTTTATTCAGCAGTACTTGGTAAATAAAATGAGTAAAAAAGGAATAGGTCAGCAGTTTCACAAAGTAAATCCGATTTTAACTGTTGTGTTCTGGGTTGAATGCTCACCTCCATATGGTATCAAACACACAGTGTGCTTGCAGGCCAGCTCCACAATCTTCACTACATCATCGTGACACCCTGTACAGGGCACAGCACACATGATAGCCTATTACAGACGCACAGCCATGTCCTGACTTTATCAATGAAAAGGACACAATGAGACATTTCTTTTGTTTGTGTGAGAAGTTGGAGACAAAGTGGGAGGACAAAGAAAAAGGAGGAGTTCTGTCTCTCCTCCTTCTCTGTGGGCGGGATCAACGTTTTCCATCTGTAGCCAATAAGAGTGCTTGTCCCTGCCCACCCTGAATATATGTGAAGGAAGGGAACATCCCACACTGCCCCAACAGCATGAACACACCTCTTTTTTCTCCTGCATTAGTGCTGCTCATCCAATAGCCTGCAATGACTAAACTTTTTTTAAGATGTGCCCCATCCATATAAAGGGGAAAGGAATGAACTTTAGGAGTGCTGGACATCCAAAACTCTTAAAGGTACGGCCAATTATCTAACACAAACGCAGACACAGCACAGTCAACTCTGCTTTTCTGCAGGATTACAGATCATGTAACTCTGCCTAATGAAGGACTTGCTCTTTAGCGCTAACGAGGTGTAGGTCTTCCTCAAATGAAAAACCAAACACTGGAAGGGATACAGCTATAGTGCAGTATCTTTTTTCGCCATGCATTCTGGGATTTGCAGAAGCAGTAAGAACAAGCCATGCACTGCTCAAGGACACAACAGTGTTAAAAAGAAAAAGGATTAAACATCTGGAACTGTCTAGCTCACCCTTCTGGTTCTCAGAATCACTTTGACGGCTTAGAAGCCCATCTTAAAAGCCTTTTCCTGCATGAGCTCAATGTGATGAGGGCTGAGTTGTTTTCTGGCCATTTGGGACTCAACTAATCAAATCTGATCTAGCGCTCGGAGCTCATTTCCATGGGGAAATAATATCCACCAATCTGAGAGCAGTAATTCAAACAGCCAGCATTTTATTCGTTATCAAACTTCCTTCTGACACGTCTCATTAAAGCACAGAGTCATGAATATTAACGAGCTGCCTACCTGCTGATGCAGTTAGCTGGAGATTAACCCTTTACACATGCCTGCAGCTCTCCCACAACATACACACACACCATACACCGCACACAAGGACATACATCAAAAATATATCTATATTTTCTTGGTACATTCAATGCTGCTCTTTGCAAAACATGTGATTAACAGTACACAGCTACACAACACAATAAAACAGACAATATCATTACAGCAGAATACGCATAAAACAGTACAGAGATTACTATGCAAATGCCTTATATGCAATACATGCCAAGTATAATCGCTCAGGACATCTTACGGCCTGTAAAGAGAGGAATAAAAATAAACACTCTTGTGAATACCGCAGGAGTTTAATAAATTGCTGATAAGCTGTGTTCACACCACTGGAGCAAACTATGCTAGGCAGCAGAGGAGTTCAAATTCCTTACCCCAAAAAAAAACAAACACCTACTGAAATAATAAAAACAAGCTGTTCAAGCACCTGTTGGTAGGTTTTCCCGACCAAAGTTTTTGGAGCGGACTTAGTGATTGTAGAAGAAGCAGTAGTTGAGCAGAAGCACACATTAAGAAAAGATGTTATGACCTCCAAAATCATAGACTTTATAGGCTGTATCAAAATTGCTGAGGTGGCACAAATCTGTCATCTGTCAGCAGTGAGCATTACTGAGCTTCCTTCATTATGGGAATTATTATCTCTTATAATAGTGCTAGAGATTGCTAGAGTGCTAGAGATAACTCCCATTTTACGTTATAGTAAAGTTATGTTGTAACCATAATGCTCTAAGTAAGTGGAAGTAGGTGGGAGTGGAACGTGGGAGTCGACAGTCTTGGAGTCTTGAGAAATTTGAGAAAAGCCAAGTTGAATAACCATGATTTGCTAAATTAGTTCATAATATTTTCAAACCTGAAGAAAACTGAATGGACATGTGCCTATGCTTTCGCATATTCACTATCAGACTCTAAATTATTTCCAGATGTTGCAGAGCAAATGGAAGGCCCTTGTTTATGGGACTGTAAATCTACTATCTGCAATCTACTGAAGTCATACTAGGTCAAGTACGTAGTGGAACGAAGTGAGTTTGCTAGGAACAGATGGGTCTGCATTTTTAAAAGGGATAGTAATTTTGTATTCATTCACTTATTCATTCATTCATTCATTTTCAGTAAACTCTTTATCCTGGTCAGGGTCTCAGGGGACCTGGAGTGTATCATGGAAACACTGGTCGCATGGCAGGAACACACCGTGGATCGGAGCAGCCTCATACATATTCACACGCTCATTCACACCAAGAGGCAATTTAGTATAGCCAGTCTATCTACTAGCATGATTTTGGAGGTGGGAGGAAACCAGAGAACCTGGAGGAAACCCACATGGGCATGGGGAAAATATGTGCAACACTGCACACACAGTAACCCGTGATCAGGATCAAAATGGGGATGTTGGAGATCTTTTGTATTACTTTAGCAACACAATAAAATTTGTTTATCAAATTGTTGATCCAGTTTATTCCAGTCTTCCCTGATGTGCTCTTACATGATCAAAGATCACAGCAATGTATAAGTACTTACTTGGCCAAAGCACCAGGTCTGGTATTCTTCCAATTCGCCCCTCCCTCAGGGCAAAGATCTCATGTAAGCAGTGACCTGTGTGGAGAAGTAGAGAAGTTACATCACTGCAGAACAGAAAGAATAATTCCCAGTAATATACAACTCAACCCAGGACACACTAAAATAGAAACAAATATCTCTGTCCCCATGTAAAGCCCTATGTTTCAGCTAAAGCGTTTCTGATTCATGTAGGTGCTCTGCAAAACAACTGGGCAAGGCATTTTCATTCATTACCATGAGAGCGGAACACTCTGTCCTCTGGGTCAGTTGACAGGGCCACACCAGCGGCCTTCAGCTCCTCCACAAACAGCTCGTTCAGGTTCGGGGGTGGGACCGCACTCACATTCAAACTGGCCTGGGACAGGAGAGAGAGTTATGTGTGCCCACACACACACACACATTTCTTACCAGTACCAAGTCAGGGAGGTGCAGACTTACTGTAGCTGGGGTTTTATGTTGTAGGTTGGCACCAAATGTACCCTCGAACCAGTCCTTCAGACTGGGGAGAATCAGACCACTTAGCCGATACCTGCAATGAGCGCCAGTCAGTGGCAGTTTTCGAATTACGGTTTATGACATACCTTATACAAAAATCTGCTCTGGATCCCACGCTCGATATTAAAGTCTCAAATCAATATAACAAAACACTATCATCTCTGACAGTGAAGGAAGAATACTGGTAGGTCATTTAATAGGTAATTTAAAAAGTACATATCAGGCAATCAGGTACATGATTTGATACGGGTACCGTCTCCTACAGCTAAGTTTAAGACTGAGACCAAGTCTCTCCTAACCACTGACCAGAGCTTTTGTCCAGCAGAGCGTAAACTAAATGAAAAGGCTGCTGTCTGAGAGGGCAGGAGGGACAGAGGAGGAGAGAAAGAGAACAAGGATTAGTGTAATCCCTTTTTCTGTCTCCCTTAAGTCAGTATCAAGAGAAATAAAACCAGGGTGAGTGAGCAGCTTTGTTTCTCTGCACAGATTAAAGTAGCAGAACAGTAAGTGGACCTGAGACCAGTCATCGATCCCACTCCCTGTGTGAGAATCTCCTCCACTCGGTCACCCTGCAGCAAGGTTATCCAAAGCCCTTACTAATTACTTCAGTCTCTCTGGGGCTGTACTTTAAAGAGGTTTCCCCACCAAACCACCAAAGTAAACAAACCATACATCTTACCCTACATTCACACTAGCAAGCTACAAGTTGCTCATGTCACTTATAGTATGTCTTTTGGTGCTGTGTAGTGAGTGCTACTGCTGTTGCTTGTGTGTGTGTACACTATCCAGAGAAATGTAGTAACCAAAATATATAGTCTACAGCCCACTATATGATTAATACACACCACATTTGTTTAAAAAAGTATTTTGATTTACACGTTGCATGCTAGGCTTCATACTAGATTTGTTGCCGAATTATCAAATCACCAGAGGCACCAATGATCTCTGCCTTCCTTCTAAGCATTTTTTCCCCCGGTTATATGTATTTATTCTATTTTTGCACAACGGTAACACAACAGTACATGGGAACCAATTTCAGGTAGGAACTAGAGTTGCGAGTTGGGAACTTTAAAAAAAAAAGTGGCGGACCACACTCGCCATAGGATTGGTCCAAGGAATCATTCAGGACGATCTTTTGGATTTGCTGCTTTACCACTTCATAAGAAATTTGCATAGAATTAAGAAAATCTCAGTTCAAATGCTGCTTGTGGCTTGCTGCTGTCACTGAATTTGTGGCTTGAATGTTGAAAATTAATGATTGTCTGTCGCTTGCTAGAGTGAACATAGGGTTACGAGCTTAACAGCTTAATGAAGTCAAATTAGTACAATTACGTTCTGTGGTATATAAAGAGAACTAATACTGTGACTCCATAGAATGGAGCATCCACAGCCAAAATGACATCTCTTTCTCTCATCCTTTCCTTACGCTCTCTCCATAAACACTGAGCAAAGCACACACCTAGACACTAGATGGCATCAGCACACCACTCTGACCTGAGCACAGACTCTGAGCAGCAAATGAGCGAGTGTGTGTGTGTCTGTGCTTAAGCACAGACTGTGTGATTGGTTTTGCTCACCACATTTACACAAGGATACAGATACTGTTCTCTGTTTTCCACAGTGAGATTTTCACATTAAATTGTGCTTTTTTTTTTTTTTTGCACACTAGTCTGTCAACTGTCATCTATCAACTTACATATCCCAGTCTTATTACGTACTATGGACTATCTACTACATAGTACGTGCTAGGGGTGGAAATCTTTGGAGAGGTCACAATTCAGTTATTTGTTGATTCAGTGTTCAACAATGCCTTTATAAATTGCATTCTTTATACAGTTCGATTTTTGATTTCTAAATACCACATTGTGACTTACTGTAGCTATCATGAAAATGTATTTCCATCTTTTCCCCTTCCATTCTACATTTAAATGTTTAAGATCCTATGTTCTAGTTTCTATAGTCATTTAATGGAAGACTATGAAAATATTTTCCTAAATGATGTTTATGTCCAAAACTTGTATACAGTAGTGGAAAATTACATCTTCTAAGTGATATTAAGCTACACCGACTTAGTTAAATTCCAAATGTCATTGATTTTTTTTTTTCCCCAAATGGCATTCTGTTCTGCACACAATGCAAAACATAGGTTCTACAGCACCATTATCTTACACCCCGTGTACTCAGCATGTATAGGGAACAGGAAGCAATTTGGGATTCGGAATAACTGTGTGAATTATTCATGTGTAAATGTTGGGTTAAAGCTAAAAAAAAAAATAAAAAAAAAAATTTAAAAACGAGAAAAAAAAAAAACATTATTATTGAGGCAGAGGAGAAAAATACTCTATAAACATGTACCTTGCAATTGCATTTTTCTACCACAGTGAGCCAAAATTCCAAAATCTGATATTGCGTAGCTTTAAGGATGAAGAATGGGCACTTACAGTTCACCTGAGAAATACTACTGCTATGTTCATTTTGGGCACGGCAGCATTAAACTACAGGCTAAGATGCATTCAGAAAAATAAATCTTTTAGTAATTACACAGGAGTTTATCAGCCCTTGCCTGCAGTGCTTATTTTACTTTCATGACACTGCTTCATCCCTAAAATAAATTTTTTTTTTTTTTTTTTTTTTTTTAAATATAGAAGGTGCAAGTGTTATGTGAGCTTTACTCACCGGTCTGCATACTCACCTTCTGCCTGTAAACTCTGCCTGGCCTTTCTTGTTAAAGAAAAACCGGGAATCACTGTAACCCCAGCCATTCCACTTCATTACTTCTTGCCTGAGAGAGAAATCAACAGAGAGAGGTGGGGGGGTGTAAGTATTCTTAATCATATTGTTGCCCTCTTTCAGAATTTCAGCCGAACTGATGGGCGTGCATAAAATAACTAGAAGTAACCACGCAATACTAACTGATTTCTGATATCACATGGTGCTCTTAATCACTGACCTCAACTCAACATTCCGAACATGTGACACCCTTATATTTAGTGAACAAATCCACACAAGCGAGTCGGAGTTCAGATCAGTCCAACTCTAAATGTAATGCTGATCTCATTTTGAAAACGTTTCCTTGCCAAGTTTAGCTGCACACATATTCAGACAGAGCTTTTGGATCTAGCTCAAGAGAGGGGGCTTCCCCAGAAATGTCACCATAACCCTGCTGTTAAAGTAGTGCAAACAAACCACTTATTGACAGACAACAAATCCCATTAAACAGTCACCTGGAAAGTACTGGAAGGTGGAGGATACCATGAACATGTTCACCTTTCTTAGTCAGCTGTTAACATAACATTCTTCCTCGACTTCTTCCTCCTGTCTGGACTGAACACATAAGGTGTGACATGCAGGACTATGACAAATAAAACTGTCAGAGATGGATCTTTAAAGAAAGTTAACCCACTGTTTGACGACAATATTTTTTTTTGTATATTCTAAGCCTAGCATAACCACAGAATGAATGATTTACAAGATATTTTCAATAACAGATAAACTGGATTATTCACCTGCAAGATCCTGAATACATGTGTTTTTTAATGCGGCTACACCTAGCTTCATGAGTGATCCATCCAGAAAGAAAGAGACAGAGAAACAGAAAGGTGTGCGTGTGTGTGCGTTAAATCAGTTCAGTCTGCATGGACACGAGTCAGAGAGCAGAATAAATAACCAGCATAACTCATGATTTTATCTGTGCTCCTGTGCAATAACTCATATGCTGCATGTGGAGTGACAGGCATATGAATAGTGATGAACGCAGGCCATGCTGGCTGACGGTAAATAACAGAGGAGAGGTGACAGAGATGAAGCACTAATGCCCATTGGTCCTGTCTGTATCAGGCCTCAGTAGCCTACAGAACAGGGACAGCCTAACAAACACTAGATTAACAACACGGCACCAGCACTCCACTGACAACACACAACTACTCGGAGGTGTCCTTGATGAAAAATAAAATAAAATCACCTAAAACAAAATACTCAGACAATCACATGTTATGTTTTCTCAGTAGTCTTTTGGCAATAATGGACTCATTATCCATTAATTATCCAATGTATCAGTCAATTAACAGGTAAAATTATAAAACACTGACTGTTGCTCAACTACAAGCAACGGGTAAAAACAAAGATGGCTAAATACGCCACCAAATACTTTAGTCAAAATTAACAGACGGCGCACAAAGGTGATTTGATGCTTACATGGAAAGCATTTTTCCAAACATCGGGAGTTTGATACTGTCAGATCAATTTGTAAGTAGTTAAAATATGCATGCATGTAAAATCATTCTTCAAAACATGATTGAAGATCACTGTTGGATGATTCCTGTAGTCCAGTAGTTCAGGAAACAGGGCTTAAAACATCCCCAACTCTTAAATCCTGAAGTTTACTTAGCTACATCTTACACAAAAGCTGTGTGTGTACCAGTTTAGGGCAGCAGAAGAACAGGTTCTTTTGTCTTCTTATAAAGACTGCTGACAAACATGGCAACAATGCGCCGAATAAATTAATTTGTAAGATCATAATGTTCTGTGGACTATTACTCTTGCAGTCAATATTGAGGTTGATGGTATTTCTGCCAGTACCTTTCCATCCTTTATCGTTAATTCAGGTATAAACCTGGTGGTATGAAAAACACTTTTCAACAAATTACAGTGGAACACAAAACATAATTAGAACAGATAAGATAATGTCTTGCGTAATACATTTATTTAATCAGCAAAAGCCACGCATTAAACCTTGACTCTGTAGCCAACAGGAGAAAAACAGCGACCTAGAAAATGGTAGTGATTCCCCACTGCCACCTCACACCACCTTTACTTCTACAAATGTAATGAAAATGAGCAGTTACTGTTAACTGCTGTCAATCCCAGGAATTTATCATTTTATTACTTGTTAACTGGGTAGCTGATCTGGAAATCCTAGTGTCTGGGATGAAACCCACACTCACAGTCCCCTCCGAAAGTACTGGAACGGCAAGGCCACTTCTTTTGTTTTTGCTATATGCTGAAGACAATAGGGTTTGGAATCAAAAGATGAATATGAGGCGATAGATCAGATTTTCTGCTTTCGCTTCCTGATATTTACATCTACATTTGTCAAAAAGAAAAACTTGTGCCAGACCACCCAACTTTTAGGTGAGCAAAAGTATTGGAACAGATAGCGTTAATGTAAATAACGCTTGATATTTGGATGCATATCCCTTGCTTGCAATGGCTGCATCAAGCTGGTGACCCAGTGAATTCTTCTTTTGCTTTTCCAGGCTTGTACTGCAGCTTGTTTCAGTTGTTTGTTTTGGGTGGTTTCTCCCTTCAGTCTCCTCTTCAGGAGGTGAAATGCATGCTCAATTGGGTTAAGGTCTGGTGATTGACTTGGCCAGTCTAAAACCTTCCACTTTTCCCCCCCTGATGTTTTGGGTCACTGTCTTGCTGCATGATGAAATTCCAACCAGTTAGACTGCACGCAGTTCTCTGTAAATTGGCAGACAGCATGTTTCTGTAGACTTCTGAATTCATTCTGCTCCTACCATAATGAGTTACACCATCAGTAAAGAGCTCTTCCAGAAGCAGCCATGCAGGCCCAAGCCATGACACTACCTCCACTGTGCTTGACCGATGAACTTGTATGTTTTGGATCATGAGAAGATTTTTTTCTTTCTCCATACTTTGACCTTTCCATCACTTTGGTAGAGGTTTATCGTGGTTACAGAACCTTTGGGGCTCATCTCTGCATTTCTTTGGAAATTCCAATCTGGTGTTCCGATTACTGCTAATGTGTGGTTTGCGTCTTGTGGCCTCTATATGTCTGCTCTCGAAGTCTTCTTCAAATGATGGCTTGTGATACCTTCACTCCTGCCCTGTGGATGTTGTTAGTGATGTCACTGACTGTTGTTTTTGGGTTATTCCTTCACAGATCTCAGAATGTTTCTGTCATCAACTGCTTTTCTCCCATAGACAGCTCTCTGGCTTTCACGTTGTTTTATCGTTTTTAACAACAAATGCAGTCTTCAGAGGTGAAACCAAGGGCTCAAACCAAGAGTAGACATTCAGAACTATTAATTGTTTAAACAATCAATCTAACAGGGCAAAACTGGGCAACAAGAAACACCTGTCAGTCACATGTTCCAATATTTCTGATCACTTGAAAAATGGGTAGATTCAAACAAAAGGTGCCATGTTCTAAGTTATTTAACACACCTAGATATAAATGTCAGGAAATGAAAGCTGAAATTCTGATCTATCATCTCATATTCATACTCATATCTTTTGATCTCAAACCCAAATGTCTCTAATGTCTAGCAAAAACAAAAGTATTGGCCTTGCCCTTCCAATACTTTCGGAGGGGACTATATGTTAACAGGCTAATTAGCGAATCTTGTATTTTCGCAATGGATCCCATGAGCTGTTTCTGTTATCAACTGCAGACTGAATTGCACAGAGCACCAGGACATTTGTGTGAGTTGACTGACCTTTCAACAAGACAATAACCTCAAAACCGATGATCCCAGACACAGGAAAACCAAAAAAAGTTAACCTTAATCATAGTACTTCAACTACATGAAGAATTTAACACAAGTAGCCACCTGAAACAAAATCAGAGAGACTATAATTGTCCTGGCCTTTAGTTTATAACCTCTATAGGGAATAAAGAAGGCAGTGTATTAATCACAAGCAGAAGACTGCAAAGTCTAGAAAAAACTTCCCCTTTGTTGACAATAGAGTATTTCTATTCTCATCTACATAATCTAAAAATAGAAATATCACGGCCACTGAAGGATTCTGTATGAAAAATCCTAAAACTATTTTTGTTAAAAAAAAAAAATGTTGCAAAATTATGATATATACTATATTGATGGCCTTATTCATTTTACATTTTTTTTAATTTAGATTTTAATTTAGACTGAATATATTGAGCTTATTTGTTTCATGCAGATGTTTTTTTCCCCCCATAAAATCCATAAATGCAAATTTCCATAAATGCCTCTATGTCTATTTGTAGCCATGAAAAAAGCAACAACAAAAAAAAGTCTGTGTTAAAGGAATAAGCCCATCAATATATTAATATAGTCATAATAATCTAACCTAATCTAGTATAATAAATTACGTCACACAGAAAGAATTTGTGGCGATGCACGACATTTTCACCTGTAATAAACAAATCATTTTGTTGAAATATAATATAAGGCCTAAAGTCTGGATGAATAATTTCACTACAAAATATTTACTACATTAACAAATGCAAAAATAATAAACATTTTATAAACAAATTAGCCTACCGTTCAAATGACAAATTTTTCAAAGACTACGAGTAAGATTTTACCCATAAACGTCAAAACTAGAACTATTTAACCAACCACAAAGGCTACTATAGTTTTTTTCTGAGAAATAGACTATGCCACCAAAAGCATTAAAGATGATTCAGAAAGCCCCCCACCCCATGCATGCTCTATTTAACACGTAAGACGATAAAATGCTGACCTAGATTTCCTCAGTGACACACTTCTAGGCCAAAGACAAGTGTCTCTCAGAGCCTCTTAAGGCTAGTACCATTAGTAACTCTCACTTAGCAGCAACACTCAGGGCCAGCATTGTAACCTGTGTCTCTGCGCATGCACAGCCTCGTGACCTGCAACATGGTTGATATCCTGCCATGTCAAACACTTTCTCCAACTAAAACCATGAACTAATCTGAGTAAATTTAGAAATCTCAAACTGGAACAGACTGGATGTAGCTTTGTTGGATTTATCTTTCTTCAGCTGCCCATTAAACACACAGGAACCACTCCAGTGCGCTATTAAGGCTTTTGTTCTAATCTTCGACAGGAAAGCAAATATACATAACCTACAGTTTCATTAATTCCCATAGGTACTTCCTGGTCAGAAAAAAAGAGGTGTTACCCTAGAGAGCTATTCATTAGCATTCCTAAAATACATCAGGAGCACGTTCTTTCATGCGATCCTCTGCAGAAAGTCGATGGCATGTTTGCTGAACCAGCTTATTCACTGGCTTCTCCAGGAAGCTCAAGAATCCAGAACAAGCATGGTAGGAATGAGATCTGATTGTACGTGTCTGACACTAGATGTCACTACAGATTTGAAGCGGCAGAAGGAAGCATGCCTTTTGTGGAAGCCGAAGTCAGGCCACCACAACCCTTAGCCAATCAGAGGTGAGAATGTGTCGAAACTTCTGCTGACAAAATGAAAAGTTACACATGCTATTACATTATACAGACAAAGGAGCAATCCTGAGGGCTAAGATTAGGTTTTGGTTAATATAGCATGCGTGGACTGGTGACACTAGAACTGATTTTTGTTTTGTAGTCAGTCTTTAGAAAGAAACAGAAAGCCAGGTTTTAAAGCCAGGAGTTAAACGTGAAGAGCGAAAGAGAGCAACACTTCCACACCTTTGGTTTATGTAAAGCTTTTCTAAAAACCTAAACTCTAACCACCTAATTGCAGTTACTTAAACAAAGCCCTTAGGACAGAAACTGTTACATCAAACACTCGTATTCGTCCCATTTCCCTCTCCATAGTGACACATAATTTGAACAGCCTTTATTCCGCCTGAAATAAAAATGGTTCACCCACCATGACTTCCTAATTTAAACCCTCAGTTAAGACCCATTTACCGAGGCTGTGCTAATTATATTAGGACTTCAAGATATAGACCAAAAAAAAGTGGGACCACTGTGATCACACATATTAACATATATTACCACAGAGCGGACAATACTAGATGGGTTTATTGCTGTCTTTACCTCCCTCACCATCCTTGTTGTTTTTTCTTTTCTTTTTTTTTTTTTTGAAAGTGAATAAGACAACAAAACAGCTTTGTCATGTCACAGAGACATCACAAAGCATAACGTCCATTGTTCTGAAGACTTTCTGTCAGAAAAAAACTACCTCTAAGTGTTACAAAGCACTGACACTGGAGACTCCTTCCAAAAAAAACAACCATTGTTTGATAAACAACCATTTCCTCACAGAAAACTTCACCACATCAACAATTACATGCTCGGTTCATGGAGAGCGACTACCATACAAGCCAGTGGGTAAGTTGTCAGTTACACAGAAAGGACAACTTATTAAAAGAAGCACACTCTAAATATAAACCTTGCAGTTGGAACTATTAATCCAGCTGCTGTTATGGGACATTAAATCAACACCTTCTGACCAATCAGACCTGAGAATTCAACATCAGTGTGACATAAAACCATATACTGTGCACAATGCAACAGGTTTAGAGGGAGGGTTACGAGTCTGCTCACTCTTTCCTATAGCTGTGTGAGTGAGTTTATCAGTGTAGGCTCTGATTTCAGGTTTCTCTGAGACAGAGACAGAGACAGACAGAGAAAGAGACAGAGACAGAGAGCTGTGTCTCCACCACACCCACCTCCCAGCATGAATGAACATGTTGTTTAGAGACAGCAGCTTTGTATTCTGCTCACTGAACACAGCTGCTACTGTTACTGCTCTCAGTACAACCCACTGATATTAACTAACACATGTCTAAAGTTAGGACATGATATGATTAACACAAATAGCCAAACTACTCATCAATTCTGCCATCGTCTCGAGAGTGTATGTATATATATATGAGCAGGTTTTTTAAGCACGTCTCCACCAAAAGAAGTGCAGCTGTGTCAAAACAAAAGGGCTGTTTAATGTGTAAATGGCATTTGCAGTAAATGCTAGGTAATCCTGTAGCTAAGCTAGCTGCATTAGGAGTGCTCTCTCTGCACCGCATCTTCTCTGCTTACCTTCTTTTCGGCACTTTAGCAGCGTTAGACTTGGACGTCTCGGCTTTACACTCCTGTGCGGATAACGCCGTGTGTTCATTTTCCTCCCTCTTTTGCAAATGGCCGGCTATAATTCTCAGTCTTTGCTGTGCACTCCTTTGGCGCTCGGAGATATCGGTGTTTGACGCCATGCTGCTTCCGTATTTGCGAGCCGGAAAGCGGCGCTCTGTCAGAGGTCAGCCTGCTCCTAGACGAGTAGGCGGGAGAAGTGGAATTCCAAACACGTGACTACTCCCTATACCCGTGCACTACACAGGCTATGAAATAACCGCTGTTACACTATATTGAGTGCACTACGTATCTACTAGTGAGCCGTTTGTTGTGCAGCCCCTTTGACACCGAGCCCACCTCTCCTAGCATACTGTACATATGAGTAAATCTTCTTGTAATGTCATAATTTATTATCACCAGTTTTAACCGATACAAAGTACAGTCTGACCTTCTTTTGGAGGAAAAAATTGTTTTGAACTACAACAAAGGACAGACAGCAGAAAATAAAAATTGGAGGTAAGTGTATTAGGATCATGTCACTTTGTAAATTATAGGCCTGCTGTGAGAATCTTCTCTCCTCCTTGACTGAGTGTTGAGTCATTTGCAGTGAAAAACAAACAAAAACTTTCCAGCTGATGCCAGGCGATTTAACTCATTTTAATTTTAACATCCAAAAGTAGGCCTAATGTTCTGTCTTATTTATCTTTTTTTTTTTTTTTTTAAATTATGATTATTGAATGAGTGAACTTCACTAAGTTCTGTCTTCAGTAGCTTCCATTGGTTTACATTCTTTATATGCACTGGGAAGAGTTTGGTTTCATTCATATGTTGGGGTAATTAAGTTGCATGCCTGCATTTCCCTGCAGGTATGAGTGAAACAGACATCAGTGTATGGAGCTCAGTATACTGCTTCCTCAGTTGTGCAGTCTGTATTTTTTTTATGTGGTGGAGAAACATGACCTTGATGTTTGCTACTTGGATCTGAATTACTGCAGAAATGTCAAAAACCCTGGACACTCCAGTTCGAAATTCCAGAAGGCCATAAATTCCTATCAGAATATGTTTTATTTATTTCAGCCCTCTCAGATCTTTTAGATAAATCAATAACAAAACCGGCTATATTCCTCATTTATCATTCATTTCCAGTCACTGCTTTATCCTGGTCTGGGAGCCTATCCCAGGAACACTGGGCATGAGGCAGGAATAAACCCTGGATGGGACAACACAGGCTATATGACGAATAGTAAATATTTTTAAACTAGGCATCATTTTTATATTTGCCGTTGCCATCAAATATTTGTACTAAATCTAAAGCAGCAGGCCTTTTGAGAAATAATTAATCTGCTCGTTTGGTGTTTAATATAGCAAAACTTTTAACTGTGCACAAGAATCACAGTAAATTCCCATATGTGCTGCAGACATGTGGTCTGTTGCTGAACACATATTTAAGCTTTTCCATATGATGTGTACAGAATTTCCCATTATGACTCAAACGTTGTAAAGAAAAAATACTTGCAGAACGAGAAAAGCACGTAAGGCTTACGTTCATAATGACAAAATGATTTATTTAATTTATTAATGATAAAGGGGAATAATCGACATTCTGGCTCATAGCCAGTCTGTACATCTAATGGCTAACAAATGTGCTTAGTAAATACAGGTGTCTAACAAGAACGGCCACTCTCTTCTGAATGACGTATGATTTCTTTCAATTATATTAGATTTCAGTTCAGTGGGGATTTGCAGGAAGTGCTATTTGGGTTGAGTATGTTAAGCCTCGCAGGTGTGGCGAGTTCCATCTACTCTTGTTACCTGGGCCCTTCTGAAGAGTCATGGAACCCTTGGCAGAAAGCCAGGCACGTGCATTTCTGAGCAGAAGCTGCTGTTTTACGCTGGATCCATTACCATCCCAACCTCTCTAACCTAAAGCATTTAGCTCTGAAAACAGCATAAACAGTCAGCATCATTGTAGTCTGCCTCCTGTCGGTCTGGATGTATAACAACTCACCACAAACACTACACACTGCCTTTTAAACGCCGCTAGGCTACATAATGGTCTTTACTCACAGAGTAGTGAGCGTTATAAACTCTCCTGCAGTCAGTGTCTAAGTTTGTGGGATGACCGAGAAAATGAATTAGTGCAAAATAAATACAAGTCTCCTCTTTTTGTGTTTCAAAAAAAAAAAGTTTGTGCTTTATTTTAGTGTAATATTACAATGCATATGTTACAAATAATAATAACTAAGTGAGACAATTTCATTTGTGTGTGGTCATTGAAGAAGAGACAGAGCCAAGCGCCATCAGGGGGGCTTGTGTGGTTGTTATTCCTCCCTTCCAGATGTAATATTTGTTTCCTCTAGGCCAGAGCATTAAACTCCCAAAACAAAGTTCTGTAATGCACTGACTGCAAACAATTAGAGCCAGAGTGTATCACAGAACTTTACTTGGAAAGCCACAGAAGAGCACGCTAATCTTCTCCTCCTATAGGACTCCTCGTCGTCCCGCTGTCAGAATCAGAGGGGTAAAAGCACGTTAGAGTTCTCTAAATCATTCAAACTGCATGTAGCCTTTTTCTTCTTACCTAGTAATGATCATTTACATATGAAAATGAAATGAACACCTTAGATACAAGACATTGTAATAACCGTTCTGTACATAGCTAATCAATAGAATGGAGCAAAGCTAGAAAGTAAAATATGGCTGAGCAGGAGTTGAGAGAGGCCTATAATGATGGTAAGGGGCTTATGAGGATTGGGAAGGGAATTTAAAAGATGACAAAATGCATACAGTTGAAATGTTCAAACACACACACACACACACACATCTACATATGAAGCTGCACACTGGACACATATTGGTTCAGGTTTACATAAACACAATGTCTTTATATGTAATAAAATATGCAGTAATGGGAAATGAAAGTGTGACTCGACATGAGAATGGTTCAGGTTTACTTTCAAGGCTCAGCTTTACCTTGCTTCAAGGTTGTGAAGTGAACAGTCATAGCAGGGGATAGGTAAAACAGCTGACGTGTCTATTTGGAGCTGTGGATAAGCCCACTATGTGATGAAAATCTCATTACTGGTTAATCCTGGAATGGTTTACCAACACACTTAACGCTTAACTATTATAAACAGAATGCGTGACTGTTCTGAACTAAATATTAAACCCTAGAAGAAAATGCACAGCAGACACAACTCTAAACTAAAGAAAGTGCAGCTGACGAGAATGACATCTGCACACAAGACGTCAGTTCTTCCAACCGAAATAAAGCACAAACTCTGGTTTTCAGATACAAAGTTGCTTACTGATCGTTGTGTGTGCACCAGAAGAGAGAGTGCAGGCACCTTGACTTTCACAGAAGAGAGAAAAATGTTGAACATACCTGCTGGAGTTCATCACAGCTGCAACTCAGCACTTTATGCACGAGGACGTTCAAATGCATAAAATGCAACACACACACAAAAATAGGGAAAGCACCATTTTCTAGCATTGCAACCAGGACTATATCTGTGCCGCAGAGGTCTTTACTTTATTCGTTGATCCCCACTTTTTTTTTTTTTTTTTTTTCCTTTGCCCGGACTGAGTGCTCGCTCAGGCGCCTCACCGCCGCTGTGTCTTTCCGCGTCGCGCGCACAGCTGGAAGAATGTCGACGTGGAGCTGCCAATCGTGAGCGCGCAATCACGGACGCGCTTCAGACACACTGGGGGAAAAGAAAAAAGTTTCGCTTTTGGTGTAGCCAGGCAGAGGGCTAAGCGGGTAGACTGGAGGTACAGTGTGAAGTTCTTCACGGATACGTGTCAGTGAGCCTGGAGAAATGATTAAAATAGCCTCATTGAGCTGCAGAAGTCTTTAGAGTAGCTATACTCTCAGCTAAATAAAAAAAAAGGGTTGTCACCTATAATGAAAACGATTCAACGTACACAGCTGCACTTTATTTAGATTTTTGTGTAATAATTTAGAGGTAAACTTCATGCACCCTTGCAGGTTAAAAACACACTCTGAAGGGACAATAGATGGACCTCTAAGGGTTAGGACAAGCAAAGGTACAGTCTATACCTTTTTCTTTGAGTGTGTGGATTCATTGCAGGGCCCTTAGGATCTGTCTCACACACAGATGTCTGACAAAAGGTTTAGACAAACTGCCTCCAAAATATGTTTGTTTTTTTTCTCTCACGTGTACAGCCACTTTGTGTTCTCACTTTGATACTGAGTGAAGAGCCCTAATGAGTGCAACAACAGCATTTCTCATAGGTGGTCCTAAAAATAAGATTCTGGGGAAAAAAAGAAAAAAGAAAAAAGTCAAATTCAATATGTGGCAGTCTGGGCACCAATTACATTTGGATAAGTGAGCAGGTGACCAGTAGAGGTCGCAAGCTAATAGACAGAGAGTTTCACAAGCACACAGGTTAGGACATGATTTTCAATGCCCTCATAGCAAATATTTGCCATCAGTGCACCTTTACAGCTCAGATAGAGGGCATTTACCTGGATTTGAACTCTACTTGTATTGTCCCTATCCAGCAGTTCTATGAATTTTAGTTAATAAATAGTCGTTCCCTGCTAGAACAGGTCTGATCTGATAATCATGTTTTACATGAGCTGAACATGATGCTAGACTTGTTCTAGCGCTTACATTTTAATGGTTCCTCTCATTCCAACCAGCTTCCCTGTTACTGGTCATTTCCTGTTACAGAACATTATAAGCTGATAGAAGAGCAATCTAAAGTTCTTTAAATAACCAAGTCGGTTTCATTTGTGCTTCAGTTTTGGTAGACTTCTTCAGTTTTGTATGGGACAGACCTGGGTATTTGTAAGCATTTACAAAGATCACACAATAAGCCACCTAATTTTGACCATAAAATTATATTTACAGTGTAGCGATCGTGCAATTCAGATAATAGTTTCCACACGTCTCCACATAGCAAAAGGCCCCAGTAGGAAGTAGCCTGATTGCTTGTGGTTGCGTATGAAGGTAGAAAGGGGGCGGATCCCTCCGCAGCCCAAGCAGCGATTCTGATTGGCTGCCGGCGGTTCGGGGCCGGTCCATCAAATGCCTGGGGCTTCCCGTACATTTTCATAACTCCACAGACTGTACTTCCGTCATCATCTGCTGGTAGCGCGTCGGTGATTAATTTAGGCTGTTTTATTTGTATTTCTTTTTTATTTATTTATTTATTTATTTTTAAGAAATACAAAGTAGGCTATTATAACACACTGGGAGTTACTTGGTAAAGGGAGACAGCAGATTTCGCCAAAATGATGGAGATCGAGTCACCTAAAGTGCACTCAAGTCAACAGGTACATATTTTCTTAAGAGTTATTCGTGTCTTGACATCTGATGAAGAGATGCCGATCTGTTTGTCTTGTTTGTTTGTATGTCAGAAAATTCTAACTTTGTGTCAGGATAGGTTTTCTTCCGTGTCACCGATGGAGTGTATTGTGTGAAGTGGGTCATGTCGGGAACTTTTGATTTCTAGTGACAGGCTGCTGTGGGTTTTAGTGATAAGATCCGTCTCAGCTCACGTGTGTCATCATCGTGTTTACGTAATTAGCCTATAACCATGGGCGCGGATGATTTACATCATCACTGTTTTAATAACCGACTATACGAGGAAAAGCATGATGGGTTTTTTTTTTAGTCGCTGTCAGGGGGCGTTTCCTGTGCTGTTTCTGCTGTATCCTGAGCTTCTCGGTCCTCTTGAAGAAAATTCTGCCAAGTCATGGAAGCCGGGCCGTGCACCAAATACAGTACCGGAATTTAAAAAAAAAAAAAAAAAGACAGCGTCCATTAGCCAGTCATAACCGTCCTGTATGTCACATTAACCTATGATATGAGAAGAAATGGGTTGTTGTGTTTCATCCTCTCCGCTGCCCTTTCCCTCAGCCCCATAGCGTGCGAGCTCGCGCTATCAGCAGCTTAGCCTTTGCTCTCCATTCTGCTGCACAATCGGAGGCGGCGCTGTTCTCAGCCTGGCCTTGTCTTTCCACACCACTGTGTCCTAACGCTCAGGTGTTATACAATGCACACTCTAACAAGATCACTTTCCAGACAATCTGAACAGGGCAGGATTTATTGATTTGGGGGTTCTAGGCAAAATATAGGAATGGGGCCCTATTCAACTGTTGTAACAACTGTTGTCAAATTTTCAGCATACGTTGTTTAGCATTAATAATTATTAATAAATCTGTATAATTTGCATTTTTAGGGGGCCCTTGGCTTCTGGGGGCCCCAGGTGGTGGCCTGCCCTTGCCTAGTGTTAAGTCCTTCCCTGAATCTGAATTCAATACAAAAAGCACTAAAATCCTGGACAGGATTGACATCTCGGTGGGTGTGGCCTCATTGCAAAACAAAAAAAACCCACATTATTTTAAGAATAATCCATATGAAATGGATTTCATTTCACCATCATCTTTGAATTATATTATATATTATTATATGCATGGTTAGGCTGTGATTAGGACACTGTGATTAGGACACCTCCCAGTCTCTGTGTTATCTTTTACTAAGGGACAATAGAGGTGTTTAATAAACAGGTTTGAACAGGTTTAGCAAGCAGATTTTTTTTTCTCCGTAAACTTTTCACTGTAGACAGTAAAACAGCTCAATTCTTTCAGCTCTCTTATTTTAGATGAAGCGGAAGTGATATTATGTTCTTGAGCTTGGGTTACGTGCGTGTTCTCCCCGTGTTCGTATGGGTGTCCATCTACCTCCTGAAAACGTGCCAGTAGGTGGATTAGTTACGATAAATTGACCCTAGAATGAGTGAATGGGTGTGTGAATGTATGTACGCATGGTGTCCCGCTCTGGACTGGCATCCTATCTACACGGAGAAATGCTTTTCCTTGTTGCCACCATGGGTAGATCTTCTGTACCTTTAGTATATGTTGTACCTTTTACCTGAAAACGTGAATATAGTATACCTTTAAAACAATTTAAGGTACATAATTGGACCTTAAGGACCAACAGTGCACCTTCTTAGATAAAAGATACACAATAAAGTTACAAAAGATGTACCCTTGATGGTAACACCCTTGCGACAAGGAAGAAAGGTTGGTACCTTTATTTCAGCTTTCAGTAATTCTTGACCTAAGTGTTCCTGGCATAGGCTCTGGATCCAATGTGACCCTGACCAGGATAAACCAGTTACTCAAAATGAATAAATGAATGAATAAGGAACTAATATTTAATCACTTTTCTTTTCCTGGAAACCAGCTTGATTTTGCCACACTACTTCCTTTTTTATTCTATGAAAGAACATTCGTATCAAATATAGTAATGAACACGTTAGGCCAGAGCTGGAGTTCAGCACGGTGAGGCAATTTTCATTCTTTGTGCTCTCTTACACTTGCAAAACCCGGTAGTTAACTGGTGAGTTAAATCAGATGTTTTTGGGCATAGAAATCCCAAAACTGTGAAAACAATGTTTTTGTGATATAGTAGTTATTAAAAGTAGCTATGTAGAATGTGGAATATAAAAAAATTTCATTCAAACATCTACTATTAGTTGTTGTCAGAATGAGTTTTAGGAATGAATACTAGTCGAAAGTAAATTAATAAATTACTAGTCATAAAGTAAATTAGTCAATTAAAGTAAATTTCCAGTTCCGCTGTATTTCAAAAATTGAGAAACATGTGCTTCAGAAGAACGACATGGCACAAATGTGTCATCCCACAAACTTCCATAGGAACTAGACAACAAACAGAAGTTTAGTGACTTTAATACACTTCATATGTTTTAGTATTGGGGGTAGTGAGGCATTGCATACACACTCTCTTGTTCAGTTGATTATTTCCTGAAAGTGCCTTTGGTTTACACTTTGTAGATCACCAGATATGCACAGTGAAGGTCTGACCTGTGTGAATAACCTCTAGATCATATTCTCCAAAAGGCACGTGGATCTAGCGTGGCCAAGATACTGGCCGTCAAGCTAATAACGATGTTATGCCAAACATTTTTTGAGATACTTTGCATATTCATAATTTAAAAAAAAAAACAAAACAAAACAAACAAACCAAGAAACATGGAAAAGAATTCAGCAATTTTAGCTCATGACTGAACCCTAATTAGGTGCAGTTCTGTGCCGTGTGGAAGCACAATATCTGTGGGGTATCAGCTGGACCTTAGCACACACTGTTAATATGTGAACTTGTTTTGACAAGTAACATACATAGACTTCTGGTAATGCATGTCTTACAAAGGAACAAACTGTCGAGCAGGCTAGCTTATTAGCATAACAGAGCTGGCATTAACTTAGAAGGGTAATTGCGTCATGTACAAACACAATTTTAGCTTCAGGGGTTTTGATGATATAAAGTTACAGTTGATATAAAGTTAAAGTCGATATAAAGTCAGCTATATAAAGATGATATAGAGTTTCAGCAATTATCTCTACGCTTGGTATAAACCAAAGAAAGTGTCGAATGGAAAATTGGCTGGTGGTTGGATAAATAACCTTGGCATTTAACAACCCTTACCCTATATTTTAATGACATAACCACAACCCTGTTCTCCACAGCATTGCTATTTGCCTTTGACACCATGATATGTTATGAAAGTATGAAACTCTCCCACAGAAACACTCCCACCTGTAAAACCATCCAAATCAAACAAACTAGTACTTCCATCCATTGTGTCAGTTAAATAGTGAAAAGAGAGAGAGAGAGATTTGTATGTGTGGAAGAGGTCAACTCAGGCATCTTGTTAGAGGTATCTATTCAATTCTGGTTTAGATATTTCATCACACCCATCCTTCCTCCACCCTTCCATGGCTGTAATCTGGAGCTAGCAATCGTGTCTGCCCCAAGCAGATTAATGATATATAGAAGACTCGCAGCACTGGTGTTACTGCCAGTTAATGTCTCTGTGTAAAAGGTGCAGGGATGGATTTAATATAATCCAGAAGTCACGCACGCACGCACGCACGCACACACGCACACACACACACACACAAACACACGTTTGGCTCTTTTATTGAGAAAAAATAAAAGATGTGTATGCATGTTTTTATGTTAAGTTGGTGGGGACCAAATGTCTCCACAAAGATTGGTACATCTGACAGTTTTGATCTTGTGGTGACCAAGATATAAAAACATGCCCATACACACACACACACACACACACACACACACACACACACACTGCTGACCAAAACTGTTATTTGAAGTCTAACACCTGTATTTACCTGTATTCCTATCTTATATATCTCTTGTGTTTGTTTTGAAGTATTTCATTTCATGAGTTATTATTCATTTGTACAGTATACTTTTTTCCTTTCTTTCTTTCTTTCTTTTTTTTTTTTTTTTTAAGATTTTTAAACCAACAAATACTATGCAAATTGTTTGCAGCAATACAGATTATGTTTTATCCATGCCTTGTAGGTTTTTACATTTTCACTTCCATCTTCGAACATGTGAAAATGTGGCTGTTTTCATATCATTAGGCCAGAACATCATAACCACTTCTGCTTTGTATAGTCCCCGTTGTTTTTTCTGATGGCAGGCCTTGTGATCAACCCTCAGAAAATGAAGGAAGTAAATTTTTTACAGCCTTAACAGAAGGCAGAGTCACATGCTACTGCATCATTCTCTGACCTACACAGACTTTACACAATACTCTAGTGATTATGCTGTTTCCTTTCTGTAAATAAATGGACTGAAAAGATGGTGGGAGGAGAAAGAGAAAGCCTAACTGTTTATCTCCGGACATTCTTGACTTTAGGGCTGTTAAGAGCTACTTCATCCATTAAATGTAGAAAGTAAGCTTTTTGACTTCTTGTCTCTCATCAACTCCCGTTTCGCTCATTTATTTCTATCACGGATGACAGTTTCTAACATTTGTAAGTAGGGCATATGTTTTTTTTTTTTTATGCTTTGTTTGAGTTAATCATTTAGTCTTCCCTGAGGTTCTATCCAGTCGGTGAGGTTTAACTAACTTTAGACATTTAGCTTCAATCAGCGTATGTACCATTGTTATAATGTATGTGTACATTAAGTACTTCCCTGCCCAGGGCGCTAATAGAAATCCATTTTAGCTTACAGCCTTTTAAAACTTCTGCGCTGGTAGGTTTTTTTTTTTTTTTTTTTCTTCTCCCCAGGCAGGTCCTTGGCAAGTTTTAGCCAGAGAGAGACATGATCATTATTTACATTGGTATATCAAGGTTACCTCAACAAACTCTGATAAGAAGGACACACCAGACTCACAAGTGGCCTTCTGTCTTTGCCTTCTTAACAATCTGGTCATGTACACGACAATTACATGACATGCAGTTTAACTTAATCCGCTGCTTGCTTAGCGTACAGATACAGCTCATGCACGAGTTAAACACGTTAAGCCAGCATGTTTTTTTTAAAGGGTCAGAGGTAAATACATTTTCCGTCAGCTGAATATGCTGTATATATAATCTTGCTCTGACAAATTAATGCAAGTTTCCTAAAGGCGGGGCCAGAGCAGAATACACCCAGTTTGTGATTTTTTTGTAGACTAAGTTTCGGAGTTTAACAAAATGTGGGTGGGTTGCTGTGATGTGAGGGAAGATGAGATGAGCATCTATTATTCATGCCTGTGTTCTCTACGTTGCATTCATGATAAGAGAGTTGTGAGCTGGGCTTGGCTGGGCCATGTGCTCACTGCTACATAGAAAAAAGAAAAAAGAAAAAAAGAAAAAAAAAAAAGGAACACAAATCCCCAGAGAGCCACAGGGCGTGGTGGAAAGGTGCTGAATGGTGCTGTTTCTCTCTCCCTCTTTCTCTGTAGGATATGGATCTGATTGATATCCTGTGGAGGCAGGATATAGACCTGGGAGCAGGCAGAGAGGTGTTTGACTTCAGCTACAGGCAGAAGGAGGTGCAGCTGCAGCGGCAGAAGGAGCTGGAGGAGGAGAAGAGACAGCAGATAGTGAGGGAGCAAGAGAAGGCGCTTCTTGCCCAGCTACAGCTCGACGAGGAGACTGGAGAGTTTGTGCCTCGACCCACGCCTACCAACAACGCTCTGACGCAGGCTAACACTGCGCCTGCTGAGATCACACAGGTATACACACACACACTCACACTTGCGCACACACACAAACTCAGATAACCTTCTGATGCAACCTAACAAAGCCACGACTTCATCACGCAGGTAGACACAAACAAAATTAGGGTTGGGTACGATAATATATCAATATGGTGATAAATTATATGACTGAATAATTCTTTGAGATAACACTGGCACTGTTAGAACTTTCATAGCACCTGCTGACTAAATGTTATTCACAGGAATAAGCTGATAGCTGATTGGACACAGTGCAATAAATGACATCTTACCAAGTGAAAATATCTTGAATATAGTCATGTTTATCTAGTAGTTTCTGTTATAAAATTACAATAAACCAAATATATATACGAAACCGATTTCTAGCTTGAAATATTGTTTTTCTCCTAATTTTTTTTTATTCTAGAAAGAAGCAAAATTATCTGCCAAGAAAACCTAAAGCTTGAAATGTGTAAAATGTGTATACAGATTTTTATTTGATTTATAATATTCTCATAATAAGAAATATTACATAAAATTGTTGCCCATATTCAAGATATTTTTACTTGCTAAGATATCCTTTTTTGCAGTGCATTTAAATACATTTTTGAAACAATTGAAACAAAAAAGTTCTAACAAACTTAATTTACATATATATATATATACAGTACACACACACATATATATATATATATGAAGTGAAGTGAAGTGACTTGTGGCCAAGTATGGTGACCCATACTCTTTAGCCCATCCAAGGGGTAGTCATGGCCTAATGGTTAGAGAGTCGGATTTATAACCTGAAGGTTATGGGTTTGCGTCTCAGGCCCGGCAGGGATTGTAGGTGGGTGGAGTAAATGACCAGTGCTCTCTTCCACCCTCAATACCATGACTGAGGTGAGACCCTTGAGCAAGGCACCAAACCCCCAACTG
>CM075007.1:17106973-17122385 GCA_037576675.1 Pangasius sanitwongsei | reverse complement strand
CCTTTTTATTAGACATATATATATATAGATATATAGATATATATATATATATATATATATATATATATATATATTATACACTTACACAAAATACATACAGCGTCTGTTCAGTTATTCACACACAGGTATGCACACACGCGCGCACACACACACACACACTTACACGTCGAATCACCCCATGATTTGGTTCTAGGAAAACCCCACCCTCCTCTTAGCCCAGTCGGGTGCAGCTGCCTGGTTGCTGGGTTACTGCTGCCATAGTGTAATTACGGGAACTCAGGTGGTTCAGGTTTCAGATTAGATGGCTTGCAGCTTCAGAGAAACACCTCCCTATAACAGCTCTCCTACTATAATATTTATTTAGGTCTGTGTTAATGCTACAGTGTTTCACTGCTGAATTATTGATTGGAAATGGAGCAGAGAGGAGGGTGTGAGATATCAGCAGTTGGAGTGATGTCTCTCTTACTCTGGGTGTGAAATCAGTCTGATATGGATGCCTCCGGCTTTGTGCCTACAGAATGTGGCATTTACGGAAGAGGATGGCGACGCAATGTCATTTGACGAGTGCATGCAGCTGCTGGCAGAGACGTTTCCTCTAGTGGAGCCAGCAGAGGTAAGAGAGGATTACAGCTTCTTATTGCCACACATGCTCACCATGAAGTTATCATTCTAAGTCACTTTATAATTATATGTCAAAATGAATATGTTATGAATGTGTCTGAATTTGTGGCCTCTTTTCTTTACAGTCTGCTCCTACTTGTCTGGATCCCTCCATTCCTCCTTGCACAGACAGCACCCATCTCATGATGCCTGGAGAAATACCCATGCTTACCCAGAATCCCCTGCTGCCAGGACCCATGGACCAGACCTGGATGGATCTGCAAGTATGGCTCAGAACATGCACTCACGTTTATGGGACATTTTCAGTGACTGAGGAAAAAGTCCTATTCAGACAGTTTTAGTTTCTTAGGGTGAAGACTGTAATAAAATATTTGAACATATTTTATGATACAAGTTAATGAGTCTCTAGAAGGTTCATTCTCTTGCAGACATTACACAAGCAGAGAAGACTTAACATGGCATTTAGTGGTCTAAAAACATTTTCCAGTGCACAGTGCAGCATCAGATAGCACTAGTAAACAGAATGTGGATAGAAACACTGACATTACTGATCTGGACAGAAATAAAATTACAGAGTAGCACCTGTAAAGGACCGAATTACCACAGGTTCCCATGTGAAACCTTTGTTGTCTGAATAGGGCTAAAGACAAGTGCTTGCAGTTGGGTTTCATGACTAGGAGTTCAGCTTACTGTTTGGCAACATGTGGTGAAAGAGCCATAGGTCTGCTATTTAGTACATCCCTGTGTGATCTGCTTTCTACCTCATGTGGAGTAGAGAGGCCTCAACCTGCCTGTTACTATAGTAAGCAACCACATGACCCCACCTTTAGTCATACTGTTGACTAGCTGCTGCAGGAATGTTTGCTTCACTTGTTTTTGTTTTGCTTCCCATTTTTGACAGAACTATTTCAATTAGCATAGTTAAAACACTGCTTTATCGTGAAATAATGTTGGTGTTATATGCCAAGACCCACACAGACTTAGCTTCCTAACTAACAAACATTTCCAGAAGTCTGCCTTTGTTCTCACAGGCAAAACACTAGGGGTGGTTTACATAAGTAACATTGTGTCCCCTTATTTTATTTTTTAGCACTGCATGAACATTCAGGAGATCCTGGATATGTCCGGATACGTAAACACAGTCCAGCCTGCCAACGTTCAAGAGTCCAACTACAGCCAGTATCTGCCTAAACTAAGTGATGTCACCACCGGCACTGCCGATATGTGCCCTCCTGACTTCATGAACACTTACGATGGGGCTTTTAACAACGTTAATCAGATGAGCCTGAAGACCCCAGACATAAACGAAAGCTTTGGACCAGACGAATTCTGCGACATGTTCTACCCTGATCTGGAGGCTAAAGTGAACAGTGCATCTCTTCCTTGTGAAGGGGGAAACACGGATGGACAGCTAGATGAGCTCCCAAATGCTCCTTTGCTGAAACCCATGGACCTGCACAGCCTGTCTCCTGGAAACTTCAGCACAGAAAAAAGTGAAGACATGGCTGAATTCCCAGATTCAGATTCCGGTTTGTCCCTTGATGCCAGTCCGAAAACAAGCTCTCCCGGAAAGTCCCTGCATGGCGATGGCTCTGTTGGATTCAGTGACTCAGACATGGATGAGATGGAGAGTGGTCCTGGGAGCATGGAATCTGATTATGCTGAGATGTTTCCCCTGCTGTTCCAGAGTGACGGCCCTCAACAGTCACTTCCTGAGAAATCCGGCATAACTCTGGCGCAGGAGGAGACTGTTAAACAACCAAAGACGGAGCAGGCAGAGGCGAGTGGATACTCCAAGCCACCCTTCACCAAAGACAAGCAGAAAAAGCGCTCAGAGGCACGGCTCTCGCGTGACGAGGAGAGAGCAAGAGCCTTGCAGATCCCATTTGCTGTGGACATGATCATCAACCTGCCAGTGGACGACTTTAACGAGATGATGGCCAAGCACCAGTTGAATGAGGCACAGCTCGCACTTGTGCGTGACATTCGCCGGCGTGGCAAGAACAAGGTAGCAGCGCAAAACTGCCGCAAGCGCAAGATGGAGAATATCATGGGCCTGGAGTACGAGCTGGACTCGCTCAAGGAGGAGAAGGAGCGTCTGATGAAGGAAAAGAGCAAAAACAACAGCAGTCTAAGGGAGATGAAGCAGCAGCTCAACTCACTGTATCTGGAGGTGTTCAGCATGCTGAAGGATGAACAGGGAAAGCCCTACTCCCCTAACGACTACTCCCTTCAGCAGACTTCAGACGGCAGTGTCTTCCTTGTCCCTCGCATTAAAAAGACTCTTGTTAAGAGCAACTAGCACTTTTTCTGCTTCTTCTCTTTCTTGGTACTACATAATTCTGTAGCTAAGTACTATGCAAAAGAAGAAAAAAAAACTTTATAGGCATTTTTGCTTAATCTTTAGCAGTAAAGATGGCAGAACTATTATATAGTTTTTGCTTATTCTACTTTCTTAATATTCTTAATATCTCCTATATTTTGTACTTCTTTATATTTTATCTGAGAATGTTTTATCTTAATGGTTTGTACATACATTTATACTTTATTTGCTATTGAAATATCAAAAAAAACATACTGTATTGTACTGTTTTAGAATGCTACTAATTGTGTTGCGATCACTGGCACTCAAAAAAGTCTGTTTTTATATCTTAATTTAAAATTCTATTGCAATGTTATCTCTTGACTTAGTGCTTTATAAAAAAATAAATAAAATAAACCTTTCATTTAATTTTACTTGAAATTTTACTTTGTGTGTGTTACTAAGGGCAAACCTAAAACAATTTAGTGTGACAGTTTTATCTACATAACGATCCATTATAAAGAACAAACAGTGTGTGTGTGTGTGTGTAAAATGCCAACCAGACACACAGGTTCAAACCTGGCAGCCTAAAGCACACCTTATCTGACAGACCTCTATTGTTTGACTGTTGCCTGTGTGAAACCTACAACATGGTTCCTCTCAGCCCCGCTGGACAAACACAGAGCTGTGCACATTGTAGTGTATGCATCACCAGGCTCTTTCACCTACACACATTATCTTTGAAAATCATGTCCAGCCCACAGCAGCCCTTCAGAAGCCATTAACCAAACCGAACAAACAGGAGTGGCTGCTTCAAGGACATGCTATGAACATAACTGCTGTTAACAATTTGAGATACGCAGCTACATCTCGTAACATCTTGTCGGTTTTAATCCGGTTCAAGTACAGCTCCAGCAATTCATAACATTGTTGCCATGAACTTGATGTGGGATTAAAGGAATACTTTAGCAAAAAATAACAAATTTACACAATTTTACGTGTCAGTTGTGATTGCTTCTTTAGCTCTTCACTGGAACAGAGGATTATGTAGCTTAGAAATAATGGAAGTCTCACACAAATTCTTTTAACTATAAACACAGTGTATGCCTTCAGGTTTCAGTAATGTCACACAGGTAGCTTTTGCGGCTAGTTTTAGGACACAGCATAATCTATAAAAATGAATGCTGTAATGATATTTGGGAAGCCCTTTTGGACATCTTCCAAGATGTGAACTTTGGCATCCATTTGTGTAAGAGTGTGGTCATATCGCAGACACACAGTAGTTTGGAACGTACCGAAAAGCTCAAAGATATTTGGATGATTCACTTCATGATATCATTTGAGTACAGAAGTGAAGATTTGGGCATGTAGTAAAATGACTTTGGGTGAGATGGACATGACTTTTTAGGAACATTAACCTAGTAACCTCAAAGAAGCAAATATTCTGGCTGACTGAATACACTGGATGGCAAATTTTCTCATGTTGGTGAAAATACACATTGAAAACGTGCACTGAACATGTTTTAAATGACATTACATTAAATTATAAAAATGAGGACTCGCAGAGATTTGTAAAACATCTTTATTTAAAAAAAATTAAATTTCAACTCACATTCATACAAATCTAAATATTGTAGAAGAAAAAATGCTGTGAAGTATGTGCTGCAGAATTAGAATAGAATATTATTCCTGAGTAAAACATATCCTCCCATAACCACATAAATAAGAAACACGTGTTAATTACAGCAATAGTCTGATCTACAATAATGATGCTAAAGCTAAATATCTAGGCCAAATATATTTAGAACCTTTAATAAAATCTCACTGGCAAATTCTCACTCCATAGCAACCTATTTGGATAAAGATTACTATCACTTTATATTTCACACAACGTGGCCAAACGTGTGCGGACACCAGACCATTAAACCAATATGTGGTTCTTCCCCAAACTGTTACCACAAAGTTGGAAGCACACAATTGTATAGGATTTCTATTATATAGAATTTCCCTTCACTGGAACTAAAGGGACCAAATCTGTTTCAGCATGATAATGCCCCTGTGCACAGAGCAAGGTCTGTAAAGACATGGTTAGCCAAGGTTGGAGCAGAAGAACTTGAGTGGTCCGCAAAGAGCCCTGACCTCTGAACACTGCTGGGATGAACTGGAATGCTGCGTGTGCCCCAGGCTTCCTCGCCCAATATCAGTGCCCGGCCTCACTAATGCTCTGGCGGCTGAATGAGCACAAATTCCCACAGCCCCACTTCAAATTCTAGTGGAAAGCCTTCCCAGATGAGTGGAAGTTATTATAACAGCAAAGGGGGACGAAACGTAGAATGGGATGTTCAAAAAGCACATGTAGTGTGTGATCGCCAGGTGTCCACAAACTTTTGGCCATATAGCCTACCTTTGGAAGTGATCGATATTCTATACATCTAGGTATATAAATTTTTAACAAACCTTTTCAGAGTTAACAGGCATAGTGAGATACCTGCTACTGAGTTAACTTGAAGAAATTCAAGTAAAGAAACGTAAAATAAAGTGCTCAGGACTTGAAGAGGATGTGGCTATTTGGCTGCCTCTACCTTCTGATTTTAATGTGCAGGCCTATTAGTAGTATCAAATTAGAGTGTACTGCATACTTTTATATCTTATTTTGTACTTTCATTCTACTCATTTTACTGTTCTCATTTTCTACACTCATTGTTTTTCAGTCATGGTCCCATGTCACTACTGCATTATTAATTAGTTGGAAAGTTAGCTCAGGTATACTAAAGCAGGAAAACATTTAACTCTAATAAAATACTCAAAGTAATTCTGAAACTTTCAGATTCTATTTGCACACTGACTTGAATGCTGAGGTGTTTTTTTTTTTTTTTTTACTTTTGTGGGTGAAATAATTAATTAAATACTTGAATGCTTTCAAACAATATTACAAAAATATAGTAAAAATGATATAGAATACTTAATCACTCTAAAACCCAATAATCCTAACATGCAATCCTATCATGCAATCTGTGAAAAGCATTTAATCTTCAATTGGAAAGATAGCTTGTGTAACTTTTAATTAAAACCTACCATCAATTTTTATTCTGTAATGTAATGTAATGTAATAAAAGAGAAGCCTTAAATCAACAGATTCGGCTATGAAACTAAAGCACCAAAAGTCTAGAAACTCGGGTAGTTTCTAGCTCAGGCTGCCTGTGGATATGGAAGGATACTGTAAAATTTTCCACACATATTTTGAGGAATTAATCTTACCCATCCAGACCTTTCGCTGAAAACGTGTCATACAAGATTTGCTGAGCAGCCGCTTCAGTTTCAATCTGTAAATTAAGCAGAATGGTTACTCTTACCTGGTCCTAAGACAAGTCATTTCCTTCTTCTTCTGCTGTCTCTTATTCACCTGTGTCTCAAAAGCCCTCATACTCACTCCCCTTCCTTTGCTGGCTAGCATTGGCTGTCACACCTCTTGGGTCCAGGTACTCGCTAGCCTTTCTTCACTAGCGTCAGCTGCTCTTGGACGTTAGGCTAGTTTTGGAAAAAAACAGATGCTAGCTTTCTGGTGTGACACCTGATGGCTTTGCTCCACAGACTTGGCTCTTGATGCACCCTTGTTTTTTTCCTCCCTCCTCTTTTCTGACACAACTCGCTGTCTGGTCCAGTTGAGGCTCTGTCTTACATCCACACTGGGCAACTGAGACCTGTTTGGTGGCCTTTGGCTAGATCTCGATACCCCTTTGCTCATATATAAGAGCAACATGTATATTAACACCAAAAAATGTGGAAATGTCTGGGTTCATTGGCTACACTTCCATGAGGACACATTCAACAAACACTCAAAACTGCACTTTCTTCCAGACTCAATGATCCACTAAACTTTGATTAGGGAATTTTCTACATTTTATTTAATCTGGTTTCTTTTTTCACTTTTCAAAGTAGTTTAACAATCTAGACTTCTGTTTATACAAATGGATCTGTTACATGCCCTCCAATCTGATAAGTCTATACTGCTTATAACTTTTTTTTTTTTTTTTGCATACAACGCAAGACAGCACAAACACACTAACAGAAAATTACACTTGACACTGATGAGCATCACTGCCATGAAACCAAAACATTACGGTAACCAAAATTGATACCATAGTTGGCAGCTAATTTGTGACTTTTTAATAACAAATGCCTAGAAATCTAATAGTCTAAAGAGAAAATCATTTAAGACCATATAATTCAGAAGCTTACTTCAACATCTACGACACTTGATATAGCACTCTGAAAAAAAGCGAAGGGATTTCGTAAATGGGGGGGAAAAAACGAGAAGGGGTAAAAAAATCTAGCAAAGAAGATTAAAGGAATGTACATACACTGACACATACTAGGTCATGAGTACCTGGCTACACCCTTGCTCATTGTAGCTAGTGGAAACAGTCCTTCTTTATGTCTCCATTTTTAGAGCTCTGACTAGCAGGTCCTGGCTTTCTCACAGTAACCTGCTGCTTTCCTGACCTCTCCTCTCATCTCCTCTCCACTCATCTCATCTCCTGCTAACTGTCCACCTGAAGCCTGTTGAATAGATACAGGATAAAACAAATAATTATTCTAGGTCAACACATCTAAAACTCATTAATTAGATTATTAAAGAGAACTTACCATAAATATAAACACTTTAATATCGCCTTGACCCATAGCTGCCGCCGCCACCACCCCCTGATCCATAGCCACCTGAGAACATAAAAAGAAAATCTAACATTTTTGTCGACCTCTCATATAACATGCTACAGGTACTGTATAGAGCAGTCTGAGCTCAGTCTTTTACCTCCATATGGTCCACCTGAATTTCTTCCTCCATAGTTATTTCCTTTCATGGGGCCATAGTTTGACTGCTGTCCCCCATAATTCCCAAAGTCATTGTAGTTTCCTCCTCCGCCTCCTCCTCCACCAAAGTTCCCTTAAAAATCAACATAAAAGATGCTTAGGTGACTTTCTAAATGAGCTATCAGAACCATGTGAATTTACAAAGCAAATATACAAAGCAAAACTATATACAAAACATAGGCTCTATATCAAGTTGATTCAGGATGAAAATAAATGTCCCTCGCTGAATAACAATTCTGGAAAAGATTTCAGCAGACGGTATAGTTGACCTTAGTACTAAATTGCCTTGGCTGCAATAAACTGCCCTGTAATATCTTACCGCCAAAGTTGCGTCCATCGTTGTAGTTGTCGTATCCTCCTCCATAACCACCGCCTCCTCCTCCCCCTCCTCCCTGGTGACCGTAACCAGGACCTCCACCAAATCCTCCACGCCCACCACCATAACCTGGGCCACCGCCATAGTTCCCACCTGAACACACAAGCAACACACACTTTGCTGCTGGCTACCTCATCACTACCTCACAATAAATCTATCAGGTTATAACTGGAGCTACTGTAATCACTAGACTTATGACTGCCTATTAGTGCTCAAATAATCTAAATCTGAATTCATGCTGAGTGTGCATAATAATTAATATTTTTTTTTAATAAACAGCAATACTGTAACCCATCTTTCTCTAGCTGAAATGATTACGTTGATGGAAAGCTTACCATCTCCACCAAATCCATCATAGCCATCTCCTCCATAGCCTCCTCGGCCTCCTCCATAGCCACCTGTGCATAACAACACAGATGTTTGTGGACGTTCCTCCAAATTAAACAAGACAAAAGGATGGCTCTGACTTTACAGCCAGTCTCTTTTCCTACCTCTACCAAAGTTGCCACCTCCAAAATTGCCTCCTCTGCCCATGAAGTTACCTCCTCCACCACCACCACGATCTAAAAGAAAGAAAAAACATGAGATGTAAAATAATCCAGCTAATTTGAATAATAATAAAAATAATAATAACAATAATAATAATAGTTTGATTGGACTTTAACAAATCTCCTGTTTATGTTTTATATGGTTACTTACACCTCTGGTTAGAAACTGCCTGCATTTCCTGTTTAGGTAGTGCTTTCCTGACTTCACAGTTATGTGAGTTTATGGTGTGGTATTTCTGAGCTGGAAAGAAAAACAAACTGGAATTTTAAATTATTGTTTGTCAAATATACAAGAAAATAATAATAATTTTAAAAAAGCATATTCCCTTACCTACAATTTTATCCACAGTGTCATGATCATCAAACGTTACAAAGCAGAACCCTCTCTTTTTGCCCGTTGATCGCTCCTCCATAATGTCAATGCTCTCAATCTTCCCATACCGCTCAAAGTATTCACGTATGTGATATTCTTCAGTGTCCTCCTTAATCCCACCAACAAAGATCTTTTTCACTGTCAAGTGGGCCCCTGGCTTATTTGAGTCCTAGATAATGGAAGAAACATTATGTTAAAACATTTCTAATTCTACAATTATTGCAGACTTTATATGAATAAGCAATTTTATATGAGTAAAGAAAAATAAATTTATCTTTGAGTTTTATTTGTCTCTGAACTATGTGAGCAAAACACAAGACAGATCTTCATTAATAGGGAGCAATGGTTTATGATCATACCTCACGGGAAACTGCCCGTTTAGGTTCAACAACGCGACCGTCCACTTTATGGGGTCGAGCTGCCATGGCTGCATCCACCTCACCTACACAGGAGTATGTTACAAAGCCAAAGCCCCGTGACCGCTTGTTCCCTGGATCCCGCATCACCTGCACAGAGAAGCGGTCAGTAAAAGACTACAGTCCTGATACAGCCATATGAGTGCTCCATGAAACTATCACAAAGTTTTTGTAATACTGTACAAAAAAAAAAGTGTTAAGTATTACATAGCACAGTAATGTCACTAACCACACAGTCTGTGAGCTTTCCCCATTGCTCAAAGTGAGCGCGTAAGCTGTCCTCTGTTGTCTCAAAGCTTAGACCACCAATAAACAGCTTCCTCAGCTGTTCTGGCTCTTTGCTCTCTTTACCCTGTTAGGATTAACACATCAGTAAACATGACCAATTAACACATTATGATTAAAGATGATAATGATCATGCATTATGACAATGATTTATTAAAAAAAAAAAAAAAAAGTTGTTACAGTGCTGGAAATCTCAAACTACTATGATCAAAGCTTTATGTTTATTATTGATTTCTTATGGTCATTAGGCGAACTCACTCGTCCCTTGAACCGAATGGAAATTTAAGGAATAAAAAACTCTATGGCTGCAATAAAATTACAAAATATTGTACAGATTTACACAATGATCCTGATATCTGAGTAGTTTTATTTTACAATTCATGGGTTTCCTAGCTGGTTTGAAGAACCCCCTCATTTAGGAGTGGGAGAAAATAATAATAAAACAACCTCACTGGATACCCACACACGAGCAAGACCACATCATCATCATCATCATCAACAACAACAACAACAACAACACCTGTCATACACACTGCAGCTCGAGATGTTTAAAATCAGCATTTCCCTGCGCGGCTGCTGTTAGCGCACCCGTATTCTTACGCAGTTACATGTAGCTAGCTGTTAGCCTTTTTTATTCGGGTTAGGATGAAGGAAGGAGGAACAGTTGAATGTCATTTAGCCTGCAGTTAACAGCCGCAGCGAGCTCTGGAATGTTCCAAGCGCCTTCTCTCTCTAACGCCATTTTACAGCTCTTTACTCCCTTTCCTCCATGTTGTTAGCTATTTCTCTCACATTTAGAGTCACCGCTGGCGGGCTAAACCGATAGAAAAACTCCACAGAAACATTAAACATAATATAACATGCCACTTGACTAATGTTAGAATATAGATAATTAAAAAATATATATATTAACGTTGTTAGTTAGCTAACTCGCCGGTCGTTCAAGTAAACCACATCCTGCATAAATGAAAGCCTGAGCCTTCTTCATCTTTATTTCAAAACTAAACCCGACTCATAACGTTTCCCTATAACTTTATTTTCGCTAAAAGAGCACAATATTAAATATACAAGCTAGCAAAAGAAAAAAACATGCAACTGACAGGGCACAGTTAGTTACGGTTTGACAGCTAAGCTAGCTATCAACATGCTAGTCCGAAATGCATGGCTACGTAGCTTACAACCGTTGATGATGTAATGCATAGAGTTTCTTGTTAATATTTTGTATATGCATACAGCAATACAAACACAATGTCAGTTAACCTGAGTAAGCTGATATTACCTCCATGTCGCAGTGTCTGCGCCCCACCTATGTGACACAAGACGAAAATATGGCGCTGCCCGCCGGCTGCCCTTTCCACTACACACAGCTGTCCTTGTGTCCCAAACGGCGCCCTAAGCCCTTGCGCTACGCTTCCAAGTCAGCACTTTAGTGACGTCAGCTCTATAGAGAACTCATGCAATCTTCGAGTGATCGAGGGTGCAGAGGTTTAAAATTCAAGAATTTGGGACACAGCCTTTACGCTGGGTCATTTACTGCCGTAAACGTTTGTGCAGATGCTTGTACCACTTTCCAAATGAATGAATGAATGAATGAAGTCTGGTCAGTGCCTCCAGAACTGTCAAATAAATAAATGCATGAATAAACAAACAAACAAAAAATATTAAAAATCGATTAATAATCCTGTGAAAGTAAATGTAACGAAGAACAAACAAATATAAGTTCTTATAAATTATATTTATTTTTATAATAAAAACAGTATTTCTGTATTATTGTAAAATGTAAATTTCATAAATTTGCTATTCATTATTTCCATATTTACTTATTATTTCCTTAATAGTTACTTCCTTGATTTCTATATTTTTTCATTTTCAGATTTATTTATGTCCTTGATCTTGTATTTCTCTATATCCTGTATATTCCTGCCCTTATAATAATGTGCAAATATCAGTTCTTATCTCAGTCTTTCCTTATTCCCACTGATTTACTGATCAGCTTCTGTAGTTCGACTGTACACACCTTGGCCCAGCACTGGTTGTTTCGAAATGTGCTAGTACAGGCCAAGATTGCCAGTCTTTGACACAGACAACAAACAGAGAGATCTGCTGCTTAACTAAAATGTTAGTCTGCCTTATTGACTACTGATTTAATGTGAACTATAAACCGGCTTCAGTTTGCTGCAAAACAGCACTATTCTCATTTACATATTCCTTGGTCAGCACTTCATTTTGTTAAATGGGGTCTGAACCTATGATTTCTGTAGCTCTATAACTGCAAGAGAAATCAAATTATCTTCAACTACTGTTAAGCAATAAAGTTCTAGGTATATACTTTTAGATTCCACCCTTTTACAACGTAAGACCCACACAGTTGTCCCAGCTCTTAAAAATGCAATTATGGTTGTAACACAGTTATTGACACTGGTAATCAGAGAAAATAAACAAAACCTTCAATGCAGCTTCATAATGAACGAACACTGATTAGGGAAGGAGCTGCCAAAACATGCAAGGACATGCCACAATTCAGAGCCTCAGCAAATGCAGTCTCTCTGGATTATCTTCCCATTTTCTCTTAAAAAGAACCTTTGAGGCCCTGTGTAGTTGTTTCCACTATTCTCCTTACTGTGACACTGCTGCAAATGCTACACTGTAGGCTAAACCAGGGCTAAACCAAAAGAATCCTAACCCTTGGTTAGCTAATTGTGGGACAGAGGAGTGTATAATGCATCTATTAATTCACAATACATATATTTGGTAAATCAGCCTCTTTTTACTTTAGATTTAAAGGTATTTCTTTATAAATAATATAACGTTATCATATACTGTGTGAATTAATACACAGATTTAATGTTGTTCTCTGCTGTGAAGAGCCACATTTGATGAGACTAGTGTCCTTGGTGCCCAAGAATTGGTGCCGTATGGCCTGTGGCCTTGCAGATTTAGTATATATATGTGCAAATATTGTATCTGCTCAGCCTTCACTTCTGCTCCACAGTAATAATGCACATCAAATCTGTTTTACTGCACACTATCATACAACCTCATGTATTGCCCAGCCTTTGATTTCAAGCCAACCATCTTACAACTGGGCATAAATTCAAACCTTCGAGTGAACCTTGAACTCAGAAGGAACTGCCAATGGTCTAGCTTTAAACCTAGTATAGTGTTAATTCTTGCATTTCATAATTTGCCTCAGAAAGTTTTACCACAGGGTGTAGACACAGTCCTAGTTTCTTGAATATACAGGTATTTGAATTATTGGTTATGTCTCTGATTAACGAGTTAAACACTAAACACACCACCATATCTTGGTGGTAATTATTATGGGTTCTGCTCAATTGTTGATGTTTTATATTAAAGAATTTTCAGATTATTACTATATTAGTTATAGAGCTGAGCCACTGAGGTCCATGTATAGGCAACCCAAAACGTGTAGGTAAACTGGTGTTCAGTATTTGTCTAATGGGCGTCACAGCAGTTCTACTTAAAATGGTGCCTTGTGCCCCCTGCTGGCTGTGTAACCTCCCTTTACCAGGATTTATAAATCACACTGACATTTATTTATTTACACACACACACACACACACACACTATCAAAGTATTAGCTCTGTTTGTGTGTTACTGTAACAATACATATCGACTACCATTAATGGTAGTTCAACTGGTAAATTTATAATTTCATATTTATATTTTTTCTCATTTGTTTAGCATTTAGAATTTATAGGTACAGAGACACTCATTTAAATTCTCTAAGCCTAACATCACAAGTAATGTGGTAAGTAATATAAAAGTATTTATGACACTATACCTTGTTTCCTTTCAGGATCCTTCCCTTGATGTGTTTGTAATGTGAGTCAGTTCAAGTCATAACAAACTCCTTTAAATTCAGGACTTATGGCAAGTATGGCAAGATACTATATTTCATACAGAATATCACTGAATTGCTCACAACCTTTGTTAAGAGATTATCCACAGATTACAATGATCTTGAACATTATTTCTGATTAAAAGCAGTTAAACAAAATGTTTTCCTGCAGATGGTGCTATAACTCTGTGTAAATGGGTATATTAATGCATTTTTTTTTTAAAAGAATTCTGCTAAATATGCAATGAATAGGCCTATATATATAAGCTAGTATCATTATCATGACTCTATTAAAGAGTCTGATGCTATCAGTGCATTAGCTTGATCTGTGAACTTTACCTTTTGTAAAATGTCACAAATTAGTGAATTTGTGTATTGTAGTTTGGAGAGCAGGCATCAGTGTGTATTATTTCAGTGTGTGATCCTTGAGTAAAAAAAAAAAAAGAAAGCTAAAATTCTTACAGTTGTTTTCCCTTTTACAAAAGGTAACATCAAATATCATTAAATTATCATTAAACATGAAATTTTAGATATCACTGAGAATACAAGTATTCACGTTTTCACCAGGTTAATCAGATAAGTGTATAACTAGATGAGTAAATAAATCATATTTCTTGTAACGTGATAAAACTGTTTAATAGATTGTGATGCATAGGATGTTCCAAACATGTTTGTTCCAGCACATTTACTCCTTAATTAAACATGCCATTTAATGACTCCATTTACTGTAGTGCTTTAAAACCCTTTAACTCTTAATTATGCACCTGCACTTCTGTACCATCTAGTCATAGCTGCTTTTATCTTTTTAATCTTTCTTTTTTTTAAAGATATGAGCATAATAAGAGCATTTTCTTTTCAATGCTGTTTCCAATGTAGTCTAAGACCAGTTAAAATATCATGGTTTTACAACATGACGTTATGATAATGCTTAACACTGCACAAAATGACCAGTAAAAAATAAAATGAAGACAGCACTGAGATGAGGAGCTAAAAACTAAGGGTGAAGCACAGTTGTCTGGAAAGGAGACTAATAATACTCAGCATGAGGATGTGTTTAAAACCAGACCAGGTAAAGGTATGCAAACAATTCAGCGGATGTCTATTTCTTATCTTGCACACTCAAACATATGGGCCTTAATATTACTAAAAGCTTGCTTTTCATGATGCTGCCCAGAGACAAGCCTAATTCCAGAAGGCATAAGCATTTACTTCATTTATTTCTGTCATTAATACTGCAGTATTTTGGTATATTATCAATTCTTTTAAAATGTGATCGTCATTTTGGCAGAAATATATTTACTTTCAAGAAAAGATTTAGAGTTCACATTTTTTTAAACCTATTGCTTGCAGTGTTTTGACATTGATACATTAAGCTTTTTCGGTCCTCCCCACTCACAGATCTGCCGATGCCTTTATCCAGGTGTCATCTAGCTTGTTCCGGGGGCAGTCTGTGTTTTAGGACAGTGTAGGAGTGTAGGTGTGTGCTGTACAGGGTCTGAAGTGTGGCCATGTCTGCAGTGCGGCTGTTTGTCTCACACCTTTACTCTTAGTGCTCAGAAGTGACAGTGTGCCGACACAGAGATATTTCATAACCCACACACAAACTGACTTATACACACAAACATCTTAACATCTTACCGCAAACTTTTACCCTCACACATTCAGTTTAATAATGTGCCCATATATATATATATATATATATATATATATATATATATATATATATATATATATATATATATATATGTGTGTGTGT
>CM075007.1:17091129-17106873 GCA_037576675.1 Pangasius sanitwongsei | reverse complement strand
ATCCTCCAACATTTTCACACACACAATCATTCTTTTAATTTGCCCCCATATATATATATATATATATATATATATATATATATATATATATATGTGTGAGTGTGTGTGTATATAAAACGTCGATGCTTACAGTTTGGCTAGTTTGGTATTATTATTTCTATACATGGAGGGGAACTAGGTCTGGTCAAGTTTATTATAGAATATGTGTTACAAAGCATTTTAACAATTATACCATAAATGTATTATAATAGATTATAGTCTTTTTGTTTCAGCAAGGTATTTTGTGCAGCTTTTGTGTGGAAAATAAGAGAATCTCAATTATGTTGAATTGAGGAGATGATAAATGTCTAAATGGATAACTTCTGTTTTAATTTTTGATGTTTTTTTCAAAATCTAATAGTTTCCTGTGCATTAATTATTACTAATATTACACAGAAAATATTGCATGAAGAATATCTTTTTTGATCACCCCAGCTTGTGTTAGAGACAGTCAGAACAAATAACATTTAATCCAGTTATCCGACAGCTAGGCATCAGAGTCATGGTCCAACCAGACCTGCATATCACAAGATTTCTTTTTTGTTCATCTTTTTACAGATCAATTCTAGTTCTAATTTGATTTACTTGTGATGACTGGTTCATTTTCACTCATCACAGGACAAACTTCTTTCCATATTAAGTACATTAAATATATGCATATGTAAAATGATAAAAAAAAAGGACAATAAATAGTTGGTAGTAAAATTGGTTTGCCCAACTTTAATTGGCCTACATCATTCTCCTGATTTACCCTTTCCTTTGTAAAGAGAATTTATCTACACATGTCACTGTTTGGCAGAAAAATGTATGACGTAACCCACTGATCAAATGGTGGGCAAAGTGTCATCTTTTCTGGGTTTTAAGACAGCACTTAAGACAATAATTAACCAAAGTTTTATACCTCTCCCAGAAAGCCAAATGATATTTTGCAGTCTCTAAGCCTCACCAGGGCCTGTCAGTTGAATGTATACATAAATCTTAATGAGGAGGAGCAAGCAAGCAATGTACCCTTCATCCAGGCAAAAGATGATGCAGTCGTGTGATACAGTAGTGTGATTTTATTTTATTTTATTTTATTTTACACATAGTGTGTGGTACTGATGCGGTTCACAGATATTGCTTTTGTTGCACTCTACCACCACATCTATAACACATTTATATTTACTGCAACAAAAGCTGCAAATGAAGCATTGCAAAATAACCAGCAAAGGAAACAGCTGAAATTCCTTTTACATGTGTATTTGCAACACCAGTAGATGGCACACTGTGAGACTCCTCTAGAATTCCTCTAAAAATCACTTATGTGCTGATTTAATATACTGTAGGACATCTTGTAAAATTATACAGTAACATTTTTCTCACAAAATATCATTATATATTATTTCAATATATCATGCATATATTGTATTCATTCATTCAAATACGTAGTCATTACAATATAAATTATATACTATTTAAAAAAAAAAACCTATTACTAATCCTAGTGACATTTCTTAAGCAAACAACTATAAACCTTCATGTTTACATGAATCCAACAATATCCACAAATTATTTGAAGTGTCAATATTCAAATAGGATTTGAACATAGAACAACAATAACAACAACAACAACAGCAATTCTTCTTCTTCTTCTTCTTCTTCTTCTTCTTCTTCTTATTTTTATTATATTGTGGCTAATTAAAAATAAACATTTTGCTTGCTGGTAGTGCTTGGATTGGCAGATGAGAATTTGTTGTTTTATCAAGACTAAATTACAGATGCAGACTACATTACAAAAAAAACTATTTGAGTGTTTTGTTTTTATGAGCTTATAGAGAAGGTCTAAGTGTTATATGTCTATGCACAACATTGTTCATTATTCCTTTCATTAAAAATATAATCAATGTTATATTATTATTATTATTATTGTTGTTGTTATTATTATTATTATTATTATTAATAATAATAATAATAATAATAATAATAATAATAATAATAATAATAATAATAATAAATATACATAACTGAAGCAATTATTTTAGCTATAATGACTAGCCCCCCTGCACTTTCACTCACCCTTAGATGGCGCTGTTATCCACAAAACACTCAAACAATTCAATATTGCAATGGGAAATTGCATCTGCAATTTCTTTCTAACCATAAATCCTTAGCTGTCGACTCGTTCATTCTGTTATTAACTTTGCAACAGCAAACAAAATTAATCTATGTTTATTTTAACCTTAATATAACATATCTGTTCAGGTCAGGATCTTTTTCATAAATTCAAATCAAATCCAAATTATTCTGACTGGACAGGTCTGATCGCTTAAAACTAAGCCTATATTAACCTTAAAAATATCCCAGATATGTCTCTGTTCATGCACATTTGGCTGCATGATAAATGTTAAATAATAGAGCATTTTCCAGCATCCAGGATGGTGAGTTCTGTGCTTAATTTAACCTTGGAGTAGGAAGGCACATGTTCAGCTTGCCCATCCTCCCACACCTCATTAGCATGGTGAATGATTAGCATTTAGAGTGGCTGTAAACACACAGCTACAGCTCTGGCATCAAAATCCTCTCTGCTCTCAGAACATCATCCAGACAGCCAACTCACAGGGATCTGTGACTAACCCCAGATAAGCAAACTACTACCAAACTAAAGAGTACTAAAAGTGGTGTTTTAATTGATCAAGTGTGAACTCATTTAATGTAGCCAATATAGGACACCAAGAGTTGTACTATTCTGTCCCATTATGAAACAGAAAAGGAGGGTCTTGTGACAGATGATGGACAGAACAGTGTCTTTGGAGTCTCCTCTGAAAAATAGCACACTTGTGTACTGTTTACTGCACAGTGCACTAGAATATACTGCATCTCACATACTTTATTATTTATAACACTATGTATAGGATGTGTGTATACTGTTTATTATGCATCGCTATAATTTGGTATGCCACATATATACAGTAGGTAATGTGACTACCTGTCACTCAAGTTCATTTATGGCACATATTAGGCTTAGGATTTCCACACGTAGTGTGGCCTAAAATGTGTTAACTTTTAGTGAATAAAGCCATAAAGTATACAATGATGCAGAGAAGAAAGGATTTAAGATAGTCAAGAATTGCTTTTCAATTTAGCCTTAATCTGTGAATAGAATTATTCCAATGTAATACATTAATGACAGAAACAAGGCACATAGCTAATTTTCTGTTCTGTATCGAGTATTAGGCAAAAAAAAAAAAAAAAAAAAGTTAAGCCAGTTAAGCATTAAAAACTTTTTAAAGCTCAGTTGAAGAACACACCAATATTAAACGCAGTACATGCAATTTCATTTATAGAAATGCATACATAAAAGTACACCCACAACTAAACACAAGGTGAAATTTAGAGAGCACAATGTACATAGAACAATACAAAGAAAATGCTATGTCTACAGTGCTTTATGGGATGCAGTATACTTAAAAATGTGGCCCAAATACTATGTCATCTAGGTGGCTTACTGGAAATATTCAGGCTATTCACGTGTTGTGTTTTCATGCATTTTTCTTTGTACTGCATTTGAATGGAGTTTAGTATGAGTAGTTTGCAGCACCACCTTTATTAATGTAATGTACATTGCGTATTTATTAATGTAATGTGCGATGTGTATTTACATGCTACATGTTACATGCATGATGACAAATCTAATTAAATATTGATGATTAACTTATAGAAATGTACAGTTGTATGAGTACAATTGTGGCTATTCAACCAGCAGAGTTTGTGAAGAAGAAGAAAGAAAGAGGCAGGAAACTAAATCATTGTGATGAGGAAAAGAATGATGATCGAAATGTCTGAGTGCAAAGAGGGAGGGAGGGTCACCAGACTGAGGGAGTGCCTGGAATGTTCTGAAGTTAACACTGGAATTTAAAACCTATATAAACTCTGGGGTATTAAAATACTAAGACTAAAGAAAAGATTAAAACAAACATAACAGAAACATGTAGATTGCAGAATGTGGCTTTTGCATACGAAAAGATGTTTGGGAAGAAAATCTTGGCCTGCAAAAATGAGTCTGATTTACTAAACTTAGATGAGTGTCCCAGATTGCCACATGTGGGCAGGAAAATGGTTTTGGCAAAAAAAAAAAAAAAAAAAAAAAAAAAAAAGATAAATAATCATGCTTCCTTCTTGTATGATTGAACAACAACTTGGGAATTGCATAAAAGCCCTAATGTGACCTTGTAAAACTCAGGTTCCCAACACTGGTCCTACACATTCCTTGCTCTAACACACCTGATTCAGCTCATCAGTTAATTAACAGCCCTTCCTGGATAGAAGTGTTAGAGCACGGAAAACACTAAAATGTGCAGGACAGAGCGTACTCCAGGACGTCCTGGGAACCTGATGACAGCAAAATCCAACATTGCAAATAAGAAAAAAAGAGTTCCAGACTACCTGAGTTCATAGTATGTATGATAGTAGATCATGCATTTTGGATAAAACACTTCCTAATTAGGTGCAGCAAGATGTTGCATTTGAATAGTATTGTGCTCCAACCCCCACTGAAAAAAGTGTTGCAGTGAATTTGCTTAATTCTATTGTGTAATTCTATTAAATAGGAATTCAACTGATATGAAATTAATGGCAAAAATAAGTAAACATAAAAATAAAATTGTGCTGATGTTGTATGTTGTATATTCACATTGAACTGAGTAAATTCAGTGCATCACTTTTATTCAGTGAAACAGGCCGAGAGCTCCCATGTAAAACCCTAAGGTGGCGCACTGCTTTCACACACATCAGAGGTGCTGGAGCATCCATGTCCTGCACATTTCCTCTGCTCTAATGCCCACATCGACTCAGAAGCAGCGAAATGAGCTAAGTAAAAGGATCAGGCGTGTTAGAGCAGCGAAAATAATAAAAACATGCAATGCACGGTTACTCCAGGACTGCGGTTGGAGATCACTGGCGTAGACTACTATAAAACATGCAGCTTTGTTCGTAGCCCCACATGCACATCCTGGGAAAGGGAAACCCGCGCCAAACCCCCGACACGGACATACGCAAGTGGAAAGGCACAGGAAACGCAGAAGGGCAGACGCGGAAACAGACAGTGACCGTCGGTGGTGTTTAAGCTGGCGCTCGCGTGCGAGTGGAGCGCACATGGCCGTGTACAGTGTATGATGGAGAGCGCAGCGCGCGCGGATCAGCGGCTCTCCCAGGAATTGAGCTGCAGAACAATCCGCGCGCATCTGTTTCCTCCCGCGAGCGGAGACGGCACGTACATCGCGCCGAATAAAAATAGAATCGACGGGTCTGTTCACAGCCGATTGACAGGCTTTTGGGCTGAATTCACCTCTTTTTTTCCCCTTTCTTTCTTTTTCCATACGCAGACATATTTTCTCATATTTGCTGGACTTACCAAAATTCCCCTTGGTCAGCCTATAATTAGGCTATAAACAAGGACTATAAGAGCTATAATTTTTAATGATTGATGAGCTAACGAATGCATCTATAATAGAGGCCCTAGAACAATCAGTGAGTTAACATGTATAGTTACATTAACGTGAAAACAAGAGTTATGTGCTGAAACATGGCCTGCTCTGTCTGGCCAAATTCTGGATATTAAATCAAAATTTCTCTGCTCTGGATGTTTATGGAAACTTGAATGGCTGCACATTTGTTTCTTCCTGAGACTCGTAAACGTCTCTGCATGGTGCTCCTGCACGGCCAAACACCACAGAGATGTACTCACATCCAGTGCTACAAGCTGCAGTTCTCCAAATCTCTGCATGTCAGCTCAGTGGATCAAACAGGTCTCTGGCTGAATTCTGGGCCTCTGGCCAGGTCCTTCTTATTCCTCTGCCTTACCCTCTACTAAACATGAAAAAAGGGCTTGTGTGAGAAATACACAGTATAAGTAAATTTATACAGAAAGGAAATTAGCTACTGTGCACCACTTTCCTGATCTTTAAACCAATCTGGTTTATTAGTGTAGGTCTGCAGAAGAGTTCCAGCTGTCTGAGAGAAATCCAGAAAACCCAGACAACTTGAAGATACGTACAAGCACCTTGATCTGAAAGTAATGATTCACCCGTATTTCTTTTGGAATAACTGATTCACTTATATTTTATTCTAAACATATTGAATAAATGGCAACAATGTTTTCAAATGTAGAAGAATAGCAATCTGCTTCTGATGTGGTTCTGCTTATAGCCAGAGCAGTGTGTGGCAGAGGTGACCTGGTGTCAGATGAGCAGTGGTGAGAAGTGCACTAGTTATGGTTAACATTTGCTCTAGGTTTGTTATACGTTTTTGTTCTCTTTTTTTGGCATATTGTCTTTTATTGTCCATATTCAGCTACTGTGTAAATAGTTTCAGTTAATGCATACCGAATACTTTTAAAAACAAATTCTGAATTATACCAAAATTATCATAACAAAGTGGGGTAAAATTGATATATTGATATATTGATAATTGTGAGCTCAGATGTGTGCACCCCTGAATCATCCGTCAGCACCTCATATCCTTTATTAAGGAATGAAATGTTAGAAAATCATTGCAATTATTTTTATATATTATGTATTGTATGGTAGCTTTTCCACCTACAGTATATGTGCATAGCTATGTACTGATAACTCTAAACAAAGGCCCATACACCTTTCCCACAAAATATACAACTTCTTATGTACCAGTGTGGCATGAGGGAAATGTTATTACTGTATTGATGCATGTGTGAGGGGGCACCAATGCTATCATGCAATATAGCTTTATTTACTGCAGCTCTTTGGGGAGCTCCTGTGGTGTTCACCATCTGCCAATCGACTGTATGGAGTCCACACACATACACACACACACAGGTTTGTTGTACTCTACTTGTGAGGACCTTCCACTGACATAATTATTAACACAAATAATGCTAATGCTACACCTAAATCTAACCCAAACCTTAACCAAAAGGCTCATTTAGTTTAAAAAAAATGCTGCAGTTTTTGGTTTAAAAAAAAATCCTATACTTGTGGAGACATTTGGTTGCCACCAAGATATAAAAAATATCCCTCCCCCACACACAAACACTCTTATCCACCCTGCTTTGTGACTTTCAAAAATAATTACCTTTCTAGCTATTCATTTAGGAATTTATTGTCTAGTAAAATCATCCCTATTTCTGAAAAACGAGCAGGGTCATGTGTGCTAAACTCCAAAGAATTGATTAATGCAGCTAGCATGCATATTATAGTTTGTGCTTATGTGCTGCATTTTGTGGCTGGAGCAGGTAGCCAGGTCCCAGGCGTGTGTGTGGGGTCTTATCAGTGTGTTAGCCTCCACCTGGACCATGCATCGCCCGAGCCAGTCTCACTCCCCTAACACCCTTGCACACGACAAACGAGCAGGAAAGTGCTGCTGTGACAGTTTTTTGGGCACTGCAGTGTGCTGATGAAGTCATGAGGAGAGGAGAGGAGAGCAGGGCAGGTGTTTCCTTCGTCCCTAGGGAAACAGTAACTACACCTGCCTGCCGTGGACAGAACACATGATGGATCGATGGAAGAGGAACTGACTCAGCGAAGTAGCGACACTACCTGGGGCTGTGCCGCTCTGGACCAGATTGAAACACGCTGTCATCACACAAACAATAACAGGCATTCATCTTTTAGCAGGCCATAGTGGAGGTTGTAGCTCGCCGATCTGCACTGGAGCCACGCGAGGCTGTAGTGGGATTAAGGAAAAGGACCATCATTGGTTTAGGAAACAGATAAACATCACTGGCCAACTGAGCCTATATATTATTGAGCATCGCTCATGTGATGGATTGTATCCTTGAATAATGTACTGTAGATAATTTGCTTACAGAATAGCACAATTAGGAGTGCCTTAATGTATGGGAGCATGAGTTGAGTGTCTGATACAACACTAGTCTAGGTATCACACAAAACTACCACACACACACACACACACGCACACTGATCAACCAGGTATCAAGATCGAAAACAGAACAAAAACTAATAAATCATTAAGGCCAGACATGATCAAAGTGGGATATAATAAGCTGGTAGTGATTATGTGGCTAAGAGGGCACAGATCCAGCTGATGATGATCAGGTCACACCAGGGTGGAGTCTGTGCCAGGCTCAGCCAATTGGGAGCTGCAGGGTGAAGCCTTTTAGGGTGGAGCCTCCTTGGATGCATTGTGATGAAATACAGTTATTTTTTAGTATCATTTTGGTCAAATGGAAAAATACATATATTTGGCCACTCGCAAAAAAAAAAAAAAGAAAGAAAAACAAGCAAAAAAAAAAAAAAAACTTGCTTGCCTACCCTTCACTGTATGTGTTAAACAAAGTGAAATAATCAGTGACCTTAGTTCATAACGTTGAAAGATGGGTGCAGTTCATTATATAGTCAATAGAGGGCACCTTGTCCATAAGGGTGGCACAAGCCAGGCTGTTATTCCCTTTCCACCTCTAAAAGGGGTGGGTGGGCGAGGGATGCGGACTGTGCTACAGGGAGGTATGAAAACAGAGTATCTCTATTATTTGCATACAGCAGGTACATTCCTTACGGAATTAGGAAACTATTTTTCACCCATGAAAGCCTTATTATACAGCCTTATTATGCAGAGTCTACAGTGAATACTAAGGCTACAATCATGAATATGAGGTAATGCAAACCAAACTGAACAGGCCTATAAAGTACAAGTATCTGACAGTTATAGATGGACTTCAATATAATACTCGAAAAGCTCTGAGGCATATTCAAAATTGAAAGCATAATCTTATCCAAAAGTAGCACGCTTTGAAAGTGTGATAAAAGCTGCTTTGTGTCGCTGTTGTCTCTACTCCGCATGGCAATAAATCTCACCCTGGAATAATTGTTTACAGTTTAAATTAATGTAATACACATTCCTCTGCAGCTAATAAATTAAAGCTTTTCTCATTAGCATCTGAATTGATTTCTTCTTAATTCTCTCTCTCTCACACACACACACACACAAAACACATGTGTCTCATAACCATAAGACAAAAAAGGGTGAAAACAGCAAAAAAGACAAAAGGGACATACTTAAAGAAAATGAATATAATACCGTGGAATATCATTGGGATGCAAATGCTGTACTGTAGCAATAAAAACAAATGGGTGACTTTCTCATTTATTATCCTCATTGTTCTATGTTTTTTGCTTGTGTTGTTTTTCTTTACTAGCTCCTAGTTTCAAAGTTCGGCTCTGGCTTGTTTGGCTGATGCACAGTGTTGAGTAACTGTGTGCAGAGATGGTCCTTTCCAGCATCCCAGAATCCTTTGCATCTGTGTGCTTAGCTATGAGTGCCAGAGTGAGGCTGATGGAGTCCAGATTGGTTGGACAGGATCACTGATGATGACCCTTGCTTTGCACTTACTAATACAAAGCTCAGAGCAGAGGATACATAATAAAGAGCAGAACGCTGTGGGGGAAAGGTTATGGCTTTGGAAAGTAATATGTGTGTGTGTGTTCAGGCCTTATAGGTTGGCAGTGCTCTCTTATCTTGACCTGTGCTGCTTATCTGCTCAGTGTACAGCATTAAGTCTGTTGGGAGCCCAGTGCCCACACCTCCAACCATGTGCCTGTGTGAGAAAAAGATGGGTTTGTTTTCTTTCCTCTGCTTTTGAGCGAAATGGATATGTATCACAGTAGGGTGTGTGTTCCATTCATGTGGTCTGGTGTTGGTACTGGCTCAAGGTGTGTGTGCATGTATGCATGTGCATGCGACAGAATGGGGTGCGGGTTCCTGGTCCATGGTCGTGTTGACAGATTTAGAGGATGTTGCAAGCCGTGGCGGACAGCAGTTGACCGTATTGCGGATATGTGTGACATGTAGCGCTCCCTCGGCGTCACAGAGTGATGACATCCTCCCTTTAATGAGCAAAGTTAGCATGACCGTATCAGAGTCGCACAAAGCTGTAAATCAGCTGCCATCACCGGGGCACTCACACAGGAAGGATTATGTAATGAGCAGGCGTGGGCGGCCTCTAGTAATGGAGCAGGGTGAGCTTCAGTCTGTTTGTAGTCCATCTCGCCTTAAAGTGAGGCCTTTAAACCCACACAGAGCTCCATTGGCCCTGCAGATGAACACCAGACCATACACACAAAACCATGTATAGACCAAAGAGCTCTGTAGTTTATGGATGATTGTCACGATTTGGGAAGTGCCACTGCCAAATGCACAGTGCACATAATTGAGGTAGTAGACTTTGTCTGCACTTGTGCCAACTGACATTGTCATTATTCATCGGCTGAAATTTCAGAAGTATGCAAAATATTTTCATAGATGTATCCAAAGTTTTTGGAAGTAAGTGCTCCTCTGTCTCAACCCCATCTGCTTGACATTAACTTCAAATTCAGCTTTTTGGCTTTGCTATCTACCTTTTTTTAGTACTAAGCTCTAGTCCCTGAACTTAAAGTTTGCAAGTATACATGTCGATGACAGTCTTTTTCAGAACTGCACTCGCACCAGAGCTGCTTTATGGCAAAAATTCTCTGCAGCACCAAATCACCATTTCATAAACACCATCACCAGTTCATAAACACTCTCCATCCAGCACATGTTGCAGATACTGTTGCATGACTGTTGTTATAGTATGTTTATTAATATTAATACTGATTTCAAATGATGAATTATTTCTTTTTAATTGATCATACTTTTTGCTAGATAGTGAGGTGGATGCCAACAGGTAAAGCTGCTATGACCTTATAATTTTTTTAATCTCGGTACAGTGATAGTTTAGAAAACAAATTAGTTAACCCTTGAGATTACTACACACAGATCCACCTACACACACTGTGCAGATAGGCCTAAGGGCCCTTTAAGCCCTTGCAGTAGGGCAGTAGAGTGTGTCTATCTCTCTAGATGGAGCCTCTGGCTGGCATTTGTCCTTAGCTGTAATGTGATTGTGCTTTACTGCACAGTGCCGTGTAATTGCTGACTAGTCTGTTAACCTTTCAAATCAGCACAGCTGTGCTTCTGGAGATGAGACTGATAGCAAAGAAGCACTCACACCCCACACACACATATAAGCACACACACTTCAGTGCGCGAGGCAAAGAGGACTAGTAGTTTTGAAATATTGAAATATATTCTAACAAATGGTTTCTCTTTTTATTAAACATGGGATGAAAGTAATCTGAAATTTTTTTAATTGAACGTACTTAAGAAGATATATTAGCAATCCAAAAACTGAATTATTTAACCCTTCTAATTCATCAATTTGACCACCCACTTTAAGAGTACAGTAATCCTGGCTAGGACCGTTTTTGTTAATTAAAGATTGTATGGTTTACATTAGTTACATCCAGAATTCAGTTGGGTTTGCACTGAATGGATTTTTATTATAGTTCCAATTATCCTCTTGCATTGCACATTGCTACCATGAAAATAAGTCATTCTTAATTATTGCATTAGCATAGTTCTCTCATAGGCATGTTGGCTCATCTCGCATACAAATATTTGAATGCCATTCACCGCAAATATGTTGTATCTCATCATTGCTCTGTGTGATGTTGCTCTATAACTCACTTGCACCGTGCTCAGTGTCCCCTACAGCCTTTTTTCCCTGCATGACCCTCACACTGTGCGCATTAAAAAACTCCAAAGGGCTCAGGGTAAGTTGTAATTAGATCTCATAGAACTAAATCAAATTCATTTCAAAGAAAGAAAAACCCATAGCTGGCTCTCTGTGCTTGTGCGCTTCTGCTTAATTCAGTAATCTAACAATGCCGCAGAGGATGGAGGCTGCACAGACTGTTGCTCTTGCAGCTCTGTGTTTAACCTTGACGAGTCAATATGATACAGACACAATTTGCTTATCTGCTCCTGACACCAGCACTGTACAGCTCACAGCAGGGCAGAGCGAATACGCCATTAACACCGCTCACAAACACATCATTCGCCTGCTCTTTCTCTTGCTTACAAGCACCCTTTAGACCCTTTAGACTCACTAATGCTGAGCTGATATAAAATGCTTAATGTAAAACATTTCAATCATGTTACACTTTTACTCCTCTCTCTGTTTGCTTCATTTCCCATCAGTATTCTTAAACGTTGAGTCCTGTTGAGTCAGCATGGACACCAAACAACTCTTGTCACCTTCCAGACCAGAGCTTTAACCACCCAGAGCACCGATGCTCATATGTCAGTGCTAACACTGGATCAACTGATCCCACTACTGTGTTTCATTCATTCATCCATTCGTTCATCTACAGTAACCACTTTATCCTGATCAGGGTTGTGGTGGATCCGGAGCCCATTCCAGGCGGGAATACATCCTGGATGGGATGCTACACCATTGTAGGGCTGTTTCGTATGATATGCACACTAGCACACACACACACACACACACACACACACACACACACAGAATACACCCAGTGCTTAGGAATGCTAATGGGAAATTAACCACAGAGCATGGGGTCTCTGGTGTGTGTGTTTACACATGTGTCCTGGTGTGCATTTGTTTGTGTTGTGTGACACACAAGGCCAGGCCTTTGCCTGTCTGTGAGCCGTCCATGTTGCTGAAGGTGAAATGATGTAGAGGCCTGGGAGAAAGTTAATTTCTCTTGATCACTGTGTGCAACCTGCAGCCTTAATGGCGGCCGTAATTAATTCTGCTGATGTTAATCACCAGGGCTGGTCCCCACAATTATCAGCCTGCCGCAGATGGGCCGCCGAGCAGACATGAAAAATTAGGAAAATGAATCTGTAATGGGGTGGCAGATCTAATCTACGTCAGAGAAAACAAAGTTAGGAAGAGCGAGGAGCTGCCGGAGAACGTGTGAAAGCCCACTGCACAAGACAGGCCCTTGACAGAGCTGAAAAATGTTAGCGTGTCCGAAGTGTTTGGTAATTATGGGCCATTGGATTCCTCCATTGTTAATTTATCACAGGAAGAGAGGTGAGGTGGTGGATATTGGATAGGGAAGAGTGGAAGTGCCATGGTCACATGCAGCAGTGTCACTGAAAGGTTAATCAGGTTCTGCTGCTGGTCTGTGTGGCCTCCCAATCAGTAGCAGAAAAGAGAAACCAACAACAGATAACAGAGAGAGAGAGAGAGAGAGAGAGAGAGAAAGAGTCTATCTCTTTCTCTGTCTCTCCATACACACATACACTTTCACTCCGATGTGTGTGATTGGTACAGTCACAAACACTGATGGGGGAATAACGGAGGCATGGTTCGTCAGAGGACAGACCCACCCAGAGGACATCTTCCCTGCCAACGTCAAACAACATTACACCAAATACAGCTGATTAATTGGAATCGTGAAGGAGCCATTTTTCATGCTGTGGCCTCGGTCAGGCAGCTCAGCTCACTGTCACTGCTGTTTGCTGGCCTTAATTACTCTCTCACCTATTCTCTCTTTAATAAGGCATGCCACAGCCGCCTCTGAAATTTGGAGGGTTAAGGCGATTCATCATAATCATTGTTCTAAAGCACTGGGAAACTCAACAATAGACTCAGCTCTCTGCCAACCACAATATAGCTTAAGTATGTTATGGATGAGGTTTATAATTACTTGTGCTATATTTTCAACTTCCAATAACCGCATGCAATCAAGTAAGGTGGAAAAGGTTATTTCATCATCAAAAAAGCCAAGCACTGGAATTGATTGCATGCACCAATTCAGAAAATCAGTTATGCAGAAAATAATACCTCCAGGGTAAGAAAAAAAGTGATTGAAACAAATATTTGATTTTATGTTTTTCTTTTACCCATGGGCTCCATATAAAATATTTTGTTTTTACACCTCTCAGCTGCCACTGGTTCCTAATGGTTCTTACTGAAATGCAAAGGTAACTTATAACACTATACATTTGAAAGAAGATAACAGATCAATGAGTGACCTATGTCTTGTCTGTGCTTTGTGTACTAAAAACATTCAATAAGTTGAATAATTGCATGTCTCATGGCCAGGTAACCGCTCTGTGTATGGGGGTCAGTCAATGGCTTGATTACTTCACCCAAGACCAAGTTTTTTCCAATAGTCTTGAGGGGTCAACAGCTCGTTTACTGCTAATGACACTCGGGGGAGATGGGCAGCTCTATAGGTGAGAATCAACCCATAATAACAAATGAGGTGAAGGAGAACACTTATTGTTCTTTTTTTGCCCTGGTAACACAGCTCCATGACCCCCATCCAGGTGTTCCATCACTGAGGCAACACAACTACTAGCTCCACCATAGACACAGTGAAGAACTAACAATGCTATCACTGAAAAATATTGCTGGGCATTGAAATAAACATCCCATTTTGGTAAAAAGCAGCTATATAACATATAGTGCACATTATGTTTTAATAGAAGATATTTATATTGGGAAAAGGTATCTTTTTGTTAGAGCTGATTACCCTTTACTGGACTAATTTAAATCTAAAGAAAAGTTCAAATAAAAGAGTGAATATTCTCTCACTGGTATGCTAAGTCTGATTAACACATTATTTAGGAGGACTAAAAAAACTTAGTGGTTAGCAATGTGACATAGTGGTTTTGAAAATGTCCTCTTCTCCTCGACTCCTGGCTACCCTCACCATATTTGCATTTTTATTAGAGTGGGTGAGCATGAGAGTGAGAGGTAGGATAAAGAATCATGGGAAGATTCAAAAGCTGCTACATCTAGTCAGAGTTAATTGAATGTATTCAAATTTGATTCATAGAACAATTACACTCACTTCCTATGCACGCACTGCAATTATTTAAAATATATTGGTGCTCTTCGTCTGCCGTGCTTTCACCCCTACTCCCCCCCTTTACGCTTTGCCCTGCAACTCATTCTAAATTAAAAATTGGACTAGTCTTTGTTGGGCACATTGAAGAAGAATCAATGACTGCATTAATTACAGCAATTCATTACCCAAATAAACACTGGGCTCACACACAGTGCTGGGCACAGATTTGGGGATGTTGGTTCCAGGTCTGAAGCTCTGGTGACATTAATCTGATCCTTAGGGACAAGAAAGCCTCGCAGTGCAAAGCTCTAGTGTTGTACAAAATCAAGAGAAGTGCAGAAAAGAAAGAAGACATTACTAAGAACACTGATATATTGTGTTTTACATTCATCTAACGGCTTTATGTAGAACCTGCAACCATATAGCAGAGGGTTAAGGGCCACAACCATCCACTCACTAGAGCATTCTTAATCACTGAGGATCCACTGATCTACAGGCTCCAGATTCAGAACACCAAGCTGTTTAAAATGATTTTTATCCCCAGTAGACATGGAATGCAAAGGTGGCATAAAAATTATAGTCAGCTTTCAATTTATTATTAAAGCAATAAAAATGTCATAGTGGGTATAGGCTTGTTTCTGTGATAGCAACTTGATGAACGCATTAAAAATGTTTTTGCACTTTGCTGCAGATATAATAATCTACTCTTCTATTTCTCTCACAAAAGTGAAAGAAAAGGGTGTAACCTCTGGTTACACTACTATAATAACAATGTTAAGGCTGCTTCACGCTGTATGACAACAGTGGTCTTAGGCACAAAGTAAAAATCTTAAAGTATAAAATCTTGGTTCAATTTTGTGGCAGACTGTGAGATATATCAGTTGTTCATGTTTGCTATAATACGATTAAGATTCTCTCATGATAGTCCTCCTATGCATTAGAGTGAAGACATTCTGCTATTTTACTTTTCAAATTCAAATTCAAATTCAAATTTTATTTGTCACATACACAATCATACACAGTACAACGTGTAGTGAAATGCTTTTTT
>CM075007.1:17033218-17091029 GCA_037576675.1 Pangasius sanitwongsei | reverse complement strand
AGTGACGAGTGAGCGGTAAAGTGACGGGTTGCATGTGTGCAAATTTGCAGTTTGCAGTTTGTGTGCAGATGTGTAGTCTGTTTTTCACATTTGTTGTAGCAGCATTCACATTGTGTGATTTTGGTCCAAAGTTTCAGACACTGCCAGAACCTGGCCAGTTTTGCTTTCAACTGCACTCAATTTGCTTCTGGTGGCCATGCCATTTACATTTATACATTTACAGCTTTTGCCAGATGCCCCCTATCCAGAGTGACTTTGTAGTCTCAGTCAAAAACACATCCTCATGCTAGTACAAATAGGTCAGGGGCTAGCTAAAAATAGGTCAAGGTAAAACCCAGTTAGAGAAGAGTTAATTCAATGGATTGGAAGAGCACCAAAAACATCTCATTTAAGTGCATGGTGAAGAGGTAGGTCTTCAGTCTTCCTTAGAAGACAGCCAGTGACTCAGCAGTTCATCCAGCCAGGGTTCATTCCACCACTTGGGTGCCAGTACAGAGAAGAGTCTTTATAAATGTCTTCCTTTAATCTTGTAACTGTAAGCTATTTCCAATCAGATTTTAGGTGCAAAGATGAAAATACATGATGGATACTATAGTTAACTATGAATAAAATTTAGCCCAATTTAACAACTAAAACCAATCAAACCTATACCACAAAGTGAATACACTAGCCCAGTCCAACTATTCCACCAATCTATATCTATGCTTCCTAGTTTCTAATAGATACCTATTTATGTGAATCTGTGTGTGTATGTATGGGAACACAGAGTTGCCTGTTCTTCAGGCAAACTAAAAGAGCTGAAAGATTTCCTTTCAATTGATAAGGTTAATATTAGAGTTAGATTTAGGGGTAGGCATAGCATTAATTAGCTGTGTTAATAATTATCAGTAGAAGGTTCCTTACATGGATAATAAGTATGTGTGTGTGTGTCCTTTTATTTGTAATGTAACCATAAAAATACACACATTTTAAACATTTTCACTGGTTTCCTAAAAGGAATATAAGCAAATCTCAACAGCACAACAGAGGCCAGTCTATGTGTTCCTTTTTCCCAGGCAAAGGGTTTAAGTGTCAGATTGGATAAGTCTCAGCTTTTCTAACTTCCCAGTGTTGGCCATCTAACCCTGCTCTCTGAAGGAGAGCTATGTGTGCTATGTCTGTTCTTAGTGGGTGATGATGCCATGCATAACATTCTTAATCGAACTGGTGTGCTGTAGTTACTGAGTGCCGACTTGCAGCCACCTCCCTACAGAGCTTGATCCATTTCATTCAGACAGCCATCCTGTACCCTCTCACCTTTCTAGTATTGCATCATGGCTCCATGGTTACTGTTTACATCTGTCTCAATTGTCAGTCAGCATATTCTCAGATTCAGTGCTGATCAGCAGGCTCACATATTCTATTTTAGACTATTCATAGTCTAAACTTTCATCATGCCTAAAATTAAGTTACTTTTACTTAAGGATGTTTCCAAAACTGGCTCTTATGAGCACTGCTGGCCTCATTGGAGTTTAAAAATTGAAAATGAAACATAAACACAAAATGCATATATGCAAACAATCAATAGAAGAAGAGAAATTTTCTTTTTAGGGAAGAATTACATTGTTTTTTGGGACAGGATATGTTGGTGTAGCTGCTGCCATGGAGATCTCAGATTGCAGTCTCACACAGGCATAAAGTTTCCATTTCTTAATGAAGTTCTTAATGACCCTTGACTTGATTTGGCATTGTTAGTGTGACTTTCATCACTCAAGGAAAGTGTCGATTTCAACTAAATTAGCACATGTAAATGTTACATAAGAAGCAAGAATGCAGTACGTGGGAGTGTGCACTGACCACTGTTCAGTCATCTAGATCAGACAACATAACAAGCACAGCAACCAGCAAACAGTGATTCTGTATTAATGGAAAAAGATAGTGGCTAAACGTAAACCTTAAACCTCCTTGCTGGTAAATCCACAACTAATTTTCACTCACAATCACATTACTGTTAACCAGTCCATGCCAGGTATCACGCGAATTTATTTAAAGATAATTGAGATGTAATGAGGCCTTACATCAAACACAGCTCCAAAAACAAGTCTGTGGTTCAACTATTACTAATTACACTGATATTTTCTAATCTGCATAATCATTCCCATATTCAAATGTTTTTAAATGTTTAAATTAAACAGTTGAAAGGTCAATGACTAACAGCTGTGTGTTCCTGAAATCACCACTGATCTGTATGAACATGGAACAATATTTGACAGTGAGTATTTGTTTACTGCCTCAAGCTGAATATTGGTGCCATGAATCATCTTTAATGGAATATAATTTATATAAAAGGTGGCTGGATGAATGAGCTGAATGGCCTGCATTAAGACCATTAATACAGTGGCTCAAACCATATGCAACAAAATATATGCAAGCACAGAAATAACATAGTATTTCTATTCATGCAACAATTTTTTTACTTGATGTCATTACTACGTGGTCTGTAGTCTATGATGATCTGTGATATAGTGAGAAATTTGATGTTTGGTAAACCTAGATGTACTGCTATGAAATGAATGTTGTTCATCATGAGTCTGGCATTTCAGTCTAGACATTTGGTTTCTATGTGATTGGTGATGAGAAATTCAAAGATTTTTTTTTTTTACAAGCATTACAGCTTGTTTTTTTTTTAAATAAACAATTGCAGTCTCACATACTTCAACATCTCTTCTGCCATCGTGAGACACAGCAGGAGAGGCCCAGCTTGAAATTCAGCCTCAGTATGTATGCACTAAGCTGTGTCTGTATACTTAATGGTCGACCTAATAATGCAAGGCATTGGATAGAAATACAACTTACAATTCTTTGAGGAAATAGGCTGCATATTAACACAGTATAATTAATATGATCTTGTTTATATAAGTAGGCTATTGCTTGATTAACAACAGGAAATTTGCCCACAGTTGCTCACAGTTGGTATGCTGAGTGAAACTGGGCTAGGGAAACATGCACACAAGACTTTTAAGTCTGTGTATATGTATATATATATATATATAAAAAAAAAAAGCAGGTAGTGTTGCTGCCTCACAGCCCCGGTTTGGGTCCCCAGTTTGATTCTGAGCTTTGTGTTCTGTGTTTGTTCTCTCCGTGTCTGTGTAGGTTTCCTCCCACCCCACAAAAGCATGCTGGTACGTGGCTTGGCTATATTAAATTGCTCCTAGGTGTGAATGTATGGTGTATGGTGCCCTGTGATGGACTGATGTCCCATCCAGGGTGTATTCCCACCTCACATCCAGTGTTCCTGCATTAAGCTCCAGATTCAATGGATCCGAATGTATGTGTGAATGAATGAATGTCCTTGGACTTGGAATGCTAATCACTGCCTTATTCAGCGTCAATACTTATGCATGCGTAGTGTGTAACGTCATACTCATGGGCCTGTCAGCTTCCAAGAACATGATACTAGTTGTGAGTGCAAGCAGAAATCTTTGCTTTTAAACAATGAGATCATATATCAGTGCAGCTGATGAGGCATTCTCAGGCCAGCAATCAGTGTCCAGCTAACATATGATTAAATGATTTACTAGTCATTTAGAATAAAGTAGCATTGTTGAGAATCTATTTTCTGGTAACACAGAATTATTTCACAGAGTTGCTTTTCATTTCATTAGTGGTTATGTGGGCATTTTTTAAAACATGCTAGAATGCAATATTTTGACTTAGATATAATTATGGAGGGCATAATCTAATCTAAAAGTGGTACTTTTTTTTTTTTATTATTTTGGATTTTGTCCAAGCTTAAGGTGAAAATTGCCTGTAACTTTGGTCATTTTGTCTCTTAAAGATGAGATCAATTGTAATCACTTTCCAGTATCTGAAAGACTGATTAGTTATGCATAAAGAGGTGGTTTGACTGGCCCTGATTCAAATGTATTACTAATTAAAAATCAATCTGAGGGCCATTAGCTCACACAGGCATGTGCCAAGGTAGTATTTTCGGTAGAGATAAATCTGGAGCAGAATATGGGGGCTGCAAAGACATGTTGCATCACAGTTAATAGGGCTCTCTGCATAAGTTTAGCTTTACAGCTGATATAATGTGTAAAGCTGCTGAACATGTAGTCTGACTTAAATGATCCACTTATCCTGAGCTGGAGAGCAGTGAAATGAATGTGGCTGTTCATTGCATGCGAGGGGCTCCATAGATAACTATTAAAGGTGTATTTGTTGCCTGGATGTGCGGGTGGTGGCTGGAGAGCAGGAGCAGGAAGGCATTAGTCTGCTTTAGCCTGAGTGCTGCTGGATCTTTAGGTGATAAATGTTTGTGAACTCTCAGCATCACCTGGGGACTAGCAGCACACAGGCCGACACTCTGGAACTTATTAAACTCACACAGGCATATTTCACACCAGCCTTGGAAAAATCCACCCAATTACAGAGGTGGTAGTGGTGCTGGAGTCTACCAGTTCAACATGCATGCACACTCTGTGGGAGAGCTTCTGAGGTACTCCATACACCATGCTTAAAGAGCGTGGAGAGCCTGTTAGAGCATGCAGCCTTTTTAGTGCTATGTGCATGTGAATCTTTTTCTGTGTGAGTATTTTTGAGAGCTGATTTTGTACAAGTGCTCTAGCAGTTGAGTCATGCATGTTAAGCACACTTCTGAAATAATACATATAATGCATGTTTCTCTGTGGTCATAAATGTGGGGTCTTAGCCACATGTTCTGACATGTTCTGTATGTAATGATGGGTCGTATGTCAGCTGTACTGTGACCTCCTTTTCACATCACCAGACATTATTGCTCACGGCTGATCAGTGGCTAATGTAGCATTACCTGCTGTCCTGCAGGACTGGGCAGACAGTAAAAACATTCAAATTAGGATGATGAGTTGAGGATAAAGAGGTTGTAGATTTGCAGTTGGTAAATGTGTTTTTTCTCCTCACTGTTAATGCAGCAGAATTTCAGAACAATTTATAATCTACATAATTGTGGATCATTTTTTAAAAGTTAATCTACTGATTGAAGTACATTGAAGTACAACTATACACTGAAGTACAACTATATTTTATAATCACCTTATGACTATTCCTGTTTAAGTTATATGCGTCTGTGTATAATATGTCATTGTAGATTTGTAAGTGTATGTGCCTGTTAGATAATGTGTTCTTTTGATTAGAGAGACTGGTGAAGAAGAGAGAAAGAGAGAGAAAGAGAGAGAATGAGAGAGATCACTAAGGCTGATGGCATGTCTCAAGGGGAGCTCAATGACAGGGCTGTCAATGTATTCTCTATTTGAGTATATTTTTAGACCTGCCATCACAGCCCTCATGCATATTTCAGTATATCTTTTGTATATTAGGAGCAGAGCATGCTCCACAGACAGGAATGAGTACTAGCACAACATGACTGTAAGAAATATGGGCTTGAATCCTCTATCTGACAGAGTCTCTCAGCACGACCGCAGATACGTCCACTTTGACTTTCAATAGCTAGTAGAAGAAGTCCATTGATTGCATTAGAAGACAAAAACAAAGAAACGGCATTGACCCTGGTGGCACAAGGGAGACAGCTACTATCACAGTCCAATTTTCATGGACTGGACTCATCTTTGATTAATTAATGCACACGATTCTGTATACAATACATACAATATCTAAGTCCAGCTCTCTTTTCTCTCTTTCTCTGTCAGTTGCTTACCTTATAGGATGTGTTGGACGGTGTTGACTGAGCAGCTGAACTGTGGTGGCATCATGGCCAGTAAGAGAATGGCTAGATGAATGCTGATGGGAGTCACTGGTGCATCTGACTGCAGATATATCACCACTCAGCCGTACATTATCTCATATAATGCTTCAATTTTCCCCGTCTGATTAAATCAAAGTTTATGAAGCTGTCATTGCCTTGCCCATGATGGTGCCATAATTTAAGAGTAATGCCCACATTTGGTGACATCAGCTGGGTTGGATGAGAATTGTGTCTCAGGGCAGACATTGCTGAGCTGAGATCAGCTCTTTTGCTGTCACTGAACTCTGTCAGTGTGTTTACAGAAGAACCTGAGTCTGAAACAGCAGGATGCAGTGAATGTGCCTTGGGAATCCCAATGCTAACCTGCTGCTCTGAAGTACTCCTTGTACTTCAACCGAAGGAGATGCAGAGTGGAGCTCTGGGGATTTTAATGAAACCAGACAGCTTTTTCCATGAGCTCTTAGTCGTGGTATGCTGTTGGAATTTTGCTGTAGACAGAATATATATCTACTTTGTGTGTCCGTATGTGTGAGTGTGCGTTTAAACTTGAGCAGCAAACAGCTGCTTAGTGCTGCCTGTTGCAGTTTGGAGCTTGGAAAGTCTCCTAAATGTATCTATGTGTTCGATGAGATAACCTATATAAAGGTTTACAGGCTTCTCATTGTATGTAATGTATGTTAGTACATAGTAAATTACCTTGAGTTGCCAATATATTAGGACTGGTATAAGTGATAAGCTAACAACTCAAGCTATGTTGTACTAGCAGCAGATTAATCACCAAAAGCTATTATTATTATTATTATTATTATTATTATTAGTAGTAGTAGTAGTAGTAGTATAAAAAATACTCGAAAGCTATTACTTGCACATAATCCTACTGCATATGAGAAAAATTAATATGAGTTTCAGTCTTTTTCTCAGAGGGTGAGTTGAAGGAAGCACCAACCCAGTACCACAAAGTGTCTTTGGAAATCTATCAGACCCACAGAATGGACCAAATTTTTCAAGGTGCTTAAGCTTGTTGGTGCGGCGGCTGTCATGATACTGTAGAGGGGCAACCAATTTTCATTATTGACTGTTGCGGCTATTTGTGTATGTTATGACCTGGTCTAGGTGTGTGTGTGTGTGTGTGTAAATTGGCTCCTGTGAGGTTTGCTGCTTGTTGAAATCTCTGTGCTGTAAATTGCCGTGTTGGAACTGGTTCCTCTCACTGGCGCCAGCCTTTCTCTCTCTCTCTCTCTCTCTCTCTCTCTCTCTCTCTTGGACGATCAATACCTAATTCTGCATCTCCATGGCAACGGTGATGTCAGGCATGGTTGAGTCCTGGCTGCTACCACAAATCATTTCCTTTAAGCAAAGTGTGGTGTAATCGAGTACAGTGGGGCTCTCTCCTGGAGACATTCATTATATTCCTTCTCTCTTTCTCTCTCCCTTTTCTTTTGCTTTGTGTCTCTGTTTTTTTTTTTTCAAGAGAGGACACTCTTCTTTTTTTTTTTTCAAAAAGAGAGAAGTCTTCTGACCCCTCCAGATAGGACAAAGGTTACCATGGCAATGTGGAGTTGGTTCAGAACGTGGCCAAGCACAGAGTGGTGTGTGTTTGGGTATGCATGCAGGAGGTGTGCGGAGGACAGGATTAGAGTATGTGATCTTGGACAAGTGGAGGCATGTAGGGGTTAAAATGCACTACGGTGTAAGCACTGCATTGTTTCTCTCAGCATCTCTTAACTGGAGATGGCAAGAGGATTGACAGTGAATGGTTTACATTGGTGTACATGTGCATGGGCAGTTGAATAAAGCCTCATTGATCAGACGGTGATTAGACTGAGTGAGCACTTTCTTAGGTTTCTGTATGCCTGACCTTTCAGTTCTTTTAAAATGCCACTTAGCCGAGTGTCCTTTTTTACTCCAGTCCTCCAGGCTAGGTGCTGGGCATGACTGAAATACAGTCACCATGATAGTTAATTTCCTTGATTAGATGAAATGCCTCCATATCAATTTTCTTTATTGTTTCAGCTTCGGAAACGGGGACAGTGGTTTAATTTAAAACATTAGCATATTAAGGGAAGCCTTTAATGACTTATTATACTTTCAGATTTATGTATTACCGGTCCGAGGTTGTAATGCCCAATTGTATAATAAAATAAAGCACAAAATTTGCAATTAATTTAATTGGATTACAGCCTAACTCAGGACTAAAACAAATAGAACATCAGTATGGATTATGAAGTCACAATTTAATTATTTACTATAAATATGTCATTTGCACAGGCTGAAGTTCATGCATCATTTTCTCACATATGACTGATCACCAGCTACACACACTACAACAGATTATTACTCTTTCAAAGACAAGGATCTTCAGTTTAATTCAGTTATGTTTGGTATAGTTTATGATGCTATGAAGTAAAATATTGGATCTCAACAGAGCAAATACATTTCATTCTGGTGCATGGTATTTGACATTAAAAATATATCACAGTTACACATTTATACGATTTATAATTGCCAATAGTGATGTAATACATATGGTTCTTTTTGTGGTAGCAGCATTTTACAAGGAAGGTCAAAGCCATGAGTGACACATATTTATGCCAAGGAATCTTGTCTGCTCTGAGCAAACAATATGCAAAAATGATATTCATTCCTTTGCTCGAAAAGCAATTTTATCTGACCTCTAAATATGTCATTGTAATTGATTATATGCTGATTTGCTTTTGAAACTTGTTGCCATCATCTAAATGGAGACATGTAGATGCAAAACAATTTGCCTTCAGTGCTATTCACTGTGTTCTGCAGACGAACAGGAGAATGACAAATGATTCGGTTGATTGTTCTAATATTATTGCACCATCCCGTTTAGATGATTGTAGACTTCATTAGTTTCAGGATAGAAAAATCTTCATATCTTCATCAGCCGATTCTATTATCAGACAGTATTGTAATTTTTCATTGTTAATAGTGGCAAATCCTGTGGTGAAATCTGACCAATCTGATTTCCACTATCTTTAAGGCTATTACAATGCAATGAATCAAAATGATTGGCCATATATCCCTCTCTGCGCAGTCGCTTATTTTTATAGAGGCAGTCTTGCTGCTCTGAGAGCGAGTGGTGTTTAAAGTGGAAGAGTGATGATTGTGTTATAATTCTGTTTATTACATTAGTTTTGCCTATAGATTTCTTGTACCATTCCTCACCAGTAGGCCGTGTGTGTTGTGTATAAAGAGAAAACCTGCATACTGAAATTATGCAAACAGTCATGATACTGAGTGAGATTTGCATGACTTACATCTTTCTACATCACACTCTTCGACCTTACCCAGTTATATATGCAGATTACCCAAATTAATACAAGATATTTATGGGGATGGTCTTCATGCATCTCACTAATAAACGATTAGTACTACTAATAAATATTATACATTGAAAAACGTTCCTTGGTGTGCTATTTGTTTTGCACTGTTTTTCTTTTTTTTTTTAAATACATTTTGTGAGCATTTTGGTGCTGTTATGTTTTGTGTAAGATGAAAGCGTAAGATGGACTAAGCCCTGTTATGTGTAAATTCCCTCATCAAATCTTTGCAGAGATGTATGCAGGTCTGGCAGCTGTCTGACACTGATGTATGGCTGTGCGTGTGTACTGTCAGCCAGGATTAGGTTATGTCAGAGCCGTCGCTGTGTGTTTACCCAGCGGTCACTCTGTGCTGTGCAATGCCACAGCATTAGTTTCACCTGCCAGTCTCCCAGGTTTTATCAGCGTAGCACTTAACAGGACAGGAGGAAGGTCAACCAGACTGATTGTTTTAGCAAGACAAACTCAGCCTGACTCTAGCAGAGGGAATTTCTGTAACCTCTAACAAACTAGGAAAAATCAGAACGATGCAGAAAAAAAAACAAACCATACCAAAACAAACAAACAAACAAAAAAAAAAACAGACAAAAAAACCCACAACAACAATGAATATGGTGTCTTCAGAGCATACTCTGAGAGTGCGAGATCTGAGGTGTAATATAAAAATTGTGCAAAAGGTAATGTTTAAATAAAAATGACTCACTTTTGTTTCAGGTGTGTAAAGTAGTGTTGTCCTCACAACAATAATTATCACTGTAGGAATTGAATGTTTGGCACAGCCCTGGATGACCTATGTTTTTGAACAGTGACCCTGAGAAAGGTCAGTGCAGTCTGTGTCCTTGTTCCAGGGCTTTCTTAATGAGCGGTCTTACAACCTGCGAGGGGAAACGACAGTAAAAGATCATCACTACATCATCGCTGTCTGTCACTTGCTCACTCTGCCTTTTGTTGGCTGCTCTGGGAATTGTAGCTCACTGGGGACTGAAGGAGAAACTCCTATAACAGTCTTCTGCTCTATTCTGTAATTTTACAATAAATAAAAGTTTTAATTTTCTTAATCCACATTTAGGGAGAAAAGGGAAGGAAAGAAAAATTATAAACTGGCTTTACAATTTTGTTGTCATTACAAGTGCCATATTAATAAACTTGTTATCAGGATGTCTTTTCTTTTCAAGTTTTTATAAGTGAGACTAGTCTTTTCCTGCACATAAGAGATTCTAGTTACATTATGTAAACGCTCCATGGCTTGAACTGTGAATTTCTGTTTAAGGATAAGCAACACCGATTTATGAAGCAGCGCAGTACGTTTTATGCCTTCTAGCAGCTCCAGCACTGTGAAATGAATATCCGCTGGAACAGCAGCATGCTTGTTGAGTGGTCAGCGTGAGGAACATATCTGATCTGCCATGGCTGCTAGGGAGCCACATGGCCAGTAAACGCTCTCTCCCTTTATAGAGGATGTGCTGCTGTAGTGTGTGCTGAATTAGCCCCTGGTGTGATGCACGGCTTAAGTTATAACCGAGTTTAACAGCCCCTCTGCTGCCAGTATGGCCTGCACAGCAACTTTTATTATGTGTCACATCAAATACGGGAGAATTCCAGGCCACCTTTTGGCTGCTCTGCTACCGAGATCATGAAGTAAAGCTTCTAGGCCTAGATTAATGTTCTAGGCAAATTTACTAGAGATTTCATTTATAGCAATATATTTGGTTAAGGTTCCTTCATTATCACAAGTGGCAAAAATAAACTGTATAATTAAATTAGCATATGTATGAATTGAAGAAAATCAAGTAAATCATATAGGGCTTGGGACCATGATGTCACATTGCAGAAATCCACCATACAATTGGATTTTGAATTGTCATGAGGCAAATGTGTCTGAGGTGACTCACAGACACGGCATGTCTTATGTTTCAGCACTAAGATCAAAAACATACTTTCTATAGCACATTGAAATATATCAGTGACCTCGTAATATTTCCATTCCATAATCCCATGGAAATGTACTTAAATCTTAAACGAACAAATTACATTAGCAAGCTTGTTAGACTTTGCAATCCTTGTCTCTCTGTTTCTCTGTAGCTCTCTTCCTCCTTCTCCACCTCTCTTCTTTCTCTTTCAGTTGCTTTATCTCTCTTAACATAATTACAGTTATTTATATTTCCATAGCCTGAGAATGTGATAAAATCATTAACAGATAAGCTAAGATCATTGCTGTGTGACTATTTGTGACTATGGATTGATGAACTGAGGAAAATGTAATAGATCACAAGCTAAATATACACGACGCAACTAACTTTCATTGGAATGATTGTTCTGTCACAGTTCGCCAGTGAAAAATTAAATCTCTAAGTCCAGCAATCATCCATGTGTAATTTAAACATTCAGAGCTTTGAGTGACTTCTTATTTTTATAATGCTTTAAAAATTAATCTCTCAAGCCATGCATAAAATAGGAAATTGTAAAATAATAAGGTAAGAGAAGACAGCACTCCTTGATCATTATTCTGCTGATTGTTTGGAAGTTAGTGATCAATATCTTTAATTAGACAGATTTTTTTTTTCAGAATGTCATGCTGTTGTGTCCTTAAAAAGTTTATACTTATAAATTTTGGAGCTTTCTCCTAGTGTCCTCATTGCCTCTGAGTATGCGTGTTGTTTATCTGCCACAACCAAACCAAAGTACACTGTTTACACACAGTGTTCACATGGAGCAGATAATAAGATCAAGGTCAAGGACTGGCTGAAAATATGGTGGATCAATCCCACAATGCAATATGGCATGGTGATAATTCCCAAGACCTATGTACCAGAGATACAACGTTACACGACTTTTTTTTTTTTTTTTTTTTAAATTTTGATATTACTTTTTAACAGTAAATATTAGGTGATTTCTCTTGTAAAGAGAATGGCTGCCAAGACTAAGACTATAAATTTTCTTCCTGGAGAGGGCTCTGATCAGCTCATTTTAGTTGTGTATGTGTGTTTTTGTGTGCCTGAGAGAGAGAAAAAAGGAGACCAAGAGAGTTTTGTGTCTTGCCACAGCAGGTCCTAGATGCCTGTGCTGTCATGTGACACAGTCTCATTAAAGTAGCTCTGCGCTGTGAGGCATGTTATTTTTACCCAGACTGCACCTGGATGCGCCTCTAGACCGGCTGCGGCCTGCTTCACCCTCCCTCAGCACTGTCAGGTGTTTGTTCCTGCACATACAAGCGTCTTCAGTCTCGCAATTAAGATTTTGCCTGTACCATATCAAAATCATCCCCTCTCTCGCTCTCGGTCTCTCTCCTGGCACACAATTAAAGCATATTGGCACAGGGTGAGTTTGGGGAGGCCTTGGCTTCTGGATGGAGGTGGGATTATCTCAGTCTTTTACCATGGCCCTTAAAAAAATCATTTGTAAACTCCCCTGTGTAATTATGGAGACCTATGATTAATTGTCCCATAAAATTAGCCTCAGTCTCGCTTTCATTTTTACTGCTACGAATATTAATTAAAGTTAACTCTCTCTCTTTCTCTCTCTCTCTCTCTCTCTCTCACACATCCCCTCTTCTCCCTCTCACTCTTGCTCTTTTTTTAAACTTGTCTTTTCGAAAGTACATCTTTTGAATATTCATCATGGATGTGAAAAATGGCCCTACGTTTGTGCACTGCATTAATATGACTTTTGGATATCCCTAAAAATACATATCTGGGATTAAAAGATGAGTCATAAATAATATTTACATGAGGCTGGTGGTAGTGGGGCCCCCTAAATAATGTCACATCTTTAAGCCCAGGAAATAAGTCAAGAAATAAGGAAAAGACCTCTGTTTTCATGTAGAATGTGTGTCACGTTTGAAGCCCTAAATGTTTATTTAACCCTTGTGATAAATGGCAAGTTGAATAAATCCTATTAAATCTTATTCAGCGTATTGTCATACTGTAATGTGGAGAACCCAATGTCACCTTGAAGTGTGTGCTCAAAGAATATATTTGTGTAATAGTATGGTAATTCACACTTAGCTCTGAATCCTATTAGCATTACAAGCGCTCTGTATGCATGTCACAGGAAGAGACTGCTCCAGAAAATTGTGAAATAGCAATCTGAGATTTGGATTTAAATCTTGCTATGATAATAATATTAACTGGGAACTATAAATACTGTGTGATATGTAATGGCACACCATGAACAGTATAATGAGAACTGTTCCTTTGGACTAAACACAGAACACATTGATTTGAAATATATTTGTGGGGCACAATATATTTGTTCTATGAAAATCCCTGCTGAATACTGAGCAGAGAAAAGTGGACTCTTTATTAGCCAATAGGTTCAAATTCTTGTACTGCAAATGGTCCAATTGGTCCAGAAAATCACCTCTCTGCATGAGTAAAGTATAGCAAAGGATTACGAAGGACTTATACAAAAGTATCATAAAGGAAGTCTTCGTTGTGTGGAGATGGGTATTGATGAGATGTTGGAGATGTGCTGAAGCACGCATCGGTTTCTCTCTGTGCTATAGACTTTGCACTGCAGCCTGTGGAAATGGAGAAATGGAGTCTGTGCCACTTCCTGTTTGGGCAGCAACTCTCTGCAGGAGTGCTTGGCTGCTCTCCATGGAGAAAATGTTCTCGGAATCGAAGCCTTACCTTGAGTGCGAACACGTAATTGCCAGAGATTTCAGATAATATTGATCTTTTGTAAAAAGAACCTGGAAAAGAATGAGCCAATAAAAAGTAAAACCCATGCAATTAATTTAATTACATGCCATTAAACTGCCTCAGGGGTTCTACTTACCTTTCCTTACTTAGGTTATTTATGCTAGTCCATACAGAATGCAATTGGACAATATCTAAATCTTTCTCTGACCATTGTAGTTTTTTCCCCTTTTTCTTTTTAAATGCATATCAAGATATGAACATATATTTAATCTAAATCTGTGCATTAATATACAGAGATTTGCTATTAGGCTTCATTCTTCTCTAATTTAATTAGACTGTACATCATGCGGATACATGTAATTGGTTATATCTACATGTTATATTTATGGGGTTAGTTTAGATGCATGTTTAAGAAGTGTGCACCTAAAATAGAGCACATGTCTATGCATAGTTATGTGTGTGTGTGTGTGTGTGAACTGAAACAGCTGCGCTTTTGGGGTCAGTTAGGTAAAGTGTTTAGCTGCAGGGACACACCGCATGGCTGCACCTGTGATCAACTGCTCATCTGAGAGCTCCGACACACTGCACCACTATGAGTTATGACAGTGGGTAGGTATGAACTACATACCTCACAAGCAATGCCTAACCATTTATTTGCATTGTGTTCTTTATTATCCAGTAAATCAAGTCAGTTGTTAGCTTTTAAGATAGTGATGTAATACATAGATAATTATCATTCTCATATATTCCTAATATAATAACAATCTACTTTAAACAAGATTTTAAGAACATGTTTAGGTATTTTTTAAAAAACATATTTACTCAGTTACCTTAAAGCTATCCTTCAATGGAATATAGACTACACTACAAGCTATATGGCAAAAATAGCCTTATTACACATTACATTTATGATTGATGGCACTGCTTCTACTAATTACAAATAATAATCAAAAGAAGCTGTCCAACATTTTTTTTTCTTATTTTTTTTTCATTATAGTAAAACAATTAAATAAACAATTAAAAATCAGCCAGTAGTCCCTAAGAACTGACACTGGTTCACTACTATGAAGCCGCCGCCATTGCCTTCATAAGAATCCCACCATTGGCTTAGAATCCACCTGGAAGTTTGAGAAGTGATAAGACACCTTTAAACAGTCTAAATTGTTGTGTATGTGTGCTTGATTGTGTTTGATGTACTTGATGATAAAAAACAAGTGGTTGCAGACAGTGTGAAACAGAAATCATAACCTACTGTTACTCTGTAATGCGACCAACTGAAACAGGCTCATTGTATTTACTTGCTGATAGCTGGGAGGGAGAGGTGAAACATGACATGAAATTATTGGCTACTATATAATAGAACAAGTTTACACTGCATTTTGATGGAACATTCTGGATTTTTTTTATTTTATTTTAATCGATTGATTCTGATGAAGCATGCAGAATATGTCCAATGACATGAACTAACAAGGTAAAAAAAGTCATTTTGTATTTAATGTGGTCTTAAACACCAAACAGAAAACGTTGTTATTTAATACTCACCTAACACATTGCATAATATTGAAATCAAATGAAGGTACTCATTGTTTGCATTCATTTAAAAATAATGTAATTTTAAATCCTCAATGCCAGGATCGATGAATACACATCAATACGCAATTCAGAATCACATAAGTCTTTTTGCTACTCCAAATAGCATTAGCTAGCTGAAATATGGCTCGTTAACTGCGAGTAACTTGTCACAGGTTGACATGAGTCTTGCTTTGCATTGTTAAAATCCAAATCAAAGCTAACAGTTTGTAGTTCCATGTTTTCCTGTAATCTCAGATGTGGTCCAAGCTGTAAAGCTTATTTAGTGATACTGATAGAGCTGAAATGTAACATGTACTTTAGACAGTATCAGAAAGAGCTGACTCATTAGCAGCCAGTAATTCCTTTCTCATACCCCCTGCACCCCCCCCCCCCCCCACACACACACCAACATCACTAATATTGGTATATTTCTACCACTACCACTCTACTATTCATATGTTTAGCACTATCCTGTTGAACAAAAATGTAGTGCTGATATGACTATTACTATTAAGACAGCACTTGCACAACTTAACATAAACTCCTGACATATAAAAACTTGTTAGGGTGAACCAGTGTGCATTTCTGCTTTAGTTAAAAAATATGTGCAATTAAACAATTACATTTTGTTCAAACTTCGGAAAAACTAAATCGTTCAGCAGCAAAGAAAGCATGTAAACGCAGCAGTTCACTTCTGCAAAAACATTCAGCTGGATAAACAGAAGTTTTTTTCTAGTTTAATATATATATATATATCTATATTTGTGTGATGTGGCCATTATGGGCTGTTCTTGATGTAAAAAAAATCCTCAATCATTAATTAATTAATTTATGAATATGAATTAACACTACACCACTACTGTAACTACTTACAAACTACTTGATTTAAAAATTGTTACTTGAAAATGTAATCAAACTACAAGCCTTACTACTAGTAATGAAGCAACCGCTAATTTAATGATATTACTTTAATAATTAAATAGTAATAGTAAGTGTTTTATTAAGTTATTGAGGATGAATTAATAATATGATAATTCTCCACTACTGATTTTAGATTTATTTGTGTAGTAACAGTCTTGTTGTAGTGCCTCATCAGGACTAATGATTAGTTTTTCATTGGCATTGATAGCTGCATAAATCAGGCTGTATTGCTAATTGAAAACTCCAGCCTAATACAAAACCAAATAGATAAAAATCAGGTTATACTGATTGACATCTCTGCTGTTTGGGCAGATGGATTAGGAGGTGGTCATGTTGTCATGAAGACAATAATGGGATGTGGAAGTGTGTTTCATGTAACACGGTGTTGCATTTCCTTTTTAACTTCATGAGCAGGCTCTTTATTAATGCAACACTTCTCTTCCGCCTAATAATCCAACAACCCGAAATAAAAATTGTGATCAATGGAGGCAAGCAGAGACAGATGAGGACTCTGTCACCACAAAGACATTGCCAATTTATCTCTTTAATGCATCTCAGTGGGGTTCCCTCAAAAGGAAAGAGATTACTGAAGACTCCAGCACAGAGATTTCAGTCAGTTGTACATACGCTACTGAGGAAAGACTGAGGAAAGCTTCTGCATGTTTTAAATTCTCTACCTAACTGGAGAAAAGGGTGGAGGCATAAAAACCTAGTTGTATGTGGGTAGGTGAGTGTGAGGGCAATAAAAAAAACCACATACTCCTCCAACACACTCAGCTGAAGAGCTCTCCGAGCCTCAGAGCTGAGCGGAGCTCCTAACAGCATGACATAGAGCCTAGAGCAGCTATAAGCACTTCTCACTCTCTTTTCTTTTTCTCTCTCACTCTCTGTGTCTCTCTCATGGATCTTCTTCCATCCTTCTCCCTCTTTCATGCTTCACTTATTGTTCCCTTCCTTAATGATGTTTTACAATTGTTCATTTATCATAACAAATGAACTCAAGTTAATATGTTTGCACAGACGGCCAGTATTATTTACTGAATTTTTTTCCGTGCCATCCGATCTGAAACACTTTGCAATCTATTCTTTTTGCTACTTACAAGTATAACATTTAAAGTTTTTATATTCATAGTTTTTTTTATTGTTGATAGACATTCTGATTTTTCACCAAGAATGAGATTATCTAAGGCTTTTGTGAACACACAGTAAGGGATAAAAGCGGGAAACACCCCCCCCCCCCCCCCCCCGTCACCCCCCCACCCCTCTGTATGCTTCTCTACTCTGAGAAAGTGATTGTCTGGTATTTCACCAGGCCCAAGGTCAAATTTAGCTGGACTCATAAATTGTTTTGTTTGATGGCCTACATTTGCCTCAATAGCAGGGGGAAGGCCAACCTCATTAAACAGTAAACGGGAGTACTGGCGACCCTGGGATGGGCTCGCTGCATTGTTGTGAAAGCTCAGAATTTGCATGCTGGTTGGAAAGTATGTCCTGTTGGTGGTGGATAGAAGGCAAACTAGACATCTAATTGCCAAGCACATATCTATGAGAATAAAGGGCTTGAGCTGTCTTATTGTGCTGTCTGTTTCTTTTTTACAATACAGAGAATACAGATGCAAATGAACCATGTAGCAATAATACAATACAAGCCAATGATACATGAAAGACCAGTGGGATATTTGAAATAATATTATTGAAATTATAGAGATGTTGTCAAAATTGGTCTAAGAAATGCAGTGATTCCACTGAACTCTGAAATGCATGATTAATAAGCAGAACAATGTGGAATCGTTGCTTTACAATTTAACTGAAACAAATGGAACAATGAGTGGATACACTTTACATTTTATTTTAAAAAATGATCGTTCTAAGAATCACAATTAAACAAAGGTGATTATAACCATTAAGAATGGATATTGTAAACACACATGCAATATGATCAATAATGCAATGACACAGGGATGTATTATCTTACACAGAGAGCACTTCTTCAAAGTATCAATTTTAGAATATCACTGGGAGTGGCTTGAGTCATTAGTGAAGCGTGAACCATGACGGTGATGATCACTGTGACTTGGGGTTTTGAACCTAGATGCTCCTCCCTGTGGGGCCACACAGTGCCTGGCACAGGCAATTAAACTACAGGGAGCGTAAAAGCACCAGAGACCAGCATTTTAATGACTTCAGAGAGTTGTGATTAATGAGCTCAATAGTTATTGATAGTCATAAACTACACACAATTAAATGCAACCCATTAACTGAAAATCTGGGCATCTTAAATCAGATGTGTCCCTTCTTTTACTATATGGAAGTATACCACTTTGACGTACTTGGGGAAAAAAATTATGCAAAATAACTGACAGAGTAACAGATCCATTTAAGTTGTTTCTAAGTTGCTGTTTCAGAAGTCAAGCTGTGGGACCTATAGAGGTTTAAGGGGAGATTTTCACTAATCTACAGGAAAATCAATTGTGTGCAGTTGATAACCGCTGGCTCTTTTTCAATGTAATTGACTTAACTGCTAGAACTGTTCAATGGATGGCTAATATGACAAAAAAAAGGATAAAAATGACCTTAATAATGTTTTCCCCAACAATCCTCATCAGTCCAAGCACCCTGTGTACTATAATAAAAACAGACATTGTTTTCTAAAAGGTAAATCTGATCTGATCTACTGACTAAGATTACTACCTAATACTGCTGTTGGGATAAAACCTGCTCCACTCACTTTGAGCCGGTAAGTCATTATTTAAGGTTTAGTTTTCTATATAAAGCCAAAAGAAAATAATGCCAACATCCAATTTCCAGTTGAGTTGTGGGTGTCTATTGTGTGATGTGTAATTAAGTGGGGTTCAATTTCAGCCTTGTTGGTGTCTGATGTGTTGTGTGTGAGTGTGTTTCATTGTGTGTGTATGAGATTCAGTTTATGTTATGGGACTAGTGCCCCAGCATGACGGTTGTGGCTAGTGTATTGTGTCTAATGGACATTCAATTTGAGCTGTGTGTGTCCAGTGTGTGTGTGTATGTGTGTGTGTGTATGTGTGTGTGTGTGTTGGCTGATACTGAACCGTGTTTCTCCGGTGTTCCCAGTGCGAGCAGTGTAATGGTGCTTGCTGAGTGTGCAGGGCAGCCTCAGGGCTCGGGAAGTGCTGCTGCTGCAGCATCGTAAATTGCCTGCTCTACTCCCTACAGACTCAGCCGACCAATCACTGCGCAGAACTAGCCAGACCGTCACACCCGCCTTATACACACCCCTCCCCCAAGATGCACCTCTCATCCTGCACAGGCCTCACTAGCATAAGGGTTTACAGAAAAGCACACATACACAGAGCTGCATCTGTATCTCATTATCGCGGATATAATGAGCAGACCCACCTGAGGGTCCTGGGGCGTGAGCCGCAATGTGGGTACATGACATGTACAAGAGCACATAACCCATGTGCTCAAAATGTGACCCAAAGCAGTCTGTGAACATAACACAGCATATGTCGAATGTTAGTGTGGGTTTTTTCAGTCTATCCTTGTACTGGTCACACAGGGCAAGAATCTATCAGACATGTTTCCATACAGACTGTGTGTTCTGAGTGTTTGAGTCATTATGTTCAGAAGCTATTGTATTGCTACAGCAGCACTCATGACAGCCATCATAAAAATTCTGTACTGTGGCAGTTCTGTAAGAACATAGAAGAACAGTATTCTGTACACTATATTGCCATTTTCTGTCTTTCAGTGGATATTACTGTAAAACATGATTTCATACATGTTGTAATGAATCATACCAACCAAAATACCTTTTTCTGATAGAATCTGCACTAGACGTTTTAAAGAAAAAAAAAATCAGTGCATTTCTTGTGATTCTGGGACAGTGTTAAGTTATATACACTGATCAGCCATAACATTAAAACCACTGACAGGTGAAGTGAATAAAGTTGATTATCCTAATGGCAGTGGCCTCTTTCAGCAGGATAATGCACCCAGCCACACTGCAAAAATTGTTCAGGAATGGTTTGAGGAACATGACAAAGAGTTCGAGGTGTTGACTTGGCCACCAAATTCCCCAGATTTCGATTCGATTGAGCATCTCTGGGATGTGCTAGACAAACAAGTCTGATCCATGGAGACTCCACCTCGCAATTTACAGGACTTAAAGGATCTGCTGCTAACATATTGGTGCCAGATACCACAGCACACCTTCAGAGGTCTTGTGGAGTCCATGCCTCAATGGGTCAGAGCTGTTTTGGTGGCACAAGTGATACCTACACAATATTAGGCAGGTGGTTTTAATGTTATGGCTGATTGGTGTTAATTTAATATAATATTCTTTTCTGTTCTCTATTTATAAAAAGTTCTGTTTATATAATTTTTTTAAATGTTTGAAGTTATGGAGGAAGGGACCTTGTATTCTGATGTGAATGCTTAATTAACCAAAGCAAAAGATTTTCCCCACCCTTATGGCATTAGTGCCTTTAACGATTCCACAATTCTGAGGTCAAATAAGGGGTCTGTCACTATCTAAGATTTTACTGTAAATCACAGTGCTTGGTCTTATAAATGCTTTTGATAGAAAAAAGAATCATTACCAATAACACCAGGCTATATTTAATACATGACAGGTAATGTAATTTCACCCGTCTTAACTGTTTTATTGGCAGAAAAAAGTTGTGTATGGCATAATGAAGCGTATGGAATATTGTACTCTTTCATTAATATATGCTTATTTAATGCTTAAATATATGCTTAATAAACATGATTAGTTTAACTGGAGGACATTAAAAATTAAAAACAGCTGTGGAGAACAATGAGTGCAATAACAACAATGTTAGCTGTATACAGTGATTTGAATGATTGTGTGATCATCTCATGTGTCTTCTTATAGATCTGCAGGTCCTGTACCTTTTCATTTGTAAACTATACATGGATTTTGAATGACTTAATTTCTAAAATTGCTCAAAATAATACACCAAATATGAAAGGAAATGCGGAAATGGAAGAGTAGGTAACATATGCACTCTGTTTGAAAGTTCTCATGGATCCTCACTGTCACTATCATAAGACAAATGTATCCATATTTGGCATCCCTCTGGCTGCAATACAGCTCCTTCACCTTTGAATCATTTTTAAGCCTCAATGAAACGGGTTTATCTCTTTAAGCTCTCGCTGTGTCTGTGTATGTTTGTAGCATGTAAGAAAAGAACCAACCTTTCCAAAATGGTGGAATGATCCCATAATACACTACAAAGTGATGTTAATTCTCAAGCATAATAAGCTTACACAGGTTCAGAGGCCTTATATCTGCCCCAGATGTAAACACAGATGTATATATACACACACACACACACACACACACACTCTGAACATAAATTATGAATGGTCAGTGCGTTGGTTGTTGGCTACACCTAAAGTCTAGATCCCAGGCATCTAGCCTCAATCTCACACAGATAATGAGCCCCATAAAGCCTTCAGGCTCTAAGAATAAATGTGAGCTGCATTAGCCTGCTATAACTCACACTGCATGCCTCTAAGTAGCAGGAAGAATTATAAGAAATGCTTTTCTTCAGCATTGATCAGAATGCTTCGCAAAAATATTAACACATTAAAAACCCAGTAAATTCCTGTACTACTTTCCTATATATATATATATATATATATCTCTTTCACCTTCATTCTTTCTCTTTGTCTTTCACGTTCTCTCACCCTCTCTTCCTTTTTCACGTCCTCACTCTCTCGCTGCAGCTGGAAGCTAGCCAATGTCTGCTTGCTTTACGAGGCAAGTTAAATCCTTTTTAAAAATTGATGTAACATGCTTCTCACAACATGAATCTTACTTTCCTTCCCCCTCCTCTGTCTCTTTCTGCATTTAAGGGCCACTATTGCTTATTTTGATTGTCTCCTAAGAAGAGTTTCTTCGGGATGAGCTTATGATGATAATAAAAGGAATACAGAGGCAAATGTACAGTGTATGTGACAGTAATCAGCTCCCTGGCTGTGAGTTTAACAGTCATATTAATTAAGTATAATGAAATTCAACGAGAAATGCCTACTGGATCAGTGCAGCCCATTCGTCTTCCCCAGCTGCTGTGAAATACTCTTTCTCTCTTAAGATGGGAAACTGATACTCATACATGCATGGCCAATACACACTGGGACTTTAATGAATGGCCATCACAATTGCAGCATTTTATTAGTTTACAGTACTATAAATATGAGGTCCAAATCTAAATCTAAATTTAAATCTGATTTTGTTGGGTTAAAAGCAGTCTGTGTTGCCGAGTAGCTCCGTTTTGACAAATGGACATGACAGACGGAGGAAAATAATTTGACAGGTGACAAATGTCGAGGCTTGATAGCATCTGAAAGCTAGGCTACCTGAAATATGACTTATTCTATTAAAATAATTCATTGAGGATATTGAATGTTATTTTAAAGACCTCACCAATTTGATAAGAGCTCCCTCCATATAGTTCCTAATAGTGCTAATTCAGTTAAAGACAAATGCTTGACAGGATGGAGGAAGAGGGATAATGTGTGTTGGGGTATTTGTTGTTTCATTGCGGAGTTGTTATTCTTTGTCCATGATAACTTGATATGCTCACACAGCACAGATATTCAAACAGTATTCATTTGAGCTGATATCTATAAATCACTCATTTTTCACCATGGGGTTCTGGCTTAGGTTGCGAGAAAGCAATCCTTCAGAACAGATGAAACTGTCAAAAGTCTGGGAAAAATATTTTGACAGTGTTTTAATAATATTATGACAGGAAAAACAGTAATAAAACCAAATGCTATATGCTTGGATGCTCATGTTGTAGAATTGTGTAATAATTATAAGAAGGGTTTAAGTAGGCACTATTAGTGGATTATTAGCTCACTGCACTCAAAACAGCTGTTTCTCTGCAACCCAAATTATATTAATAATAGAAAAACACAATCACCTTAATCATTTCAATATGTTCATATAAGCAAACTGGAATGACTGACCTTGCCCCTTAAAAATGTTCATTATATATACTCAGTACATCTGGTGTAAACAGATGTACTGAGACACACTGTGTCCAAGCGGCACATCTGGTGGCAAATTAGTCAAAATAAAGTTGTTCATGTGGGGTTGAGGTCAAGGTTCTGTGCAGGCCATCTGAGTTCTTCCAAAGCAACCTTGGCAAACCATGCCTTCATGGACCTCACTTTGGGCTCAGAGGCATATTGTCATGCTGGAACAGATTTGGGCCCCTTTGTTCCAGTGAAGGGAAATCTTAATGCTGCAGCATACAAAGACATTCTAGACAATCATGTGCCTCAAACTTTGTGGCAAAATATTTAGGGAAGGCCCACATATGGGGGTCATGGTCAGGCATCCACATACTTTTGGCCATACAGTGTACTGTACACCATTCACCACTATAATGATAAAATAACAAAAAGATACATATAGACAGAAGAATTCATTAAAAGTGGGTCACATTTTGTAATATTTTAATATTATGTCCAGAAAACATTGTCATAAAGAATAAAATTCCAGTCTCTGTGGTGGCCAAGCATCGACCAATCAGAAGAAGGAGGCACCTCCATTTGCCTGTCAATCATGTTGCCTATTCAGTAAGCTTTTACACACGACCTTGCACTAGTAGGTATGTGTTTTGGGGGACTGTTAAACTGTAGAGTATTTTTGAAATTATTTGAGTATTAAAATAGCTAACTGTTGGCTGTGGACCCACCACAACCCTGACCAGGATAAAGTGGTCACTGATGACAGATGAATGAAAGAATGAATGAATAGTTAGATTAAAAATGTTAAAAGCCTGTCTGTTTCAGCTTAGCAGTTTTCATCTGCTCTCTATGAGGTACTGAAGACCACGGCCCTGTGGTGAGATCGGAAAATGAGAACGAGGGATGAGATCATCCCTGTAACAGGGAACACACACTGTTTGCTGAAGGACAGAGTGCACAGTTTCTTTCCTTTTGCGTCCTCTAGCCAGCCTTCCGCTGATCTCTATAATCCCCTTTTCAGCTTCCTCTTTCCTCACCCCTGTTCCACTGCTCTGGTATCTATGAAGTGTGAGGTGTCTCTTTTTGGTGGAGTTTTACTTGTTGGCATGGACTTGCAACTGTACTGTAATAAGTGATTTGAATTTCCAGAATATCTGACAGCATAGCATTTGATAATTTGTCATGCACGTGGATAGAACAGGAAGAGTTGTTAGGTAAATAACTTATCTCTGTGTTTTATTTCTTAAACATTGTAGTTATGTTTTATGATTGTTCTGAATGTGACATTTGGATGAAAAATATGCAGTCATTAATGTCTGATTCAAAGGCAAGGGTTATACTGTAGGTATTTGTTGCTTTACCTTTTGCCTTGTACCTCCGCCAACAATTTACATCTTTTCAACATATTTCCCCCTTTCCCCCTCCTTAATCTCTCTCTCTCTCTCTCTCTCTCTCGATCATATTTAAGCACTTTTGCTCAACAAATGTGACAAGAATTCCAAGTTCAATAAGCTGCTCCCATCTGATTTGCAATTTGTCATGCACATGGCTTGTTTCAGAACTTTCATGTGCTGTGGCTTGTTATATTGTTACATAAACCTTGGGTACAATAAGTGCAAAATAAAGTAAAGAATAAAATGTGGATAAGGTACAAATGTTCACATTCTAATTATCTTTTATGTATTGCTTTGTTTTGTGTGGCTTGTTGTCTTGCCACCCTGCCATAGCTTAACATTTGTGAATTTATGGTTTAGAGGAAAAGCATGCTGAGGCTATAACTCACTGGGTAAGACAACGCATCTTATTAACATTAACAACACATCAAGAGTAATTGAATACACACAGCATTTTTCTCATTCTTTTTGATGTTAGACCCTACATTTGGGAAACTATAACTTTACTTTTAGCCAAGATTTTGTGTTTTTGGGTAGTTTGTTATGATCTGGATTAAAACTGAATTGGACTTGTACAGACTTCTTTGGTTCTATAATACTACAGGCTATGCAAAAAAAAGCACTACACTAAACAAAAATGATAAAATGTAATATGTCCAGTCCAAAGAATATCCCCAAAATGGAAACAACTATCAGTGCTCACATAAAAACAGTGTAACTCTTTCCTATTTTCACATACAGCCATGTGTTCTGTTCCCTCAGCCCAATGTAGCGAGACCAGTCTCTCATTCTTTCATTATGCCAGCCTCTTTTAATGCTGTGCGTGAGCCGAGCACGGCTCCAGGGCTCCAGAGTGGAGGAACACGAGGTCCTGGCTGGCCTGATCGGCTCTTTACTGCTGCCTTTGGCTGCCAGCCCCGGCCTTCATTAGGCTCGATCTCCAAATCCGCATTATTAATGAATGGAGACGTTCGGGGGCGTGAGCTGCTCATTCTGTAAATGGCATTTCTGTTGTCCTGCCATGGGGCAAAGCTTATGGCTAATGCTTTGCACCATCCTTCTAATGGACCAGCAATGGGTGCCAGCTACCACATCAACATTTTAAACAGGACTCTTTCCATGCTGATTGGCCAGTATATCATAGAAAGACTGCAGGGCTTTTGATATTTTTATGCACTTTGGTCTTCATGTACTTCTGTGTCCTCTTATACTGTTGTGGAAACTTATTACTTTGATATTTATAAACCCATATGACTGGCTTTTATTGTGTGCATTCAGTTATTGGTAACTCAGTGGTTTGGAATGCCCGTTAGCATTGGTGTTACACCTGTAGATTTCTTATGCTCATAATATAGCTCATATTATTGATCAGACATTGTGGTTTAATTTGGCCTTTCTGTTGGCTTGGACTTGCTGGAGCAAGAGAAAATCTTTGGTATATCAATAACAGGAAACAGCAGGGAGGAAAATAATGGAGCATTTCAGAGCCCTGCAGGCAGCAGAGTTACTGAGAGGGAAACTTTGGTTAAGACAGGGCTCTGTGTGTGTGTGTGTGTGTGTGTGTGTGTGTGGCTGTATATGTATATGGGTGTGCATGTCTATATGTGTTTATTCTTGTGTGTGTGTGTGTGTGTGTGTTCCTTCTTTCCTTGTGCCTGGTGCTGATTAGACGGGTGTAGGCTAAGTTAACCTCAAGTTGTTTATCAGTTTTAAAAGTTTCCTAAAAACATCAAGGCCTGCCACTTTTCACAGGTTACTGTGATGTGGTGAGGATGCTCAGTACTTAATAAAGGAATAACAGCCTTAGATGAGCTGTAGATATACATTCGGAGGTGTTTGTATGTGTGTGTATATGTAAGTGTTTACTTGCAGCCATCACTAGGGTTTCCACACAAACAAGCAGACAGTCATCTGTGCACTTACTGACCTGTATGAAGATACTATTTGATCTCATGCATACACACACATGAATACACTCATGTTCACATTTACACAGGTACACAAGAAATCTTCTACAGACCATAGCCTGGTACGTCAGTCCCAGCACACACACACACACACACACCTCACTTACCATCCTTGTGAGGACTTTCTAATGACAAAAATGTTATGCTACACATAAATCTAACCCTAACCTCTGTGTCCAAAATGAAAACTATTTTATTTTATTTTATTTTATTCTTTAAATAAATTTGCAGTTTTGGTAAAAATGCATTCTTCCTTGTGGGGACCAGCTAAATGTACTCACAAGTTAAGAAAGTCAAAACTGTGAGATATTTGTATCCTTCCTACAAGCCTTTTAAATACAAACACATTCACGATTGCTGCATTTTATGTGCATTTGATCACTTCTTGAAACGTGGCATATTTGAAAAGCCAAAGCTTAACTCCACAATGTGAACGTTTGTGGTCCACTGTTTACACACCGTCTGTTTACTTGTTTGTGTTCTGTAGCATTTTTAATCTGCCTCTGGAGTACATGTTGAAGCCCTGCCTCTCTCATTAACATGCAGAGATAGAGCTGTGATAGCCAATTACATTCATCTTGTCATGCTGCTTCGCCACTGAGGCTCGTTAATGTTTTATAGCAACAATCACACACATAAACAAGAACACAGAGTTGCGTGCACACACGCATATACACCCACATGCTGTGTTTTTTCTCTACTCAAATATACAAATACCATTTTGCCTGACATTACCTCCCCTTCCGAAGCAGCCAATTCTGGGTCAGCTCAACATAGCCATAAAAGAAAATGGGCTCACAAAAAGTGCTGGGAGAATTTCTGCTGGGGATTGCTCTGCACCAAGTTTCTGCAGCTCAGAATACAAATCTGCTGTTTTGCTTTCACAAAGCAAATTCTTCGCCTCTGAAAGCTGCCTCCTCCCAAAAGGCTGGGATGCGAAAGGTGACGGCTGGGGGGGATTTGCTGACCTGATACCAGTTTTCCAGTTTACAGATAAACGCTGAATTAGCTCACAGACTGAAAATAATTAAAGCTCTGGGCAATTCAGATTGCTGCATAATTAATGCCAAAGTGCTATGAGAGGCATGATGGAGAGGTAAGATCTCCTCAGTGCATTATCTGCATCAGCAGATCTGATGCTAAAAATCTGAGTCAACACAGAGAGCGGAGGATGGAGGGGTGGCGGGAATTAACGTTTCTGTTTTGTTGGTATAATGCTTTTGTCATGTTTTTTTTTTTTGCCACAAAGTTTTTAAGATTAAGTTTGTGATGCTACTTTATTTTCAAATATTATAGACTAAACACTTCCAAAGATAAAGTAGATATTGTGTTGTAGTTCATGCACATAATTCCTACATTTTGTTTGCATTGGATCCTTTGTTTCAGGAGCAATAATTTCAAGTTAATTGATCTGGAATTTAAAAAGGTGCAGAGAGAAATTTGGTTTGCATAATTTGCAGATCATTATCACAATGTTTCCTTTGAAGCATTTAAAAGTGAAGATAACTGATAAATTGGGACAAAGGTGCACAACTGACTCCACTTTTTTTTCAGCTTTTCAGCAAGAATCTGCTTTATTTTGATTGGAGCTTGAAATTGAATTATTTAAAATGTGCACATACCGTCTCTGAATTTGCTTACAGTCTTCCAGGGTCACATGCATCAAAAATAAATGTAACAAAGTATGTACCAAACTATGTACTATGTACTTTAAAAGTACTATGATTTAATTATACTCAAAAAAAGTATCATTACAGCAAACCATGCACTGTAAATATAAACCTGCATATATAAACACCCACTTTTATGTGTTTTGGTGTTTTGGAGTGATTGTGGTGTTGCAAAAAAGACCCTCATCATGAATGTTGAGACGATAACATTTAAACCATGCTAGGGAGCTGACAATACTGTTGATGATTAGCATAATTTTAAACTTCTGGAGCCTCCTTCCCTCCCATCTCCCTAAAGGGCCAGAGAGGAAGCAGGTGGCTTTCATCTAAAATAGCCCTATAGAGCTCCACACTAAGAATCTGTCAGGGAATGTGTATCTCTTTAATCTAGGTTTTATTGTGTCACATAATCTAGGTCACATAAGGCAGTGGTTCTTAAAGAGTAAATGAAGCATAGCATGGTGTAACTAACAACCAAACTTTATCAAAATTATATTCATTCCAATTATTGTTGATTGCCTATTAGCCCATTTGACTGGTCACTTGAATTAAATTGGTTTAATCCAACCCTCAATAACTCAAAAAAAAAAAAAGGCCCACAAGTAATGTCAATGTCATCTAATATCGTTCTGTTCAGGAAAGGAATAAAATGCTCAGGAAGTTCAAAAAAAGAAGAATTTTTTTTTTTACACATTTATACAATGTTCAATGTTTAAATAAATGTTTATTTCTTAAATATTAAATAATTAAACAATGTTCATTAAAAACTGATGAAGGGTTCATGGAATTTATTTTACAGTTAAAGCTGCATAATGTTTGAGTACCCCTGATATAACAGCATTTGCTTTGATTTGATTTTTTTTTTTAAAAAAAGATAAGATCTGAGTATCCACATATTCAGTAATTCTCAGCAAAACAAATAACATCTCTTTATTGATTTTGATTGTACACATAAAACCTTACCTCTATCAGATATCGACACCATACTATTTTGACTGTAATTCAAAAACTCCAAAAAGATAGTGTTCTATCTGCAAAGTTTTCAGTATATATATTTCAGTCATCTTAAACTTTCCATTCTCTTAGAGCTCTCACACACTGAAGCCTATTATAAAAACCCTACACCACACACATACAGCATATCAACTACTGTTTTAATAAAGCATGCTATCAGGGACAGAAGAGAGAGAGAGAGAGAGAGAGAGAGAGAAAAATTTTCAGGAAATGAAATCTGATGTGAGGTTGGGTTGGAAGTTATAGAAACATATATCAAACATTTATCTCTCTCTGTGTCAGACACACATAGTGCAGTGTTGGTTGTGTGTGGCTGTATTTTGTAAATGAAGTTTAATACCTTTTTGATAAGTTACAGCCAATATTTTAGTAACAGTAAGCACTTTTAGGGATTATGATTTTGATCTCACTAGTATGAAGGTAAGATTGCACAAGATGGTAAATGTTAAAGTGTTGCATTTTGTTTATGCTGTATATTGACCAACACAGTCCTAACAGAAACATGTCCTTCTCTCGCATGGTGCTGAGGGCAGCCATCAGACAGACAGGCTGCTGTGAGTCTTTTCACCGCAGGCCATTTCATAATACACCTAATGAAGAGTGTGTGCTGAATATATTAGCACTGGACAGGGTACCATCTGTTTCACCAAGGTTACAGCACACTTCCACCCATAGAGAGCAGAGCAATGTATCTGATCTTTCCATCACATGGGGGTTTAACTAAACTAATATACACCTAATGTACCTGGGAGACTCACTAGACACACCGTGATGTGCAGTTATTCGCCACCTTCAGGCAGGTGCAGATCCTCAAGGTAGAGTTGGCTAGTAGTTGAGTTTCATTTACTTTCTCTTTATTTAACTTCTGCTTTAGTTCTGTTTACACCTGACTGACTTCAATCTTGACTCCACATCTTATCAACATTGTTGTAAATATCTCATTGCTCTCGCTCTTTCTCTCTATCTTTCTCTCTTTGTCTGCCACCCACTGAGAGCCAGATGACTCTCATCAGCTCTTCTATAATCACCTTAGCCTGACTCAGAGTGGGTGAAATTAGATTCCTGTATTAATTATAATATAACACCATAAGCCCCCTGCCTGGGCTGGAGACACCGCCCTCGCTCAGGTTGCCAGATTGAGACCCCCTGATGAGGGAGAAAATACGATTTAGAGAGTGCTCCTTCACCCCCACCCCTCTGTTCCCCTCCCACTGAGCACCAGAAAAGCGATACAATATCGCTCACAGACACAGAGGGGGTGCTTGCCCTATTTGCTGGGTCGGGATTAGTTTCTACCACCTGAATTTTGACTAGTCTCGTAAATTGAGTCACAGAGCATCGGGTACGAAAGAGAAATGGAAATATATGTGCTTGCCCAAACCAGCCCTAACTGGTTTAAGATTAATTCTTCTACAGTCCTCTAAAGCTGTAGGAGCATAATTGCATGCACATTATCCGTGTGAGGTAAAGCGGAATTGGTACTTTGACAGTTTGTGGATTTTAAAAACTGCAGCTTGTTCCATCATTATGAACCTTCCTCTGGGACAGGAGGTTCATTTAGCTATGTTTATTCCACTCGTAAATAGGGGTGATATGTTGAACTCAACAGCAATCTTTTTTGATAGCTTTTTGCATTAGAGCTCAATGTAAATCTCAATAGTCCAAAAACATACATTACTTACATTACCTTACATTACTAATCTATTACTTGTTTACACTTGAAATTCTACTTGTGGAGGTTTACATAATTTTACAGGGCAATTAACAATTGCTGTAGTGTTCGTATAAAGTGTTAGTAAATTAAAGTCAACATCTTTAAACTAATCACCTTAATCACTTAATGCAATTCAGTATTAAATACATATCAAGAAATATTAGCATATCTTCCCTCGCTGTTAAATTAATGGCTCTTGCCCGACTTACAGTATGAGTCTGCTGTAGAGAAAATGCACTCTGATAGTGTAGATGTGTGGACACACAGGATTTGCATTTGCAAATCTGATAACATCAGCAAAATGTCACTCTTTCCTACCAGCATAGTAGATTGGATCTCTTGAAGTTGGCAGTGCCAAGCCAGTGTATATCAGTAGAGCTGCAATTCTTTTTTTTTCTTTGCATTTGCTCCAGGGGATGTAATCTTATCTAACTGATTTGCCAGGATACTTCTCTTCCACAAATAGTTCCTGTAAAACAAGGGGCTTGGACTTCCTTTGAAATGGAAAATCCTGAGACAGTAAAACAGGAAACATGTTTATGATTATTAAGACCACATTTTAAGCATTATGTACAATAAAGCATAAAAGTATGTATGCACTGGGATTTTAAATGGCAAGTCCTCATTGCTCTTCGTTTCCATCTCCTGCTCCTCCAATTCTTCATCTTCTTGAACCAGTTTCCCTGAATGTAAAATTAGGAAGACTCGAGGCAGTTCAGATGAACTGAACTGAATGTATACTGAATGTATACTATACTGAAGCAATCTCAGTGTAGCCTGTCCAGAGAATCTGAATGCAGACTATTTCAAATATTTTTCTGCACTATTCATGAGAATGGTGTATTAAATGTAATAATATTATGTGCACATCTAATTTAATCTAATATATATATATATATATATATATATATATATACACACACACACACACACATTTGGATAATAACATAGCCAACTTGCATAATAACAAGCTGGATAGCATTGTTGTAATATAAACCAGGAAGCTTCAATTGTTTAAAAGAGCTGTAATACATTCATATTAGCTCCCTCCTTTCAATTGATATATGTAATTTTACTGCTCTGGGAAATGAAAGGTGAAGCATCTGCTATGACAGCCTAGCCTGAGCACCGAGAGCTGACCCTACCTTTGACGGGGCTGTAAAAATGAAATAATGTTGTATACATCTGCTGACATATTAGCTGAAATCTAGCCAGGCTGCTGGCATCCAATGTTACATAGACAGTTCATTTACACTACTTTTGTTGCAAAAATCAGAATGAGCCCTCGGTGAAATCTGGCATGTTAGGCCATGCTATGTTTTGCTGGGGTGGGACTAAGTAGAGAACATCTCTGGTGTTTCTTCTATGCAATAATAATGAGTGTAGTTATTAGCACACAGTACACTGTGTTTCCAAATGTACTAAGTTGCCAGTTTAAGGCATTTCTTTGACCAGAACCAGAATGTATTTCTTTTCCAAATATACAGAGTACACAGGAATTTAACTTAATAAGGTGACACAGTGTAGTACACTGAACAGTTTTGTCTTCACTAAACACTTTATCCTGGTCAGGGTTGCATTGGACAGCAATGCTACCCCTTGTGCCTCCAGCCACCCTATATACACAGTATATATAATTCTTTATAAAATATTGTATTTTCTTTCTCAAGCAGCACATGAATATAATATAGTGTTGAATAGCATTGAGTAGTTATGTGCAGATAGTGCAACAGTGAGGAATCTATTTATGTAGCTCTTTTCCCTGGTTATTTTAGTATTAATTGTTGGGGGATTTTCATTGCATCTAATGACCCAGAAATCCTGATGCTCACAGTCCCCCTCATACTCACTCACTCCATGTCTCCATCTCTTTTCCTCTCTATCTGACACCTTTGCTTGTCTTTGGTGACCTGTTATATTGTTTCCATGCACATAAGTTAAACACTATTAAACTGGATGCATTGTTCCTGCTGTTCTGTCCAACATGTCTTTCTCTCTGTACTGTGTCATAATAAAATTAACTACTTAACAGCTCTGTTTGTATTAGACATGGTCAGTAACTTTTTTTTTTTTAGTTAACTCAAATTTGGTTCATTAGTGTGCAAGCACATTTTTTTTTTCTGTTGGATGAATATCTTTTTCTTTGACTGAATTTCTACTAAGGGGGGCATGCTGGTGTAGCATAGCTGCTTCACAGCTCCATGGTCCCCACATCAGTCCTGAGCTCTGGTTACTGTCTGTGCACAGTTTTTATATGCTCTTCCTGAGTCTGCGTGGATTTCCTCCAAGTTCTCTAGTTTCTCCCAAAAACAGGATAAAGCAGTTATTGAAGATGTCTTGAATGAGTGAACTCATATTATGAGTATTCTTACACAAGTTCATATTATGAACTCATAAAAATGAATGAACATAAATTATACTGATATTGTACATTTTCATTCATAGAGTAACAAGTGGAAGGCTTATGAGTTACGCTCTTTATTGACGTGTGATTATTGCTGTAGTCACCGACCAACAACTCGCAAACTTCCACTGTAAACACTGATCAGGTGTAGACTGTGCAGGAAGGTGGATCTCTATATAATAATTAGCTATCACTGCAGTAACCCTGCAAGAACTAAGCACAGGTTTTGATAAAACTAAAGGAAAAGTTCTCATCTGGAGATATTTTACATCATTCTACTTTATGAGATTCTAATGGAGAAGCATTGCATTGCCTGTTGTGGATAGAAATTGAGTGTGTGTGTGCCAGAACTGCAGTTTTGTTTATTTAAGAGCTGTCATCACTGAGAACACACATCATCTGCAGTCTGTTTCATTTCACTGCACCATTCTGAACCAATTTACATTTGATGGTCTGCATGGAACCACTATCATTCCTAATGGTCTTACACTATATATATTGTGCCAATGTGTGGATTAGTCATTGTTGACACACAACAAAATGGTCAAAATGGTGGCATAAACATACTGATTTCTGATAGCTCTTGTGGCTGTACAGTGGTTTAAGCTCTATTAAATCATACTTGAAATAGATATGTTTAGACAGATGTCTCTACCACTCTTTCATTGATTGACTGACTGATTGCCTGGAAATCTGTATACCACCTAAATAAAATAGTTGTAAAATGTAGAAATATTGCTGTTAGCGTAGTTTGTGAATAAGCTGTATGTTAGATGATCTATCCTGTGATTCTCTGAACAGTAAAATTTGTATTAGACAATTGTGAATATAAAAAACCTTCATGCTTTAACTAATGTACAGTATATACTTCATATGAATTGATATTTTATATTTTATCTGCAAATTGAAAAAAGTTGTGAAAAGCTGTTCATTGTGCTTTTTGGGTTGATCCTTGACCTACCCTATTTTTCAATCTAAGGAATGTACATCAGGTTTTGAGAAATGTATTTGATATTATCTGCTGCATGTAACAAATGTATGTTACACTATGCTTCTGCAAATGGCACAGATTTCTTCCTGTCTGACAGCCAAAATGCACTCCGAGCAATTCACTGTAAACTCATACTCATGCACCAAATAACTATGCAGGTGTTATTGACACTGACGCTGAGATGGATGTCTGCGAGTATATGGCTAAAGTATAACTAAAGTGTCTTTAGAAATGCTGTATATATGTTTCCCCTTCAAAACAAGAACACAATGGACTTTTGCAAGTGTCTATTTTTATTTATTTATTTATTTATGCCTGGTATGACTCAAATCTTTTTTTTTTTTTTTTTTTTAAATATATTATAAAAGCAGTTTCATACGGCTGCAAATGTGTGGACACATCTGTGTGCGTTTGGCCCAAGAGACCAAACGCAGGACCTGCGTGTGTCTTTAGGCCCAGGGGAGGCCATGCAGAGCCAGCTGCTGTGAGACTAATGTTAGTGAGCTCCACATGCTGGGCTGCATTTCAAAAAGCTCTAGAAAAGAACAAGATGTCTGCTTGAAAGGCCTCCATGGACTAATGACATTATTAATTGGTGAAATGACTGTATGTGTGTTTGTGTCTGCAGGTGTATGTAATGAGAGGATTAATAGGGCTAAAGTCTTGCATGAATCACCCATAATGTTTTACATATTGTCAGCCAGCATAACCTAATATCTTTCAAACAAGCTCCAATTGATAGCTGTACTCAGAGGTCACAGGTTTAAAATGCCAGCACTGTGTGGAGATGGAAAACATGGCTTGTGTCAGATGCCAGTAGGAAATGAGAAGACCTCGGTTACCTGGCCCCTTATTAGCCATACGTCCACAGAACAGGACCTGACATTCAGCTCTGCTCTCAAAAACATGCTTATGGTTAGTTATTATTTCCAAAGGAAATAACTTAGTACCCCCCAGCATGAACCCAGAAACACACACACACACATAGTATATACACACTGAAGTACATGCATTGTTAGTCTCCAAAAGGTACCTATACGTCTTCTGATTTAAAAGCCTTTCTGCACAGACTCACATTAAATCCATTACAATCTCACGATTGAAAATTTGTAAGATGTCCTCCAAGTCAAGGTTAAAATAAGGTGTATAATATCTTATGTTTTCAAATGTATGAAATACAACAAAATCAGCCCATCTTGTCAGATTTTCTAAAAAAAAAATCATTGTAACACTACTAATTATCAGTAAAGGTACAGAGAATTCTAAATTTACCAACTGTAATTGGAACCCTCCTTCAGTTAAAAAAACATATAGTGTGTATTTCTAGAGTATTGTGTATATATTGAATGCAGCTGCTTGTCCAACAGAGCAAGGGTAATTTGTCGGAGGCAGTGGAGGCTCTCTGCTTGTCTCTCAGCAGGCTGATGAAAAACATTAAAGCCCTCTAATGAAAAGAACACTCAGGATGTGCCTTATTATTCCATCAGTCTCACCTAGAGAGCACTGGTATTGCTCTGAACACAAGCACACACACTCAAGTGCTAGAGGTTCCCGTACTTCACAATGTATTCATGCAGCCTGACATTTTCTATCAGAGAAATCATGAATAAGAGGAAGCCAAAGGTGGATGAACATAGAATGACTGAGGTGTGTGTGTGTGTGTCTGTGTGTGTGTGTGAGAGAGACAGTGATTAACTATTGCAGGGTGGTAATGAGTTTGTTTACAGAGCCTGTCTGGTTCACATGAAAGACACATAGGAATGGACCCTCTCACACACAAATACCAGATTCAGCACAACAATGAAACAGGATATAACTCTCAAATAATTATTTTGATATTAGCACATAGGAGATTCATAAAATTTTGCTGTGATGAGATCAGTTGCTCTGTTATAAACTATCTTACCTTTAGGCATTATGATATGAATATTATGTGGCTATGCACTGCAGAGGTCATCATTATTGCAGGCAGTTTTTATGGTGTGTGTGTGTGTTTGGTAGCTGTTTACACTCTCTATCTGGTTGGGATAAGGTGGGTTTTTTGGGGGGTACTAGAAGTATTTTTGGCAGTGTGGTTTGAACTCCAGCACAGAATTTTCCAATGTTTACAGCCTTCTTCAAACAACATATACTCTCTCCACCCAGCTTGATTTGAACCAAATAAACAGGCAGTAAGACTGATTATTCAGAGGTTTGGCATTATCATGCCATCAGAAATGTTTCTAAGCCCCTTCAGTTCAGTTGTTTATGCCCGTGGGTGTGTGTGTATGTGTGATGTGTGTGACAGAGAGAGAGAGAGAGAGAGAGAGAGAGAGAGAGTATTTGGGAGTTAGGCCAGTATTGTGGGTGTCTGAGGAGAAATGCTACAACCTACCGCACTCCAGCTGTGGAGGATGTAAATAAGGCCTCTGCTCACTAATCTTCTGTCATATACAAAAGCACATTTTCAAATTATCATGACATTGCATTGTTATTGGGATTCTTACAGGGTTAGAAATAGAAAACCACTGTTTTCTAGTGCCTCCAAATAATGTGCCAGAGACTAAAACACAGTCTTTAGTCTGAACATTTTTAATAAATCTAGAAGAGTGATATTAATCATCATCAGCAACTTTCTGTATATGAGGTCTGCAGTGTGCCATGTCTCTGCGGTGTTGTTCTGTCCTGGGCGTATAGATATAGTAAAATGTGTCATGTTCACTGTGGCTGCAGCGTTCATCAAACTCTGCCATGTGGGCACAGTGCCAGAGCTCAGTCGTCTCCCCTCCGCCCCAGCCATAGTCTCTGAGAAATGGCTGTGATTTGCTCCAGAGAAATACACAACCACCGTGTACATATATAACATCTTATTCTGCTCCAGACAGTCCTGCTCCAGAGAGCTGACCACAGCCACAGATTTATGAAGTGCATTTTGTTTAAATGTGTCGGAAATAATCCAGCAGCCACTGAATTACAGTCAACAGTCAACACCAGCCACCGAGGAGGCTTAGGATATGTTCATGTTTCCTTCGCGTGCTTTTTCAGTCAAATCAAAACATCGGCTAATTATTAAAAAAATACCAGGAACAGAACTTCTCTGATCTTCAGGGTAGGTTACGGGGAAAATATATGAGCTACTTTAGATGTGAAGACAAGCCAGTTTGTACTGAGTCAAATATTTTATAATATTTGCAAATGTAGTAATTAAAGTACAGTAAATTTGAAAAATGTTCCTTCTTATTCTACTGTGCTCAAAGTATTCAGAACCCCAGTAGACACTAGCCTGATAATAATTTTTATGTATTGATAATAGGCATGATAATTGTTGCTTATTATGAACATACAGTATATTTAAATCTTCAACAAGCCATAAAGCTTGTTCTACTTTCCTCACCCTCCACTAGAGGGCAGGATTTTGTTCTTGGTCTCGTCACTGCTATATCACTTATTTCTGAGTAACAGGGATCCTCCTGTCCTGGAAAGTATTGCTGTCTTAATATAAGCATTACAAATTTCACTGCTCAGATTCAAGTACTTTGGCTATTCTAGGTCACTGAATAGTGAATTAATTTTGTTGTTTAAATTTTGTACAGCAGTTATTAAATCAGGGGCATGAATATATAAGCCCAGTGCAAACACAGTCTCTGTGTCTCTCCATACAAAACAGTCTCTTCCCATACAAAAACACAAATTCACTAGTACTTGTGGCAGAAATATATGGGGGACCAAAGGAAACACTTAGTAAGGTTTTGGGCTGCCGCAAACAACCAGAGCAGTTTCAGTGCACCTTGGAAAAAGATCAAAACCTTCCATAGGTGTTCAGCTGGGTTGAGATCTGGTGGCTGTGAAGGCCATAGCTTAAGACTTAAATCAATTTCCTCCTCAGCAAAACATTTGGTGATCCCTCGAGTCATATGGATGGGAACATTGTCATCCTGGAAGAGACTCTCTCTCATCAGCACAGAAATGTTACGTCATAGGATAAAGGTGATCACTCACAATATATTTATATTTGCAGTGATTTGACCCTCTAATGGGACAAGTAGAACCAAATCATGCAGTAAAATGCCCCCACAGAATAACACAACTATCAGGTTTTCATTTAATTTGTCACCCGTCTGTTTATATTGATTAAAAATACAGCATATATAAAATAAGATAAGTGTACATCATGGATGGTTGGCAAACCATGGATGGTTTCTAAAAGGGTTCTGATTGGAACGTTTTGTTCAGGTGGAGACAAAAGTGGAATTTCTTTTTACTTTTTTGGAATAAGGAAGAAAAAAAAAAAAAAGAGAACACTTTACAGTTCCAGATTTAATGTAGCCAGTTATGCCCCTGCTGTGATGACTCTAATGAAATGTTTGATTACTTAGTGATTACATTACATAAATACATTGGTGATATGCCTTTGTAGTAGATTATTATTATTATTATTATTATTATTATTATTATTATTAGTAGTAGTAGTAGTATTGATAGTAATAGTACTAAAAGTTGTAGTGGCTCACAGTTTTGAATGGACTTTGAATCTAAGAAAGCTATGCTCCCAATGGAACTATACTTTTTAATGAGAGAAGTTTTTGATGAGATGATCTCATAGCAATAAGTGAGCAATATCTTTGATCCTCTCAGGGAGTATTCGTAAAAAAAAAAAAGAAAATGATGAGTGGGTGAACTCATCTAGTTTGGTAGGGTCTTTAATGAATAAATCATGTGTGCAGGCCATAACTTAAAGAAATTACCTGAAATGGTTACTATTTCCACATCCACTGAGACCAATTACAGTGAGCTCTGTAGAGAATTGTATAGAAGGGGTACAATCTCAAAACACCCTTACCATGTAGAATTGCCTTCATTCATGAGTCATACAGCGCTGCTGAGGTCATCTGCATTGCCCACTTATAGACTAGTTATGGACCACCTCATATGTGAGAATGCGTCACACATGAGTGACAGACCTGAGCCACTAGATGGTGCTGAATGTAGAGGTTTGGCAGTGATGGAGGGATGAAGGATGGAGGGGGAGGGGAGCACCTCATCACATGGCCCACCTCTCTTCTGATGTGACACCACCTCGTCTGGCTTTATGTTTTCCCTTTTTACAACCCAAAGTTGTAAAACTCATGCACACACACACACACACACACAATCACAGTGCATACACAAAACATACTATTGAAGTATGATACAGCATGTTTAAACCAAAAAGCAATAAAAGTTCATATGCAAAGAAGAGAAAATTTGTGAATAATATGTGTGTGTGTGTGTGTGTGTGTGTACTTGCTAAGACTATAAAACAGCAGGATGTGTATAGCTGTAGGCCCCTCCAATGGGAATGGCCTGGAATGACAGAGAACAATGCTGGGGGCAGTGGAGTCTCAGTTAGCTTAGAGAGACCCCCACCCATACTCTATCCCTCCATTCCTCCCTCCATCTATCCCTCCACCCTGAACCTCTTCCTCTTCCTTTCTCTCCTGTGGTGTTTTTCACACCCACTCCAACCCAGAACAATTGCACAAAGAGCCAAGAGCACACCACTGGGCTTACTGCACAAGGAAGTCAATAACAATGTTGGAAGATGCCAGATGCCAAAAAAAGAGACTATATAAATGACCTAATGTGAAAGTACTGCTACATATGTCTGAAGCATTAAGTAAAAACAAGTAAAAACTGGTGGCTCTGCTATGGTATTGGGGCATTTTGCTGTCACGGTTTGGGTCTACTTAAATTGTAGAGTCATAGCAAATCAATATAAAGTTCTTCTGACTGATCACCTTTATCACATGATGAACATTTCATGCCTGATGGGCGCAATCTCTCCCAGGATGACAACATCTTCATCCACAGGGCCCGAGGACTTACTGATTGGTTTGATGTGTATGAAAATGATGTAATTCAGACGTCAACCTGACTGAACACCTATGCATTAGACAGCGCTCTTCACCACCATCATGAAAAAATACCAGTTGAGGAATATCTTTTGTAAGAATGGTGTTCATCTCCAGTACAGAGACTTGTAGAATCTGAGCCAAGGCATTCTGAAGCTGTTCTGGCAGCTTGCAGTGGCCCAGAACCTTACTAAAATACTTTATGTTGGTTTTTTGCTTTACCTTGTCACTATTCTGTACATTTCTCTGTAATGAAATATTGCATTTTTCATTGCATTTATTGAGAGCCTTTTTTATTGCTGAGAGAAGTGTGTGAAGTCAGACCAGAATAGCTGATGATTTACAGATGTGTGAAACCCTATATAGTTTTAGGTTTGTCGATCATTTGCTTTCACTCCTGAAATGTATTGTACAAGCTACTGATGCACTAAATTTTAAATGGAGACAGTGGATGATGAAAAGGAAATCACTACACATTTGTTCTCTGGCCTGTTTTTGGAGGTCCTAAACAGCTGGACAGAGCCTCGTCCATCAGTGTATGTTTACAGACAGAGGCTGTGTCCTGCTGAGAGAGGAACGGCGGGGACGGGAGAGCCGCCACTGCACTGATGGAGCATCACACTTGACCCAACACATCTTATAATATACATCTCAAACTCATGTCTTCTCCACTCACAATACATTTCAATCTTGCTAAGGTATACTTGTATTCTGTTTAACAGCAACAGTTTTTTTGGTCTGTTTCATTTCTGGATTAAACTTTCATCCTGGCACAATGCACATAAAGCACAAAATACATAATGCTACAAAAAAAAATAATACATTAAAAAAATCCTCATCAAATTTTAATTTTAAAATCCTGGTAAAGAATCTCCATTATAAAGCAATATAAACACCTTAAAATGTCTAGATCAATGTTTGTGTACAATCCCAAAAGGAAGGACAAATTGTCTATAGTGGACTATGCAGGAGGAAGGGTGTGAGACTCCCTCTTAAGTTTGTGGAGAAGTGTCTGGGGGTTGTGTGTTGTCTGGGTTAAATGTTTGTGAACTACACCTCCTGAGCAAGTGGAGGAGATTGTCAGTCTGGACAAACGATGCTTTCTTTCTGCCTCTAGTGTCTCTCTTTTCTTCTGACAGGCATTTACAACCCTGCTATAGCATCATAAACACAGCCACAGGCAAAGCTGTAGCCATCTGCACACTGTGTGTCTGTGTTTGTGTGTGTGTGCGTGTGCGCGCACGTGAGTGTGCTTTGGTTTGAAGGTTTAAAGCTGAAGTAGACCCAGAAACATCTTCCATGCTGCTCTGTTTATTATGTAACTTGTAAACTATGTATGAGAGCGCAATCTCTCGTTTAATAAAGACGAGTGGTAATGTTTCAGGAAACAGTACTGAATATTGAGAATGAGAATGACATGATTATTCCTCCATTATCTATCTATCTATCTATCTATCTATCTATCTATCTATCTATCTATCTATCTATCTATCTATCTATAATTACATAAAGCTATAGACTAATTTTAAAAACTATTTTTCTATTTATTCAATAAGGTGCTTCGAATTAATTTTGAATTGCATGAAATTAATTCATTTGTGAAAATAATTGAAGGTGATGTGGTGTAAACAAGAGGACTCAGTAGAGCTATAGATCCATATATAGCTGCACGTTCAAGTGCAATATAGGTATTAATAAGGGTTTTATTTTTGTAGGCTCCTTGTTGATATCCATAGCAGTGTTTAAAACACAGGAAGGGTGAATGCAGGCAAATCCCTGATCATAAACCAAAAGAGACAGGCTGGGATCAAAACCAGGACACACCAGATACAAGGATCCAGGAAAATAAGGGATTAGACCATGGCTTAGAAATATAGCAAGAATGTACAAGTCTTCAGTGAGCAGTGGGAGAAAAAAGAGCTTAAATTAGTTAGTGGAAATGAGAAACAGGTGCAAATAACCAATCACAAGAAAGAATGAACATTAACAAGAAGAGGAAGACCTTATAAGGAGAGCAGAATGCCTGGCGGTTCAAAAATAGGTGTGCAGAATTTGAAATGCCATAAGGGTCAGAACTAGGTTGAACTTGAAAAGTGATTGAATGAGAAATACGAGTCTTGGTTTGTCTTGGACGGCATCTTGCTTTGAAATATTTCTATGTGTTCTGCTGATTTGGCAACTGAAATTTTTTCATGTCTGAGCAAATGACATAAATACAATTCATGTCTGAGCAAATGACATATGAATCAGAAAAACACATAGAAATTGCATGAGATTGGATATTATTTAGGAAGATGGTGTCTTGACCATGTACTTTTCCCCAAACCTAAGAATTTCCCTAAGTACAGTTTGTGATTGTTTGCCTTGGCCATAGTTGTACAAGTTTTCAAGGAGACATTATTCCCTTTGGGACAGAGACTTCCGCTCTTGGAGTGTTTCCAGTTTATAACTTCCTTCTGGTGCAGACAGTCCATCCACTTGTGTGTCACATACACACATATATATAAGTGCAGATGTCTGAAGACATTAAAGACTTGCCGTCCCAATGCAACTCGGGTAGAGGCCCACTGTCTCCTACCTAACAAACAAAGCAGAGACCACGCTATGTTCATTCTGAAATAAAGCTCATCCCCAGTTTCAGTCTTGCATATGTGAACTACAGGCTGGCCCTGAAATGAGCACCATCTGCTCCAGACTAAAGCTGCATACACCAGGAGAGTCCACTGAAATATCTGAGCATCTCTGTCATAACAACAGATAAAGGATCAGAATGAAAGGCCAAAGGAAAGACTCTGTGAGTCTGTGTGTGTGTGTGTGTGTGTGTGTGTGTGTGTAGGAGTAGTTATATCGTTCAGACAGGGAGAGGGAGTGTAGGTGTGGAGGAAACAGCTGTTCCAGGCTTTAGGCTGTGCCAGGATGGACAGAATTGCACTGCGCTCTCTCTCTCTCTCTCTCTCTCTCTCTCTCTGTTGCTCTGTCTCTATCTGAGCCAGCATCTCCGCTTTTATCTCAAGCTTCTCTCTTTCTTTCTTTCTTTCTTTCTTTCTTTCTTTCTTTCTCTGTCATTAGCAACGAGAGCTGTGTATTTGTAAAAATGTTCACAGCAACAGGAGATAAATCTAGCAGGTTGAGAGGCTCCCTGCATTTAGCACACAGCTCCAAACATTGTAAATAATTTCTTTTATATCTACAATAAAATACTGTGTTCAAATGAGTATAATACTTTACATGTATGGATGCATCAGCCTGTCTGGATTTCTGGAAAAATATTTACAGTACCAGCAGATTATACTGTATCATAAAACCATACTGTATAGCTACAATAATGCTGCTGTGACTATATTGTAATAATATCCAGCTGTAAAAAAAAAAGTATTATTCACTTTACTGTAAAACTAGGCCCCAAACGTCTTACCTAAAGCAGCAGATTAACCTCATTAATCAACCTCATTGATTAAATAAATTGCATAGCTTGGTAATAAACTAACTGAGTTTCTTACCAACTATGCCTAGCTAGGTAGAAAACATTTGCCAGCTAGCCTGGTATTTTAAATATATAACTGATGTAGCTTACTTTCCTGGTATTCAGGAGTGGGACCCAATGATTCTGTCACTGCTGTTCTCATTGTTAATTTCATCAGTTTTCTATTGTGTAATGTTTCATTTTAATAGCTTATGCGGAACTTGATTGTTCATTTTAACAAGTTCATACTGTGAAATTTAATAGCCTATCTTATGTTTCTTCTGAAATGAAATGATTGTGATTAACGATTAATGATTAATGAAATGATGATGTGAAACAAGATTACATTAATACTGATTACATTAATAAACACATTTTTATCAGATTGCTTTGTTAGAGTTTTTGACCCTTTCAAATGTATTTAGATTAGAGTTTAGATTATATTAGACTGTTTTTATTGTCATTCTAGCCATAAACATTTATACAAGTAAACAATTATAAGACGTATATTTAACAATAAAATTTTACAGGAATATACTATTATCAATGTATAGTCCTCTAAAAAATGCAGTTTTGAACTCTGTTTAAAAATAAAGTACAATGTGACATATGTAACATGTAACAGGTACTGTAATGACCTGCCAGGAGATTTACAGATACTGTAAATATACAAGATAATTGTAAATTAATGGCTCATTTAACTGTTGAGCTTGAGAGAGCAGCTGTATGTATACTATATTTGTGTATAACACAGGACTATTCAATTGGCTAATAGTGGGGGCCAAATTAAAACCAGTACCAGGTTTGTTATTGTTTGTTTGTACAATGAAGAAAAATGAAAGCTACTGTATAATTTTAAGAACTGATGCAACTTTTCACTTTATAGTTTCCCACACAATTGTGATTGAAAATAAAGTTTATTTGTTTAATTGCTTAAGTCACATTATGTAATCCTAAATAGATAGAGCCAGGACCAGTTTTAATGCATTAGATTTTCCCTACATAAGCAGCTCATATGGTGTTTAGAAAGACTACACATGCAGCCACTTTACATGCAGCCACTGTTTATTAAAGGTAAATAAAACAATTGTTAATTTTGCACTAAAATTCACCTTCCACATATAAAACCTATCATATACAAAAATATTGTATCTGCAGAATACAGGGCTATTTTGGTCGTTAAGCCAGGTGATATTCCACCACACACACAACCACACCCCTATACACATTACTATTCAGTCTTATTTCTTCGTGTATGTTTATGTGAGTGAGTGTGTGTGGTCCTGCCTCTGTCAATCTCTGTGTAGGGTGTCATAGATGATTGTGTGTGTATCTGCTGCCCACTGATCATGTGAACTGTGAATGATCACAAAACAGCTACACCAGCAATCTTTAACAGTTAAAAGTACTCCTTTAAACCTGCAGGCCTTTAAACCTTCTCCTCAGGCCTAACTACAAATTGCCTGTATTTTGTAATCCAGTGTGTGAGGGATCTGTGCAGCAATCTAAGCCACAAGCCACACACACACACACACACACACACACACACACACAAAAACCTACATATACAACATACATTCAGATACTGGCATCTCATAAGGTATATCAAGTTCCTTCTGCATATGATGTCTTCAATAGTGTAATTCAGGATGTTTTATTCCCACATTTCTTCTATCATCAAACTTTTTAATATTAAACATTTTTAAGTTGTAAAGATTTAGGCAGCATCATTAATCAGCAGAGGAACAGTGAAAGAACAGTGGAAGAACAGCAAAGAAATAGTAGAAGAGTGATAGAGAAGCAAATGAGGAGTGGTGAAGAAACAAGAGAGGAACTGTTGGTGAACAGTTTGAGGAATGGTGGAAAATTAATGGAGAATTAATGGAGTAGCAGTATAAGACTGATGGAGGAAAGCTGGAGAAGTAGTGTATGTTGAGCAGCATTGCTGGTACATAGTAAAGTGCTGAAAGGGGAAGGTCTGCTCAAACAGTTCCCTCTACTCTCACACTGAAAGCAATACGGGTTATAAAGCTCATGGGCTCAAACAGACACCCTGCCAGGGCCTTTGTGGCCTTATAAACATTAAAGTCACCCTGTAAAAGTTTATTAAGTGCTAAAAGGTGCTACAACTTATTCTTTTTTTTTACTGTTTTTATTGTGAATTTTCTCTAGTGGCTAAGAGAATTAATTGACGTGTAATACCTGGTAAAGTGATAACGGGTGTTAATGTGGAATGCAAGCCTGGTTCAGCGCTCAGGTTGGATAGAGTGCAGCTGAGTTTCACTGAAAGCCTACCTTCTCCTTACAGCTCTCCCCTGCTCAACCAGATGCATTTCACTTCTTCACCACACGGGGGCAAAGTAGGTCCAGAAATCCTGCTGTCTGTTTAGATAAAGATTTTTGAGATGATGTTGAGCCATCATTTGTAATGAGTATTCAGATTGTTCAAAGAGCAGAGGGAGAATGCTTGGAAGACCCCCTCTATGTTAGAAATTATAATAATTAGTTACAAAACAACTGACTATCAAAGTGATTCACAAGTGTGTGTGTGCTTGTGTGTGTGTGTGAGTGTGTGTTTGTGCATGTGTGTGTGTGAGTGTGTGTTTCCCTAGAGTGATGTATGTGATGATGAGCATTATGGTGCTCGGTGTCATCTCAGAGGTGAAGGGCTGTGGAAACAGGATTTGAGGATTATAAATAAAGCATCACACATCCCTTATAAACACACACAGTGCTGAGAGGAGCAGGGTGAAGTGTTTCCTGACTGTGTGTTTGAGGCTGTTTGTGTGTGTTTGTGTGCATGTGTATGTGAGAAAGGGAGCCTGTGTGCCCTGTCAGTGGAAGTGGGCAGTGACGTGGCACTTTGCCATTTGCAGTGTGAAACAGCTGCCACAGCACACTATGTGTGTGTGTGTGTGTGTGTGTGTGTGTGGTCAGTGTGGAGTGTGTCAGCATTTAGCAATTTCACCACCTGGGCTGCTGAGGTTAAGAAACTCTGACATTTAATGGGTTTATATTGAAATATTTGAGATTTGCTTAGCGATTCTGGTGCAGTTTTTTTGGTTAATGCTGTATTCTCATTGTTTGTGTGAGAAGTTAGAGGTTGTTTGCCACACTGATGTCACAGGGGGACGTTGTCAGCACAGTTACAAAGGTGTTTAATAGGTGAAAAAAATTCAAGGATCTCAAATCTTAGGGACAACGGCTAGATTTCACTATCAGTACCTAAAAACAAACAGGAAAGAGCTTCTTTTCTCACTTGCCATTTTGTCATTTTTTGTCACTTTTGCCACTCGCCATGTTCAATATCATATTATTGAGAAATCCAACGTACGTATATTGGAGATAAGTGTTGGATTTAAAGTTCCAGAATGCAATACAGCTATATGACATAGTTGTGCTGAGTTACCGCAGAGGCTCACCTTGGCTAGTGATCCACACGTTGACAGGCACAATGGCATTGACTGTATTATTAGCATGAAAGTTGATGCTTTGGAACCTGGTCTGTTTGAGCTGAGTGTACAAATGAAGAGATGAGAGAGCTAGACAGACAAAAGTACTAAAGCACTGCTGCATCAGTCTCTTTAGGTAGAGATGAATACCCACTGGTGTCACTATCAGCAGGTATTCAAAAAGTATTGTGGATAATATAGGAAACCAATGACCATAGTGAAAATAGATCAACCTGTTGATGAAAGAAATCAACTCAATTTAGTTACAAAATAAATCTGGGATGCCACTGAAGATCATATGTCAGTTATAAATATTAATATGCAAGTCATTCAGAGTAGAGTTTTCCTTTAACCATGCAGATATTCAGCCTTTCTAGTGGACAAAACTACAAATGAAACCAAATTAGGGTTACTACTGTGTTCCTTGTTGCACTTAGACAATTTGTGTCTTGTTCTAGTATCTTGCTGTGTTCCTCTTTCCATCGCTTGTGTCTTGATCTTATTAATTTCATACAAATACAACAAATAAGAGCTTATGACAAGTGATAGGTCTGAAAAATTCAGAAACATGCTCACAGCCCAGCAGGAGCAGGTGTGAGTGACTCAGCCAGTCAGAGGCATGTTGCCAGTTTAGCACACTTCCAGATGCTGGAACAAAGTGTGAGCCAGTACACTCACCAGATATCAGCTGTTCAAGCAGAGAGGCACTTAGCCAGCTGTTTGACCAATTATAATCAGGCCATGATACGAAATGCTTTTTTTATTTTTATTTTTTATTGCGACCCCAGTATTATTACCTGCATTCTATTTTAGGGTTTGTCATAATCGCATAGTCAGGACCTTGCTTTTGTCTCACCTGAATACTGCTGCAGTCATCAGTGCATTATGACCCTTACAGGTCACAGGGTTTGACTAACCCTACTAACATCCAGTGAAGTTTTTCAAGGATGGATCTGGATCTGGATATAGGATGGATATTAGTAGTATTCAGTACGGATAGAAGAATATTTCTTAATGCATCAAATGTTCAGGTCTGAAGTGTAGCATACCATTTTTTACAACAGAAATTTCTTAACCTTTCGGCACTAGGGGATATTTTGGCCCATGTCCCATAAGTAATGATCGTGACAACTAACAAGTAGATGTTGACAAGTAATCCTTGATTAAATAGCCTACAAATAGTCAAAGAATTTTGACATTGTTTTGTAATTGACTATTGATTTTCCCTTCTCTTTTAAGTGACAAAAATACATCATCTCATTTAGTAAAGATTTTCTAAATGCCAGGGGCCGTTGAGAGTAATTTTTTGACATGAAGTCACAACATACTTTACTGTGCTTTTCCCACAATTGTGACATTAAGAAAGTTCATTCATAAATTCATCTTCAGGAACTGCTTTATCCTGATCAGGGTTGTGTTGATTCTGGAGCCTATCCCAAGAACACTGTGCACAAGGCAGGAATACCCCCTGATTGGGAAGCCAAGCCAGTGGAGGGCATCATGCACACACATTCACATGCACATTCACAACTAGGGGCACTTTAGAGTCACTAAGAAAGTGTCTTTATTATTTTGATATCATCACCTCATATGAGTTAAAACTCATAACCCGAAAACGATTATTCCATGAGCAACAATATTGTCATAATGTAGGACAACCTTAAATAATAGTGTGCAGGAAATACAAATATAAACTTATGCTATTAGTATTAGAATGTAATCATGTCTGACTCTATCTGTTAAGCCCTTAAACTCCCAGGACCCTTTGGCAGGTTTAAACTTGTAATTTCTCTTTTTGGTTTCACTGTATTTACTAAATACAATAGATATAAAAATTCTACACACCCCTGTTAAAATGGCAGGTTTTTGTGAAGTAAAAGAATGACAGTAAGATAAATCATGTCAGATCTTTTCTCACCTTTAATGTGCAATTGCAAAGTGTACAAATAACAACAGTGAAAAACATTCAGAAACTTTTACAGGGAAAAAAGAAAAATAAAAAAACTTACAACTGACCTAGTTGCATAAGTGTGCACACCCCTAAACTAATACTTTGTTGAAGCACTTTTATTACACCACTCAGTCTTTTGGGGTAAGAGTCTATCAGCATGGCACATGTTGACTTGGCAACATTTTCCTGCTCTTTCCTGCAAAAACATTCTAGACCCATCAAATTGTGAGGGCATCTCATGTGCACAGCTCATTTCAGGTCACCACACAGATTTTTAGTTGGATTCAGCGCTGGGCTCTGGGTAGGCCCAGAGGCCATTGATCTTCTTTTGGTTAAGCCATTCCTTTGTTGATTTAGATGTATGCTTTGGGTCACTGTTGTGCTGAAAGTTGAAATTCCTTTTAATTTTCAGCTTACTAGCAGACACCTGAAGATTTTGCACTAAAATTGACTGTTATTTGTGGCTATTCATTATTTCCTCCAACTTGATAAAAGCCCCAGTTCTGGCTGAAGAAAAGCAGCCCTAAAGCATGATGCTGCCACCACCATGCTTCACCATGGGTATGGTGTTCTTTTGGTGATGTGCTTTTTTTTTTTTTTTTTTCCCTCCCCCACCAAACGTACCTTTTGGAATTATGGAATTATTATACCTTTTGGAATTGGTCTCATCAGACCATAACACATTTTGCCACATGGTTTGGGGTGATTTAGTTGTGCTTGGATGTTTCTTTTTCTGAGAAAGGGCTTCCATCTAGCCACCCTACCCCATAGATCAGACATGTTGCTGTCACATGCAGAGAGTAATCTGTGCTTGTCAGATATTCCTGCAGCACCTTTAATGTTGCTGTAGGTCTCTTGGCAGCCTCCCTGGTAAATATTTGTCTTGTCCTTTTATAAATTTTGGAGGAGTGTCCTGTTCTTGGTAATGTCACTGTGGTGCCTCATTTTCTCCACTTGTTGATGATGGCCTTCACGGTGCTCCATGATACATCTACTGTTCTGGAAATTCTTTTATACCCCTCTTATACCCTGATCGATATCTTTCAACAGGTGATATACTGTACATACTTTGTAAGCTCTTTGCGGACCATGGCTTCAGCAGTAAGAAGAAACCAAGAAGATGGTCTTTATTTGGGGTTAATCAGAATAATTTTATTGGTGACAGCTGTATGATCATTACTTTGAACAAGAGATTCAATGTCACTGATTCATTCTGAACACAGCCACATCCCCAATTATAAAAGGGTGTGCACACTTATGCAACTAGGTTATTGTAACTTTTTTATTTTTCCTATTTTTTCCTAAAATGTTTCTTATTGTTTTTCACTTAATTTTTATATGTTGTAATTTCACATTGAGGGTGGAAAAAGTTCTGACACGATTTATCTTGGTTTCATTTTTTTCATCATAAAATCTTGTATTTTAACAGGGGTGTTTAGACTTTTTATATCCACTGTAATTCATAGTAATTGTATACTGTGCTTTAAGATTAGTTTAAAGGGTTCAGTGAGGGCAGGTTTCATAATGACACATGATGTAAGAAAACTTGCTAGACATACGGAAAGTGCAAACTAGTGATAACACGTCTAACTCACACTTGGCACAGCTATTACAGTAATGACAGCTGCAAGATTCTACACTGTAAATGTGTTACATGGGCGATTTAAGAGCTTAAATGGATATTAAAATACTACTTGTTTATATGGTTGCATACTTAATGATGAAATATTACCCAAATATCTGTATATTACAGTGTATCCTCTTGGTCTGTCTGTTTGCATAGATGTAATGGCAGTAATACATACTGCTGAGATGGCTGTTGACATCATTACTCAGGAGTTGCACAGTTCACATCAATCTTTCCCCCCCACACACACTCCTGAGTTGAGTGAATTTTTCATCTCGGAGTTCATCCAGGGGTCACGCACACACACATGCGCTCTGATATGAGATACGCACAGCAGGTACACTAACGCAACTCTAGGGCCCATTTTTCTTTCTTTCATTCTTGCCATCCATTTTTTTCCCCATACATCTACAGTGCCATCTCAGATTACTCTGTTAAATTCTTCACAGCTGAAGAGCATAGTGTCGGCACAAAAATGGCACCACATTGTTTCATTAAAAGCAGTTCTCAGCAACATGCTGAATCCTGTCAGGTACAAAAACTTATGACTTGTGCCATGAGATTTCACATACAAACATCCAAACCTGTCTTCCCATGAGCAAAGCCTGATGGTAATCGTTTTGGATGCAGAGGTTTATTATATAGTAGAGTATTAAATCTTGGATTGATGCAAAAGTTATTATTTCTTTTACTGGAGAAAACTACAATAAGGTCCCACCATACAAAGGACAGAAGCATACAGGGCATATTTGAAATAACTGAAAATAATTTTATATAATATATGGAGATAATATTGGATTTTTAAAAAAAATTATATTTGATGACCCTACAAAACATTGGTATGTAATTTGTATGAAAATATACTTACCAAAATACAGTAAATGCTTACACCAGAGCTTTTCTATGGCTAGAAATTGTCTGCAGCAACAAACACTTAACAAAGGCAGCATCTTCTGTTGGTGAACCATTCAAAAACAGTGCAGCATCTTCCAAATGCTTCACTGGCACATTTCCACCCAGCAAAAACCATGATTGTTATCACCAGTGTTACTTGTTACTTTGCAATTGTAATTTGTCAAGCTACAAGCAACTGGTATTTTAAAATAGCTATGCTACCTGTCATATCCATCAGAAACAATTCAACACCACAGCACCAGTGGGCCCACTCTTCTTCATTTGTCACAGTCCTTTGGCCCTACATTGTTTACAGGGGCCTGAATGCTGTGACCATCAAACACATGGACCTGCTTCCACTTGTACCTTCAGCTCTTCAGGTGAGAGGAACAAAGATCTTCACAAAATCAGATGTGCATATTTCATACAACCATATTTTCGCATTGACAAGGTGAATGGATGACTGCATTCATAACCATACTGGAACAGTATAAATTATTTGCCATGTCTTATGGACTGGTAAATGCTCCATTCGTTTTTTTTTAAATTTATTTTTATATAAATGAAGTTATTACAAGTTACAAGCAACTTGTAATTGTGTACATAGACAACATTTTGATCTTTTCTCCCTCAGAAGAAAAACATGCCGGCCATTTGCACCAAGTGCTAAAGAAAGTCCTGGATAATCATCTCTTTGTCAAGGTCAAGAAGTGCAAATTTCACCAGTCATCAGTAAAGTTTATGAGGTTTATTTTCTAGATGAAAAGATGGAGATGGATAAGACCAACGTGAAAGCTGTGATATGGCCACAACCTAGTACCAACAAGGAGCTACAAAGATTTATTAGATTTATCAGGAGATTCAGCTCTGTGTCAGCTCCTTTTACCTCCTTTTAAAGGTAAACTGTCTAAAAGGTGAAAGTGGCTCTAGTGGAATAAAGAGGGTGTCCTAGCCTTTCAGAAGCTCAAAAATAATTTTATCAGTGCCCCTATACTCCACCATCCATCACTGCCTTTCATTGTGGAAGTAGATGTATCTGAAATCGGAGTAGGAGCAGTGCTTTTATAATCCTTCCAAGCTGCATCCTTGTGCACACTATGATGTTGGGACCAACTATGATATTGGGAACAGAGAACTCTTGGCCATTAATGCAGCACTTTAGAAATGGAGGCATTGGTTATAGGGAGCTGAGCAACCATTCCTGATTCTTGCCAACAACAGAAGTCTTGGATATGTGAAGTCAGCTAAAAGATTAAATCCTTGTCAAGCTTACTAGACAATGTTCTTCAGCCAGTTGAGGGCACACTAACATACACACCTAGATAAAAAAAACATGAAAGATGATACTCTGCCCCTGTTACATAAATCATCCTTCCACAATCCTGCATTGTACCTTCAACTGGATGGGAGATAAAGGACGACATCTTGAGGACACAACAGGATGAACCCACGCCACTAGAATGGCCCTCTGGAAATACCTCTGTTCCTCATGCCATGAGAGTACAACTCACATAGTGGGTTCACTCATTGCTCAAGACTGGGAATCATGGAATTCAATGCACCATAAAGCTGGTAGAAAATTCTGGTGGCCTTCTTTTCCAGAGAACTCAACATGCCAAAGCCTGTCCAGTCTGTGCACAATCTACTGTCCATTCTGTGCACAACCTATCTACAGGCCTGCTGGAACTCCTGCCCTTTCCACATCATCCATGGTCACACATCTCTATGGATTACATGCCAGATCCTTGTTTCTCCTTATTTTATTTTATAAAATTTTATATTTTTTTAATTATTGATCACTTTTCCAAGTCCTGTCATATAATCCACCAGCCAAATGTCCCTACAGCTGTGGAAATAGCCAAGATTATCTTCAGCGAGGTCTTCAGACACTACAGGTCTTCCAGAAGACATTGCGTCAGATAGAGGAGTCCAGTTCACTTCAAGGGTTTGGAAAATATTTTGGCAGCAACTAAACATTGATTCCCATTGCAATGGCCAGGCTGAACATCCAAACAAAGGTTGGAAGATTCTTAAGGTCCTACTGCAGCAGCAACTAGCATGAATGGAGTTATTATCTCCCATGGGCAAAGTATGCCCAGAGCTCACTGACTCACTCATTCACTGAAGTAGCACATTTCCAATGTGTCCTTGGTTACCAACCACCCCTGTTTCTGTGGACCGGAGAACCCACAGAACTGTTGACAAATTGATGAAGAGAAGTGAGCAGACCTGCAGGGTGACTCTTGCTAATCTCCTAGGAGAAATAACTCAGCACAAGATCCAGGTAAAAACAAGGGCACAGTTTGGTTTGGTTCTCCACCTGAAACCTGAAGCCCACGCTATCTTTATGAAAATTAAGTCCCTGCTTCATAGGTCCTTTTAAAGTTTTCAAGATAAATCAATCCTGTTTTGTACTAGAATTGCTACTGTATATAGAATTGCTCCCTCTTTTCATATGTCATTACTAAAACCTGTATTGCCATCTTGTATTACCCATAGCCAGGTGACCCGAACTGGACCACCACCATTAAAGGAGATTGAGGGAGGTCCAGCGTACCTCGTCCAACTTCCGTAGAGCTGGATTGATTGGAAGGGCTACAGTCCCAAGGAGATCTCATGGGTTCCTATACATATATATATATATACTGTATATATTTTACCGCTTTGGCTCTTGATAATCTGTAGATTTTGCATATGACCGTGGACTGTGTTTGTTCTGTTAATAATCCTCATGCATCATGGATCCCCACACATTTCCAGAGTCCTGAGTGTTACACACTTTTTTAATAAAATAGATAGCTACACTACAAGCTACTAAGAAAAAGTAGCTAAATACACTGTCACACTGAGGAAAACCAACTGTGGAAAGTTCATTTTATTGTGCGTCTACTTTATTCCATAAAATTAAAATTTACATGCCTTGTACAGGGCTTGCCATAACAGAGATTTTGCTTATCTATTTATAAACAAGTCTTGTAAGTAAGGAGCAGTAAACATTACTTAACTGTAAAACAATAATTTAAAAAAAGCAAAGCTTTCTGTTCAATGTGATTCTGGAAATCTGACTAGCTAGTTAATATTAACAGGCATACAGTAGCCTATATAAAAATTAATTAAATAGCTTGGTTTGGGTGTTTGCTGTAATCTGAATAATTATGCTTGTCACCACTGTTGTTATTTCATATTTTTTGATGTTAGCTATTATGCTAAACCATACCTGAAGTCAGTTGTCATGCTCTGTTGACAGCATTACCTATTTCTTAATTCACTACTTTATCACATTAATTCAACGAGAATACTCCTATAAGCACCTATAATACTATCACTACTGATCATCCTCTTAACTTAACTATCTAGGTAATCAACAACAATAACAACAAAGATAACAAGCTACCCAATTTTATATGTGTCCTAAAAACTGTGCTATCAAGCTCATAAACATTGATAAATTTGGTCATACATGTTTGATTAAGTAATCTTGTTTATGTTAGTCTTGTTCTCATCACTAGAATAATCAATCCTGTGTATCTGTAGTGTGATCCTGTTATTCTCCAGACAGGTCCATGCAAGCTGAGTTGAGAATTGTACCCTGATTAGAACTGGATTTGGAGCCTGAGGGATCCAAATAGTATATACTTACAGTAGCAGTTCTTCTTTTAGCTGCTCCCATTAGGGGTCTCCACAAGTGAATCACTGGTATGCATAGCTGATTTGGCACAGTTTTATTCCGGGTGCATTTCCTGATGCAACCCTCCCCAATTTTATCCTGGCTTGGGACCGGCACTGGGAGTGCACTGTCATGTGCAACCCCAGTGGCTGGGGTTGGTTCCCTGGCCAGAACCAATAGTCCTCCAGGGACCTAAAATTTGTTGTTTAGTAATATGTTAAAAAAACAGGATTTTTTGCAGACTAGTAGTGAGGGTTGGGAAGGACACCTGGAATCATCTATTCACTGGAATTCCAACACTTCCAAGTAGCACTACTGATATCATATCCCCTTTACATTGTATATTTTTGGATTTTTAAAATACAAAATATTGTATTTCATTTAAGAAATAAAACACAATGGGTTGTGCTGTTATAGGAAAATCATCCACAATGGGGTGGTGTGATGCTGTTACCACTCCAAAGTTGATTATTGTCCTATAACAGCACATTCCAAAGTGTTTTATTTCCCTTATAACAAGGGGTGGAAAGTAACAAACTACATGTAAACTTGTTAAAGTTCTTGAGTATATGTACTCACTGTGACAGTACTTTTTAAAATATTCAAAATATTTTAAAATATTCAACTTGATCACCACTGCAGATAAAAAATGTATTTAACCCTGGAAGACTGAAAGCCAATTAAAAGACAGTATGTGCAAATTTTAAAGAATTCAATTTTGAAATTTTCAGACCCAATCATTCAGCAGCGGAAATGTCTGAGACAGTGGAGACAGATGAGAATCCCTGGCCCAATCAGGCCAAAATATCCACCCTACAGAAACATGTACAGATAATCCATTAGCTAGCTGAGTGAGCTAGACTAGTATTGAGATCTTTTACAGTATGAATGCTCTGTATTAAACTTACTTGTTCTGATAATATACATAACATTCAGAATAATGTGTAAAGGGCATTTTTAGTAGATGGCTAACTATGTAGATAGAAACATGGATGAATTAAAATGAGCTAGCTAGCTAACAAACCTAGCAAGCTCTTAAAACCCCAACAGCATTTGGCTAGCCAGCCAACATTACCTTACTTTATACATTGCTGATAATTGAGGTGGTGTTCACTTCAAAGTAGCTCACATGGTTGGTTAACATAATTGTTCAAAAATGTATTTCTCAGATATAGAACATTTTCGATTGGTTGTGTTAATTGTAGACATGCAAAAATAGTCATTTGAAAAATAATTATTCACCAGATGACTTATTTACTCTTACTTGAGTAATTTTACTGATCACTAGTTTTACTCGAGTGAATTATTACTACAGTTTTACTTATCAGTGTTTGTACTCTTATAACTGCTTATAACACAACAATTTGTCAATGATTACATTTTTAAAAAATTTATTAATGAATGACATATCTTAATTTTTAACCATTTATATGTATGTTTCATGTGGTGGAATATCTATGAAACAAGTTACTTCCTATCACTTACATTATAGCTGCTATGAACAGTTGTTTCCTCACCAGCCTCTCTTTTTTCCCCTCTGTCTTGAAGTTAAAAAAGAGGCTTGTCATGTTACAGAGAAATCAGAAAATGCATAGTCCTCTGTTCTGAAGACTCTCCCATTCTGGAAAACTTACCGACTGTTACAAAGTGCTGACACCTTCCATTCTCCTAAATATATTAACAATTAGATGTTTTTCATCTACAACCAGAACTACAGTTTTGCCACAGCTGTGGTCACAGCACATTAAAGAAACAGAAAGAAAAACTTCTCTACTAATAACAGTATGTGTGTGTGTGTGTGTATGTGTGTGGATTTAGGTGTATTTATCATCAGCTTTCTAACAGCTACCAGATGTACCTTCCATTGACAAAATTATTAATGCAGCTAATTAATGATATGTCTACACTTCAATGTAAGCCTAACCCTAACCTCAGTAACACTCACACACACACACACACACACACACACACACACACACACACACACACACAGCCCAATAAACTGAATCTCAAAAGCAGAGATAATATGAACAAAAACTAGAAATAAACATACCACAGTCTGACATTCAAATTCAAGAATGAGTAATGAGTATGTGTGTGTGCATCCTCCACTCAGATCAGGTAGAGGGAGGATTTTCTGACCCTGCTGTGAACTTGCTCACTGATCAGAGGTCATCTTAAAGGTCAAAGTGCAGAATTCATGCTGGCCACATGTAATAGTCAGACTTAAGCTAACTAGAAAGGGAGGACCATGGCTCAGACTGCCTGCTGTTGCCTTACTCTCATCATTCTTTAGAGTACAGACAACTGTGCTGTTGATGTCATCTGTAGGCAGTAACACTAGTAAATTGCTTTTTTTTTTATTAATCTGCAGTGCTATTACTTACACATAACTATACTCTGAAGTTTTGTCCCTTCCTAGACTAATGGCATAATTATTATATTTAAAATGAGAGCATTATATATATATATATATATATATATATATATATATATATGTATATATATATATATATATATATATATATATATATA
>CM075007.1:17012952-17033118 GCA_037576675.1 Pangasius sanitwongsei | reverse complement strand
TTATATATATATATATATATATATATATATATATATATATGTATATATATATATATATATATATATATATATATATATAGTACATGAGAATTATCCTATATGTTTGTTGAGTGTTTATTCTCTCTGTGTTGTAGGTGTTAAACCCATATCAGGTTTTCCAGAGGTCCAGCAGTCTGTTGCCTCTCACTCCTGTGCTCCAGTCCACACTTTGCAGATTCCCGTGTGATGTCATCGCTGCCAGGTTATTTAAGTAGTTGGCAATTTACCCTGCTTAGCTTAATGCTCTTTACATTGTTACTGCCATGCTGGTTAAAATTCTGACTGATCTGATTGCTAGTGAATCTTGCATTTGTTTTTGAGTTTTGATATTTGCTGTTCCACTTTGGCAGCTAGATTTGTGTATCTTTGTTCTTTGTGTATATATTTTGCAGTGTGATTATTTCATCTGGGATGTCTGACATTTTGTTTGGGAGTTGGGTTTATGTGTGTGTGTGTGTGTGTGTGTTTTGGATAGTAAGGAAGAGAAGGAATTTTGTGTCTTTCTTTCTGTACTAGTTACTGATGTCTCACAATTAGCCTGTTTTTTTTTTTTTGGGTCACACCTGAAGTGATAAAACAGTTGTGTTTGTTCACTACCCTGGTGTACAGTATATTCCCATTTGTCTTGTACAAATGTGTTTTCTTCTACATCTCTTCCCATCAATATAACCTTTTGTCTTTATTTAACCATTCTTCTTTAATCTGATCCTAGACCAGACAGAATATGAGTTTTTTTGTTTTTATTTTTACTTTGACATTTTGCCAAAGAGCCTCATGTTTCTCTTGTTTGACCTGCAGTATTTACAATAAGACACTTTAGAAGTGAAACATCCTTTCTGTGAGAAACTCATCACAGCTGAATTTCTCCCCAGCCAGTCATAATGGCAGCCTAGGGATCTGAATGTCCATTCCAAAACAGAGTCCACAAAGACATATAAACCTGTCCTTGTGGAAACATGAAGCTATCAATATGCAGACAAGTGGACTGGAACGCTACTATGTTGAAAATGTGGCATCCTTTAGTTTTATTTTTTTATGTTTTATTGCTGATGTGCTCTATTTGTTCTGTGCAGAATAGGGTACTCTGACAGGAGTTTCATTTTTTTTCTGGGGCTGCTTGCCATGAATGTTTTCTAGAAAAAAACTGAAATGAATTTATGAATTTTACAATTTATTATCAAGCAATTAAGTTACCATAATAAACAAGTGTTAAAAGCTTGTCCTGCTGTGCTAGACATATTTTTTAGAAAAGCATTTATTTCTTACATGTTGGCAGCACATACACAGGGGCCTATGGCTTGCATTACTAAGATAATTTGCCATAAAAAAAATACACTTAATGACAAAAGTCTGTATTACAAGAAAGATATTTGAAATTGATTAATCGTCAATGGTGTCATTGAGATGGTTGTAAATTAGCATCAGAGGACCAGAAGTATGTGCTTGTGTGTGCCTGAGTGCATACACAACACACACTCCATTTTATTACAGCTTAGTCACTATTATCGCCACAGACCAAACAAAATGATAGCAACTAAATAACAAAGCCTAAATCTTTGTGGAACTTATTAGCTGCTTGCTTTCAGATCCGTCTATATGAGTGCTTTACTAAAGACAGGTGCATTTGGAGATAAATCTGATACTCAAATACTCAAAGACAGTGCTAGTATTAACTACAGCATAATTATGTGGTTTGCCTAATTAGAGTGATAGAGTTGACCCTTTCTGTTTAGAATAGAAATTAAATTAGATTATTGTTCCAATAAAATGGTAATTTCTAATATATCTTCATTGACTAAACATTTAATAATGTCTGTTCTGTATTCAGTTACACCTATGCCTTTGTTAGACTTTGAAATTTTAGGGTATTTATAATGAGATCATTTAAATAATCATTTTGACAGTGTATGTGAATGTGTGCATTGTTTGACGTGACAATGGAACATAGTTAAAATGAGGCTGAGGACTTCATATAGGACTCCATTATATCACTGAATAATAACTCCATTCTACAGTGTATTATAAATTCTTCTATAAGCTCCTTTTGGATTAATAAAGCTTTATTTGATCATTTTTTAAATTTACAGCTAAACTATATACTATAAATTATGTAATTTATGTTTTATTTGATATTTTAGGTTAATTCTGTAAATTTAGAACAAATGTTGACTGTCTCCTAAGTTGCTATAAATCTGTAATTTTTGTGTTACCATCTTCAGTGCACCAGATGATAAATACAGTTGTAAAATTTCAGTTAATTTCAGTTTTGTTTATGGAATGTTTTTAAGCACAATACCAAAACTACTTTATATAAGACTGCATGCTCTATTTTGTAGTAATCTGAGACCTTGCAGCATATACAAGGAACAGAGATTGTCTTCGATTTAGCTTGCTGTATTAAACATTATTCAGAAACAGTGTCAATAAAACATTGCTTTACTCCCAAAAGAAAAACTGAAAAAAATGTTGAAGGGTTTGATAAGAGGTTCACAAATTCTAATTTAAACATCTTTTGAGGTCCCTAGTTTCATTTTAAGAAACAAAATAGAGCATTGTGAAATTCACACTCAGTACTTTCAGTACAGTTTTTGACAGAACAACAGCATCCCTCTTTGACTTATCTTAAAGGTCTGATGCAAGCTGGAGAAACAGTCATTGTTCTGGTCTAATTGTGAGAATCAAGTTGCCCTCAGTGGAGTCTAAAAAAAGACAGTGTTCCAAATGTTCCAGAAGTTATGCAAGCTGCAGACGAGTCAAACTGTGAGTGCTAAAGAGGCAAGCGGAAGCCTCAGCGGTACAGAGAGACATAAAGCATCTCTCTCCCCAGTCAGAATCTGAGGAAATAGTTATTGTTTATTGCCATGGAGTTTATAGGCATGGCAAACTTTTAATCTTTTTATTTTTATAACCTTTTGTTGTTGCAGTAATAAAGATATGGCCGCAATTCCTTATGTAGCTTTATAAGTTCTTTAAGGCTGTTGGTTTTTACATCATAGCAATAAGTGTGTGTGTGTGTGTGTGTGTGTGGAGGGGTGGTGGATTTCAAGACAGACATCAAAACGTTCTGATAAAGATTTCAAACTATTTTAGAAGAACTATTGCAACCTGAATTTGGTGCATCATTAAAATAGTAATGGTTTTAATTAATTAGTAGAAGAAAGAAAGAAAGACTTAATTTGTCACATGTACATTACAGTACATGGTTTTGTTAGTCTACTGATTAACTGGTATTATCGTAATATGCATATTCTATACTAGTTTGTTACATGTTTGTTTGCTAAATGTTGATTTTTTTATTGCAACTTTGTTATATATGCATTGTGAGATGTTTTGCATCATTCCGTATACTTGCATATATGTACAATGATCATATATATAAACTCCAAAACTCTAAGCTTAATCTCAACCGTCTTGGCTAGACATTTGTATTTGCTAATGCAAGCTCCTTTTTCCTGTCCGTGTGGAGTTTCACATGTTCTCCCCATGTCCATGTGGGTTTCTTCCAGGTTCTGTCCGACCACCTTTCAAAAGCATGCAGGATTGGCTATGCTAAATTGCCTCTAATAGGTGTGAATGTGTGTGTACATGGTGCCCTGTGATGGACTGGCATTCCATCCAGGGTGTATTCCTACCTCACACCCCCTATTCTCAGGATAGGTTCCAGATCCACTGCAACCCTGGCCAGAATAAAATGGAATGAAAATAGTGTAAGGGTGAAAAACTTGGGACCTGGAGGGCAAGAGTCCAACACACTTTGGTAAATTGACTTGAGAAGGTCACATGGTTTAGCTCATCAGTTAAAGCTACAGAATGTAAATTTTGGAATTTTGTCTTTATAGTAGAAAAATACTATTGTAAGCTACTTGTGGAAGAACATTTTGTAACATGGGTTGTGTTGCACCCTTTCTCCCCTGCATGCATTAATCTCAAAGCTGTGAGTGCACACATTTACATGTGTTGTAAACCACATTATGCACACTAAGAATCTAGTAGTATGCGTTTTGGGTCTCAGGCCAAGTATTCGAAGTACACAAACATTTCTTGTTAGTCACTACCGGCTATCATGGGTTCTATAGCTCAACAACTTCTCAGCTAGGTTCTGACATAAACCTGAGGATAAATCGGCTGGTTACCATTCAGTAACTTCCCACCTAATTAGAGAACAAATAAATGCCTTACTTGTTCAGCAAGAAAAAAAGGCCAAACTCTATCCTTAAGTCATTTTCCTTTTATAAGTATAATTTTTCTATAACACTTTCCCTCTCTCGTTCCTGTTCAGAATGTTTACACTCTCATGCTCTCTGCTTTCTTCTGACTGGCTGCAGCTCCTGCTAATCACTGTTAATCTGGACTCATCTGGAGTCCAGATTAGCTGGCATATGAAGAATGTGTACAAATTTCCTGTCAAATCTGACCCGACACCCTTGGCAGAATGGTGACAGAAATGCTATTGCAGGACTGTCAGAGCAACTCACAGTAGCCCAGAAATATCTTTTTATGAAGTATGTCTTACTCTCCTCAGTCATGTTTTATTAACAAAAAATCCTACACACTCTAGCTTTAATTAACATTTTTTTTAATTAGTTAAGTCCCACGAATAAAAACTGCAACAGCATGACACATGCTTTAACATATATGATAAATGGCTATCTTAACAATTCACTCACTCACTCACATTCAATAACAGCTTTATCATGATTAGGTTTGTGGTGGATCCTATGCCAAGAACACTGGGTGTGAGGCAGGAATATACCCTAGATGGGACAGATACCATCACACAGCTACCTTAAAAACTGTGACCAAAGATACAGTCTGCAATCTTATTTGTGCATTTATAGGATGGTGTTATGGTAAATAAACAATTTTCAAAGAAATGTTTAAACATTTAGTCACAGAATCTACATGATAAGCTATCTAGCTAAGTAACTAATGTAAGTGATAAACAAAATCGAAGTTATGGTTTTTGACAGGTTTGAGTCCTGATTCATCACTGAGACTATGATAGCACAAACTGAGACTTCAGTACTACAATTCCAACTGTATCTACCTGTGACAAGTGTGAGAGAGTTTACTAGCATCTAGCCAGCTGGCTAATTTTTTGGTTTGGCAGGAGGACATGGGGGTGTCCTGCCATTTAAATAAATGTAAAGATGTAGAGATGCTCCTACAACATTGTAGTAGTTTTAGTTTTTAGAAAACATTCAATATATGTTTAATGGTTAAAATATCATTTTCAGGTATACTATAAGAGGCTGCTATATATTGCATCATTATTGGAATGTTATCAGAACCTCAGTACTGCTGCTGACCACTAGGGGGTTAAAGCTCCTCTCTATAGCTGTTCTCAAACAATAGGTAGTACATAAACCTGAGACTAGCAAAGAAGAGAATCTTCAATGTGGAGCCTGTTTGCCTTCCCGGCACATCCTGATCTCGATGATAGAGCCTAATCTTAATTGGCTGATCCTTCTGAGTTTGGTGTGGAAATCTAACACTATTGTAATGTGAGCTGTGCTTTCTGCAGTGCTGAGCGATGTGTGGTCATCCCCCTAATAAAGCGCATGTCTACTGCATTCAGTGTTACTGCAGTGCTACTGCAGCCTGGGAGCCTGAAATGGAGATAAATGTGTACAGGTCCTACAACACCGATACACCTCTCGACTCATTCACCTTGCCAATCCCATCTCGACACGCATACACCCACACACTTGCACTCTGAATGTCAAATTAAGGCAGAGTGATATCCAGAAGCTGTCTGCACCTCCTGTGTTACTATAGCGTGGAAAGATGCTTGATGTTTCTTTTTAAAGGAGAGAGGAAAGAGCAGCTTTTGTGCATTACTTGCACTGAGTGCTCATAAATACATTGTTACAGCCTACAGGAAACATGGCACGTGAAGAAACTCTACTAGAATGCTTTGAACATGAATGATGGAGGATGAATAGTTTCCAGCCTGGGAGAGAGAAAGAAGAGAGGGGGCATAGAAAGAGATTCAGACCTCATTGATGACCTCATGACCTCCACTGCCCAGCACTCTATCAATGCTGCTGACAGAATCTACCTGTGATTTAAACGCATACACACACACACACACACACACACACACACACACACACACACACAAACACTTATCTGCTTGTCTATTCTCCCACACCTCACATCCTGGAAGGCTTCTCGTTACAATCTAATAACTGTCTGGGTTTTTTTTCTGCTTACCATAACCCACTGCTGAACCTGCTGTACTTAATACTTAATACACTACAGTTATGATTTTGCCATCACTCAACATCTTTCCCCTGCATACTCTTGTCCTTTCTCTCTCTCTCTCTCTCTCTCTCACTCACACACACACACACAATTTCTGTCAGACATAGCAGAGCTATGCACCTCTTAGGTCTGCCCCGCAATGTAATTGTGCCTGAACCCTCATCAGTTTCCAGAATAATCAATTTCTTCTCATTCTCCTCTACCCTACAGCGCTTTGCTCTTTTATTACTCAGTCTAGAAACCTCTCTTGGTGGCCAGAGGCTCTAGGCTTGAAGAGTAGAGATGTCTGGTTCTGTCTTCTTGTCCCTCCTTCTCTCTCTGCTGTGTGTCAGGGCTATTCTGTGCTATCTCTGCTGACAGCAGTGCTCTGGACACTGGCTTTGAAGAGAGAGATGTGGTGTGAATGTGATGAGACCCTGGAGGAGAGGATGAACTCCTGAACCACAGAGAGGGGGACCAGCTGGTTAAAGAAGAACAGACAGTACAGAGTGGTGCTGTGCCAGGGAGTTGTCAGTAATAGAGTAAACAGTGACATAGAGCATGAACATAGAGTCGAATGGGGACAGTAGTTCTGGGCATGTACACCTACATCACTTCAATCTTTTTGAATATTAGCACTATACCTCACAGCAGCATATAATTATTCTATATTTATATGCTTTCAATGTATATTAAAATTGCTCACTGTGCATGATGTACAAAATTAGATTTTTCCCAATTTGTTTCTTTTTTTATTTTCAAAATACCTAACCTTTGGGTTTCAGTCATGCTGTAAATATTGAGTTTGAATATTGCTGGACCTGAATTAGGGCCCTGAATCACTCCTTTAGTGATGGTCATGGACTGAGACTGTTTGCAATCATGTGAAGGCTTTGAAAAAACCTAATTGGTTCTAATCCTACAAAAGACAGTCTCTGGTATAGCAATAATTGATCTACTGTATGAAATTCATTTGATAAATAAATTATGACAGCAATAGATTATTATTAGCAAGCACATTAATATTGTATATTAACCTAGAAATGCTACAGCAGTACTGCACAGCTCTAAACCTTTGCCCTGAAGTTAAATGGCTTTTACCTAGACACAGGAGTTTGGAATCAAATAATAATTTATTATATTACTTATATTGCTGCTTTATGGAAAGGTAGATTATTCCTGAATTTAAAATATGATTTGTTGGGTTTTTAACAAAGAAGGAAACGGAGAACCTAATATTGGATACTTGGTTATGTTTAATTGTTCTGAGGACTAATGAGTTCAGTTCGATAATCTTTTTCCTCAGTGTCCTACACCACTACTCCTCCCTAAAACAGCAGTGTGTCTCCTTGTCTCTCCTCTCTGCTTCTCTTCCTCTCCAGCTCTGGTCTCCATGCTCTCAGCTTATTAGTTTAATGTGTGTCTTTCTGCAGATGAAGACATATGGCTGCTTTATTGCTGCTAACAATACCAATCAATACTCATGAATGCTGCAGTATCGTCATATTTCATAAATCAGAGCCATTGTGCAGGCTGCCAGTGATCATCTTCCCCAAAACACACAAACACACTATCTTCCCTCTCTCTTTCTCTCTTTCTCTCTCTCTCTCTCTCTTACACACACACACATGCACACGCGTATACACACACACTGAATAAAGGGACTGGATTTGATTACCGCGAGTGATCTGCATTGACCACAGACTGATAAATCATATTGCACTCAGACCAAGAACAGCTCAGTGAGAATGATACAATACTCTACCAGGAAATAAGGCAACGCTGTAGTAAAGCTGAGTTTTAAAGGAAAGCAAATGGGCAACAATGATATAATATTGATATATATTACATTGTGATACATTACAATATATATTTTTTTATATAACATGGATTATGTCAGGTATCAGTACTCTTATAACACTGACCAACTCCAGTGTCACTAGCAAGAGGTAACTGATTGGACTTCAGAATTTTTGTATTGTTTAATGTCTCCACTTAAATCATTTATTTTTGTAGATAAAAAACAATGACTAAAAATAAATAAATAAATATTACCAAACGAAATGTGTCACAGTTGTCTTGCTGGCACGTTGTTTTCATAACAAAATAGATTTTTTTTACTGTGAAAATGCCTTGCAATATAAATATTTAATACCTTTCACATAAATTGAATAATGCAGCAAGTAGCTTACACAATTAGGGGACACAAGTATGAACCAAAAACTGCAACGTTAAATTTCCAGAACTAATATGATGATATTTTGGTGGCGACCTAGTTTCTTTGGGATTGTTTAGTATGTTTGAATGACAGCTGTTCATTGTATTCTACTGGTATGGAGTGCAGGAACAGGAAAAGAAGTGGGTCAAATGAATTGTCAATTGTTTCTGGGTTAACAAATAGATTTGTGTGTTTGTATATGTGTATATATGCGTGTTAAGGTTTACAATGTATGTTGATGGAAATGTTGAAAAGGAGACTCTTCTGATAAATATTAATGGATGAGAAACATATGTAACACTGGATTAGAGTAACACTCATTCTATCTCTCTTCTACTCTCTTCAGTGTCATGACGTAGTCAGAATGGCAGGTCCAGGCACTCTATAGCAGTTGACAGGCTTGGGAAAATGGAGAAGAAATGTTTGTGTGTGTGTGTGTGAAGGGTGATAACTCATTGTGGAATTTGAGGCTTGACAAAGCAGTACATAGCAGCTAAAAAGATCCTAATAGCTCACTTATCATGCACTGTTTTTATCTGATGACAGCATGATGTGTTTTTTCTTTTTGACCATAATATGTGTGTGTACAGTGTGTGCATATGTGCTTGTATGAGAGAAAGAGTAATGAGAGCAGCTCTTTGTAGTTTCAGATCAGAGGGTCAGAGTGTTAAAAGATGCCCACGTCCTGCCAGATCCCACAGGCACAGCGCTAACCCCCCCCCCCCCTTCCCCCACACACCTCTCTTGCCATCCTCTTATTCACCAACCCATGGGGGGCATCACTACAACAACCTCATCCATTGTTCTGTGTTTACCTGCACTAACTGATGAGTGATGACTGGGTCATTTTAGTGTGTGTGTGTAATGGATAGTTTTGTAAAGTGAAAGATACTCTCAGTAACAGCTGCAAGTGGTGCTGCTCTGGAAGTGTTCATTTGGCATGATTTCCTGCTATTGGTACTCTTTCCTCCCTTTTTTCCCCCTCTCTCTCTCTTTTTTCTCTCTCTCTCTCACTCACTCTATCTCTATCATATACACACACAATAATGCTATGCCTACACCTAAACCTAACCTTAAAAAAATTGGAAACCATCCAAATGTCCCCAAAATGCCAAAAGTGACATATATTTCCATCACCATTGGCCTACTTGGTTCCCCAATACAACCAAACAAAATAACCTTTTTCCACAGCCAACAGCTGGTGCACCGTACTTTCTGTGCCAGTGGTAGAATAATTGGATGATTGTGAGTTTGAATCCAATGCTACCAGAGAGCCACTGTTTGCCTTTTAGCCCCCACTTGGTTGGATTGTATTTATATCAATTACAAGTCACTTTTGATAAAGAGATCTGCCAAATTAATAAATGTTACAAATCTTTCCGTTCCAAAATAGCTGGTTCTCAGTCAGCAAAATAACCCTTCAGTTCTAGGAGCAGAATATTTGTGGTCTGAAACAAAGTACCAGTGATGTCAGAGGTTTGAAGGCTGTGTCATTCTGTAGCCATGACAACAACTCCAGCAACCCAAGTTCTTTTCATGACTGCTACAAATTAAATGAATTGGTTAAATATTACACCAATGAATCAGTGGTCCAAGAGGAAATTACTGTTTTACTGCCAATTGCAAACAAATTAAATAGGTAGTTACATTGCTAAATGCTAACAATCTTTATCCAGGCAACTACACACACAGAATAAATGATTAAATAGTTATTATGTTTACATCATGCTTTAAGAAACTCCCACAATTTGGTTCTTCAACTGTAGAAATATGAGCCAGTTCTTGAATTGGTTTGCTGGTTCTCTGAACAAAACCAGGACCATGTCAGTGGAAAAGGGGCAACACATGCTAATTCTCCCCCAGGTCAAAAACCAGGAACAGTATTATAAATCTACTGTAGTGACAGGGTTTTCAGTTTACAGCAGTTATGCACGCACATTTGCTATTTTTTAAGCAAATACTTAAAGAACTGAAAGCCTCCAGTCTGATGGTTAAAGGGCATAAGCAGCTTTATGAGCTACCTGTTACTGTTTTTGTTGCACTCTCTCTCTCTCTCTCTCTCTCTCTCTCTCTCTTGCATTGCCTGTGGCTGTATGCAGTGAGGAATTCTCTTATCTTTATTGTCATTAGGGATGAATGCTTCTGCTTCTCTCTGCTTTACATCAATGCCATGGGACTGCTCACATTCCACTGCTATCAGACCAGACAACCAGTCAGGTAACACACATGCACACACAGTAATTTTATGAACTAGGTTAAGAAATAATGTCAGTTATATAAAACAAAGTTTAATTTCAAATTCACCTTTTAATATTTCATAATATTAATATGTTAATATATCCCTGTTTCCTTATTATAAAGAATATAAAAGAATTATAAAAGTTAATAATTTAGCACTGGGTTCCTAGTAATTCATTAGTGCATTATCCTTTAATGCATAACACTGGAGAATCATGTGTTGTTAGCTGCAATATAATTAAATAGACATTTGGTCATTGTCTTTAAAGCTTGTAGTGTATGAGGGATTGTGTATTAGAGTTGGTTGGAAGGTTCAGGTTGTTGTATGTGGGAATAGCATGGATTCATATTGATTTTGCTTATACTGTGTGTATATATATATCACCTGCATTTCTACTGTCTCCTTGAAACTGTGATTTATAATTTATACATGAACCTTATTTTATTTTATTGTTGGTGCTCATTATTGTTTATCATTTATTAATTATATATAAGCAGATGTACTTCAGTGTTTGCTTAATTCCTTTTCTTTACAGTATTTTCTAGCTTAATCTCTGTGCATAGTGTTTATTTTCTGGTGTATGATGCACAACGCTTTGTAAGAGGGCAGGCTAGCAGGCTATAGGAGGCTGCTGTCTCTGTGAGGGCCTTTGTGTGTGTGTAGGGGGATGTGCTGCAGTTTCTCTGCTCTCCATTGGAGGGAGTCTCTGCTCATTTCTTAGTCCAATTAGGCACAGTGTGAAACAAGCTTTTTATATTTATCTGTCAGCACTATAAATTCATTTTTTCCTAGGACGTAACCTCTGCATATTTCAGCCTGGACCATAATCTTTTTGGACACCTTTTAAAATTATCCATAATTGTTTGTTTGCCCATAAATTACCAGTACTTTTTTCATCCTAGAAAATCCAAAGGTGTTTAATTTGCAGCATGTTTAATTTTTGGTAATGCCAGAGTCTATAGATCATGCTGTTTCTGTTCTCCTCAGGTTTGGCAGTGCAAACACACTCGTGGCTGTGAGTAAGCCTTAAACCATGCTGCACTATGCAGGGCTCTTTAGAAGGAATACAGTACTTACAGTCCAATCCTCACAAATTCTGCGGCTTAGCAGGGTTAAGTGGTGTACAGAAATGTACATTCAAGTACTGAGACACAAGGGATTTATCTTCAGTGTGCACACACACACACACACACACACACACACACACACACATGCTCAAGATGGTAGCCTATATGCAGCCAAATCCAGCATATCATCCTACTCTCAGACTTGGAGAATATAAGCACCACTACTGAGGTCATTTCTGCTGATTAATGCAGTGTTCATGATTTTAATGCCAACATTAAAGCTTTTGTATTAAATAGTTAAGCTATTATGGAAAAAAAATATGACAATATATCACATTTACTTCTGAGAGGGCTGATTGGTATTGAAGTGTGATGATCTTGCGCTCTTGAGTCTTTATGGTCATAGGCTTGAGTCCATTATTGTCAAAACATTTGCTTTAGGAGTCCCTCTTGTGTAGTTATGTAGGGTTGGTCTAAAGCTTGCTTGACAAAAGACAACAATAAGTGTCAGTTTGCTGTATTAGCAAACTCCATCCTGACCAATTCCATATGACATTTCCTTTTTGAGAAGCTAAGTGTAACATGATGCACAGTTTATTTTTTCCTGTTTAATCCTGCTGGATGAAAATGTATATATGTCCTGTTTGTGTGTGTATGCTTAGGTGTCTGTGTGTGTGTGTGTGTGTGTGTGTGTGCGCGCGCACCATGTTAGAGTAGATTGATTATGTGTAAGTCAAGTGTCTGTACCAATGTCCCCCAAAACATGCATGTTGATACATACACATGTACACAGAAATTCTGCTATACACTTACATACACACCACAAAAATATATATCTAAACACATGCTTTAATGGTAGGGTTTAACATATTATACATGCGCATGATAACATCAGATTAACTAAGTGCAGCCTTTTAATGTGAATATCTGAAGTTTTATTGATTTATTACATATCTCCACTGGAATACAGCAGTGGAGCATGAATTAAGCTGCATATAGAGCCTGTATGGTAGATTTTGTTCTGGTTCATGATTTGCTCACAGGCTTCTGTCTGTATTAGCCATATGTTCAATCATGTGCACAGCCAAAATGAGCAGAGGACAGAGTCACTTCAGGTTAGTGAATCTGCCAGTGGAAAGCATAAACAAGCAGAACTTTCTACACATAGCTATGCTCCTGGCTACACTCAGACACAATTAATTCAGTGCAGAATGATCTCAGACTTTCTCATCACACATGAAACCATCAATGCCTTCTTCTCTAGATGTAAAAGAAGTATATTTCTATATATCTTCATATATCTAATGTGAATTTGCATGGTCCATGATGTGTATCCAGCCATGTGATTTATTATTTTGACATTTGGTAGAGAGTAACTACCATCAAAGCTGCTATAATTATTACAGTTACTATTTAGTTATCATAGTTATAATCCCAATTAACTGGTCACTTTAATTGAATGCGTTTAAAAATGCCAGACACACTAATATGTTTTTGATGAATGTGACTGCAAACTAGGAAAAGTGCTGTTAAAATGATGTAAATTTTGATTCTACATTTTGACACAATGTAAAATTTGTGTGGTGTTTGTGGCTGGGACGTTCAGGAATTAAAAAGTCTATGTTCATAAAAAGTCTGTGCTGCAATCATGTGAAGACTGTGGAAATTCTTTTAACACAGGAAAGGGTCTTTGGCTGTAAGAGCTGAGTTATTCAATCTGTTTGAGGGAGGGACTAAGAAAGCAAATTTTGACAAAGAACAATTTGCTCAGTAAGTCCAGATTTAATTACGAGTGGCCTTTCATTCAGACTAGGCAGTGACGTTACAATTAGGAACAGAGCCAAGAGTGGATCACAGGATACATACACACACACAGCTCTCAGGGGTGCTGTGGCCATGGCCTGAAATGACAAATGATTGATTTCAGAGCTGACTCTAAGAATCAGACAGTGTGTCCAGCCTGAGGCCAAATCAGAACCAGCACTGCTTTAAACTTCCTGTGTCCACACACACACACACACACACACACACACACACACTGTCTGCTATTCTCACAGTTCTCATCTAAAATGTAACAGAATCCATGTGCTGCTGTTCACAGACCCAGACACACACGACCCTGAAAGTCTCCCCCAGCTATCACATTACTACAGACCATATCTGCAGCTCTGCATCCATATATCTCTGACCATTATCTATCAATTAAAGTGTGTGTGCGTCCTGCGTAGGGTGCTGTGCAGCGTTCTGCCCTCACTGACCAGCCGCTGAACTCTCACACGCTTGTGAACAACATGGTCAGCCAGCGCTGCTCGTTTGTCATGTTGCACACTGACAGTAAAAGGTCATCAGCTCCCATCGCTGCATGCCAGAAAGAGCAGCCTCCATTTTACCCAACGCTATGGATTTGTCTAAGACTGGAAAGATGAAGAGACACTCACATACATCCACTCACATCACTTTATCTAATCTAGGCCAACTATCTGTGTGTCCCACCTCCTACCTACTGTGAAATAATGAGGAAAAAGACAAACAATTACACTATACCACATGCCAATGCATTCACTGTCAAATAATCTGCCCTTAATAATGAGCTTTAAATGAGGAAAACCTTGAAAATAAATAATTCAAGTCTAGATCAACGAATGTGGAGCACATGTCTGTGGAAATAAGTTCACCTCTAGATGGCCTGCTCAGTTTTTCCTAGTTTACCACTGTATCAAAACATTCTGGATTGCGTATTAAAGGTTCCTTCAGCCAGCACAGGAAACACACTCTGGCAAACTATTTTCTCTCTTGTTCCAACTACTCACACTCAAGAGAAGGATGTCCAAGTTCAACCATCAACAGCCAAAAAAAATCACTTAAAAACTAGGTCAAGTGGTGAAAGGACCAAGATGATAACTTCTGTCTAGTGAGAATTTTTTTTAAAACATCTGGCTTTCTCAGTCTTTTCCCACTTGTAAATGTGAATCACAGTGTATCTACTTTTGTATATTTTATTTCAAGGTTGTGATTCTATGTAAAATCTGTGTTGAATTAGGTTTTTCTTTCACCAGCTGACACCAGGCAGATCACTGGGCCATAACACCTCTCCTGCAGCCTGCTGCACTCCTCTTCTCTCTGCTCCACTGGGGATGGATGGGGGAGAAGGGAGGAAACAGGAGCTTGCACATCATGGGCAAATGGTCAAGTTCCTGGCCCCCTCCTCCCTGGCTGGCATGATTTAGTGGATGCTTGCTCTTCCTGCCATTATTCGTCTCGTGAAGCAGCGCTCTGCACTGAGGGAGCCGCCTGGTGCCATGACCCGCAGGCCGTTCAGCTCCATTCAGCACGCTGTTAACCCCTGCTTTCCCATATGTACCCTAATGCCTTGTAATGCTCAGGTTTGGCTATCTTGTTATTGGAAGCTGGTTTTTGAATTTTAGAGGACTGTACAAATTGATTCATCACTAGAAATTAGGAATTGAAATTCTATTGAATTTAAACAGTTCACAAGGTTTGTTACTGTTCACAATACATCGCATCGAAACAAAACAAGTGGTCTACAAGCATTAAGACATATTTAGTTTTGTACAAGAATATATTAAACAGCTAAACATAATTTGTCTCACCATAAAACATTGCATTCATGTGTAAAAAGTATCAACAGTCAAATCTATTGTTATTATTATTTTTTAATAATTGCTGACATAACAGTTATTCACAGGAGTATTACTTATATTTCTTAATCACGTTTTCTCCATAATGCATTATTGTTTTCCAGTGTTTATATTAAATTGCAAAATTTGAGATTATACATAGGCATATTAAGGATAAGTAATGAGGATGCAGATCTCTGCATCTTTCTTTCTTTCCATCTGTCTGTATGTTTTTTATGTGCTGTTGATTATGCCCATTCAGAATGAGAGGATCCAACTGCATGAAGAGATGAAGCCATGTGTTGTGTTATGCTCTCATACTGACATATGTAATCTCATAGAAGAAACCATGCAAGAAACCATTCAGGTGACGGATTAACACTGCAATTGCCAAAACCAGCCTGCTTTTAGAAACCCCTTTTGAAACCCAAAACAACATCTAACTCTAAGCCGTCAGGATAATAAGGTACTATTTTTTTTCGTGTCTGTAACAAACTGCATAGTGTGCTGATCCTACATATTTATAGTAGGTAATGGTGGTGTTTATTATTTTCAGAGTTCAGCCAGGTCTGTGTGGGTGTGTAATACTTTGAGGTGAAGAAAGGGTGAACCTGTCAGCCTGGGGCTGCAGTCACTCTGTTGAACCTCAGACATACCCAGGTCATGGAGTCGACCTCTTTCCTTCTCTATGACTCCATCAGTAAGTGCTCATCTGCCTCACTCACTGCCTGCCACTCAGGGCCCAAACAGTGGTAACAGACCTAATGATAAATATATGATTATCATTAAACTTCCAGAATCAGTAAAGGAAGTCATATTTATTCATATTTAATGATTCTGACCAGGATGAGCTGATACGCAGATTAACATGCTGTTTGGTATTAACACCAATCAGTTTGGAGTAGGTCTCAGCTGGTACAGGAGTTAACACATGGCCTAGCTTACATAGCCACTTAGCTATTTTTAGCCCCAGACCAGGCCTTTGGTGTGAAGGCCAATGGCTGATGTCACCAAACCCACAACAACAGCTGGTGCAGAAAAGCCAGTGGGACTTCAATCAGATGGACGACTCAGATGGATGACTTTCGGATCACTGTGACAAGACCCTCACACATTCCTTTTACTCTGATAGGCCACTAAGCATCCTCTTGACTACAGCTCATCTCTCGGCTACCTTCAAAACAACACCTTGTGGACTGCAGTAACCTTGACCATGTGGACCAGCTATGATAGTACTTTGGAGTATTTGAAAGAACAACATTGTCTAATATGTGCTTTATGAATAATATTTACAATTCATAGATGCAGTTAATTCCAAAATGCATTAAATAATGTTTAAAATGTCACTAAATTTAATGCTATTATTCCATTAAACACCCAGGTTTCATCAATATATCCAGACCGAATAATTTAAAATGAATAACTGAATAATAAATTGAACACTTAAGGGTTTTTAATAGAAGCTTTGTTATAATATGATTCCTCATATTAAGAGGAAATCAAATAGTTCTTAAGATAAATGTAGTGTACAGGTCACAAATAAAGAGAAGGGGAATGACTCCCCTTGAGATGCATCATATATCTGCATCTCACCATTGGATTTCACAATGCAGATAATAGCAGCATAGACAAGGAAGGAACAGATTAAGAGGGAAAAGTAAAAGGACCTTCTCTCTCTCTCTCTCTCTCTCTCTCTCTCTCTCTGTGTGTGTGTGTGTAGTCTCACAGAATAAGGAACAACAGTAAGCATACAGAATGACATTCCTCCTCATAGAGGACATCATGTCACTGGAGACCCTCAGCTCTGCATAACGCACACACTCACGATATCTCGATTGTGTGGAAGTGGGTAGGGTTGGGCTTCTATGTTTGTGTCCCAGAGGGGATGGCTGTTAGGCCAGAACTACTACACTGGCATATTTTCCCCAGCATATATTAACCAGGCAGACAAACAAGGCAAATAGTGTGTGTGTGTGTGTGTGTGTGTGTGTGTGCTGCAGGTAGGGGGAGGGGTGAGGTGAGCTCTAGTGGTAATATAACCATATGCTGGCTGTTAACAGAATGAAGACTAAAGACATTGCCATGATCCATCTTCATTACAGCATTTCCCTCTTCTTCTTGCACCTTAGAGATGATGTTCTGCAGGGGGTCACCTGCTCATACACTTTCACTATTGGTCCCGCCCTTCCTCCCACACTCTTCATCTAGTGTTGCTTTAGCTCGTCACCACCTGCCTATTAGTCTGTTCTTTTTCACTATTTTTCTTACCCTTTTTGGTAACAATTTATTTGAACTGTCCAATTTAGACAACGTACAAACCATCTGGAGACTGTCATGGCGTAGTCTATCAACTGATTCTCAACAAGAATGTCAACTGACCTTTACCTATCTTTCAACATGTCATTATATGTGTAAATACAGTCCACATGAACTGAATTCAAAATGCAAAAAAAGACTAAAGACAAGCTGATATCTATAGTATATCTACTAAACATCAGAAACTACAAACTGAACCATTCAAATAAAGTATTGTCTATAGAGTTTGTATAAATTATCTAAACAGCAGCTGTTGACATATTGTTTAAAATAGGCAGGTTAATGATAGTTATCTGGCAGGTTGTTGGAAGTATATAAAAATGAACCTCAATATGTGTTCTTTAAAATAAAGTGTTCCCAATATTTTTGACTGTCTGTAGAGCAATGGGTCTCAAAATGGGTTCCGGAGACCTCCAGCGGCCTGTGAAGCATAGCCAGGGACTGGAAATACACTCCACCATTAGCAAATGTATTACATTTATTATTTAGTTCTTATAGATATTAGAATATTTGAATGGTCACTTGAATTGAATTTAATCTAAACCTCAAACTCAAAAACAAGCAGGCCTAAAAATAATGTCAACTTAGACCTAATGTATACTATATGGCCAAAAGTTTGTGGATACCTGAACATCACATCCATATGCTTTTTGAACATCCCATTCTACATTTAGTCCCAACTTTGCTGTTATAATAACCTCTACTCTTCTGGGAAGGCTTTCCCCTAGATTTTGAGCATGGCTGTGGGGATTTGGCCAATACTCACTTTGTGCACAGGGGTATTGTCTGCTGGAACAGATTTGGGCTCCTTAGTTCTATTGAAGGGAAACTGTAATGCCACAGCATATGAAGACATCCTATACATTTGTTTGTTTCCAAATTTGTGGCAACAGTTTGGGGAAAGCCCGCATATGAGTGTGAAGGTCAGGTGTCCATATACTACTGGCCATATAATGTATTCTGTCCATGGAACGTTCAGGAATAAAAAAGCTTTGTGGGTCCAATAAATAGCCAGAGTAATATTGTACACATTTACACACTTGTATAGTTGGAGAATGTTCATAAAACTGTACCAAGGTGGTCTGTGAAATTTTACAGTTAACTGTAAGTGGTGCCTGGCTTCAAAACGTTTGAGAACCCATGCTCTGAAGTGTCTACATTAGACCTTCTTTCTCTCCAGATCTCTCTGTTTCTCCTTTTTTGTGCTATTCTCTATATTAATGTAATTCCATGGTATTTTGATGAGACCAGAAACCAGAAAATATTTTAAACCCAGTGCAGGAGTGTTGCTGTATTTGTTGGTGTGTATGACATTGGGGAAGTCTACTGTAGTGTGTATAGTAGAACTGGATACATTGTACACTGGCTTTTCAAAGGCACTTTTATTGAATTTATGTTCTTGCTGCCTCTCAAAGGTACCTATGTCTGACTGACTCACACATACTAAGACATTTTGTCCAGAGACATAGATGTTCACATATACACATACTCACATTTAAAGCCAGTCGTTCATGAACAGGGAGCTGACAAATACATACACTCCAACATGGTCCCAAACTTGGCTCTAACTCAAATTCATAACAATTTTCATTATTTAATTTTTAGGTTCAAAGTTAAAGAGGTAAAAAAAAAGAACACTTTTCAGCCTAATCTCTATCCACTGCATCTGTATCATGTTGAGTTTTGGCAAATTTCCCTGTGCTTAGAAACTAAAACGCAAACCTACAACATTTGCCCTCTAACAACAAATCCTTAGGGATGAGACATAAATGAGAGAGACAAAGTTTGCTCTAATGAAGTTTTACCCAACGTTCCAACACTGGAGCAATACAGTGAAATAATATTAATAATAAAAAAAATCAGTTACTTACACCTCCATAAAGGTTTTCTGATTTCCATTTTTGTGATTTCATGTATAAACCAAAACACACTTCCTGTTTATAGGGCTACACTGGTAAAGCATAAGCCTAAGATCTATTCTCCTGAAAAAGTAGTGAGTTATACAGAGTTAGATTATAATTTCAAATACCTTTGACTGAAAAAATTCAGGAAAACATACAAAATATTTTTGCACTGTCTGTGTGGAGTTTCTCATGTTCTCCCCATGTCTATGTGGGTTTACTCTGGGTTCTCTGGTTTCCTCCCAGCTCCCATGAACATGCCAGTAGGTAGACTGGTTACTCTAAATTGCGGTTACTGAAGATGAATGAAAGAATGAAACGTAAATGTATATTGTATACTGTCTCAGCAACTGCCATTCCATTATAAGTGAGTTTTGAGTATACTATACAGGTTTATTTGTCAGTATTATTCAATGTTTTGGAATTCTTGTCCATGTATATATGTATGTATGTTTATATATATATATATATATATATATATATATATATATATATATATATA
>CM075007.1:16987431-17012852 GCA_037576675.1 Pangasius sanitwongsei | reverse complement strand
GTTTGCATCTTGTCATTGATATATATATATATATATATATATATATATATATACATATATACACACACACACACACACACACATGTACTTATGTATAGAAATAGCTGCAAAAGCGTTCTCTCTCTTTCCCTTGGTGAGACGCAAAGTGGCTATGACAGCTCTCTTCGTGAAACCCAGCAGTGGGCTGATGATTATTGCAAGGACAATGCTCCACATGTGTCAACCACCCAACAAATAACTCCAGTCATTTTCCCTTGCACTATTACCAACACACCCATTATTCCACCTACTATACAGGAGAAGGGCAAGACAAGCAGCCTGGGAGGAGAGGACTGATGAAGAGAGGGAATGAAAGGGGAAAAATAAATGGGGGGGTGGCAGAGGAGAAGGTGTGAGAGGGAGTGTGAAAGTGGCGCACTCAGCTCTTTCTGCATAAAGATGCACAGCCATCTGTGTGTAGACAGGCAAGCGTCTGGCCGTCATTTGTCCGGTGCGAAGTGTGAGGTGGCGGTGTGTGAGTGGCACTGCTAGAAGTGTATCTGTGTGATGTATGAGTTTCTACAGTGGTGTGATTACCGGAGCGGTGCTGGGGAACCATGCTCCTCACCTCATCAGTTCCAGAGCCTGCTCCACACAGCAAACCACAAAACCACACACCGCAACCGCAATGCAAGAGCCATGCACCACAGCACACACACACACACATGCCACAGCACCCACAATATTAAAAAGCAGCCTGGCCAGATCAATTGAAGCACAGGCAGAAAATTAGAATTTTAATAGAGTGGCTGGAAGCACTAATTAAAAAGAATAATTATGTTTTTTTATCTAAATGTGTAAAAATGAAAAAAGAAGGATTCACTCTGGTGGCACCTTGGTTAGGCTTAAATTATGGTCTATTTATTTGTTTGGTTTTTGCAAAAAGTAGACTAAAATTTGTCACCAATGTCCCATAGCTATTACATAGATATGAAGCAATATTAATTAACATAACACCTACCTACGGCATATGAATTAGGGAAATGCTGGTGTGTGTGTGTGTGTAATACTTAATTATTTGTGTTTGATCACCTTTGGACTGGCAAGTGATAAATACCTGTCCCCGTTATGATTAATACAGTGAGTAAGGGATAGCAAACAAACCTGAATAGAGCAACACAACTGGCTGACAAATGGGAGATAATTGTTGTGGATACCATGGAAACTGAATCTAAAAGAAAGATGGAATGAAGAGGAAAAGAGTCTGAAACCTAACTGGAACATCTCAAGGTCTTGCTCCTTCCCCCATGTTTCTGTCTCCGTGTGTCCTCTGAGAGTTCATTACACACCACTACACTCACATAGCCCTTTCTTATCTTTTATTGCCCATTTAAACCCTCACGCACATATAAAGAGACAGAGTTATAGCACAACAAAGCACTTTTTATATAGAACATATTTATAGTAAACATAAATTAGTGTTCCTGGCTATCTGTAATGGTTTGTTTTGCCCTGAGCTTTACCCATATTTTTCATTTGGCTTGCATTTAGCAGTATGTGTATGGTGTTGGGTTCTCTTATTGTTTTCTTAATATTATGCAAGCTGTTATGGACTATTACATAAACACACACTTCACCTTGTTCAAATTCATCATAATCTTTCTTCATACATTGCCTCTGTCCTGTTTTGATTGGCTAAGGCCATCAGACTGACGATTGATAGGAGCCATTGTGGTCAGTCATCGTTGGGTTTTGCTCTGATTCCCTTTGTCGGGCCCAGCAAGTGACCTCTGCAGGGTTGAGGCTGTGGTCAGTCAGACCCTGTAATGACTTCACAGCTTATGGGTAAATATGAGTGATTGGTAATTGAGCCAATTGTGTGAGTAGGCTCTCTGAGACCTACAGGCCAGGCTTTGTCCTGTGGGCAGCTCTGGCTGGTGTCACACGGAGGGCAATGTTGTGGCAGCATGACCTGCTGGAGCCTCCAGGGTTAAGTAGTGTCAGGATACATGTGCAACAGCCTTGCCTGTAGGCTAGACCTGAACTCCAAACTCTGAACCCAGAGCTCTGTGTCCCAAATACCCTCCCAGAGACGGAGATAAGGAGCCCTGATCACTAGCAACAGAGGCTCACATGCTAATGTTCATCCACTTACAATGTCAAAGCTGTGCCATTGTGAGAACTCAAGTAACAATGAGCTTGCTATATGATACACTAGAAAAGTCCAACATTATAACATGAACAAGGTGTTAATGCACAGTGTAGCTGAGGGTCTGGAGTGGAAGACTGTGTTTCTAAAGTGTGTGTCTGTGTATTTTTTTCATAGAGTACCCGACACAAGATTATTTGTGCTACATCAAAGCAAAGGAAGTTCCTAGACTTCCCCACTGCACTGCCCGAGCATGGCTAGGCCCCTCTGCTAATCTGAAAGCGGAAAAGGAGACAATGTAGACTGTGCTCCTTTAACCCCAGCTCAGTTCATACTCATTTGTCTGTGTTGAAGCACTTTTAGATGATGGTATCCAATCAGTCAGCGCTCCAGGCCTGTTGGTTGTAGTAATGGCTGACCCTCACATGGCTTCTGGAGATTGGAACATGAGGGTTTCACTTGAGTCTTTCACTCTCCATCTTCATGTAACATACTGCAGTATCGTTGACAAATTCCAGGGCACCCAAAGCTAGCCCAACTCACTACAGATCAGTTTGGCTGGGGGAAAAACAGAATAGAGGGAAGAAAAGTATATATGAGTCTGTCCATTTCAGTATAATCAGTCTCTAATTTGTTCAACATCTGTTTTAAGTGCAGTTGTGTCTGTAAGAGTTTTTACTTCTGTAAGAATGTGAGTTCAGTCACCGATGCAGCTTACAGAAGCAAATACAGTAGCAAAAAGAGGTTACGGAGCGGAGCATACTGGTGCAGTGGTGGAGGCCACTTCAGCTACTGGCATTTTTGTAACTACATTAAACAAACCCTCAGAAGGCCTCAATGATGCATGCAATCTTAATTTTTATTACCGCAATTTATTATACACTCCCCCAGCTAATGACAGATCCAACTGTCATTAACAGATTAATTATAATTTCCCCCTGTGTGTGCACTCAGACTGCGAGAGAGCGTACACACAGCGTGAGTGAGTGTCTGTGTGTGCAGGTTGCTGGTACAATAACAATGTTTGAATCAAGGTTTGGCAAACAAAATACCTTAGAGCTAATAATGTCCGAAAAGGAATTTTAATTAAAATAATTAGCACATATAAGCTAAAAGAGTGGATGTTTTACTTCCTCTCTAGTGTTCTAGCACAGTGTAAACAAAGTCAGGCCTCTGAGCAAACAGTTTCATATATTTGTTATTCCTCCATAGCTTCCTTTGCTACCTTGCGTCTGTCTGATAATTCTATACTTGAATCATCTTATTTCTCTGCATTTCTCTCCTTTATAAAGATGAACTGAGGTCCTCCTTACAGTCAGTGTATATAACAGAACTATATTCTTCAATACAATTCCTCTTTCTATATTTCTATCAATCTCTCTCAATTTCTCCCCTTTAATCTCTCACTTTCTGCCTTTCTTTGTCCTCTCTCCTTCCCTGCAGCTTTTTCAGAGCTGAAATAGAGCCTCTTTGCCCTGCCTCTGCCTTTGTGTCACAGCCCAAATACATAGAACGGCCCCTGACAGTGCTATCAAAGAGCAGAGAGGACTGGAGATGTGTCCTCTGCTTCACCTACTGTAGGGCCTCTGACTTCATCATCTGACCCACTCTGACCCAAGCATACTGCAGATTCATAGCAGGGCTGCTCTCTCCTTCTCCCTCTTCTCCATACGACACATCTGAACCTGCATCTTCATACGATACAACACACTGACTACAAACTGTGAGACAGATTACATTCTACAGAGAATACTATAAATCACCAACAGTTCAACATGTACTGCCCAGCTCTAACTGTCTCACACTATTAGAATATCTCATACTACATTAGGTAGCTTTTACTAAAATGAGATACGGATCTATTAAAACTAGGGATGCATCAACTCCTTTTTTCATCAGTACAAGAACAAGTATTCATTTTGGGTACCCATTGATACCAATACCTGATACTGATACCTAAATAAGTAACCTACTTTATTTAGTGGCGTTTGTGTTTCTCCAGTTTACATAATGGCCATTAAAAGTGCACACATGGCCACTAGACCCGTTTTAAATTAAGTGCATTAGCTAGCTAGATTAGTTACCTTGGAACAAGTAGGGTTCTAGTTTGTTTTACTTTGGGATAGTGCTTACAGTATGTACATTTGTTGTTGTTCTTTTGGCTGCTCCTGTTAGGGGTCACCATAGCAGATCATTGGTCTGCATATTTGATTTGGCACAGTTTTTACACCAGATGCTCTTTCTGACACAACCTTCCCCAATTTTATCTGAGCTTGGGAATGGCACTGGGAGAGCACTGTATTGTACAACCCCAGTGGCTGGGGTCGGTTCCCTGGCCGGGAATCGAACCCCAACCGGGGTGGCAAGAGCGCCGAGGCCTAACCACTAGTCCTCCAGGGACCCTACAGGATGTAGAGTTGTACACTGCAGAAGTAACTCCATTATTACAATAGCACTTTTTTTTTTTACTGCTATATACTGCTAGTGACTACCTCAAAAACTACCTCAAAACAATGGCATAGATAAGAAATTTAGATTGAACTGATGTAGCTAAAATTGAATCAACTTTAAACTGCTTGTTCAGCTGATGAATATAATTGTATTGTGGAAACTCAAAAGGCCTGTTGTAATCAAGTACTTAAGAAATTTAAATCCTTAGAGCAAATGTCCCATTTTGAACAAAAAAGCAATGCTTTTAGCACAAAAATGCTTTTATTTCTTTGTTTAAAACTTAATAAACTTAGCAAAATAACAGTTTCTTTACCCAACAATAGTAACATGACAATTTTTAGAATGTTGTTTACATAGAGTTGCCTAATCAGCTAGACCAAATGGACTGATACATTTAGATGTGCTGTAGTGATGTAACTGTTATCTTTGATCTTGTGTCTTTTAGTGAGCTAACTGATTTTTCTCCCCTACACTACTGTGAGTGATTGATTTAGGTCTGCATGTTGCAGTGAATCAAATAAGATTTGAGCCTGGCACAATGACAGAAACTGCTTGACAGAACTGGCTTAGGTCCTCAGTCTTGAAATAAGGAACGAAAGAGAGAAAGTGAGCGGGGGAAAGAAAACAAGAACAAGAAAGAGGCTTGCATCCTCAAAGGATGTAAAGAATGGAAGAAAGAGAAGCAGAATGAGTGTGTTATGATGAGAAAGAGCGGGAGCAAAGGAGAGCAGAAGAACACCTGTGTGGAAGTGGCTCAGGGGAACATGCGGTACATTGTAAGGAATTTGGCTGTGTCTCAGCTACTTTTGCAGTGCCGGAGGCTTTTTGCCTCTGCTGAGCCCGAGCTTGCACACTGAGCAATGTTCTCATAGGTCACCAGAAGCTAGACATGCTCTGGGAGACTTTCTGCCTGCACAGAAACATAGTTTTATTAGGTCTATTTAAGCATGGAGGTGACCTGCTCTCTGTGCTGACAGAACATTCTGCAACTCTCAAACTTTATTTTCAACACTACTCTGCAAAACAACAGTTCAATATTTGAGGCTTTTATTGCCTTATACCTCCTAAAATATATCTGGTGGTTTTACATGCATATGGCAGAATACACTGTAGGAATATACATGTCCTGTTGAATGTGTTTGATTAGGAGAGCTAGGAGAATAAGCACATTATGAAATATTAAATAGGAGAGTGTGGCAGAGCAATAAAAAGGGCACTAAGAGAGTGTGACAGGCTGAGGTGGAGGATATATGTGCTGCTCACCCCAAATGAACACACTGAGACTAATACTGCTGAGCTTCATGTTTCATTTATGTGGCCACACTCGCTATGAGAGAGAGGAGAGAGAAAGGGGGTTCATTAAAGATTAATTAAGACAAATGCAGGGACAACACTCACCTCCAGCTGCATCTGCATCACTGATCCAAGCACAATGGACACACACATGCCCAGACACAAACACAAATGCATTCTTGTTTAGAGAGACACTGAAATATAAAGAATCAGAGCAAAAAAAAAGAAAAAAAAGAAAGCAGGAAGGGCATAAAGGATGCAATGAGAGAATGATCCTGAGTTCACTGTAAAAGATCTAAGACAACTACTGAGATGTTCTGTGTGTGTGTGTGTGTGTGTGTAGAGAACACATCCTTCACAGGATCAGAAATGTCATGTCTGAGCAGAACAACTGGTTAAACAATTAGTTTATCATTTGTTTCTAAAGATATTGTTACAATTTGACCTGAGCCAGGTTTGAACCTCCAGGCAAGGTGAAGGCCATAAATATAAAGTAAAAGCAATGGAAAACTGCACTGAAAATGTTGATCCTCTCATGACATTTGGATGGAAAGTAGGCTACAGGATGAGCAATCACAAAAAAAAAAAAAAATGGAATGGCAAAATGGAATGGCATCTCTAACTGAGAACTGCCTAACCTAAGATAACAAAACAAAAGGAAATACAATATCTGTGTAATCACGTGACATATTTCATTACATATATTGGTGACAAAAATACAAAGTATTGTATAAAAATACGATTCTGAAATCTGGTTACAATGTACAAAAGATCTGGACTGTACACAATACAAATGGTCATCAGGCCCATTACCACCTTTATTTTTAGGCTCCTTATATTGATATTGCAGATTTACATGGATCTGATAATTTAACAGCATGCTTACCAACCCTCATCACGTTTTATAGACAGCCTTAACATCTGTTGAATCTCTCTGTCTTATACATAATGCGTCTCTTGCATGGTAGCCAAATGGATCCTTCACAACTTGCAAAATAATATATTAATTATTCATACCTTTAAAACTGTGCATGTACCTCTAAAACAGTGCATAAAAATATGTATGTAATATACACAGCAAGGGATCTGTATAATTATTATGATTATTATGATCCTGCTATTTCTATCAAAAATTCCTTTTTCAAAATATTTATTGCCTTCTTGCTGAGGCTTCCAGTTATAAACAGCTTTGTCTGCCTTTTTTCAGAAACGGAAATGAAATTGCATCATATTGCAATGATTTATGGGCAAGTTCTGCTCCTTTGTTCCCTCACCCCTCACCCTGTCCTCACTCATTCCCTCCAACAAACCTGTCCAACAAACTTCACTTAAGCAAAGAGAGTAATAGACCAGCCCTTAAAATGGCTTTAGGGATTCCAAAAGAAAGTTGATATGGGCATGTAAAGGGTATTGAAACTTAGCCTACCTGTTACTCTTTTTTATGCTTACCAAGGACCTGAGGAGCAGCATGGGAGTGGAGTTAATAGTTTAGCTGTTCTGTCCATTAAAATGCTAGGACAAGAAATTTGGATTTGATTGCTATCATGGATGATTTTGCTTCTCTGTAAGTGAGTGAGTACCATACCTTTAAGTCTTAGACATACACTGTAGCTCTACATGGCTTCAGACAGGGTGAAGTGGCATGCCTTGAGAGCATCAACTTGGATGAGATATAACAATAGCAAGGAAATTATACTGTCATTTGTTATTCATTAAAATTAAGAGTTCTTTGGGATCTACTGGGAGGATTGCACTGGGAGCACCACTGGTGCCAGATGCTATATCTGTTGTGCCAGAAGTGTTGCCATTCTTGTTGCAGTCAGCTTTTGTATATTGACTTGATGTCCAACTGTCAGTCACAACATTGAGTCTGACTCTTTTCTGAATTATCCTAACCACACATTAAATAGAGAGGGGGAAGGAGTGAAAAGAAAACCACACAACCATGCAAAAAAACAAAACAAAACACTGGCATATATCCGGGGTTGTAACAATATGCCATCTGAAATCATAATTTTATTGCCTATATATAGTTTACCACAGGGTTAAACGCCCCTTGTGGTGAAACCAATAGTCAACAAAACATACCTTCATTGTGCTGCAGAAACCAGAAAGTGTTTGTGTTATAGTTTGGTCTTAAACAAATTTTATTGCCCTAAGTTCCTTTGTGTATTTAATGGGGTCTCTTAACGCCATGATACTTTAATTGTGATTATTAAAAGGCCCTAATTTGTTCATTCATTTATTCATCTTCAGTTCTATCCTGGTCAGGGTTGCAGTGGATCCAGAGCCTATCCCTGGAACACTGGGCAAGAGGCAGGAATACACCCTGGATGTGATACCAGGGTCCATTGCAGTGCTAGAGCACCCTGCATACCCATATTCACACCTAGGGACGGCTAGCCAATCCACCTACTGGCATGTTTTTGGGTGGTGGGAGGAAACTGGAGAACCCAAATTGACACAGGTAAAACATAGAAACCTGAACTCAGGATCGAGCCCTTGACCCTAGAGCTGTATGGTGGTAACATTGCCCACTGTGCCACCATGTTTATTTGTAGTTTGTTTGTAGCCTGTAGTTTGTTTGTAGCCTGTATAAATTTGTATTAGGTTATAAGTATTGTAAGTTCTTCTCATTGGCAGTCAAAAATTTGAAAAATAAAATAAATAAGGTTCAGGTTGGACTACCAGTGTTTGGCAAAAGCATTTTAATCATTAGCTATTTTTCTCTGCTACTCAGTAGAGAAGAATTGCTGTTGTTCCCCTTGTCATCAGCAGGGGTTTATAGCATATGCTTCCTGCTCCAAACAAGCCTGAAACTCCCACCAAAACCATGGAAACCAGGCGCTGCTTCATCCTGCAATACCCTTTATGGCTGTAGGGGGGGGCGATAGAGAAGGAGAGACAGCCTGACCTTACTGTAAGCAGAGAAATACCCCTGAGTAAAACTCTACTTAATCAGACTTTAATAAGATCAATATCAAGGGCTGTTGTGTGGGCTACAGTGCAGCTTTTAGAACGAAGGCACTAAAAAGGTCTTCACTGATAACATCTGCAGCTGAAATGTTGCTGCTCTCCAATCAACCCCAAATATAAAAAAATGGCATTTCATATTTTTAAGAAATTCCTGGTATTTCTCTCTATGTTTTAGCTGTACTCTTTCATTTTCTAGACTACAGCATTTTTGGGTTCTCTAATACATGCAGGACTTGAGGGGAGGGATGTGGGCTGTTATTATACAGCTTTGGACACAAATTGTGGGATCGATTTGTGGTGCAAGATGCCAGGAGTGATTGATGAAGTGCCGGGGCTGCTCACACACAGCTCTGAAGCCCACACAGTCTCCACAGTACATTAAACTACTGTACATAGCTAACTACGACAGTCCTCACACTTACGGCTGCTACCTTACAATCTGGAGAGAAAGAGAGAGACAGATAAACGTGATATCACTCCAGTGTTACATGCAGTTTACATCATCACTGTGTAGTCTCAATTTTTTATGTTTATCCAATTACATTACCACTATCACCTCAATTCATTGGAATGTTTTGCTGTTTTTGTACAGTTTTACTGATTTGATATGAGAAAGAGGAGAAAGTATGAGTAAAACAATGAGAGAGAGAGAGAGAGAGAGAGAGAGGTGATACACTCCTACTGTACAAAGCAGCTCAGATGCTGAGGCTATGGTATAAAAGAAATCCATTGTGGTGGTAGTGCCTCAGTCCTGACAGAAATTAAATTGTGTCCAAGGACTTTTTATATAGCAGCACAAGGTCTGAGACAATATTGCCACTGGCTTCCAGCTCCGCTCCAGACACACAGCCCTTTCTTTGTTTGCACTGAGACATAAGACTGCACATTCTTCTTTGTCTCCAAAAATCTATAAGACTCCCATTTAACTTTAGACAGAGAGTTCCCTGTATGACTTCTAAAGAATACAATATATCTAAATTTAATGAGTCCATAAGGTTGTTACTAAAGATTACTAAGAAACATGTACAATTCTCACACATACATGTGTCTAACACAAAATGAAGTATGCTTCATAGTGTCATACTTTCTTCATCCTGTTAACTGATGCACCAGGGTTTTGAACTAACTAGCATGGTAATTATTATTACCGTGCCTTTCTGTATTCACAATATTGCTTGCGATTTGCTGGAACATGTTTATAAGGAGAATGCTGCTTTGGTGCACGACATTTAGATTTCCGTATCAAATACTGAAATAGTATTCAATGTCAGTGTGTGTTCTGTGTTAAAGCTGCCTATCAATCAGCAGAGGAGATTGTTTTTAGTTTGTTTTCAAGAAGCCTTTTCACTTAGTTACCATATGAGTAATAGCTCTAGGGCAGATATCTTTAGACATGCTACGACTAGTACTTTTTTTTGAGTAGGCAATGATATGCATTACAGAATATGTACTGTAACTGGTGACAATTACATTTAATGTGTGATAACTCATTATAACAGAAATTTCAGTTTATGGTATTAGCACACAGATCTCTGGGGAAAAAAAGACAATACCCAAATCAGATTTGAAAGTGATGTGAAGTGGTATTATCATTGCTGCTTGTCTTCAGCATTATATAGTCAATCTAATGTAACTAACCTATTTTTCTATTTTGATAAAATAATAATTTTGGTGTGGTTATTGACATCTCACTCACTTGTCTCTAACTAGATGACTCATGAAAGACCCATAATAATACTACATACATATACACACACAATTTGTCTAGCATTGTATAATCAGCTCTGGCACCTGTAGCTCACAGACAAGTGCATTGTGACAGAGGGGGCATATGAAGTAGTTGATTATATTTATAACCTTATATTAATACTGCTAAGAAAAGTATAGGAACCTAAAAATAGTACATTTCTTTGGTCTTTTTGTGAAAATATATAATAAGGAATGAGCAAACTATCCATATACAGCATATTCACTTTTGATCCTACACCTCAGATAATGCAAGAATTCTCACAGTATACGCAAAGAACAGTTGCAGGCCTGAGATATCGGCTGCAATAGAGTTTTTAAAACACCTGTGATTTCCACTGCAATATTTCATTATATCTTTAAGACACCAATACTGAGTCAATATATGACAGGCTTATATTCCCTTATTATTTTGTTAGAGGTACAGTTATTTAGAGTCAATCCAGCCAAAAGTAAATATCAAATACTTCCTTTACACATTTAAACAAGCATCATATAATGTTTTGAATATTGTCAACACACTCATTGTGTATTTAAATGCAGTTTTCAAGGTCTATAATTTAATCTTGTATATTACCTTACTGTAAACTCAAATATGTTTGTGTTTCTGCTGTACACTGCCATTATGCATTATGTGTTATACCATTTTTAGTAACCAGTCTTGGTGTGTGTTTAGCTAGATCTAGAGTCTGTGGTTATGTGCTTACAGTGGTACATTCAGTGGATTGTGCTATGCTCGTTTGTGTAGTGCCCAAGGCATCTCCTGTTCTATGAGGGAACTTGCTGGACAAGGCTCGCTGAGTCAGTGTTTCCAAGAAGACGTGACACATGATGAAACGGGTCAAATCCCTCTAATGTCTGGTCTAATATCCAAGCTTTATTAATAATTTTTTTTCCTAAATAAAATTTGGATTTTACCACACTGTGTAATCAATCCTGCTCAGGCTAACAATAGACCTCTGCTAGCCAAGCAACACTCAAGCCCCTCTTTCCAACAGCAAGGTGGAATCATGTTGCCATGACCAAACAGATGGCCTTCCTCATGCACACTCAAATAGAGGTATGCTCTTTGAGGCAAAAGTGAACCCTCATACAGGCATCCAGCACATCTCCCGCTGTAAGAGAAAGCGAAGAACAGAATACAGTGTGTTCAGTAGTGTTACTGTACCTGTCTGGAAACAATACATATTGTTCTGTATCCAGATTAATGGCACAGATATGGAATGTAAATGTTTGCACTGTTGTTGGTGTCCTCGGGTAGTGTGTTTAAAGGCAGATCTGATACCTTTAAAGGAGAAACAAAGCTTTGTGGCTACCAGGGCTCAACCTGGTAATGCATTTAGACCATGCCTGCCTCTCAAAATTTCCCTATTTGATTATGGCCCATTTATTATTATTCTCTTTGGCAAGCACAATGTCATCTGCTCCCATAAGAATTATAGGGCTGCACAGCAGAAGACAAACAATTTACTGGCACTTTGCCTCAATGAGCAGCCCTGCTGCCTGCCAGTAGCCATCCATTTTACTATTCTCTACATGCAGTATCAAACACACATACACAAGCACTCATACAATACAGGCAACATATTACAGGTGCAATACACACAATGCAGGGCTACATTTTAAATGAATATGCTGATAAATGTCACTGGTATCAAATTTCAGTTCAGCCTGGATAAAAGCTAGACTAATTTTGACCTACACACATAGCTGTTTGATGAGCACTGGCTTGAAGATCAGGAATTCTGTATTATGAACATGAGGATTGATTTACTTTTTTTAAATTACTGTTTAATTAACATTTTCAAAACTCTGTCTAGAGGTCACTTCTCAATTAATAAGTTTCATGTCCTTTAGATTTTGCATGTGTACATGGTTTTGTGTTTTTGTAGCTGTGACAAATGTGGTTCTTGTTTCTGTCAACAAACTGTAGTGTAAATTTTTTTTTTTTTTTTTTAACAGGGCAAGGGAAAACAGTGAATCAAAGTGGTTTTATGACTGACAGAAGTAACTTTGTCTAGTTGGATCTGTGACTATATAATCTCTCTGTAACTGACACAAAGTGCAAAGCCATAATCAGTAGCTTAAAGGGTTTCAGAGGCCAGCAGGCTCTGAAACTGTCAACATTTACATGTGCATATAATAACTGACAACATATCAAAAATGAACATGCACAGAAAAAACTAACACACCACAAATTCATCTCTCTTATTTTCAACAAAACTTGATATAAAGTAGATTTCTCAATTTGCAATTCATGTTTTGTCATTAAAGATCAGCCAAGCTAGAATACAGTCTATGGAAGAAGATACTGCAGAAAAAAATGTCAAAAGAAATTGCAAGTGGATAGTGGTTTTGGCAGTGTGCTGTGTATAAATTCCCTGTTGGCTTCTGGCAGAAATGATTCAGCTCTGGAAAGATGTAGCAGGCCTTGGATGAGCAAAGGACCAGCATAGGAGAAGTGCTATGGATGACAGGGGCATAGATGAAGAGGAGGAGATCTGGGCCTCCATTCACCCACACCCCACCCCACCATGTCCTGCACCCGTCTCTCTCCTCCACAGCCACTGCATTCTCCCGACATTTACATTATTCAAAGATAAATGCATTGTCAATTCTGTGTCTCCAGTTACTAGATATGTGTGCTGCTCCAGTCCCTCTGCAGCCAAAGGTGCTCTCACCTCCGCTGCCCACTAGACACACTACAAATGAAATCAAATGGCTGCTGCTACTGAGGAGAATAATTTAACCCTGCAAAGAGACTTTGTCTGTGTTGTGTGTGTGTGTGTGTGCACACACTGTGATTAAAATACAACCTACTGTAACTGTGTGAATTCATCACTATAGTACAATGTGAATTTATCATTACAGTATAGATATGACATAAGAAATTGTTTCTGATATAGGGCACTGAGTTCAAAATCAATGTTGTTTTAGTTCTGTGTGCATTAGACCACTCCTGTAGTCTGTTACGAGAACTCAGATTATTCATTTTGTTGTATAATTGAATTATGTGAGCATTAAGATGCTACTTGATACCCTGGAACAAATATATTATTACCTACATCAAGCTTTGTTCTTTATGAATTCATAACTTTTTAACTTAACATTCTATTTCATTTTATCTAACAAATATCCTGCTTCATAAACTCATCATAATCATACCCCATGTCATAAACACACTGTTATTATGACACATCCCCCACACATTGATTGTTGTGTGTGTGTGTGTGTGTGATATACATATATGTATTCTTGCATAATTCAAGGTAAATCAGTCCAAAATGCAAAAATAATGTCAGGTCAATTCAAAGAGTTAACTAGCAAAAAAAATTTTTTTATGATTCATAAGTTCATAAGAGAAAAAAATGAATGTCAAAACTGACTGAGAAACGGAAAAGTAAAATAAAGGTCAGTGAACTTAACATTCCTTCAGTCTGTTCCTTGTCAGATCATTTCAGCGGTAGGCGGCTTCACTCTCTTACTCTCAGCTGAAAGAATGCAAAACACCTGTAGTGACATTCTTGTCTCTGCAAGTTCTTCCCATGGATCAAGGATACCAAGTCCCTGGACATAACTGACCACACAATCAACCATTAGGCTACACCAAAAACCATTATTTTGCACTTTAATCTGAAAGGTTGATTAAATTGTCACTATACGGTTATTCTACCTATTTATGAACATGTCATTTCTCAGCTGCTCAGAGGCATCTCTGGGTAGCTGGCTGGATAGACATATGTCTGAAAAACATATATCTTATGGAAAGTATTTTTCAGACCAAAATAAATATTTTCTCTAGAAATTTATATTCAATATAAATTATAGCCATTGATCACTCAGAAATGACACTCACATTATTTATTAGACATGCATCAAAAGAGAAAAACTAAATCTTTTCTACTTGAATGTATATGTCCACAGAGATTCAGCTTTCCATCAGCGTTTTTGTAAGACCCTAACATGGATCATAATGGACTCGCCACCACTAATTGCCCATTTATCTCTCTCTGTGATGACCACCCTTTCCAAACATAGAGTCCTTGTGTGTTCATATGATCTCATATGACCTGGAAGGGACAAGAAAGTCTTAATGTGAATTTGGAGGCATATGTATTTAATAGACCCATCAATAGTCTTTACAAAAGCAACTGTCAGTTTCAGTGGGCATTGGAGTATCCATTAGGTTAATATGCTGTTTAGAGAGTTAGCATCTCTCTCACAAACACACATAGGGTACAAATGCTGTTTGTGAACCTTAATTATCCTTAATTACTCTAGCCCTAGACATTTAAACTCTCTTTACTAGGCTTATTTTAAAAGCGAGTCCTTCAGATTTTTCTAAATTGTAAAAAAAAAAAAAAAGACTAAATCCATAATTCACAGATACCTTACTAAAAGTACTAGTATGAGAAATGGAACAGAAACAGTATCCTTTATTCAAATGAAGAAACTGTCTAGTGCTAGTATAGTTCTGATGTGCAGCAGTGTATGACCAATATCAAGTGTAATGCTGAATATTTAAGGTGATGTGTTTGAGTTAGTTTCTGTAATTTTAAGTGTTGGTATATTGGACTGTGTGAGTGTGATTGGAGGTCAAGCAGGTTTATAGAGTTGGCAGGTATAGGTATAGGTTGGCAGTTACCTGGCCAAGTCTATGACTGTGATAAAGATATTGTCAGGTGAGCATTTATAAAGGACTTCTCTCACGTGCTTAAGATGTCGCTGGCTCATGATAAGTTGCTTAATTACTCATTTTAAGCTCATGCTTGTAAGGGGACTGTTAACTTTTAAACCCAAACTCGCGGGCTGAGCTGTCAGCTAGTCATTTTTCATATTTAATGGTCATAGGCTACTTTACTGGAATAATGTGTCTGGGATTACAAATGAAAAGCACAGGGAATCATTCTTTATCCTGTGGACAGATTAAATTCCAAACCCTGTTACTGTTAGGCGCACTTTTGATTTTACATAAATTAGAAGCTTAATTGTATTAGAGACTATTTTAAACAAAATAAGCTACTTCTCAGAATCTATAGTTGTAATTTATAGTAAAGCCATGTTCATTCTCCAGTATAATCCATTTCTCTATATGGGGGAGGGCTAATATGATGATGTGCTGTAAAACCCAAAGAGACTAGATGTCTCTCATTCCATGGTGAAGATGAATGAAGATGTGTTTTATTCCGTCATAATTTCTATGGGAAAATGCTCTAAAGGATGTCCATATGGATATGAGTGAGACAGAGGGATGCGTGTGAGGTATTTGTGTGTGTGGAGTGGTATAGACATCGCTGCAGTAATTGATGGCAGCTTTCCTGTGTGATCAGTTTGTCTGTCAGTTTGAAGGGGGTGGAAAGCGAGGGATGGGGCAGCAGCCTCAGAAAAAGGAATGAGCAACCACATGACGTTTGCTAGGTTAAATCTTCTAATGATAAGTATAAATCATCAACTACTGCTGAGCTGAATACATTCCAAAGGTGTTGTGTATCTTGAAACAAAATGATAGGAATGTCAGATTCAGTATAGTGGAAAATTTCTCTTCTCCGTGACATCAGCATTGAAATAATAGGCTACAATAACAGAGCAAATGTACATGGTATCAACATGAACATTTGCTGGGTATCTACTAATTACCAAAGATGACATAAGCTGAAAGAACAAAAGGTACAAATATTTTATAGACATGAGCTTTGAGCTTAACTTCCAAAATCAACCATCTAGTAAACTTTGAAGAATTCCTGATGGGTAAATGGACTGAAGACCAATTTAAAATAAATCAGAACAGACTTGCTTAAACCAACGTTTTTATATTTCTTGTTTTTCAGTGACTAATATATATTCAAACATGCGTCTAGCCAAGGTACGATTAATCACTTTGTTGGTAATCATGTGTAGACTATATGTGTATTTTGAGGTTAAACTGCAAAATCATTGTTTTTGGATCACCTGCTGATTTGCTCATCTGCTTCTTATCTTTGAGCATAGTTGACAAGTAGCTATTCATCTATTAATTATAAGTGTTAGGCGGCCTTTACACTTACGGGACCATTTACCAGTAATTGTTATCTGAGGTATTTATCTTTTGCTATATTTTACATATGCATTTTTGCATATCTGCGCATAAGATTAAATAAATGGAAAATGAAGGTCCTATGCTGAAACCGTTTTGTGTTGAAACATGAAACATTATCTTTGTGTGAAACATTACCTCTCTGTGTTACAAAGTCCTAACCTAAGAGTGATACATATGAGCAGCACTGTTGTACCATCAATAGTAGTATAGTTTATATTTATTATGACAATAGTGTTAGTTCTGATATGCATTGCATGTTAATAATCTAAACATAGACAAGCTTTTCTCAAGACACTGTATCTGTTACAGGTATAGTAAGAACATAATTATATAACTAAAAAAAATACATTCATGGTCCTTGGAAAAAGTAAAATATTAGGAAACATAGTCTTTTAAAGACACTGAAATTTACATTTGACATTATTTGGCAAATTAGTCATAAGGTTCTGCTTTTGACAGATTATTAATATAAAATGTAAAAATATAATTATTAATCAGTTTACTTATAAATAGTGCAAGGAAATAGTTGACATAGACAGCCAAAAGAATCAGCTGAACACCTGCACAGATAGGCTATGTGGCACAGATAGGCTATGTGATTTTCCGCGTAGAGGCACTTTTATGATAGCAGGAGTAGCAGGGGAAGTGAGCAGGCTGGGAGCCTGTGGAGGAAGAGTGCAGCTCTGTAGAGCGCGTAACCGGGATAAGGCCCTCCTCCTTCTCCCGCTTCTTCTGCTTCATTCTTCTGTTCTGGAACCAGATCTTCACTTGCGACTCGCTCAGATGCAGCTCGCTCGCTATCTCGGCTCTTCTGTGCCTGCTGATGTACTTATTAAAGTGAAACTCTTTCTCCAGTTCAGTCACCTGTCCGGTAGTGAAGCTGGTGTGAGCTGTTGCAGTAGTCAAGCCGCAAGCTTGTGAACATCCTGCAAACATATTACACCGTAAATGACTGGCTGGACATAGTTGAAAGCATTATAGGCATTCTGTTCTGTCAGGTAAGCCATGCCCGACTGGTATCTGGTATCATGTCTAAAACTTACTTTTAGAATTGCTTCTTTTTGTTTTCATCCAGTCGAAAGCGTTAGCTGCACCCCCCGTGTCCTCAGACCGAAGTGTTATTAAGCAACTCCCCTGAGACCGAGTAAAACTTTGGTAACTATCGTACGCGAGTAAACTTTTCCCGTTCTGCATGTACGCATGTTCTTCCTCTGTACTGTGGAGGCAAGACTCCTTAAAGCAGAACGACGCGCTTCTTGAGTATACAGAGCTTATAAACTGAGCGTGTATAATGCAGTCCTCAGCTTCAGCGTAGGATCCACAGGATCTGTCATCACTAAATAAGGCACTTGGCCGAGGCGCCTCAAACCCACTCGAGCTATATTGCACATCCGATGTGTGAATAACATGATCCACAATACCTGTCGCTAGTCTCCCATGGGTCTCTCCCTGCTGCTCCACCTGACCGAATTTAGATCTGAGAGACATGCCTCCGCCTGAGTCTGAATACAAGGACATTACAATTCTCAGGTGGTCAGTTCAAAGGGTGTACGATGGCCACCGCAGCTTGTCTTCTTGTCTTACTGTATTTTGAGGCTTAACATGTAAATAATGCCGACCACTTAGAGGGGCGTGGTCTCGCCTTCCCAGCCAATCGAACCACAGATCAGTATTCTGCCTTCTGCACTGGTTTCCAAACTGCAGCATTTAGCCTGTTGATCTACAATCTTCACAGATTGCTCTTTCAAATTTTACTCTTTTTTTTTTCAAAATTTTTATATGGGCTACTACTCATAACTAAACTCACAAACTAAATATATGACACACAGTTTAATTAAGTTTTAAAAAGAAATTTTCTTTTACTTATTTCGGATATTTGGATCTTCTTTATTACTCACTGCAGTTTTCTCATAGACTTTCATGCCTGCTGCTCTGTACGTTTTAATAGCTCATTAATCAGGCTAGTGAGATTAAACTAGCCTTCACCGTTCCCACTCAAACGCATAAGCTATTCATCTATGGGTTAATATTTTCCTTAAATAGTCAGGAGAGGTATTTTGCACGGTCACTACCAGCATGCTAGCTCAGGCCACACTGCACAGACCAGTGCATTTTTTTCCTTGGGCTTAGTCCTCGCACAGCAATTACGCACTATCTGTGATTGGTGTTAAGCTTTTAAGAGGCCTAACACTGTCGACAGCGGTAGTAAGCAAGTAGATCTTGCACTGTTTTCCTGTAACCTCTTTGACTAACGTTGCACTATTACATTTCAAGTGTTAAAATTTGGTCTTATCTTACAGACGATCAACAGAGTGAAAAGACAGCCCTGGTTTGGTATCTTACATGAGAGTTCAGACAGCTAATCAGTTGCGACTGTGAATTGTGAAAATTTGAGGCAAACAATTATTATTATTATTATTATTATTATTATTATTATTATTATTATTATAATTATTATTATTATTATTATTATTATTATTATTTTTGCAAAATGGAATTTGTCGTTAATTCTCTTTAAAGTAGTCCTGTCTCAACCTGCCATTTTATTAATACTTATTGGCCTTCCAGAAAGTGCACACTGACTATATAATCTGAGGCGTGCATGCTCATTTCCAAGTCTATATTTCAAGTTTTTGGTCGATGTTTCCTGCACCAGTGTGTATCTATAGATTATTAATCTTCTTTTTCGTGACACACACAATAGCTTCATGAAGCCTGTTTCAGTACTTCTTTTTTTTTTTTTTTTTTTTTTTTTTTTAGCATTTTAGCATTTTAGCACATTAGAATTTCATTCTATAGAATATGATAACATGATTGTAGCCTATCATGCATGATAATAATGTACATAAATAGGTAGGACTGTAGGCTATTTTATGTAGGAACGGTAGTTTTGACTTTGAAAGAGCTAAAATGGCTCTTTTATTTAGGGAAAATAGCATGCTACATGCATTAGCATCATTAGTTGAATGAGTGTGCATTAGTACTTTCAAGTAATTGCCCAACACACCTACTTAATTCCACCTCGTTTTGAACTTATGTTTCCAAGCAGTAGAATTAGACATAGGGCCTGTGTTAGTGTGGCCAGTTTAAGGGGCAGGAGCTACTGTGGCTTTAAAATGACAGCAAACTATTTCAGGTGTTTTTTCCTTTTCTAATTAGAATTCTTATTACTGTAATAGCCATGCTCTCTTACTTAATTTGAGCTCTGAGAAGTTAATACATTCTAAACAAAGCTAAAAGAACCCGAATTCACAAAGTTGCAGTTTAGTATAGGCATACCTAACTAACTCATTTTTAAAAAAATCATAAATCCAACTTTAGTGACACAGTTATTCAGCCTTATTCCTATTCAATTGCTTGCTTATTTCAGATGATCAAACGACTCACTATGGTAAGCCATAGTGTTTCAGATGGAACCTCGGACTATAGGACAGAGTTTATAGAGCAACATAATCTCATATGTCGCCTGGCCTAACCATAAAATAGCCCGAACCCCTGCAGATTTTACACATGCCTTGTTTTACATTATTTTTCTCTGTCTGTATGAAAGACCTGCCTGTCACTACTCCTTGTGATCACTTCCGATGTCAAAAGGCTGGCAGGGTAATTTTCATAGCCAGGGCTATCTGGATAAGGCAATTTAGAACCACCAATTCATTATAATGATGTAGGAAAATGGCTGCCATTATTGTGCAACGACCAAAACGGTAGGGCCGTGGGAAAACGAAATCCTGTGAGAAATGCCCAAATTCAGACTAAAATATTTTCTGTAACATTCCATTTGAAATTGGTCATTTCTACTGAGGCGCTTTTGTGCAGTAGCCTTTGGGTATTGAGCAGTAACCGTTATCGAGCTATTTCGTATAAATACTTGGTTATATAAATATATTTTTAAAAATGCATCCTAAACAGTCTTTATGAATTGTAAATAGGATGTACCTACCCCTCTGCAGAGTAAACCAGTGAGCGTCTCATCCCCACTATGTAGCTTTAACATCTCCAGCCTTCTCTTATCCGTGCCCTGATTGCACCGCAAGCATGCTGTCACACTCCTTTTCTTGGGACAAAGTTTGGCCTCTCGCAGTTTGAAATGTGTTTCTAGAGTTGGGAATGCAAAAGCTTTGTTCATAAGGAGGTGGAATCAGCGGCGAGGCTGAAAGCGGCGAGTTTTTGATTAATGAGCTTTGAAATACCTCGCTAGGGGGGAGGCGGGTGAGAGAGCCATTCAGTCAGAGAAGGATTGCCATGCCTATAAAACTAGCAATGTGTAGAAATGCTTCTATTCTCGCTGCTATTTATTGTCACGTTATAAGGTAGATTTATATAAATACGAATATAGAAGTACCTGTTGGATGATATTTAAGAGACATAATATATAGTTGAGTAGCCTGAAATTGTGGTAAGGTATTTGATTTCATACTGAGACTCGTTTACAAAAACTGTATCCTGCATTAGCTCGATTGTTGTATAAATATGGCGAACATCAACCATTATTTTTGTTATTTTTAAAGAACCTAATGCGTAAATAAGCTGCAACCTTAACCTGGTCATCCAAATGTCTTTTAATTGCACTATTGTTTACTTACTAACCATTAAATATATTTTGTAATTAGTGAGTAATTAGTGCATTTTCCATGATAAAATGGATATAATCATAAAATAGTAGGCTATTCGCATAAATAGTCTACTTTTATATTTTTATACTCTTTAGGCTATATTATTATTTCTGAATGGCGACCAGGGATGCGCGCTGGGTGCGCGTGAACATGATCCTGCCTTCTTTGTTTACTGTCGATATCATTTCAAAATGGCGTCTTGGTCTTATACGTGATGAGATATCCTGGGTGGGAATGAAGTAATATCAACATTAGGTCCATTAGACATACAGTTTTGTATGTTCAGCTTATTATAGCTTGAATATAATAAATGTATGATTACACAAATATGATTTCACTCATTCAGTTTAAGCACTTTATTTACAAAATCTATAACACAATAAAATATAACATTTCCATATCGTTACCATTTCGTCGATTTGCGTGTGGACTGTTCACTCACAAAATAAAATTCGTTATGGGTGATTAGGGCAAAGATATGAGCATAAAAAATGTGCCAGATTTTGTTTTGAAAAAAAATAAATAAATAAATAAAATCATCATCATCAACAACAACACATAAACCCTTCCGCTTTCGATTTGACGCAGCAAAAAAAAAACAAACAAAAAAAACAAACAAACAAAAAAAAAAAACAGGAAATACACTAGTCACATGTTATCATGTTATCGTTTTGCTCGTGTTGATAATGCCGCACGCAATCTTCCCAATTAGGTTGCATAACTTTTACTATAATCCATATAAATAGTCCACATGAACAGATAAATAATAATAATATGTATTACAAAAGTCATAAATAATAAATATACAATAGTGATAAATGTCTGCCATACAATCTCAGATGAAATAATAAATAATGACACTTTTAGTGTGGACTGATTCATAGGTACCAATGACTAACAGACGACTTAACAATGGCAATGATTTTTTTTTTTCTACAAATTCCATCCCTATAAAGATGGGAGCCTAATATTGTAAAATCTACAGAACTTACCTTCAAGTAATAAGATATGAAATGTCCTTCATATTACGCACTGCTCTTTCAAGATCTGAACGACTGACAACAAACACTCTGTCGCATCTTCAACAGTCAAGAGATATGGACCACAGCTTAAAAATTGTTACAGTCATAGCAGTAATAGTACTATCAATAATAATAATACAGGAGTAATACATTGTGTGTGTCTCTCTCTCTCTCTCTCTCTCTCTCTCTCGAAGTGTAGTTATATAAATTACTTTTAACTCATGAGGTAATAAAAAGCGACACTTCGCTTGGGCACACGCACGTGAGATCCTTACAAATGAGTAAGTTTCGGCGCTTCCTGCAGCCTTCCCTGAGATGCGTGGTGAGAGCTGAGGTCTGTGTATGTGGGGTGAGGGTCACACGGTCCGTGATGGTGGTTGCCCGGAATCTGAGCGGCACAACTGTAGTCCACACTGGCAGATGAAGGATGAGGAAGGTGACCGAGGTTGAACATAGGGCCCGAAGCTGGCATCGAATCAACAAAATTCCCCCCAACATACACAGGACTGCCTTGCAAATTAGCATTGGCAAAGCTTCCGTTCCCTTGCATGCCGTGGTGCTCATACTCTGCACCCGGGTACCTTTTTTGCTGTGGTATACAGCCGCCCAACGGCGCCGTGTACGCAGCCAAGCCATACATATTTTGCTGAGGTTTGGCGAAGGACGGAGGAGACGGCGCATCATAGTTCAGGCTGTTTACATTTGGAAGCTGCCCAGAATATCCAACGTGATTGGGTCCACTTAGCGGCGGGCTTCTGTCCGGAGAGTGTCCTAAGGGAGAGTGCATTATTCCCTTGGATTTCTGATCCTTTTTGTACTTCATTCTTCTGTTTTGAAACCAGATCTTTATTTGGCGCTCGGTGAGATTGAGCAGATTGGCCATCTCGACTCTTCGTGGTCGGCATAAATAGCGATTAAAGTGAAATTCTTTCTCGAGCTCCACGAGCTGGGCGCTGGTGTAAGCAGTGCGCACCCGCTTGGAGGCCGGACCGGGGGGACTTTTGTCATCGCAGGTCTCTCCTGAAATGGATAGTTTTAAAATTCAGTGTTTTTCAAGATATAAAAAGAGGAAACACGTCAAACAAACTATGTTGACATCTTAATTCACTCTCTGGAGCCTATGAAGTGATTTTAATACTTGGGGTAGTAGTGACATGTTCAATGAATTGAATTATTTTTTACTCGTTCTGCAAGTAAATATATGCTACCACCTGCATAGACACCTGAGAAACCGTCATTAATGCACTAGACCAGTCCCTTCCTCACTCCAAACAACCATCCCATACTATGCACACACGTGGAGTAATACATGTTCACATAGGCTATACCTGGAGTTGTGCAGTTGTTGTTTTTCTGCTTTGAGTTCTGACGCGTCTCCTTCATCCATGGGAATATTTGTTTGGTGATGACTGAGGTGGCAGTGTTGGAGCCATTGTTGTTGGGAGATTTCTTTTTCGGGGTGGTGGTGCTGCTGCTTGAGTTGGGTGAGGTGGGTGCTAAAGGAGGCGCTTGTTGTTGGTCACCAACACTCTCTGGTTGGCTGCCTTGGCTGCCATTTGGTCGCATACAGCTACCATTGATGTCGTTGTTTTTGTGCACCGGCGGCCGGACCGTTGTAGATTGTACGGAACAGATGGGACCCTGATAGTCATTTTCTAAGCTGGAGGTGGGGTAGGACTGATGGGCGGACCCATAGGCATATGAGTCAGACTTTGAGTATGAGTAGCCTCCAAAAAGTCCAGAGTTATCATAATAAGTGGCTTTCTGCATTTTGAAGATTTTTTACTACTTTGTATGTTTGTCCAGTGGCATGGGCTCCTGTGTCACGTAATTGGGACTTCCCACAGATTCTTTAAGCTTTGATCTGCAAAAGAGAGAGAAGCAAATTCACCAATCAGATCAAATGAGGCTAAAAAATCGTTTCTGATTTGAGTAATGGGCATACACTGTGTTGTTTTTTTGTTTTGTTTTTTGTTTTTTTACATATGATGTTAAAACACATTTCCTTGGTACTTAGCAAGACTTCAACTAAATTTTGCATTAATATTTATCTGATTCATTGAACCCAATACCTCTATATACTTCATATTATACCATACCAAGAATCCAAATTACACTTTGCAACCAAAAAAATGTACTAGTACAAATTATATTGATAGCCATGCTCACACGTAAACTGTGTTAAAAAGTTTAACCTAGCTGAAACCTGCCTAACCTTGAACTCCAGCGTTATGTCTTAAGTACATGCCAGAAACTGAGGTCAGTGTAAGTTTCATCAAGTTATAGCTTACTGCTCTGCTTACGTGTTCTATTGAGCCTTAGCGTAAAGTCATTCATTCATTCATTCATTCATTCATTCATTCTTCATATTAATTTTAATCAAGACCTATACAGTATCCTTAGCTACTTAACTGGTTGATTATGCACAATCAGACATACAGAATATCTCAAGCACCCAAAAATAAATAAATAAAGAAACCTTTAAATATTTTTACACTTTTCCCACATTTTTTCCACATTTGGGTATTTGTTTGTGATTTGTCTTTTCGATAACAGCCATCGTGTTATAAGTAAATTTGCCATAATGCACCTGATCGCCCTTTTAAATTGGTCACTAGTCAAAGCTTCTCTTTCCTCAGCAACATTTCAAGCCTTTCATTTTCTGAAGCCTAACCATGAATGCAACAAGAGAGTTAAACTTTAACTTGTTCTGAAAGTTCCCTACTGAGTCAAACGTAAAGATGACAGAAGGCGAATCAGCAGTTTTGGCCAGAACAATATCCCTTTCTTTACCACTTCATCGCTCGTCCTGAGCGATGGACATCTAAGCTGTTATCAATGCTTAAAAGAAAATAATATATAAAAGAATAAAAGGAAAAAGAACACACACGCACACACGCACACACACGCACGCACGCACACACACACACACACACACACACACACACACACATATATATATATATATATATATATGCATACATATACACACACACACACACACACACACATATATATATATATATATGCATACATATACACACACACACACACACACACACACACACACATATATATATATATATATATATATATATATATATATATATATA
>CM075007.1:16939485-16987331 GCA_037576675.1 Pangasius sanitwongsei | reverse complement strand
TATATATATATATATATATATATATATATATATATATGAGAAATAGATAGATAGATGTGTGTGTGTGTGTGTGTGTGTGTGTGTGTTGTGTGTGCGTGTGTGTGCGTGCGTACGTGCGCGCGTGTGCTCATGTCGGTGTATTGTCTCATCCGAAACAAGTATAGGTGATTTATTAAATATCCGGACAGGGTAGGTGATGACACCTGGAATCTACAATGTTAACAAAAAAAAATGGAACAAATGATAAAATTTTCAAACACTATTCAGTTCAAAATGCATCTCGCACTAGTGTTTTTTTTTATTTATTTTAGCTTGTTTCTTGTTTGTTTAATATAAATTAATATTGACCATGTATATATAAAGTATATAACGATTTATAGAGATCTTTTTTTCTACACTGGTCCAAAGAAGTGTCTGGGCGAGAAAGGCCTGTCTCGCGGGTCAGGGGTTTAGAGGTCAGCGCTCACGGCTCAAAAGCGTCGAAAGGCAGCAGAAACGGTGTCCTCTGGATGAACCTGCCCGCGAGGCTTTTGTCGAACTTCTGTGTAAAATACCTTTTCAGACCTCTCAACGTGAAGACTTGAGGCAGAAGACGTCTTCGCAATGTGTGAGCGCTTCACGGTTTTGTTCAAGAAGACAAAGACATCACAATAACAGTAGAACAGTCAATCTTTAATCAGGACGTGAATACCTCCACTCACATTTTCAGAGCTAAGCCCATCTCTGTTGCTCAAAATAAAAATGTAATAAAACCAAAACAGCAGACCGATTTTCTTTTATCGAACTATACACATTGTTTCTTATTGCAACAGGGTATTCGTGGTCTGTGGATAAACCTTTTCTTAATGAGCTCTATTATTCATTTGCTAGAAAATATGCTTGTAGAAAATATGCACAAAATACAGAAATATATAGAATAAAAAATAATGCACTTTTTCTAACTGAACATAGTATATTTAAGGAACGACCACTTGAATTCACATAGAAATTAAAAACAAACAAACTCTCAGCATTCTTATTCTGGCATTTAATAAATAAAGAAATGAAGATTTAAAAAAAGTTTAGCTAAAGCCCAGAAGTACGTGGAACAATAAATGAACTATTATTTAGGAATTTCTGATGACATCTGGAAGACAGATATACAGCTGCTTTAATTGTACATTGTTTACAAAACTGTCAAGTGAGATTTATAGCCGTCAAGGTATCCAATACTATGGTCAACAAAGTAAAATAGATTTCAAATGTTGCGCTTCCTGTTTTGGAGTAATTTTTGAAGAACGGTTTATTCTCTTCATCCTATATTACTATAAATGTAATAATTAATTTTTTAAGACCTTCGTGTAATTTAAAGATTTTTTTCAATACAGAAAACGAATTATTTGGTTAGCCATACCCGTACCTAAATTATTTTAGGATTTTTCAATACAGAAAACGAATCTTTTGGTTAACCATGTCTGTAATTAAAATGCGAATATTTTCTACGCCAGATATTAATGATTTATTGAGCTTTGATCAAATAGTTTAATAAATTATTAGCTAAAGTCATAAGCCACTGCTTTCTTTACAAAATAATTTATCGAATTTAACACAGACCATAATGCATTTAGGGGAGTAGTGATTACACGGAAAATATAATAGTAATAATAAAAAGAATATGATTTCTAAAGCTCACTTGCTTTCATATAGATATTGCAATCTTTTTAAATTAATATATACCTCATGGCAGCCCGTGAATCATGTTGTGATGCCCTCCTATAGTCTGCCACTTCATACATACAATATTTAAAATTGTATTGAGGCTCCTTTCATCGCATCCATTCATACTGCGTTTGGTAATGATGTGTGCTTCTGCTTCATATTAAATAGCTTAAAGATCGGAATGTCAGGATTTAAAACCATGCAAAGACAAACGAAGAATTGTCTATCATACACAGTTCAGCTGTACTTCTGGGGTCAGATGTTTCCATTTCTTTTATAAAGTTGTGATATCTGTCTGGTTGTCCTTCTGAACGTGTTTTGCAGCCGATGCCGACCTTCCCTTCGTGTTGGGCAGTTTGTGATCTTTTTTCCATTTCATTCTTCGGTTCTGAAACCAGATTTTAATCTGTCGCTCAGAAAGGCAAAGAGTATGCGCTATTTCGATGCGACGCCGTCTGGTTAGATACCTGTTAAAATGAAATTCCTTTTCTAGTTCTAAAACCTGCTGTCTCGTGTAGGCTGTCCGCGAGCGCTTGGGTTCCGCTCCTGTGAAATCTGGGTTCACTGGAAAAGACAAGGACACACTTGGGTGAGCAAGTAAACCCAATGAAGAGGACTGCCCTAGTTCAAGATGGCAAATATCACTCTGCATTAACTCGAATAAAGTTTCCTTTAAATTTAAAATAATTAAATCAATTGAGAAATTTCTATTCGGTGCCATATTCCATAATTTTCATGAAAAAATTCGATAGCCCACTTGGGCGTCTCACTATCGCTGAGGCAGCCAATACAGCGGCCTATTTCCTAAGCAATAAAAATTTATGACTAGTGTAATTGGCGGCCCCTTCAGAAGAAGCCATAAATATTTCACTGAATAATTTTTGCGTGTCTCATATAGGCCTAGCGGAATGCAACTAGTCCTGAAACAGACAGCAGAAAAGAATGAATCTTACCCGTACTAACATGGACTTTCTTCATCCAGGGATAAACTATTGCAGGTTGCCTGGTCTGTATCCCGTTCTGATTCTTTGTGTTTTGTTGTTGATCACAAGTCCTCGGGCCGGATATTTGGATCGGAGAGCACTGCTCGCCCTGAGTGGGGAAAGATCCAGGATGGCTGCCTTGCTCCTGCACATGACCCCGCGGCTGTAGTGTTGAGCCCTGCACAGTGTTACAACTGAAGGGTTGCTCCGAGTAGTTTGACCGTGAGTAGATCCCTGGATGCTGAAAATCAGTGTCTTGCGATGGACTGTAGTATCCAGAGCCCTGCTCAGGTATATAACTGTTTTGCGAATACTCCTCGCATGGAGGAAATTTGGGATCCACATACTTGGAGTTTACCATGTAGGAACTCATGGCCATTAATTTCTGAAGGTAGAAAATACTAATTTTTCTCGAGTTGTCTTTTTTCCTCCCTCCATAAAGCCCTCCTACTTGCTGTCAACTGAATAAAGTTAGCCACCCATGTGACCGGATTTGGCCAATCAAGGTGAAGGGAGTCTATTAGCGGGTAAGAAGCCATACACACCTAGCAGCAAATTTAACAAACTTTGCATAATTTCATCAGTTAGGATTGATTGAACACACAATTTAATGGTGTAGCATGTCTAATGCACCCAAAGGTTGAAAATTAACTTGAAAATGAACAGCCCACACCTTTCTCATAAACAAAGGTCAGTGAGCATTATTACCATACTGAAAATCCATAATTATAAATAATTAAAAAAGGAAGATAAATACGCACCTTAATCTAGATATTTGTTTTCCTATCTAGGATTAATATTCAACCGTACAAATCACACTCCATCCAGAGATTCTAACTGGTAGACAAATAAAAGATACAATGCGACCTCTGCCACAAAAAGAGACGAATAAAGCCGGTAGACAATTGACTGAGACCGTCTTTGTGATGAAGAGGTCATTTAGAAGTTACAGGAGTCTCATCGCCCCATTGGCCCACACACTCTTTCAGGGGCTTCTAAGCAGCGCTGTGGATGGCCCATCAATGCAGCGTGCCAATCAGTAATCAAACACCAAATAGCACAACTGGAAGGTGGAGAGGCTAAAGCTTGGCACGGACAACCCCACACAGACAGAATAAAGTACATTAGCCTATATCATGACTTAGTGTATGTTATCTACTAGTGTAGCATTGTGTTGCTGAGTCTAATGGAAATGAAAATAACGCTAATGTCTAGAGTGTCTTTATGTGAGCCGAGGGAATGGTCCAAGTGCTATTACACTTACTCTTTCAAAAGCACTTGCACAAAACAACTTGATCAAGAACAAACGCATTTTTTTGAAAATCAAGATGCCCTACACCATGGATAATACTTTTCCTGGGTTAATGCTGTATAGACAACGCTTTTACTCCTCAGCTGTCAGTATAACTTAAATGCGTCCATCCGTTGGGCCTTAATACAGCAACACCTAAAACGCGTAATGGCCTATATGAAACGCAAAGTTAAAATCTGAGTTTATTTGAAGTTTTTGCATCGACCATATACTCCCCTAGAATCGAATCTGTGACCGTGATTTTTTCACACAAATTCGGTTCTACAGGGTATATATAGACGACGGGATATATACATTCAAATTCTGCTTGGGACCAAAGCATAAAGGCAGAGAGCTCACTATCAAAAACAAAGCCCACCTTTATGGATAACTTATCCATAAGACTTTTAAGAATACTTCTTCAACCAATTTCCTACTTATTTTTTGTCTAATAATAAAAAAACATATGAAAATAGCGTGCATACAGATTTTAATCAGCCCCCCGTTTTTGACGGAAAATATTGTACCATGCACCATCTTCTCGGACAGTAAATACTAAACTCACCCATAAAATCGAGATTTTTATGTCATCGTATTTCTAGGCAATAATTATGCTTTAATGCAGCAGTAAAACGATATTATAAGGTTTATTCACACATGACATATGCCCGTACCACTAAAGTAAATCAGGCGGTCTCACTTATCCTCGGACACCGGGTGGACGAAGGTAAGTATGTATAAATAAATAAATAAATAAATAAATAAATAAAGGCGAGAGGTCAACCAGAATCATTTACAACTCACATCACACAGGTTTTTGTTTTCAGGGATTCTGCATGACCTCCCCATAACCAGCTCCACTGGCCCTTTACGTTTTAATTTTAATTGTATAGGTATTAAGGTGATTTTAAACATAATTTTACTGTTAAAATATCAAATAGGCGAGTATATTTTTAAATTATATATAAACCGTGTGTGTAATATTGATTAAAAATATGATAACATTATCGATGAAATGTAATTTGATACTGCTATTAACCTATGGCAGTAGATCTTGATTTGTGTATGAAAGATCTTTTATATTCAAAACGTTTTGCATTCTAATATGTGTTAGACAGCTTGACCTGCGATTCACCTTGCCCTGAGACTTGTTCGTGCGGGTCAAAGCCGAGTTACTGATGAACAGAACGACAGAAAAGTCAACGCTTGTCGTGACCTCTGTCTTAACGTTTACCAGGAACCACAATTATTTTGCATTATTTTCAAATTCAGGTTAACATGTTAAATTAAAACAATATTAAAAATAGTTTTCGGAAATTGAAATTCTACTGCAGAGCCTGAATAGTCACTGGATTCACTCTATTACACTTTCAACAGCTTTTTTTTTCCGTTTATATCATTCTGCTCATGTTCTATAATTACAAATTTGTATGGTATTGTATAGTCGTTTAATTTTACATTTCAAAAACAGACAGAGAGTCAACAGAACCCTAACCCTAACCCATTCATCTCTCAATATGAAAACTGAAATCTAGGCTGCATTAAATAATAATTTAAATGCTTAATTTACAAATATTATGTGTTATATGATTTCAGTATCTCAGAATACATCTCCCTTTAATACCCCAAATTCAAACACTTGGAGGCAGTAACTATTTAAAGAAATCAGACAAACTGAAAATATATAACTTTCATATAAAAGGAATATTACATGAAAAAATTAACATACTACTACTACTACTACTACTACTAGTAATAATAATAATAATAATAATAATAATAATAATAATGTTTTGGCGTTTCTACGTGTTGAATAGTAGGAGTGGGGGCGCTAGAGAGCATATTTAATGTTTAAGAATAAATTAAATGACTCGTGTTTAAAGTTTAAAGTCATGCAAATTTTGAATAATATGAGTTATTCGTTTCTCTTTTCGATTTAACCCCGACTTGGCTGCCAGTGCGAGACAACATGTAGATGTGTGTCAATATTATTTGATTAAATTAAAAACATTAATTTAATGTGGTTTAAACACAGCGTTGAATAGTCTATGACAGATTAAGAAGTGGCTCATTTCATTTCTGGAAACAAATAACACGACATTGTTAGTTTGTTTTTAACTCTGCACTATATATCACTGTCCACTGCTATCGAAATGAAAGCAAAACTGATAGATTTTTTCCTCGCTATCTCATTTCTTTATTCCTCATTTAATTCTTCATTTTTTAAGATGGAGCCATTGTCCTCGAGGCACACATTACCTTCCTTGATAACGGAGCACTAAATCCGGACAACTAAACTACAATCACGCCGTCACCTTCGTTACATTTCCTACTCTGTGAGACCTAGCTACACTTAGCATTGCACAATAACGATTTTCAGACAAACAAGCCACACCAGAAACACCATGTGGAATTTAAAATAAAACGATAACGAATCAAATGCTATGCAATTCAACCTCGCACAAGTTCAGTGACAACTACTGTAATCGCTCTTACCTCGAGGGACTCTCTGATCACGTAAGGCGCACCGAGAAGCGTCGATATCCATGTTCAAAACTAAATCAGCACTTACTCGGGCTCCTGTACCGACACTGTGATCTTTTCTAAACGTCTGCAAGGCCTTTCTAATACACAATGTGAATTATATTTTGGCTTGTCAACTCCCTGGCCATAAAACAAAGTTTAATGGTATCACGTGCTTCCCCACAGCCATTCATGACAGCGCGCGGGTGCCATAAATAACCCTGAAAGTTGCACTTATTCAATAATGGAGATTGCACTGATGTCAAGAGGAAATAAAAGCATTCGTGTTTCTCAGATGGGAAAACATTTGAATGTTGGAGGAGAAAGAACGTTTTGTTCTTTTCATCTAAAGTATGATTATTTACACTTAGTGGATGCAGTTAGTTTTTTTTTTTTTTTTTTAAACTAGTGATTTCCTTCATTTTACTCGTTATACACTCCAGAACAAATGATGTCCGTTTCAATGGCCTGACTCGCGAACATTTGTGGGTGTTTTTCACACTGTAAATTTAAGGCAATAAAGCAATAAAACGCATCCCTGGTGCGAACAGCACTACAGCCAACGTGAGAACCTTTGAACTGTAAGTTCTCTCTCCATATGGCGACTCTTCGCCTTCATCAAATGCTGCAGTAGGCTTAGTAATATATGTGGATCTTTTAGAATTAATTTTTATAAAGGGTTATAAAGTTCCTAAAGTCATTTACAATTAAAGCTGTAAGGGAAAACTCACACACATTCATTTATTAATAAACGGTATTTCTTTTATTACATTAGTTTTTGGTTGAGTATGTTTAACACTTTAATTAATTATTTTAGTTAAGGATTTACCGGGCTCTAAGTAACCCGTTTCACTAATATGCAAATATCAAATATTAAGATAATTGAAATAATAAACTAGCAACATGGGGAAACCATGAGCATCCTGTGTAGCCTTATTCAGACCAATAGAACTCTTCTGAAATTATTCACCTATTTAACGTCTATGCAGTTTCTGCTTTATGCTAATCACTAAAATTTGCTTTTAGATTTTGGTTCATGCCCATAGACTCTTCTATACTTCCTTCGTAAAAAAAAAAAAAAAAAAAAGCTCTACAACCAGGTCACATGCTTTCATCAACCAACCACAACTAGACCCTGTGATATGAACACAAACTACGTAGAAAGACCTTAGCAAGTGTCAGAGTGTGGGACAACAGTGCCGCCTGTCGGTAAATAGGGGTATTGTTATTTCTTTGGCGCAAGAGGGGCATTTTTTTTAGTCTGTATTCATGACTTAAGACCAATATTAAGACTCTTGAACATGCAAAGCCTTTCATAACTTCATAAATTCTTAGACTGAAGGACAATCGTTGCAAGAGATTCACTTGCTGTTATACTGCATGCCAAATAAATATGAATGTAAAAAAATATAGTTTATAATTTCCACATACAAATACAAGGAAATTATGCAATATATATTTCCCAGTTAGATTTGAAGTGTTTTTTTGGCTTTTGTGTTGAGGAGTACATTATAATAACAAAATAGAAGGAGCTGCTTATTGGCGTCTGTGTGCTATTTGGTATGCTTCTGATTCTGCGCCTTTCTCTCCTTTTCTTGCCGCATTGCAGTAGGGCTGTAAATAGTTTTGCAGCTGTCTGTCAGCCATTGGTGAAATACTGTCTTTGTTCCACAGCACCCAAATGGCCACAGAACTTCAACAGTCTCGTTTGGAAAGAAATGCATTCAAGTACACAACTGCAGCATCGTATTTCCTATTAAACAAGTAATATTATTGTGTTGTCTGTATTTCAATATTCAAAATGGCATTTTCATGGCACCTAGACGACGAAATAGTTCTTATGAATATATGCATTCGTTTTTTATGTAAATGAGAAAGCTATCGCCTGGTAAGTGGACATATTAAAAGCGATCAGGATTCATTATATTCTAAATGTATAACCAATGTAATGTTAGTAATACCAAGATCATGACTCCACATCTAGGACAGAATTTGCACACTTATTATTATCATTACTTGCAATAATTTTTAAACAACAACAACAACAACAACAACAACAACAACAACAACAATAATAATAATAATAATAATAATAATGATTAATATTATTGCTGTTGTTGTTCTTATAAGAATACCCAAAGCATATCAAATATTACCGAGAGAAATCTGACAATAACTAAACAGAATAAAAAAGGAAAACTGATTTGAACACAAGATGACCTTGACATAACTGAAGAATTATGACCTTGTCATAATTCTTTAGTTATTCTTTTGTCCAGTTCTTTATCTTCAGCGTTAAGATGGATAGTAATAATGATATTCTGTATAAACTCGCAGTGTTTTAGGAGAGTATTGTGTTGGTTCTGATTGAGTTTAGATAGTCCATTTGAAAGAAAGGAAAATTGTCAGTAGTTAGTGATAGATTATTAATGTAAGTTGCCTGAGTAATATTAGTAATATTTCTTGGTTCAGGGTGAAGATAAATGTGGAAATACTGATTATACCAGAATAGTGTGATATGAAATAAACTTACCAAACGAATCCCGATAATCCATTTCTTCCGTTCTGTGTCGTTTGCCGATATTTTGAGGCATTTTTGTGTTTTGTCCTGCCAAATGCAGTCTGTATACGAGCTCTAGCGTCGGACAGTACAACGTGACAGCTACAAAACTATGGAATCTCTCATTGTCTATAAGTGTATCTCACTCAGACTTTCTGAAAAATACACAAAACAAACATGCGAGCAGAGAAAATGTCTTTGGGTTACAACGCTTTAGCTGCAGAATGCGGTAAAAAAAAATCGCTTGAAAAATCAGGAAAGGGGGCCATGAAGACGCTTGCCTCCTGCACATGACCAGTGGCATCCAATGACAGGCGATACAGGCCCATAAAAATCTCTATTGCCAAGCTGTAAATTGTCTTCGAACAAAAAAGGAATTCGGGGCTGGCGCAAATCCCATCGGTTTTGTGCATATGGCCGAGGTAGCACTACTTCTACTGCAAATTATGTTCATTATGTTAAAACTCTGAAACAAATTCGTTCTAGTGAGCACAATAAACAAATATATTAGAAAATATTCTCTGACACACACACACACAGTTTAAATTGTATATTCATAGTATCCAGATAAAGCCTGGTCAAAATTCGAACTTTTAGCAAACAATGTCATTAAAATAAGAAGCTGTATTAATTGCGATATATTTACAATATATAACTGAAATAGGGATGCATGTATATGTATATTTACATATTGTTTAAATTATGCACAAACAAAATTTATATATTGAAATTATGAATCAATATTGCCACTGAGTGCTACAATGGCCGCAGAATATGGCTACAATCTATGGTTCAAGTAGTATTTTGTATGAGTGGGTGGTTTCACGATTATTATTTATATTTTCCTGACAGAACTGCTGCTACTAGTGCGCTCAGTGTGTTAGAATTTCTCTTATTTCTAGTAGGTAATAGAGTTTAATTTCCAATTCAGTCGCTGGGTCTGGTATGACCTGTTTGAGGAAACCAAACAATACGTACAGTGCAAATGTTATTCTGTCCATTTCTACTTAACAGTCAAAATCTATCTGTGTTTTTGGGTTCTAGCACTTGCAGGCCTACTTATATAGGGATGCGTGGTATCAGCAAAAATAGGGCAATTTGGATGCCCGTGGTGTTTGGGAGTGGATTTAATGACAAGCAACCTTGAGGGCTCAAGCAAGGGAACGTGTGAGAAAGAGGCGCGCGCTGATTTAGACGCCCGTATTACCACCGTGCGATTTACAGTTGGACTATTGTAGCAGGCCGGCCTCTCGCGGTGTCGTAAAGAGCTTCTGTCTTTTAAACTTATAGTCTACGTAAAATTTAGAGCGTTGGCCATGGCACGTAATTCCACCAGATTTCGTATAACTTGCAGCTCTCCCCTATAAAGAGAAAAAACAGAGAGCGTCTAAGGCCGATAGAAACGGGTATCATCACACCACACCTTGTCCCACAGGAGACAATGTCGTGTGGTCCAGTATCTGCGGAAAGCGGCCGACAAAAAGTACCTCTTGGGCACGATCACATTGTTACTTATAAATTGTTATTGTCAGAAGAGTCAAGTATGATTGAAGGATATCTGATAGAGATTGTTATATGCTCTATATATATTGTTATATTCTATCCGGAGCAATTCAGCCAAATTACAGTGCTCATACACACCTTAAAACCCCGCAGAGGAAAGGGCCATGGCCACATAGATTTTGCTCCTGTAGTTTTTAGTATTAACCTATTCGTATTAGTTTTATAATAGGCCTGTGCAGTTTCCGTTCATATTAAATATTTTCTACTACTACTACTACTACTACTATTACTACTACTACTACTACTACTACTACTACTAATAATAATAATAATAATAATAATAATAAAAACAATCCGTTTTGCGTATTTTGTAAAATTGGTTAAACCTTAAGGTTAAGGTTACTGGATCTAATAACAAGATCTATTCTCCAAGATGCATGTCCATCTGAATTAGAATTTATAGCAGGTTTCTCATTTTAAAAAAATCTTATAAATTGAAAAATCTGATAAATTGGTATGGTTATTCATTTAAGATCATTTTAATTTCCAAAATGTTATAGTACAAAACATTTTGATTTGGAAGCTTATATTGAGTACTCTATCAAAAAAATAAAAATAAAAATAAAAATAAAAATAGCAGCAAGAGTATAACCTTTTACTTAAACAACAGAAAAAGCAGCAGTTATCATATAAGTACATTGTAACCAATAAAGTTGGCTATTTGTAAGAGCCATGTAGTGTGTATGAGTCGAGATACTGGTAAAAACTGACTCATTGATATGTCTGATATAATTTTATTTACTCCTTCTTAATTACTGTTAACACCAACCTATTAATTCAGTAAAGAAAAAACAAAAAAAAACAACAAGAAAAAAAAAACCCGATATACATCTATCTATATCTATATCTAGGCTATATCCCTATCTATATCTTAACATTTAAGTTCTTTTCTGTTCTGGAATCATCATGAAGCACTAGTGTGATCATTTCATAACTTTGAATAGACGAGAAAATCCCTCTTAAAATGCATTACCATTTTGTGCTTTATTTTGCGCAGCAGCCTTTTTAAGTAATTTTCGCAATATAGATTAGTAAGCACGTGGTTTGTATTTTTTCTGCGCATGCTTCCACAAAAATAACGTTTTAATCAGCACCCTGCACTCATGTTTTCAAAAGAACTATATTGCCCTCTAGCGGTAACCATATCCATTTTGATACTCTATTGAGTGATGCATTTAACCGCAAAGACACACTCTAAATATAGTTAAAATATCTTTGCTATCGGATCTGCCTGCAGCACACCATGCAGGCTTTGAAGTTTTGAATACAGTATTAACACTGTGCCTATCCATATAATTACTTAGCTAACACTTTAATTGTCCTGTGACTGTATAGATGAATATTTTGATAGCGTTTTTATCTCTTGCTATCACTAAGTAAACACTCGTAAAAACCGATTCCTTAATTGCTAGAAATGCGTAGATTAATTCATAAAAACTTGAATTTTAGGCAACAGTCAAAGTGAAGTGTTGCAGCCCATGAGTGGAAATGCATTTGGTGAATAAACCTGACTTTCCGTGTGTTTGGGTCGATTTCTTTCAGTCTCACCGACAGACAATTTATCGACCAGACACCCCGTAGAAAAGTGTCTGCATTTTTGGTTGTCAGCAACAGACGCAAACACCCAACTAGAACGTTTTCAAAGCAGAGTGCAATTACTGTCTTAGACCATAAAGTCATTTAGACCAGACGTCTAGTCTTCTCTATGGCTTTATTGGACCCAGTCTCTTCCTGCTCTAAAGTAATTCTAAAGTAAGGTTTAAAAATAAATTGGGGTTCTCTACAACACTTATTTCGCAATCAGGAACGGTTTATTAGGCCTAACGATATCCTCTAAAACTAAACGTTTTTTAACATAAGAGCAACACACAAAGTGTGCAGTCCAAGCACCAACTGTGTTTATTTCGTTGAACAAATTTTGTCAACCTCAAAAAAAAAGAAAAAAAAAAAGAAAAAAAAAAAAACAAACTTCAGCGGTCTACTCTGGTCCACAATCTTAGCCCCCAAAAGGAGATTTACATATTTTTGCTAATATATTTTAGACCTTTAAAATACTTATAAGTGCAGTATTGTCAGAGACAAATACGCGATGTTGAACGCTGTTAAATTACAAATACGCACCCAATACTTTTTACACGTTCAATATATGGACATACATAGATGCATTTATTATACATTGTAGTGTTAAATGAATCTCTGTCCATATAGCCAGTACTCAAACTAGGTAGTAAGACCTTCTGGATCTCGGCTACTAAACTAATCTTCAACTACATTTTTGATACTAAATTAATCCTGCAACAACGTGGTATAAGTCTCTAAAAATTGTCTTCATATTTAGATTTATACCCAGATATTCCTACTTAATTAATACTAAATGTTGGGAGAGTATAGCGTGACCTATTACTGCTCCATGAATACTGCTCCTCAATCAGTGTGCTATACACTATTGAGATTTAATTAAGAGTACACCAAACAAACACAATCAAAATTGCATTTAACATAACTAACGTGTGTACTTTACCTGCGTGCACAACCGTTTGAACATTTGTTTCAAGAATGAACAAAAATCATATTTATGTTAAGACTCTCTATACATCCAATCCAAAATAATCAGAATGTAAGCTTGTGTTTTTCCATAAAATAATTTGACAAAGACACACAGAGAACATAAACCAATGAGGCTCCAACAACCTCGATCTAAACGTAACATATTACTCATATACATAGAGGACACTTGGCGCGGCGCGCTGCCCGCGGTGTAATTCACTGGGGCTCCTGGCTACCCCTCTCTCTGTTCATCTTCTTCATTTTCATTCTTCTGTTCTGGAACCAGATCTTCACTTGCCTCTCCGTCAAATTCAGAATTCGTGCAACTTCGTAACGGCGATCTCTCGTCAAATACATGTTATAAAGGAATTCCTTTTCCAGTTCCAGTGTTTGGTATTTTGTATATGGACATCGTTTCTTTCTCGTTGAACGCGCATGAATCCAGTTTGCTGCTGGGTTGCCTGTAAAAGAATGAATAACCCAATAAATCCAAGGTTACAAAAGCAATAAACAACTGGACAAACTACATAAACAAAAATAGTTGCGCTATGAAATAAACTTCATATTTTATTTCCTTGATCTTAATAAGCAATTCGCAATAGCAATAATTGATGGCGTGGATGCTATTATTAGTAAATTCTGTTTTAAATACTGGGTTTACGGCTGCGTACATTTCTTTGGACCTGCGGTAAGAGTTCAGACACTTTTATTGGTTAGTAAAACCTCCAGCTTTACACACCCTGCTCGTACAGTTCTGACGGTTGTAAATCAAAGGGCAATTTCTTTTACTTACTTGGGTCAAGTTGTTGTTGTTGATGTTTCTCGTCTTTGGGCTCGCTTTGGTTGGAAATTTCGTTGTCAGCGGTATCTTTGGTAGCTTTTTGTACACACTCGGCCAGGGCGCTACAGCTGTAGTCTGGGGCCGCCGGAGTGTCAGGGCCGAATGCAGAGCTCTCGGTCCTTTTCGGCGGTAAAGTTTCCGCCTTTGTCCCGCACTGACGACTACTCGAATGGAAGCCGGAAAAGGAGATGTGGTTCGAGATCGGATCTACCCAGGAACGCACGTATCTGTTATCTGCACATGCGATGTGGGACTGGTGCACGTACGGATGGTAAATTCCGGACACCGTAGCCGTGGACGGCGGGTGAACCGAGGACCAGGACGTGGGGAACACGGCTGTCTTGGGAGCAAAGCTACAGGAGGAAAAATCCGCATTTTCCCCTACACCTGACGGCCTAGCTGCCGCCGAGTGCGGGCTCTGGACATAACGCGCTCCGTACACGTCCTCCGCCTCGTGTCCCATTATAGAGTCCACATAATAGTTGCTCAGAGTTGAACTGGTCGACATTTTTGGATCCCCTCGTAGTCATATAAAAGGTTACACTGTTACGGAAACCTTGCCTCCGCACAATCATAGTATTTTTGCTGGCTTCATCTTCAGTGATTGGTTACATGAATCACGTGATCATATTTACCAATACAGAGAGTAAATCAATCCGCTGATAACGGTATGCTTGATAATGCCCTTTGACTAAACATAAAAACGTAAACATATACACATACTTTTTTTTCCTAGTAAAATTTGATATAGCGATCAATTTTGTTGTTCAAAAATCTGTTTTAATGCACTGCTAAAATGGAGGAGGCCCCGGACTATTTTTTTTTAGCTAGCCAGAATAAAACAGACATTTATTCCACGATCTCTTCTCAGCGTTTATGCCTGCATGCCAAATTACACCAGCTGAGTGTAAAATCTTACAAGATCTCGTCATGAGATATATCCTATACTCCAGTCTTGTAAAGTGGGTTATTTAATAGTGTACTGAGTTTTAAGCCCTCGTAAAATAAATGCAATAACATGCTGTAAAATAACATACCACGTTTCCTGGCGGATTCTCATATTTTACATACTGCCTATGTTTCTTCTAAGTTGAAAACTTACGTTTCTAAAAGCTCGTAAGTTTCACACAGAACCTAGAATTTGTATGTTGTATTTATTAAGAAGAAAGTCATAATGTGTTTATGTCTATCAATAAAAATCTTTATGAGGTGCGTTTGGATATGCATTAATGTGCCCTTAATAAAACGGACACTTCGCATTACAAATTAAAATATGTGTCTATGACTGCACTTAATGGAACACAAATAATTAAACTTCGGTCTATCATCACCCCGCAGATGATATGCGTTTTGATTACCATTCAAAATTCTCGCAAGATGGTAAATAGTTTATCCTACTATTAGTCCACTGATAATTAATCTGTCAACACTTTATTCGCCAATAATGGTTTTATTATTGTAGTGTGTTTAAATTTAGAAATAGATTAATTAGGCATATTTTCACATTTTTCAGAGGAGCTGTCTACCTTTGAAAGAAGCCAATACAGATAATAACACAAATACACATCAAAGCATAAATACTGGAATCGTCTTATTTAAATATAATAGGCTATGTAGACTAAACTAAGACATGAACACATGAGCAGAGAGAGGGGGGAGGGGGTTTCTTAGGCATAATTCAGTTTTTTGCAAATTTCACTGTACTTTGTATTGGACTTGATATTGCTTTTTATTGAATGCAAATTCTTATGTAATCGGCTCACTGACTATTTACTATGAAATACCAACAAGTTAGTTATAATATTGCTTTGGCTTTATTTTGACAGACACTGGCAATATTTGATTATATTAAAGTGGACAGAGCTTAACGTATTATTCTAATCCGTTTAAAGGCTCAGTGATTCTTTTTAAACAGTGTATTTTCGTATAATCGGCAGTATTTGGTATTACCGTAGCCAAACCTCTACTCAACATTTAAACATTTTAAATGAAGTTTTAACAATATCAGAAATGATACTGACTTACCAATTTACGTAGACAAGAAAGACCAAGAAGACAATATATTCGTGCCATATTTTCATTTAATGGCTTGCGTGTTTTTTGGGGGGTTGTTTTAGGGGCTTTTTATTTGTTTGTTTGGCGTTTTTTCCCCCCTTTGTTATGTGTGTTTTTTTTATTTTTTTATTACAGTGCTGTTTATGAAACACCGTTTACACACAAACTGCTACACTGAAACTATTTATTACATGATACATGCCACAAACATGCACGAGAGGTACATATTTTAATGTTACATATCACATTTACTATACAGAACAATTTAAATGGTAAGATTTCACAGAAATGTACAAGTTTTTTTTTTTTTTTTTTCGAAGAAGAAGATGGGGAGCCTACTCTTTGCTTAAAAGCGGCAACTGTGCTTTCAGGTCCAAAGTCATGTTTTCAAGGAATTTCAGTGCTGTCCTGTGCGACACTATATTGTCTCCAATGAACACAAACACACAACGAATTTGTGTTTCTGTCACGTATCATAATTTAAGACCACTTCATACCCTGTGAAACATAATGGCTATACACAATTCATACTTTTTATAATGATACTTGAATACCATCAAGTAACTACAATAAAAAAACTTTTTTAACGTATAGCAACAATCACAGTATCTGAACGAGAAAAGAAAACGTCCAATGTTCGACAGCATCATGTTGTAGCAGAACCCATCATGAACAGATACAGAGAGGCAGACAGGGCATTGGTTTCAGGGCATGCACTGCATGTTCACGAAAAGGTGAGATTTGAATTAAGTTCCCGGATTCGGTTTTCTCTGCTCATCTTCTTCAGCTTCATCCTGCGGTTTTGAAACCAAATCTTCACTTGTCTGTCGGTAAGGTTTACGCTTTTACTGATCTCTAGACGGCGCTCTCGAGTCAGGTACATGTTGAATAAAAACTCCTTTTCTAATTCCAAGGTTTGGTGCTTTGTATATGGACATCTCTTTTTCCTACCACTCTTCGCAGTTAACCAGTTGCTTGTTGGTGTATCCGTTTTGCATTCTGGAAATCAAACAGAGCAAATAAACACATAAATAAATAAAATCACTCAACATGTGCGACCCGTTACCCAATGCAAATGTCTCCAAAAGTCCTCCAATTTATCAATAAATAAGGTTTATACATAACCTGTAATTATTATTACAGAAATTTAGAACGAATACTAAAGTCACCCTCCATTCTGTCTCATGGTTTAATCAGCTATTCGTTTGCATAACAAGTAGGACAATGACCTTAAGATGTAGTATATTCTAGAGCAAAGGTAAATTTTGGCCAAGATTAGCCTACAAATATCACAAGGATATTAATTCATAAGTGGTTATAAGTTTATTTGACAGTTTTAAAAACAGGTCAGTGGTTTTATTTTTAAAAAAAAATCAAGTTCTGCAAATATGAAAGTGAATTTACCAGTTTTATGTTACCAGTTAAATATAAACACTGAAAAGATGTACGTCTTGAAATTAACAATAAAATATATATTTGTGTTATAAAGATTTGACTACAGTTTGAAGTTATCGAAAGAAAGAAAGAAAGAAAGAAAAAGAAAGAAAGAAAGAGAAAGGCATTAAAGGGACCGCAACAAAAGGTAGGCTATTTAATGTTAGCGCGCGGCACCGTTTCCTGTAAAGTCTTTTACTGCAACCCGAGTAAGCCTCTCATTAAACATTACGACTTTCGGGGTTGTTTGTGTTTTATATTGGGTTTTATGATGCTGGAGCGTTCGTATTACAGCGCGACGCGATTAAATCTTTTTATTGTACCCACCTTTCGCTTCCTTGTGTGGCAATTCCGGGCTGGAGACAGGCGCCTCGGCAGTGTTACTCTTCTCCTCCTGAGAGCTCGCCGTGTTGTCCGGACTCGGGCTGCGCGTCTCCTCCTCCTCAACCTCCGGCACCTTTTTTTCTGCTTCCACAAAGGACGCGGAGTGCGGCTTAGGAGTCAGCCGGTTCAGCTGCATCAACGTGTTCGGAGTGCTGGTCTCGTGGCTATAGTCCTGGCTTTTAGCCGTCGTGTATGTTTGGCTCAGTCTGAAGTAACCCGGGACCGGAATTTCTGGACCGTCCACCGTACACGCCTCGGAGATCAGATTGGAGTACGCGGGCATCTCGGACGAGCTGACCTTTGCTCTCTTGTCGGTGTACATGCAGCAGTTGCTCTCTTCTTTTATATTCTGGGAAAATGTGCAAGTGGGCATCTGGTTAGACGCTTGCTCTATTCGACAAGACCTGTTCGGATCTACCCAGTTATCAAGCTGAGGTATGTACGAGTGCACGTTCATGCCAATATTTTGGTGGTTTACTTCCCCCCGTTTGCCAAGAGACGGCAAGAGTCCACAGGTTTGCATTCCATAACTTCCCAATTCTGCACTGGATGGCATATACATGTTGCTGCTGGAATAGAAATTGTCTGTTCTGCAGGCCCCAATTAAAGAATCTACCAAAAACGTGTTAGCAGTGGGAGAGCTGTTGGGATAGGACATTTTGGAGAGATTTTAAAGAAGAGAGAGCTGTCCTTTGTAAGCTGACATATCTAGCAAAACAATCCCGCGTAACCCGGAGGGTCTCTCTGCAACCACATGACAATCTCACCAATGAAATTTGAAAATGGCCTTGAGACGCAGGCTCTTCTCTGTCACGTGTGCGCACCGACACATGATTTGGAGCTTCAGACGTGGTCAACAGCGACACCTAGAACACGGACTTGAAATTGGTTTCAAGACGGACAAAGACGAAGGCTGTTTCAAACAATTCTATCTGCTCTTCATGTGTAATAAAGAAAATGCAAAAACCTGGTGTACAGACATGCATCTGTACTGAGTTGTACTGAGAAAACTCTGCTCGTAAACACATAGTTCTTCAGCATGTGAACTCCTTCAGGTACAAGATAAGAACGATGGCTACTAAATACATATTATTTGCTAGTATACTTTATAAAAAGCAGGGTATTGTACGGGTTCAGTGGACAGGGATTTGATATGGGCTGTTTTCTTTATGATTACATTTTTTTTTCAACAAAATTGAATTGGCTATAACACTTACCAGGTAAATAGGATATTAATTTTTATTTTACACTGTCATATATATTTCCTTTGGTTACCCTGCATATTTGTGCTGGCTAGTTTTACATATTCATTTGTAAAATACACCTGCGACCTTTGATTCCCATGCCCTTCTTCTGGAAGTCTTTTGTGGAATTACAGGCCTGGTTCAGAGAGTAGTTTCCTTTTCACAACTAAATCAGTTGCTAATTTCTGAGAGGAATCAGCACCTCCATCACTACCACTTGGAATAACAACAGCAGCAACAGCAACACCTTCAGCAGTAGCAACAACAAAAAGGACACTATTTGGATGCAATAACTGTGTTTAATTTAAAACAAAATTACATGCTGCTCTTTTGGTTTATTGATTTTGTCCTGGCAAAAATATTACATTTATTAATAAATCTGGCAATGGCATGTGTAATTAAAGTTTTAATTGTGTCATGATTCATTGTATATTATGATGAGTTAATCTTGAGAATTTGGTGCATAATAATTCTTTTATAACCTCCCAGTCATCGGCTTATTTTGTTTTAAGTGCTTGTATATTAAAACCGTTTTTTTTCCCAAGGCACATGAATGACAAATGTGCAAGTGTTATTTATGTATCATGGTGATGTGATGCATGTTCAAGTTTAGCAGTTATCAGTCAACCATAATAAAATGCTTGAAATGGCAAGGGGTGGAGAGAATATATATGTTATACATATATAACAGTGGGCCTATTTTTCAGAGTTTTAAAAAGTACATTTATAATGTATTAGTTTTTCTTAAATATGATTAAATAATTATTTTATGTTAGCTAAAATAGCGTAAGCATTTTTTTTTACGTTTGAAATATTTTGATAGCTGTACATTGTTAATATGTTTATATTACAGGTAATAATAACAAATGAATGTTGACCGTAGCTACATGCAGGTCCGTGTTGAGAAACAAATTAAAAGGAAAACAGCATATACAAAAACTTAACATTTTATTTTTACCTTTTATATTCTTTATTATTATTATTATTTTTGCCATTTGTTCGTTAACTGTACACGATGTATCTATTGCTTTTTTTCTTGACAAAATTACCGGGCACACTTAAAATAAACTAGAGAGTTTATACTATTAATTCTGCTGTTTTTCTCAATAATGATCTTTATACTTTTTTAAAAATATATTTTGCACGTGTATATGCAACAGTGCCGTAATAGCACAGCACACTTATGTTCGATAAATGTCTGAAACCACAGACAAGTATTCCTTAAACTGAAAGTAGCATTATAATATAATATAATATAATATAATATAATATAATATAATATAATATAATATAATATAATATAATATAATATAATCCATATACTATATAATATATTAGTCGGAATTGTAGTTTTGTACAGTGACTTTCCAGTCGTTTTTATTTACTGTGACTCTAAAGCCCGATTTTTTTATTAGACTGTCTCTAATTCGAATTGTGATTCAAATAGTACACAGGATACTTCCTATATTTCTGTCGTTTATTCATACGCCTCTGAATTATGAGCACATACAACTTGAATAATCTGTTACCGGTTAATTTCATCTAATAAATAAAATATTTACTAACCGTTTACAAATGAAAATTACTTGAAACACACACACACACACACACACTTACACACACACACACACACACAATTTTATAACAGCGATGAGCAAAAACCTCCTAAAGTAAACTGCTTATGACGCTTTGTTAGATACGCAATATATCACATAAATTACTTCTCCACTAAACCCCGAAATATTGTAATCCTGATTTAAAAAGCAGGTATCTCAGACACTTAGAAACCTCAGATACAAATGACTTTCTCCCAAGATCACAGTCATTGTTACATACTGAACACTTGAAATACACAGTGCCTACTCCAAAACTGTTGTAAGTGTGCCCCCACGTGGCCACTGACTATATTAAAGTCAAAAGCGAGTAGGAGAGAATTAAATGATCATTTTACAAATTTGGCCAAAATAAGACCCCCATAGATAATTATAATGTTAACATTAACAGCCATGCAATTGTGTAACATAATTTTATTATGATCTCTAAACACTGTTTGTATGTGCCCACTGTAGTAACCACTGTTATATCTTTTTATATCATTCTTGAACAGTCTATTTAGAAAAGCATATAAATATAATAAATAAAACTATATAGGATCTTAACATATTGTTAGGATAAAACAAGCATTTCTTTTTCAAAAAGTCAATTCATAAAAATAAATAAATAAATAAATCTCTTTCAAATAAATAATCTTTCAGTTTACTCCACCATTCCCATTATTGCAGATAAAGGAATAAATAAATAAACATTTAGGCCTAATTTAATAAATAAAAAAAGATGTTACTGGTAAAATTATAGAAACTTTATTTGGCATATTGCATTTGTAAAACATCCACTTGCGACACGAGCCTTTGTTGTTGTAACAGACTGAGAATACATTTCAGGGATTTTCTTTTTAACAACTTGGTTTAGGTCTTCTTTTGTAGGAAGCATGCCTTCAAAACAAAAATCGCTTCAAAAAGGTTTCCTTTTGTGTATTTAGTATTATTTTGGTCAGAAAACTAAAACCCGGCTTGTTTAGTACTGATATTTTTAGCTCACATGGGTGTAAGGTATAAGGTCTAAGTGTGTATTTCTGTCTTCAAGGTATTCTAACTGAAAGTAAAATGGTTTCAGATAAAGTGATATATATTTATATTAATATTTATATCTGTATCTTTTTTTTTTTTCTCCCAGGGAGCTGTACCCTTGCTCTGATTAGACCGTGTAGCAGGCTGAGGAATGCTGGTCTTGAATGGAAGGAAGCGTAGTGCGTCGCGGCCATGTTGGCTCATGCTGCAGTGTTTTATTTCTCCGAGGGCGTAGTTTCTCAACGAGAACAACGAAAAAGGCGCCTATATTTTTACAAACGGGTTAAGGTTGGCGACCTTGACATTATGGACGTTCAAACCCAATTTTCTTATTTGTATCCATGTTTTCCATTGTTACCCATAAAATAGTATAAGAACCCCATGTTGTCAGTATCCAAGTCTTTGACACAAATGTCACTACTGCAATGATGATGCACTGGTTCAAAATTTACCAAATTTACTGTCTAGTTTTCTTCTGCGTTAATGATTCATTTTGAGAATGCTACTTTCTGTCTAAATCTACAGGTCTTGTGTACATCCACATCTCATTCTACAAAAGAACATCCACACAATGTGCAGGGTTTAGGGCCAGCGTCGCATTTGGACTGGCCAGAGGGTACAATAGCCCCCAATTTAGCCCTTTACAGCGAGACTTTATTGAACTGTCTAGACGCGGTTCAAGGTTTGGTAAACACCCTTAGTGTAAAAGAACAAAAACTCGAGGCCTCTGGCCTTAGTAAGGCCTATATAGGTTTTCACGCGTTTAGTCTACGAGATGATTTTGATTCTGCACCCTTACAGCGTCGACAAACTAAACTATTACACCATTAAAATGATCGAAGAAGTGTAAAGAAGTTTATTTAAAGAATATGCTTAGTAATTTACATGCACATTTCTGCTTTTAATATGTTTGAAGTGTTTTAAAAACAAATATATTTAATAAAAAAAAAATAACAGCAAGCGCATTCTCTCACACAAAATACAAGCTATTACGTAAAAAAAAGTTCAAAGAATTCTGAAATATTCATATTTATTTACTACACCAATACACAGCATGCTACCGAAACAAATGCATACACATTTCTACACTAATGAAAACACGCATTGATTATTGTAATCAAAATTTGTTTTGCTTACTGCAATTGTAGTGACTTACGTGGCCTTGTACCATGAAAATTGCAATAAATAAAAAAAAGATACAATACGATTACGTTTCTGTAGCAATCACAAACAACAGAACATGAAAAGATTGTCGACCGTTCGGTACCATTCTTTTTTAGAATGTTTTCTTGCTGTGGATATAATTTTCACAGAGGTAAGAGTTCATTGTTTTATCAATATCAATAGGTTATCAACATTTTTGCATAGTTAAAAAGTATACATCAGACCTAACAGTTTAGCTTACGTATCTGTTTCGGTTGAATGCATAATGTCCCAATAGCATACAAGCTCATGACTCGGTGAAAGCCATGAACGTGGTCTGCTAAAATAAACAATCTAATGATTTCAGAATAAAGGGTTTCCAGTGAAGTACTGGAGACGATCTCGGTTGAGCTTTTTTTCTTTCATCCTTCTGTTCTGGAACCAGATCTTCACTTGTCGGTCTGTAAGGTTTAGCATTCTTGACAACTGGAGGCGCTTCTCCTTATTTATGTACACGTTGAAAAAGAATTCTCGTTCAAGTTCTCGGATCTGATATTTTGAATATGGGCATCTCTTTTTTCTGGACTTTGTACCTACAAAAAGAAACATAGCTGGGTTAACAATGCAAATAAAATGTAACTGTGCTTAACTTAGTTATGCAACCACTTAACTGGCTGACGTTAAATACATTAAGATCAACTGAAGCAAGCGTTTTCTGCAATGGCCTCAAAGAACTCAAGAAGATTTTTTTTCCATATACTGCTACACGTTTTGTGATTTCTTTTATCGTCAGTATAACAGCAGATGGACACAACACAACAAAGTAAGGACCTAAGAAACCCATACACAAATGAAAACACACTCATATTGCACTGAGACAAACATGTACGTGTGCGCGCACATAAAATCATGCCGACAAGCTATTTTGTTGTTGTTGTTGTTGTTGTTGTTGTTGTTTCTAGGAATAGCGCGCAACTTTCTGTTAAAATCTGTCGTGTTATAGTCCAGTATTCTGTTAAACATAAATAGCTTAGTCGTACAAACTCGTGAAACATCGAAGTCCAGAAATAGACACGGGTTTAGTTGCAGCACTAAATGCACTCCACTGGCCCGGTAGAGTAGATGACAAGGAACTGTAGTCATTTAAACATGTATATCAGTTTGTAATTAATTTCAGAAAAACACAACTCGCCACCATCATTGCCATATGCCCCAGAACTGCTTTCCCATCATAAAAATTGTTTTACAGCAGCAAGGCAAGTCGTATTGTGTATGTAAAAACCTTTGCATGCTTATAAAGCTGCACATAAAACCGAACCAACAAAGTGGTCTAGCAGCTTTAAGTACCGTTTAATGTGTGTACCTACTTGAGCCGTTGCTCTTCCCCTCTTGTTCGCACGTTGATAGTGGAGATTCTTCCTCTGTGGTTTCAGCGTCTCTTTTCGTCTGATCCGCGCTATCCGAGGACACTTTATTACATGCGGCATCTCCGGGGACAGTAGGCTCAGTCTTTTGTCTGGAAGACTCAGGGTTGGGCTTTCCAGCGTTATCAGTTTCGAAAAATTGGTCAAAGCCTTGAGGAAGTACTCCGTTTCGTCCGACATTGGTGAAAAAATTGCACGCGGAGTTCGTGCCGCCGTGATGGCTGTACACAGACTCATTTTTAAATATCATTTCCGCCCTGTTTGATGACTGGAGCAGATCTCGGTGCATTATCTCGTCCGTTGAATAGTAGGAAGCGTAATTGCCCCTGTAATGCCATTTGCTCGGGTGATCCAGTCCATAGTCTCTGAAAGCCACTTCTCGAACAGGTTGGACTTGAGCAATATTGGAAGAGTATGGAAAATTAACTTGACACGATGTGGACTGCGGTAAAAACGACGACACAGTGGAGAAATCAGGCGCCGACACATAGTACGTGCAGTTCGGTAAATACATATTGGACGCGCAGTTACCGCGATCATCGTAGTCCGTCATATCTCGGTTTGGCGTTAGAGAGCACGAACAGGCAACTCGACTGTGTTAAACTTTGTACATCTATTGCACCATAGGCGTGTGGACAGGAGTCGTGAGGGAGAAAAAAAATCGGAAACGTAGGCTGACGTGCAATTCATCTTGATCGATTCTTGAGGTAATTGTGTCATGTGATCCGGTAAAGAAATTACCATATATCAATATCAGTCATTAGGAACTGTCTCGGGCAGCTCATAGGCAAAAGCACACGGCAAATTATTGGTTGCCTGCATCTTCTGAAACTCCCCATGTTCATAAACAAGGCATTAGTAAGCTAAACAATCGCTGAAGTGCTAGGTTACCAAAGACACTTTGCTCCAGAAATAAACATAACAGATTACAACAAATTAGGTACATTTTGTAACATTTAGTCAGATTATTGTGTCTGCATTGCTGAGAATTCAATAAGGCTCAGTTTCGTGACTTTGAAGAATACCTAGTTTTTTTCTTTTCCCAGGTACCCACGCCTTACACTCGACGAGCTGTGACTTTTACAAACAAGATAATAATTTTGGATCCTTCTATCGGAGATCTGAATTAAGATACAGATTTACGGTTTATCTGATTTTAATCCTACTGTGATGTTTTGTTCCTTTCTCAACAATTACAATAGACTATGTGTACTGTCCTTCATCTCTTTTTCTTCGCATCGGGCATTGGCTTTAACAGCAGTTCACAACACTTTATTATCGTAACACTTTGGCTTTAGAGAACAGGTTTAAGGAAGTTTTTCAACATGTTTTTAAGACGGAAGCAGACAAGTCGTTTAAAGTTATTTACTTTAAGGCGAATCATTATTAAGTATATGTTTTCTTGTAGTTTCTAAGGCGAGAAAGAAGGACGTTTTATTCACAGGGCAAACGTAGGCTTATTCCTAAAACCTATCTGTAAAAATTACTGATAAATGTATAGCCTACATCGCTGAAGAATTTACTACTACTACCACCACTACTACCAATACTGCTACTGCTACTCCTACTACTACTATTCCTACTCCTCTTCCTCCTACTACTATTAAAAATAATAACTATAATAATAGTAGTAGAACAGTTGTAATAGAAATATTGTATCTGAGTTGCACTTACTTTAGAGTTTTAGTAGGAAATCCAAGCTCCGTCTGTTGAATAGCTTTTGTCGAACGTTGCATCGTAGCAATTAAACACAGAAAAATGTCCTGAAACAGGAGCTACGCTGGATTCACACTGCCAAGTCCAAAACAACTCTTCTGGCTTTGAACGTCTGAGGCCTGAAAGGCAGCCGGCAATCTACAATAACCGTCAGCACTTAAATCATTTTATTGCTCAGACAAAAGGATGAGCCCTGGTTTTACTGTCTTGTGAGTTGTGTGGAAGAATTTGTTGACTACACTGGAGCCAAGAAAGCAAAATGTACTATTAGAATATTTCATACAACTACTAATATTACCAAATGTTGCAGAATGTTTAAAATATGTTTTATTACTATAATGTAAATTATTTAGGTTTTACCTAATCCAGCATATCGTGCAGTTACATTGTACATTGTTTTTACATTACCTTTGTTTACGTTACCTTTTTTGCTATTTTGTTTATTTAATTCATCTCAACTCGAATTCTATGGAAGCTTAAAAGGTGTAGCTTTAGTCCTGATTGAGCTTACTTGTAATTTCCGAGCTAGCCAAATCACGTGCTCAACAAAAGAAAATATGTTGCACATATAAGCATATTTTCCTTTCACTATGATCTGTCTGGGAAAAAAGTGAGAAGGCAACCTATGGAAGCTATACGGCTACCTACTTCACAAAAAGATTTTCAAAACAAATCCGCCTTCAGTGTAAGCATTTACGGGGACAGAACGATGTTGATACTAATGATCCCAAAAGACGTTAAATTATATTCACCACAGTTTTGCTGTTAAAGAGAGCCTAATATAACATAATTTAACTGAATTTAACATAATTAAAAAAATAAAGTGAATAAATAATAGTGTAAACTAAATTAATAATTTAAGAAAACCACATCACAATCGCACAGATATTTGGCTCTTGGTATTATTCAAATAAATGCAGATTCACAGCGCAAAGGTTTCAAAGAATTCGATCTGTTTAACAGATTCTTTTTTATTAGAAACGCTATACTATTGCTACTACTACTGCTATTAATAGTAATAATAATAATAACCATAATAATAATAATAATAATAATGTATGAAATGAAGTTTTTAAATAACTCACCCAAAAATGTATCCTTTTGAAATAATGTGTGTATTTGTGTATTTATGGTGAAAGGCTGAAGACTAACTTGACCTTAACTTTGTTATGGAGTCCCCATATCCGGCGCGCGCCAGCAGAGACGTTGTCTCGCTCCCTTAGCTTAAAAAAATAAATTAATAAACTATATTCCGCTTGGCTCTATAAAGCCTTTCAGGCTATCAAACTAAGAGAACAGCGCAGTTTAATTAATGTTGCATGTACTGCTTCTGTATATATATATATATGATATTTATATTAGACAAGCATTATTTAATAGAAAAAAAATAGATCATGTTCTCTCTATACCCTTAAAGTGATGCTCCAGTATGGTGAGTCTGAACGTAGTAAATGTATAAAGTAAAATGCGAGTAGATTCACTTAAATATACTCAAACGTTTTGGCCTATTAAGTAAATATTTCTTCCTTTTCTAACAAAGTTGAGAATCATTTGGCCTATTCTAACACAACAAAGACCAAAGTAGGTCTACATCCACATTTACACAGTTTGATTCTACAAATACCATATTAAACACTTTTTGCATAGACCTCCGGCCAATCGAAACATAATAATATTTCTCACACTGCACTCATATAACACAATACGATATATTAGGCCACTAAAGCCTACGCACTGAATATTCACACACCAGTGTGATCTAAACAAGACAACAGACTATTACGATACCAGAATATGTTTAGATAAAACAATATTGACTTAATATAATATTTTAAAAAATAGCTCAAAAACATAACAAAAAAAAGCCTAGATAAGAAATATCAAACACACACAATATTGTTTTAGATTAATGTATTACGATATTACGAAAACATATAATATATACTATGTATGTATGTATGTATGTATGTATATATATATATATATATATATATCCCAGTGTGAAGCTATACACACGTATTACAGCTCTCTCTTTGAAGGTAATTTGTGTGTGGACACTTGGTTACAACCCAGACTTGGAATTCACCTGACTGTTTACTTACAAACCTGAGCTTGTACTCGCCAGGCTGAAGCTTTCTCTCCAGTTCAAGGCTTTTCATTAGAAAACAGAAGTTTAACACACACACACACACACACACACACACACTTATTCGATGATTTTACAATTCAATGGGACAGCTTACATGACAATTTAAATAGGCAGAAACTTTAGATAAATCGAGAAAAAAAAACACAAAAGATTACATGACTTTGCAGGCAATGTTGCATTTTAATTTTACTTTTAATGAATGGCGTCCTTTAAAATGTTTTCTATTGCCGATTACGTCATTATGGTGGGGACTAATTTTACATTTGTTCTCCTAATCAGCTAGACCAGTATCTGCCTTAAATAAATATTGTACATTTTGTCGATTTCTTCGTATCCTTACAATGGTATTATAAAAATACAGGTGTATTAAACTCCTTAAATCACTTGGTAAGTCATTGCCAAGGTGAGGAGCAACTTGTACGCTGTGGTCACCAATAAGAGAAGCACTGATTTTTCTTCAGTGCACGGAGAAAGCATGCTCGCGCATTAATAAACGTTTCTTTTTCATTCTCCGGTTTTGAAACCAGATTTTTACTTGTTGATCACTCAAGTCCAGTCTATCCGACAGCTCTTTCCGTTTCTGTCGGTTTATGAATTCGTTGATCATAAATTCATTCTCAAGTTCAGCCAGCTGTGGTTTCGTGTAAGGTTTCCTCTTCTTTCTGGCTCTTACTTGTGCAGGACACCAAGGGAATCCTAGAAAGAAAACAAGGCATCAGTAGTTTTTGTTCCTCTATGTTGTAAATTGTTTATGAACACATTTAATACTGAATATGTTACAGTATTTTCATATCAAATATTCTTCCTGGAAATAACGAATTGCTAGTGCAAATATTTAATAAGACAGATGTAAAAAATAAAGCAATATTCTAAAAGAAAAGTACTAATTAAATGTCGTGTTTAAATGAAATCTTGTGCCGTACATGTAAAAGAAAACAATTTGATGTAGATAGACCATAGCTCCTATAACAGTTAAAGAAGTAGTTGCGTACCGTCCGTAAAAGCTGCACTGGTGTTCTGAGAACTCGATGTGGGCTGTACTGGGACAGTGGAGTGTGCAAGCTGTTCAGTTCCATCGATTATCGAATGGCTGTTGGAATTCACCCCAGTCTGTGCCACCGTGTTTTGCAACCGTTTGTCCAAGTCTGAAAAGTCACATTTGCTAAAGCTGGCAGTTGCTGTTATCCCATGCTCACCGGTAAACCCTGTCGTGTGTTTGTCCGGCAACGCTGCTTTGGGGTTTGCATCTTGGACGTAGTATTTACAGGAGTCTCCTTTGCTATGGCCATTCACAGCCACTGAGTTAGTAATAAACGGCTGAGAATAGCCACTAAATGCGAGGCTCTGTGGCGGGCTTGTGCACGAACTTGGGGAAGTCCACGGGAGTGAACACACCTCTCTCCTGCCGTAGAGCTGCGCGAGTCCGGACGGATGGGCGCCATTGGGCCAGTTGGAGAAAGGCAACGAATCCGCAGTTGGATAATTCAACATAGGACTAACATAGCCAGAGCTAAGAAAATTGTGCTCACACATTTCTGATGAGCTCACCCACGCAATTCTTACACGCGATTTTATTTTACCCCTAAAAGAATAAAAGTCAGTAATTGTTGATTTGTTAATGCACAGTCACGTGATATGCAAACCAACGGAGTCCGGCCCCGCCCTTTCCCCAGCTCACTACATAACATAATACTCAAGCTACGTCTTTTAGGAAAAAGCCTTTAAATAGGCAATTGACCGTCGTTTCTTGTCTATATGAATGTTGTTTAACATAACTAAACTGTGGCTTTCAAAAGAAATCTTCTTAGTAAGATTCAAAGAAAGAGGTTTGATTACAACGCCTTACATGTCAATAACTTTAAGAGCAATATAGCCTGCGACTGTAAATTGCTTACGATGATATAATATAACATAGACGTTAGCAGTCTTAAGCAATCTTTTATTAAATTTTTTTTCCTAGCATTAGCTTACTGATTACTAATCACTCCCTCAGCCCGATTTACATTAAAACAAGTCCTGATTTTTTTTTAATAAACAAAAACTGCAATTAGAATTAGAATCTCAGAATTATCACAACACACGTATTCTGTATAATTCTGTAATATGTTACTGCATTATAATTATGTATCTTGATTTCTCTATTTTATTATTCAGTTTAGGTTCCATCTTATATGCGGGCTACTATAATATAGTACAATAGTTTTCAAACAAACTATTAAGGTTAAACCAGCTAGAAGCTAAATAAAACAACAACACACAAATGTAACAAAATAAAACGACGTGTTTCTATAACTTCTTCTTCTCATTATTATTATTATTATTATTATTATTATTATTATTATTATTATTATTATTATTATTATTTCTTTTTTATTCAGGCACAAAACACCACATTTACTATTGTTATTATTTAGGACACTAGAATGTTGAAAACGACGCTTAAGACGATTTTCCTATGTGTCTTTTCCCCCAGTTTTATCACGCAATTTTTGCAGAGACTTAAAATATGTTTATCTCTGTGTCATTAGCATGTTTATGTTGTTCCACAGACTTATGTGAAGAGTGCATTTTATTAGCCTATTCGACATGTTTTGAGAACAAGAGGGCTACAGGCCTATAAGAAAGAGAGCTTTCATTTTCATCTTTCAATGTTTCCTTGCGCCTTCGGTCTTTTTTTTTTTTTTTTTTTGGTTAGTCAAATTCATAATTCGGTGTGATTTTCTATAAGGCCTCAATTTAATACCAATTTTATTTAAAACAGGCTTCTTCTCAAAATATTATTACACTTATATAATCACACAGTATGTTGTAGAGGACGATTTATTTTAATTATGGCTTAAACATTTTGAATGATAATTTTCAATGTCAGAATTTTTTTTAAAATACAAATAATAATACAATAATGGTCTTACCCGACATGGTGTACATGGTGAAATATCTGGTATAATGATGCCATATCCTATGTCATAGACTACTGCCTAATTTATATTTTAAGTATCTGAAATAAGGAAACGTATTTACGCCAATGTAATGACAAAATATTAAGCAGTAAATAACAAATTCAAGTATTTTCAGCAATTTCATATAACAAAATGTGAATGGCCGAACAAGATTATTACCTGGACACTGCACAAACACTAGACGTTAAATTGAGTATCTAATAAGCCTAATATTAAAGATGAGAACGAAATATTTAAATAGATTTTTGCCTTACCTCGGGTGGCATTTTCCAAACGTTGGAGATTATTGCCTAGCAAGAGCAGCCTGAATGAATCGTAAACGCGCCGGAAAGAGAAGAGACGGTTCAGCCTCCCAGCCTTTACGAGTCTAGCAATTACATAAAAGCATTAAAACAAGACTCCTTTCGTTTGCTCGACATTCCGAAGAATGGCACAAGTTATCGTATTTATTTAATGGAAAACGAGTCAGATTCACTGCCAACACAAAAACTCAGTTCAAGGTCAAAGTCCAAACATATATTTAGCAAAAACAAGTCCAAGTGCATTTAATCGCAAGGTTGTTTTGAAGCTACAGTCCGAGTTATTTTTCAAATGGAATAATATAGTCCATGTTGGACACAAGGCGTTACAGTTTTGTTGCTTTTGTTGACGATCGTGTTGTTGATTGACATAGATAAAAGAATATTTTAGGCCACAGTTTAGAGCCACCGTTGTTAAGTGTTTTTGCATGCACTTACGGCCATTCAGCCTTCATTCGGCCATTCTGGTTTATAAGTGGGAAGCGTCTCTCATTTCCTTAATACAACGCCCCTTGGCCCCTTAATAAATTAATATTTGAATGGCGTTTTAGTCGAACCACTCCTGAGCTGTAATTACGCTACAGAGCCAGTAGATGGAAACAAACTTCCACAAATTGAGGAGCTTTCGGTAGTTACGGCACTCAGACATTTCAGTCAAGGTCGCCCCTGAGAACGAGTGTCAAGGTCAACGGTAAAGACAAGACTCGCTATATGAGTGGAAAAATTGGGGAAAAAATATCCTAAAACGCAATTTTAGGGACCTTCTGTGACTTTTAATGTATTATATATAGCAGTTTAAGAGGAAAGAAGAGCTCGTTCCAAAGATTCTGCTGATTTATAAGTTCAGAAATATTCTGAAATTTCAAAGTATGTGAATGACCATTTTGAATCAGTTGTTTATGTTTTTAAACATGATGATCTAAACAAGAGTTTTCCCTAGTGTAAAGCCCACCAAACTATAACACTCAATTACAACAAGCAAGTTGACATTCATACTGGGAATAAAGTGATGTGTTTCTCAACTCCACTCCTGGTGGTGCAACGTTTTTCCGACTCCAAACACACTCAATCCAACTCATGAGCTCGTCGTCAAGCCCTCCATAAGCTGGATCTGGTGTATTCGGAGCAGGGAAAACTTGAAATTATGTAGTACAATGAGCCTTCAAGATGGCTGTACCATGTAGATCAATGCGAAATTCAGACAAAGTGAAAATAGCAAATAACAAAAACGTTTACACATTTACACATGTGAACTTCCAAACCACTGCAAATGTGCCATTTATTGTCTTGCTGCATGTTTTCATAAAATAAAGACAAATCACAAACGTTTCATTTGTATACGTGGTTGAATCTAGGGTGTGTATTGCATGCCGTTGCAATATCAAACTTTCTTTCTTTAATAAATAACATTCTGTTTCCTTATAACATTCCTCATGGGTTCAAGACCTTCAAGTGCATGCCTTCTTGTTTATATCTCAACAGAATCACAATCATTCACAAATGATGCAATGCCATTTTATTGGGAAAACATTGAAGCAAATCATTGTTAACATCTGTATAAACAGAACGGAAGTGTATATAAGGAATCCAGACTAGCCTCACCACAAAATAAACTATTGTAGGATTACTATATAGCGTATAATATAATAGCCTATGTCTTCAGTAGCCTTAACCCTTTAAATTATGTGTCTGAAAATATATAAAGCTGTTAAAATGGATACAGCAATAAAACTTACAGCACATTAGGACACATTTCTATAAATAAGGAGCTTCAGACCATTAACAGCGTTGAACTGAGTATAAAATTAGTTTAGGTGGTAATTCGTTAAAAAGATTCAAAGTCTTTAGATATTTTGGAAATTATTTTCTTGTCCTTGACACGGCGATTCTGAAACCATATAGTGACTTGTCTCTCTGAAAGGTTAGTGGAGGAGGCTATCCGTCGTCGCCTCTCTTTGGTAATAAACTTTGTAATGGTGTATTCATGCTCGAGTTCCTTCAGCTGCAATTTCGTGTACGGAACCCGTTTCTTCCTCCCGCGCCGAAGAAAAGGGCCTGTATCAGGCGCTGCGTCTTCTGCAAATATATACTTAAACAATATAGTAGCCTACTACTAGTGACATAACCCTAATAAAATATAATTTTGCATAATGACTGTATTTGTTATATATAATCTATAAACATTATATATTATTATGTATGCATGTTGCATAATGTATGCAATAATACATATATACAATTTACATATCTATAATTCCAGTGTGTAACTGCAATGTACTTCCATATTTCTGAAGAAAATAGAAAGACTGGAAATTTTCTAAAAATTTCTGACAGAAGTCTTTAATCAGCTGTACAAGCAAACTGCTTATACATATGACCTAATGCAGCTTGTTGCTTCTTACAAATATGGCAATGAAACTAGTCTATATCATCAAATTTATTCACTGCATCAAACATGCAGCAATCATTACTAGGCGTGCTAGACCTTCATAGGCATAAAAAGACGTGAAATGGCCTACAGTATACATCTTACCTGTTAATGACGATTTCCAGATATGCGGGCTGGCCGCTTGCTCTTTCGGACAATAAATCTGGTTGCTCCAACTGGTCGACCAGTTCCAGGGCTCGTAGTCCTCCATTACGAAAGGACTTTCATGTTTGTGATCTCTGGTTCTGGCGCACTGAACTACAGGGACATCAATATATCCAGGGATCCTATAGGGTCCTGCATAGCCCTGATACACACCAACGTCCCGAATCCTGGTCGGACCTTCACTGCAGTGTATTGCGGCTCTACTGAAATCCACCACATCTTGGGTATCAGCCAAGTGTCCATATACTTTCCCATTAACACTGTGGTGGTTCATGACTCGTTGCTGAAACACTGCGCTTGGAGGAGCTTTGCAACTGTAGAAACTGTTGGCGAAGTGGCACCCAAAAGTAACTTGCGAGTTGGTACAAGACGCTGTGTTGGGTAAGGATACGTAAGGAGATAGAGGCTCGGGGCTCAGAGAGCTCGGTGTATCCGACAGCAGATAAGACGAAGATCGACTCGAGTGCGCTCCAAAGGCAGACGTGTAAAAACTTCTACTGGCTTTCTCCCCGCCTAACTCCTGCCGCTCCATATTTATATCACAACCAGCACAATTATCCGGAGATTATTTAAAACCATCCTCCTGTCTTAATCCAGTCCAGTCAAGTAGGGCAAAGCATTATAAAAATCAATTGACAACAAGGCTTTTTATATTTTCCAGACTAATTACAGTACTCTGACAACCTGAAACATGATTGGTTAGTACTGTCCACGTGACATGCAAATCACTAGGTTGACCTTGGATAATGTTACTAAGAGATTAAGTCGCTCAGAAAACCAGAGACCACGTTCAAGTTTGAGCATTTGTTGCTGATCTACTATTTATGTACATACAATTAAACGTGTATACAATTTCAGTCGACAAATGCCTCATCCCAGTGGTGACATAATTCTTTGTCTATTAAAAAACTACATAAAATTATGCTTATAAATTAACCTAAATTTACATAACAAATAATATGCCTAATGCTTTTTATAAGGTCAGTAGCCTACATAAGACACGACGTGGTTCTTAAGACTTTTTGATGCTGTAGAATAACAGTATAAAGTACTGCAAATTAAAAATTAACCAGCTGTAACAGTATAAGTCGCTGAGACTTTAAGCTCGTTAAAATATCATAGATTGCTGTCTTATACACCTAAACCATGTATATAAGTATACAAGCCTTTCATACAAGTGTACAGGTTTTACACAGGCCTCTCTGTAACATAGTTTTGACCGTATGCTTAAGCAAACATGCGCTTTAGCGGGCCGACATCTTTTTAACAATGAGTTGATGTACTGTATATTTGGAAATTGTCACTATAACATACGGTTTGGCTATTTGCAGACTAATGCATTAAATGTCTTTCCCACTGTGTAGGCCTATTTGTTTGTTTGTTTCTATCTATCTATCTGTCTGTTTGTTTATTTGTTTGTTTGCTTGTTTATAATTGGAGTGACAGAGCATCTTCAGTGTGGTATATAGATATCAACTGAATTCATACATCTCTGAAGGCTTTTCTCAAAAAACTATCGGAAATGTCTACCGAGAAAAGGTATGTGAGAAATTGCTGCAACAGATAATATAGTCATACTGCAGCAGCAACGCAAACATGGATAATGGGAGATATCTCACAATTCTATTCTTCTCACAGAAATAATGTTTGTCTGTACATATGGAATTATGTGTCTATGCAAACATATTAATAATCAGTAAACATACTTGAAAGTTTATATGTTTATATAGATAGATAGATAGATAGATAGATAGATAGATAGATAGATAGAGAGATAGATAGATAGACAGACCCCCCCACAGAGAGAGAGAGAGAGAGAGAGAGAGAATATATACAGTTTAAGCTTATGGTACAGTTTTTTCCCCTTTGTTTTTGCATCTGTGTGAAGGTTAGTCCTCAGACCATCGTCTAGCTTCGAGTCCAACAGACATGCAGTAGTTTAGTTTTGTCACTAGATGGCGATATCAGTCCACATTGTGGGCATTCATCGATCGATTGATAACCAAGGTTTCTCACAGAAGCGATTTGCGAATTAGCCTGATAATGTAAATCAAGTATCACAAAGATATAGATTTTCAGTTCCAGTTGGGATCAGCATACACGAATTCCAGATCGGGCAACGTATGCATTGAAACTAACCTCACCTGTAGTATTTGAAGACGATCAGTCACGGTACACATTTAATCAGTGCCTTAAATCGCGTCATTTTATTGAACGTCTTACGGATACAGAGTTCAACTGACTGTAGCTACTAACCCCTTAAAATAGTTATTAAATACTAACACGAGGTTCTTAAACTCTCTGAGGCGTCGCTGCTTGCATGCGACCTTACATGCAACTTTTGTGCATTACGTTTCCTTTTTGTTGTTTTTTTTTTGCCTCCAGTGTCATTTTCAGTGCATTTCGAGAGAGATACAGTACAAATAAAATGACTTGTATATACCTTTAAAATATGCTTTTAGATTAAGTTATTATAACTCAATATGCTGACACATCATTAAATGAGTATAAAACTGTAAATTGCTAGGTTTGGACGGAGGCACTGATTTCCACTGAAATTACATTTACCAAAAGATGCGAATTTCATTCATGCGGTATATATTTTCCTGCAGGTAACTTTGCTGCTTTTTACTGTAGCCGATTATAAAAAAATTGTCCTAGCCTGCAGTGTATGTCGGGCCATCAGAATAAGTGCTATCATTTTTTTGTTACACATTTTCAAGCTATTATTCAGCCATAATTATCCATATTATATAAAATAATATGTTGATGACGGAATTTGTGTTCATGCAGGGGCAGGTCTGTTGAGCCCCCTTCCATAAACAGTGCTTAATCTACTCTTTAGGGGCGAAAGGTGGCGGTAGGGAACCACTACCGTTTCGAGGACACATGTTTTTTCCGGTTGGCTAGAGAAGGAAATTGTAGCCTATAATGTGTGAAGTTAGCTGCAATAGCTAAACTACAACATGGTATCTTATGTCTTTTTCCTTAGGCTAAAAATTGAATGTATGATAAAAAGGCTACCTTTGTTTAAAAAAAATTGTAAAGAAAAATAAAATAAACATAGACAAACGATTTTCTTGAAAAATGACACATGCGGCTTTTCTTCTCTGCAAGCTGAAACTGATCACATCTTCAGCGATTTACTGATGAGGGCTTTTACAATTAGTCGTAAACGTACAGTCCTGATTCAGCCTTTCAAGTGTTCAGTTAGCTAATTGTAACCTACCTTTTTTTTTTTTTTTTTTTTACACAGGTCAGGAATTTGGTTATTTGAACTCAGAACTCGAGACTGAGTTTAAGCTTTTTCAAGCCCTCTTCCTGGAATGGATTTGACGACACCAGACTAAATCATAACGCTAAAACAACCTGAGCAAAGCTGTGGCTGAGTATAATCAACTCAACCTGACAGGTGAACGAATCGAAACCAGAGGCCTGTTAAAGGCCTGTTGGTGGGACTCTAGCTGGTACACAACCCTGTGGTCTGTAGTTAGCTAGCACTGCACTGACATACAAGAGCAAGAAAACCAGAACACGACTCACCTTCAGCAAATTCAAGACGTTTTTCGTTATTGAATGTTTTTGTAATTATGTATAAAATTGAATTCGTTGAGAAATTTACTCACAATAAAAAATAAGAAAATCAAAAAAGAAACTATTTTTTAAGAAAAGATATCCACTTTTGCTTCAGAATATCCTTTATTTATATCATTATTATAGATACAGCATATTAATACACTAGTTTAGGTTACAAATGTCAGTACACCTACAAGAGTGCTTAGTTTTTATGCGCCACCTGAGTCGTTTATACATTACTATATCATGTGTGTCATTTTACGACCAAGCCTTTTGTCAAGACATTTATGTGATTTCTAATGCTATTCTCCGTGAGCTGAAACTACTCCTGATATGGAGAGCCAAATTAATGCACTTATAAATAGCCTACTACCGACCATATAAATACTGCCAAAAATGTAGCGTGCGTCATTGTACCAGCGCATGTTAATTAGATTTTACCTTATTAGGTAAACGAAATAATATTTTCTTAAAAAACAACAACAACAACAACGGAGAATATAGATTTAAAGAGCACACCAGAGCTAAAGCTACTAGGGGAATATTTGCGCTTTGCAGCTGAATTTACAGTAGTTTGACAGCCTTCATTTTATTTGTAATAAATGTTGAATATCTGATTATTTTAATATCATGTTGCTGATTGCAAGTTTGACCAATTGCTCTATAGGCTGTCCAACGCCTGCTGTGTTAGAGAGAACCTGCTGGGGGCGCCAAAGAACAGGAAAGCGCTTCTGTAGCCAAAACCTCTTCTCCCAAACTGAAAGCACGTCGTTCTATCACTTAACCTCACCTTCACAAGCCGTCTACTTACTCCACTCACTCCAGTGCACACTTGATCCAGAGCTCACCTCTAAACACCATATACGCATTAGATATTAATTCGCACAAGGTTATCTTGCTTTTTTGTTTTTGAAACGAAATACAGTAGATAAAAATAAGCGCGCATTATAAATAGACCAGCAGAAAGAATTTCAGAGATTATTACAGCATTTATTTTGTAACCCACAGGTGTAAACAGACTATCCTTTGTTACCAAATAAAAGCTTTATTCCCTATTCCAACAAAGCATAATTACGACACTCTGTTACGAACATTCTGATTTATTAAGGAAAAGAGTGTGTATATTGAAAGCAGAATTGTTTTTTTTTAAATAAAAAGAAAAAGTACTCCGTTGCTTTATTTTTAATTTTCAATAAAGAATTTCAGATTTTATATAAAGGTCTCCATGCACTTAATAGACGTGCTGAAGAAATAATGTAGACTATCCTGATTAACTTATGTCAAATTTTAATATGTAATAAAATATGAAGAAAATAAATGTATTTAATATTATAAATAAATGGGATTCGTAACCATGTAACATAAATAACACATTGTTTTAGCTGCTACAACAAATGCATAATTTTATACACCTAAACAAGATGATAAATATCATGGATTTTCAGTGTGTATTGATTATTTGACAGCATCATAAACATGATTTCTTTTTTCTTTTCTTTCTTTTTTTTTATTATTTTTTTTAGAACACCCGTTCTTAAACTGCGCACGCCGATACCTTGGAGTAAAAATCTTCAACACCTTTCAGTCCAAAACATCTGAGTGAAATAATCTACTCAGGGAAAAAAAAAAAGGAATCAGAAGGGAGGCAGAGAGGGGGAGCGAGAGTCTAAGCAGAAGGGAGGAACAATAGAGAATCAAAGTATAATGATATTCCTAAATGAAGAGGGAAATGTTGCCGCACTCATTTTATTAATCAGACTGTCAATTTCACCCCAGAGGCCAAACCCAGGAGCCATCTAAAGCAGACGCAGATCAGCGACGGGACAGCAGCTCCTCTCCTCACTTCTCCCCTCTCCCTCCACCTGGATATGAGGCTTTGAGCGAGCTCAGCCCGACTACATCATTCCTCTGACAGTCCTGCTCCTATTTATTTGCTTATAAACCTGTTACAATAAATGATCATTCGAGAAGCGTCACGCGCACCTTTAACGACGAAACCGCGAACCACTTTTTTTGATGAATGACATTTCGGACCGGATAGGATGCACGGGTCATTTTGAGCAGTCATTCGTTGCCCTCACTGGCATTCGTCTGCTTTTTTTTCCTTTCTTTCGTCTTGCCCATAAAGGTGTTATATTATTTAGTGCCAGTAGCAGAGCTGACGGCGGATTAGCTACGCCACAAATTCATCGGAGTGCCAGCGGCGCCGGGACTTGGGCTTGTTTTTTTCTACGCTACTTCATGATGGAGAGGATAAGAAAAGAGATGATTCTGATGGAAAGGGGGCTGCACAGTCCCGTGTCAGGCAAGAGGCTCCCAAACCTCTCTGAGTCGAACGGAAACGCGGTGCTTGAGGCCCTCGAAAATTCTCAGCACGCGGGGCGACTGAGCCCGAGAATCACTTCCGCTTCGCTACACGCTAGCCTGGGCGACGTACCCAGCAAAGGCAAATTCGAAATAGACAGCTTATTCGGAAACCACCACGCCAGCGACAACAGTTCATCGGCGGAAATCTCTTCCTCGGAAAACAGGAAGAAATCAAGTCTGTATCCTGAAGTTTCTACGGACTCCGAAATGAATAGCGATGTGGAAGTGGGCTGCCCATCTCATCGCTCCCCAAGCAGTGTCAGCCAGCACAAGGAAAACAATAATAAAGGTAATGCACAACGGCCCTTTATTTCCTCATTAAGTCATGAATGCTGAGGTTTTATCATTCCAACATTATACTAATTATATTTTCTGTTCTAATAGTATGGAACATACATTGGCCTAAGTATACAAAAACAGTACAGAACTAGAGCGTTGGAAATTGATTTACTTATTGCCTTAAGACAGATAAAATTATTATTATTATTATTATTATTATTATTATTATTATTATTATTATTATTATTATTATGTTGCCTGGTATTTCATGCTAACATGAACTTGTTACTAATATAAAATGTACTTTTTTTTTCTTTGGTGCATTTTTTTTTTCATAATACAAATTTAACGACAACAAAAATCGGACAATTTGGCTAAAATATTTATTGATTTATTTTTCATAAATAGACCCAGTAGAGTGTATTACCTATATATGAGTCAGAGATAAATAGCTAGGGGACAATTCACACTGTATGGGCTAAAGTATGTAGCAAAAATCACGTATTTAATTTAATAACAACATATTTCGAATCACGACATTACTGCAGCGAAATGACTGTGTTAACATTTGTCCTAGTCTTGTCTATAATCATTTCTCGTGCTCGTTAGGTTTCTCAGACAGTAATTCGGGGAGCTCGAGTTCTTCGTCTGTCTCCAATCATAACGGAAACTCCATCGGCAGCTCGACCAACTCAAACTCAGACCAGGTGCGGCGATACCGGACTGCTTTCACCAGGGAACAAATCGGGAGACTGGAAAAAGAATTTTACAGGGAAAACTACGTTTCAAGACCCAGGAGATGTGAGCTAGCTGCAGCGTTAAACCTGCCTGAAACAACTATAAAGGTAATATTTCCTTTCAGTGTTGCTGGTTCAAATAATAGCCCAATATATATATGCAATAATGCATATATATATTATAAATATATTTTTAATATATATTTTAAAAATACACGTTCTTCATAATTGAGGGGAAAAAACGTGACATTTAAAACTTCCTACTCACAGGCTACACATTTTTACATTTAAACAAAATTCTTTTATAAATAGTTTTAAACGTATATAAACAAGTGGTCAACGTACTTAAACAATTTGTTTAATATGAAATTGAAATACAGGGACAACAGATACCATCGGTTATTTTCGGAGTAAATTGAGAACCAGTGTAAGGTGTAAGAATCAGCTGAAGTGTAAGATTTATTTTTATTTTTTTTTTATTTCGCGTATTGCGGAGGTTTACGCTACTTTGGCTTAGGTATTCTTTATGCGTTTTTGATGTCACAAGTTTTGTTTTTTGTACAACAGTTTATAATTTACAAAATATAAATATTGCTCTAGCCCAATATTTCATAATTCAGTTTTTTTCTAGCAAGCTATAATATAAACATTTAACTAGATCTCTTTCTCTCATTTTGCTTTTAGTTTCCAAGCAAATTTACAAGCAAACTAGGAAAATATACTCTAAGGAAATCGGATTTTAAGCATTAGGGGCAATCTAGAAACGCAGACTTACATACTTTGTGTGCGCGCGCGTGTGTGTGTTTGTGTGTGTGTAGGTGTGGTTCCAGAACCGGCGAATGAAGGACAAGAGGCAGCGCCTGGCCATGTCTTGGCCACATCCGGCCGATCCCAGCTTCTACACTTACATGATGACGCACGCAGCCGCCACCGGAAGTCTGCCGTACCCGTTCCATTCTCACATGCCCCTGCACTACTACCCGCACGTGGGCGTCACTGCCGCGGCGGCGGCGGCTGCGGCCTCGGGGGCCGCATCGTCACCATTCGCCACCTCCATCCGACCCCTTGACACCTTCCGAGCGCTCTCCCATCCGTATTCGCGTCCGGAGCTGCTCTGCAGCTTTCGGCACCCCGGACTGTACCAGTCGCCGGCGGGCCTCAACAGTTCGGCTGCAGCAGCAGCAGCTGCGGCGGCGGCGGCGGTGAGCGCACCTTCGGCTAGTGCGTGCTCGTGTCTCAGCTGCCACAGCGGCGGCGCGCTCAGTTCTCGCAGCGCGGGCTCGGACTTCACATGCACGGCGAGCGCGCCCAGGTCCGAAAGCGGATTTCTACCCTATTCGGCTGCGGTACTGAGCAAAACCGCCGTGCCCTCGCCAGACCAGAGAGAGGAAAGCGCCCTCAATAGATAACTTGACACTTGAACATGAAACGAAAGCTACTTTTGATTTTAATCAGCATCGTGTTGTTAGCGCATTCAAAGTATTAAGGACATTTTTTTTCCAAGTCATTCCAAGCAGAACCCATTATCCAAGATTATAAAATATAAACAATTATTAAAATGATAACATCCGGAACTAGAACATGCAAAAAAGAAAGATTCGGCATCGAGAAAACAATGTGGCTAAATAACAGCAGATGTATGATCCAGTTTCCATTGTTTTTTTCCTAATATTTTGTTTTCCCCTCCCCCACTTTTCGTCTTCAAATATTATGACTGCACACACCTATTTCATGCTCTAAAGAGAAAAATATGGTGCATGTGCAACTTTTAGTGTCTACTGAGGTACCAGGATGAGGATGATGACGATGCCGTTCAGGGACTCCCTTAATTCGATGGAGCTATAGGCGCTGAGACTCTACACTGCTTCCACAGTGTCAATTCTGCTGTTAATAATGTGCAGATTATGACGAAAATTGCCAATCATGCACCTTGATGGAGCTCCTTTGAAAGAGAAAATGTAAGGAAGTTCCCTGTTCTGAGACCCGATGTCACATCATAACAACCCGCTGTGGGAAGTCATTAGACGAGGCAGATAAAGGACCTTGTGCTTCACACATTGTTATTGGTGCATATTGTACAGTAACAAACGTGGCATTCGTTATCTGAAGAAATTTAAAAAAAAAAAAAAAAAAAAAACAAAGAAAAAAAGAAAGAAAGAAAAAAACTCCCCTTCCGCTGAGTCCTATTTCCAGTCTCCTTATTGGAGCTTTAGTCGTCGTGGGTAGAATTTTCTCTCAGCTGTGTTCCGCTGATGCGAGCAGCCTCATTAAATACGAACCGATATTTCCATAATGCTCCCAACAGAGACTCTTCACTCACATTGTAACGGGATTATCCGCACAAGCCCAAACTTTAGACAAATTGCTCATGCATTTCTGTCTGCATGCATATTTTTTGTCACCTAGATAACATTTTGCCCGTTAGACAACCGCATTTTAACAAACGCAAAACAGCACTTGTATAGCCAGTTATGAATGGTGAGATATTTTGTCATAACATGCATAGTCTAGTTCAGAGAGAATGAAACCAAAATACCGACAGCTATGTGAAAAGAACTTTCAGCGTTTATTTATTTATTTATTTATTTCAGTGAGTTAGACATCTATTTAATTCAAGTGACTGGCTGAATGTTTGAGTTTGTCTTAGGTGCTCTAACAGTTCTACACACATATAATGTCGATACCAGAGTTTAAAATAAATATCAAGACATGCAAGACAGAATACAGAAATGCAGGACATATACCAAATGGCCATTGTATATAATGCATATTACATTGCTGATAAAGTTTCGAATGGTAAAGGGTTTTATACATTAGTAGGGGATGCGAAGGGTTGGTTCTCGCTATAGAAACAGTTTGTTCAATAAATGGGAGTAAAAAAAAAAAATCCTGTGTTTTGCCCTTCTCCCCAGGATCGCTGTGATTCATGACTCTTTAAATTACGTTTCTGTATTTTAAATATTACCAACTGTATGATTTTTCATATTTTCACTTGAGAAATATGTGCAATATAAAATGTAAATTATGTTATTTATTGATGGTGTTTGTTCTTGGGGAAATAAATATTTAAAAATCAACTTACTGTCTGTTAAGCATTTTGTCCTTCGCAGAAATCATTGCAACTATTAAAATGAACTGATAATAAAGGGTAAAAAGGTCGGTGCTTGTACTATAAAGTAGACAACATGCCTATTCTGCATAAAAATTGGTAAATAATCGGTTATTTTGTATTCTGTTTTATATTACTATTTATAATAGATTATATTTATATAGAGCTAATTAAAATAAAACTATTTAAATAAAAATCTTAATGTAAATTTCCATCTATGTTTGAATATGATAATATGATAAAACGAAACCTTGCACGGTGCTTTTAAAATTTATATTTCGATAGAAAACTTACAAAGCGGGATGTTTCTACTATTTTGTACCTCGACGCATGTTTTTTTTCTCTTTAAACAGACACCAAAACTGTAGGGAATATGAAGAGTGAGATCACGGGTCATTTCGACCCTATAATTTACCATTATGTTTACATTACCTCTAAATGATACAAGCTGATACTGTCGTTAATTGCAGCTCGGTTAAATATATACCAGAGCACCCCCAGGGGATTCTGAGATAAGTTGCTTTTTTTAACGTCCCCATTAAAGAAATAGGATTAGACTCAGCTTTGGATGTGATGTATTGCAGTGGTTCTTCATGCTCTTTACTTCAGCAAGGGTTACAACCCATCCAACAAAGGCATTGAGATAGATGGAGAGCTAAACGGAATAAGACAAGAGGGCAGAAAAACACTGGCCACAATAACACGATTAGTTTTGTATCCAGTGTGCAAAGACTAAAAAAAAGAATTCATCATAAAATGTAAAAAATGTCTGTCACCTTAACCGAATTGCTTTTGACAAGAAGATATATCTGCGGGTTGTTTAATATATTTTATATTTTCTTTATTTCGGTGCTAATAGGAAACCTAAATTAAATGTCCACTGGCGAGATAGAAATGCAAAGATCGATGATCCTCCCCCTACTGTCCAATCACCCCTATTTAATTGACTGTATTTTCTGGGTAATTGAACTGCTTGTTGTAAATTGAAGATTTTATAGAAACGACGTGAAAACTACATTTACTGACATTCATCGCGTCTTTGACATTGATTATCTGATCAGCGCGTGTCATTCTAACCTCCAATTCTTCATTACACACTGTTTATGAGCTGCTGCAGAACAACTCGCTTGTTCCACAGTGATTGATTGCCTTATTAACGCGTGTTCTTGTAAGTGTGACCGAACTGATTACGATGCATATGTTTAGAATAATGTTTCATTTAGCTGACTGCGAGTAATGCGAGGTGACAGCAGCTGCAAGGAGGACAAAAACCAAAACTACAGGGAGCACGTGGGGCCAAACGACTCCATCGTTTTAAGGTGGAATAACTTCGATAGGAGAAATAAAATATAAGCTCCTGTAAATTTTTACAATCGGTGGTCTACATACATAACCCAATTAAGAATAATGGAGAACATTAGGAGTACACAGTCCGTTTAGCGTCAGATTATTTTAAAGATTCAAATTACATTTGTTAAAATTTTAACATGTGAGATAGGATGTGAGTGGTGGGTGAGATGGAGTTGCAATAGCATTCTCCGTATTTGCAAACTGTCCATCTCCTTAGACCTACATGTTTAATCTGCTAAACTGGGGATGATGCTGCGTAAATACCGTGGCATAGGTGTGTATATATATATATATATATATTTGGTTATTGTTTATGTACGCTTCTGTTCAAATGTTACTTTCATTAATTTAACCATAGCTCATTAAGACAGAATGAAATGGTTAAATTAACTCATGAGCCCATAATGATGATGAATGGGGTATTAATTCAGACACAAGCTGGGCTATTTGCAAGTTTGCGCGTTTTGCTACATCTCAAAAAACATTCTGAATAGGAGGTCATCCCCTCAATCAATTACATAAACATGTAGAGTCGGTCTCGTAAAACTCGCTTTCATGCATATGCATTAAAACATGTTATCAATTATCCTTGAAAATTGCCTCCATCGGCTTTAATGTCATGCGAGGATACCGCGCCAAAGGAAAGTCCACTGGGTTGGCTGGCGGAAATGTAATCCAGGAGTCATCCAGTGATGATCAGAAGGGTACACAACAAGTCAGATGCATTTTACCACATTTCGTTATAATATATTAGCAGAGAACCTACGGACCACGAGGACGCCAGAGATCCAGTCTGTGCAGTAAATAAGATTTTTTGTTATTTTTATTTTCCGGTATTTTGGCGTTTGCTGGTTGATAGCATGCTGCAAACCCAGCTACTGGATATGGTATTCACCTTGCCAATGTTGCATAACATTAGGCAATGTAATTAATAATAATTAGTCATATTACTACCTTCCAATTTTGCGACGGAGATAGCTAGCCCTTAAGTACTCCTGTTTTCATATAACAGATTATGTAAATTAAGCAAAACTAGCCTACTTCATGGACCATCACTCCAATACACGCACGTTTGAAGCTCCCACAACTTTGAGGACCAAACCTTTATATCCTCCCCGCTTCAAGACAATTTAGACATATAATGAGTTGAGAGCGCATAAAGACAAACGAATTTTGTCGCAACAGTAAGTGAGAATTGTTTTAATTAGACGGGATGAAGATAGGGCGGGTGTGATGAAGTGCTCTGAGCGAGCTGATCATGCTGAACAGCAGGAGCGAGTGCACAGACGAGGTCAGGTCAAAGCAGCAGGCGCCTCCTCACGAACTAACGCTCATCTGACGGCTGCTTACGAATCCTTTTAACTCTAATGATACCTCACAGAAGACCATGTTTGTGGGATGAATCACCCCTCTCAGAACTCATATATCAAATAGATTGTAGTTATTACCGTTACTTTAGGTATTACGGTTTCTTCTTAGCTTGGCTTCTTCAGCTGTGTACTGACAACGTATGATTACTAGTCACGGCTTGTGTTACAACAGACTTGTACACTGTGCGCATGCGCAGAAGTGAGACCATAACAGACCTGAGGTGGGTTTCCCGATAACGATGAACCTTAGTGAACAACTTAAAGAAGGGCATACGTCACGTAGGAGCCTGCTTTGATGGCGTTTCTCGAAAGACTTCAATATCAGAGTTTTAAAGAACGAGTTGTCAGTAGTTCTTTGTTGACTCCGCCCAGCCCGAGTCTGGAGAAAAACCGCATGAGTCGATAGTCAAACAAACGACTGACAGTCTGGAGGTAAATTTAACAGATGAATCAGAGACCCAAACAACAGAAACACACGCAGATAGACAGCATTTTTACGTTTGTTTGGAAGAGCTACACACTGAAAAAAAGGAAATTATATAGGTGCTGACTAATAATAAACGAACTTGGTTAACCCATGTGTGGCACGGTAGTGTAGTGGGTAACATTACTGTCGCACAGCTCCAGGATCTTGGGTTTCATCCTGAGCTCAGGTGACTGCGTAGGATTTAATTTTATTCCAGGGTTTAGAATATACATACATACATATACATTGATATATGATATGATATATGATCAAATCATGTTGGCTGTACAAAAACAAACCGTGCTAAGGCAATTAATTCATTCACGTGGAATCGATGTACACATTTGAATCAAGGAAATTCAATGAACTTTTTTTGTATGCAAAACGAAGACCAAAGAGAGTACAAAGTAAACATATTCCAGTGTCAGTTACAGTTAGGATCTGCATTATATAAATTATTTATTATATATATATATATATATATATATATATATATATATATATATATATATATATATGCTCTGCGGTGGAGTGCCCGCGGCACGCACCACCCACGTC
>CM075007.1:16879726-16930824 GCA_037576675.1 Pangasius sanitwongsei | reverse complement strand
GTGGTGGTGTATAGAGCCAAAAATGTTAGAATTGTGTCGATGTCCCAATATTTATGGACCTGACTGTATATATATTTGCACACTAAAATGGGGGCACGGTTTTTAAACTCAATTTGTATATGTGTTTGCACTTTCAACTGATTTAATTTTGAGCATTATGAGTGGGTTGTTTTCAGTATTTCTTGTTTTTTGTTGGTTTTAAGGCCTAAGGCTATTCTATTATGAAATGTTTTGAAAGATCAAGTGTTTCAGTAATGTTTTCTTGGTTCACCCCCTTTGCGTTTCTCTGTCTGGTGTATGGCTTGTGTGTGTGTGTGTGTGTGTGTGTGTGTGTGTGTGTGAGCAAGTCAGTGTAGTAGTCATCTTGGGTTCTATGAGTTTTTAGGAGGGCTGTAAGTGCATTTACCCATTGGAGTGCTTCCTGTTTGGAACCATTTAAGGTGTTAGTGGCCATTAAGTGGTAATGATAACTTTTAGATAATGTGTACTTTTTTACAGTGTTGAGATTTATGTAGTTCATTTGAGCTCTCGTATGAAATAGAAAAATAAAATGATTAAAAAAAGAAACAAAAGTTTAATTTACTTGTTTGTGCAATTTAATTCAAGTTTGAATAAAATGTACTTCAAAAAAAATAAAAACAGAGTTAAATTTATTTACATTTTTAAATAATCCTTGGCACCATGTAAACCTTACTTAAAATACTCTACATTTACTAAGACTTTATGAGTGGAAATTGTTACCATGCTTGAGTAAATCTCACTCCAACATTTTTTTTCAGTGCAGAGAATGTATAAACAAAGTAAATTTAGCTCACTTAAACTGTACTAAAACTCACAAATACTCAGTTACATTACATTCAAAAACAATAATGGGTGGGATATATGTGGCATACAGTATATAGAAGACCAAACTGGACTTGCTAGCTGAGTGAAAAGGGGTTCATTCTTCTGCAGAGTTGGAAGCAGACAGTGTATGCTCTTAACATTTGAGGCAGCTTTCTGCTGTGAAATCAGCCTCACCTATAATGCAGTTTGAGGCAGGTCCACAAACTGTAAGCCACCACGCCACTCAGGTGTGAATGGGGCTTGGCGTTTGTGTGGCTCTGTTTTTTGGCAACACTCAAAAAGCCAGTTTTTTACTTCTTCCCATTCCTCTTCACACCTTTTGTCTGTTAACTTTTGCACAATGTCCACTCACACCAGCTGTATTGGTCTGTTATTAAGTGAGCCCTCGAATCTGCAGGGATAGATCCTGGACCCAGAGGAAACCCATGTAGACATGAGGTCAACATAGAAAACTCCACACAGACAATAACCTGAGCTCAGGAAGTAGCAAAGCTACCATGCGACCAGAAATTAGATTGACAGGACATAATTTCTATTGGTCAACTGATCTATTCATAAACAAAGGCACCATATAAATACACACCTTTTTGGATTACTAACACCACAATTCTGTTGAAAATGCAAGGTAATGTATGTAAGCATAAACAATTTTACAAAATTTACAAAAAAAAAAAAAAGGAAAAATATTTATCATACAGAACAAAATAAAGATGACCTTGCACAAAGAGTAAGTACATGAACGGGAAAACAGTAACATACCCAGCTTCTTACATATAGCAACAGCTTTTGGCATAAGAGCAGGAACTGATATCACCTCAAAATTTAATCGCATACAGTTACTAGCCTTCTTGTCCTTCCACAGTGCTCTAATCCTGGTGCATTTGCCAGGATGTAAAAGTAAGAGAATTAAAGAAGTGCCATTTAAATATAACCAAAGAAATTAAAAATGTAATTAAAATTAAACAGGATACAAAAGAGACACAGCAACAACAAAAACAAACAAGTGAAGTCCATGCCTCTTGCCAAGTAAGCTGTTTATCAGAGGCATTAATATATTAGGGCTTTAATATTGGTATCAGTAATTTTGTCCACTAAATGAGAGTGTAACAACAATTAAGCAAATGGAAAATCTGTTATTTATTATGCACACTGTTATTATTAATTTTGTTTATGTTTCACTGTATGGCACTGCATTTATAGTCTTTGTGTTATGTTTACGTATGTTATTTATGTGGCACTTATGTTATTTTGAGGATCTTAGTGTTTGTTTGTTTTTGTTTTTTTGTCAAAGGATAATGAATGTTTTGGCATGGCATAGTATTCACAAAAACATACAAACAAAATGAAAAACACACAAACAAAAACTCATCACAACACAAAGACCAAGAGCAAAACACTTATGCCTAAGGAACAAACCAACCCATACATAAAAATCTGCTATTATAACTCACAGTCATACTTCCACTCTTGTTCTTGTATCTCTTAATTCAGAAATGTAATATTCTGTTTTATCACCTCTGTCTTCTCTCTCTTTTAGCTATCTACAATTGATAGGTGTGTAGGTGATTTTACAGCACTACTGTAAAATACTAAAATTTTTGTTACTAATGGTAGAAACAGGGTACAGCAGTTTGGTGTTTAAAATATAATGCTATATTTTAGTGTAAGTCCCTTGCTGAAAGAAAGGTTACAGTGCACTAAACCTCAGCTGAACTCAAAACCAACCCAAAAATCAAATGTGTTTGTTATTTGAAACTAATGTCACTGATTTGTGCTGCACTATATATGTGTGTATGTGTGTGTGTGTGTGTATGTGTATATATATATATATATATATAAAAAAACACACACACACACACACACACATATATTATACGTGATATCAATATATGAAATATGTGTATTGATGCACTATATACAGTGTATATATATGTGTGTGTGTGTGTGTGTGTGTGTGTGTTTATATGTATATACATATATATACACACACACACATACACTGTATATAGTGCATCAATACACATATTTCATATATTGATATCACATGCTCTATAAAATACATATACTTTAATTATTTAATTAATATTACTTTAATATCCACACTGTGTAAGAGGACATGCCTTTGCTTGACCTTTGGTAGCAGTGCCACCACAACAAAAGTCACATTTAGTACTCTGATCACATTAACACCGAAACCTCCCCATGATGAGGATTCAGGGTTAAAATTAGAGAAGTCATGATTTATGATAAGAGTTCTGGTAAAGATAATGCAAAGCACATTGATTATGAAGCAAAAGTCTGTCACATGGGTCCCATGAGTTAATGATTAATGCCATAATTATTTAAAATTCAACTCAACTCATTGCTATTTGTGTAGCGCTTCTAACAATAGACATTGTCACATACCAGCTTTACAGAAATCCAGATGTAGATGTTTGATCCCTAATGAGCAAGGCAGAGGTGAGAGTGGCAAGGAAAAAACTCTCTAAGAAGATATGAGAAAGAAACCTTGAGTGGAACCAGACACAAATGGGAATATATCCTCTTCTAAGTGACACTGTGTAATATGATTATTGATCATTACTCTTCTACAGCTGTCTTTTTGACTATAAAGTCAAACAATACTAAATTATGTTCCTTGAAAAAGTTATTTAAAAAAAAAAAAAAAAACTTGGACCAGTGAAAAGCATTTGAAGCTTAAACTCCCCATCCCAGGTTACCTTTTCTGGAATGAATGTTGTGCAGCATTGCACAAAAAAATTCTTATAAATAGTTATAGATGGATACCTATAATGCCAGGCATGGCTTGAAATCTCAGGTTTGTAGATGTGTATATGGCACAGCAGTACTGTGGTCACTGAATGCACAGATTTCAAGACAGCTGCCTTGTTATGTACGCTAGCATCATTAACAATCTGCAGGAATCCAGCTTCAGCATAGATCTAATGGGATGTCACGAGTTTCATCCTTGCCGAGATGTTCTAGGTGGTATACATGTTTAACCGCACAGCAACATTAAGAAAATACTACTAGACTATGCAGATGATTGCACCTCTGATTTAAAAACAGCATTGTTTAGACAACCATCTCCTTACATGTAGGTCCATAGTAGGTGTTAATTCTTAATGTGGCAAACTGGATTACAGACTTCCTTAGTATTTAGAGGCATTTAGAGAGTATTTTTGTGAGGCAAGACTGAAATATAGCATTGTACTGTGATCTTCCACACCATGAGAACTGACCTGATGGCTGCAAGTATGCTAATGCACATTTGATAAGCGTTCAGCAAAACCTCGATCACATTACTGACAGGTATATCAGTTTAAAAAGCATAAAGTACAGAAAAACACACCAGCTTATGTTAGTGTGCTAGATAAAATTAAAAAAGTTCAGATAAAATAAAATTAAAAAAAAAAAAAAAAAATCATACAGCTTTCCTTCAAATTGTTCAGCAAGAAAAAAAGCCAAAACCCACCACACCAATTTTCTTCTAAAAAGTCTATTATCAGACTCTTTCACTCTCTCGTGTGTGTTTGTTGACATTCTTACATTCTCATATGCTCTCAATTTCTCTTCTGATTGGTTGCGGCTTCTGCCAGTCACCATGTAGCTGGACTTCTTTCAGCTAGGGCGTCATGGCATTCGACATATCTGAGCTGACGTATGATGTAGGAGGACAAATTTCTGACCTGACACCCCTCACACTGCACTGACTATGAATTTCCTTCTGAAAAATATTGCTTGGTAGTACAAGCGATCAGGTGCCAGAAAAACGGCCAAGCTGGTTGAACTAGTAGCCCATCTTTACCAGCTGGTAATCTATTTTCCAGCCTTCTTATTAATTAATTGACATATTTGATCAATAAATGAGATAATAACGATAACTTGGCTACCATGTGGCATTAGCAGCAATAATTCCAAAACTGTTTCCTTTCTACCAAAACTTACCTGCTGGCAAAGATGTCTCCCAGTTTGACTAGCTGGCAGCTGTTTCTTTTCAGCAGGGTAACTAACAGCAGCTCAGGAACATCAAATTATAAAGTATTGTTTCTTCTCTGACACAACAATTATGTTTTTTTTAATAACAAAATAAAACTCCCACGCACTATAGCTTTAATGTCACTTGTTATAAGGAAACAACGCCTATCCCAACACTTTGTTTTCCCGCCATTTGTGGAAGTTGATATCACGTGACGACCCAAACGACGCAGAAGACTACCGCAGGGAATTGTGGGCATTCGGTGACGTTTATTAAACAAGTTACCCTTGTTACCCTCGGCTGAAGTTTGTGCGGTAAAGTACCAAAAATATTTTTTCCCCCGTTACTTCGGTACTTCTGGCTGTGATACATAGCAGAGTTTACTGTCTTGTTGCAGGACTGTAAAAGTTATCGCCGTTAGGCTACTTTGTGTCATGTTTACTAGTTAGGCTTCCTAGTTTAGCTCGTACAGTGCACAAGGTTAGTTGGCTTAGTTTAGACAGACTGTTAACGAGACATGCCGTTAGATTATTTAGCAGAGTTTGAAAACGTGGTGACCTTGATTACATGTATACGAACTGCTAAGTTTTTTTTTTATTTGATGTCGTTTTAGTACACAGTGTTTTCGTAACTTTTAAAAGGAAGCGAATCTTTTTATCCATTGGCTTGTTTATTTCACCATCATCATGGTTTATATGTTTATTTCACCATCATCATCAGATGAGTTCTTCTCGTGTTGCAGCTTAAGATCTTTTTGTTGAAAAGTAATGAAATGATGACAGGAATTAGACCCAGGGCTTAGGTGGAACTCAGCCAAATGGCTCTAACAGTACACATAGATAAAGGAGCTAATTTTCTTGGTGGTTTAAACAGTGCTTTACCTTATCAAAATATAATATTTGTTCAGTTGAACATGGCCTACTTAACTAGACAGCCCTTGTTCTTGGATGATCCTGTAGATGTTGTAGAAAGTTAGCAGCTTACTTATCACTCGTGTGCCCTGAAGTTTAAAATAGAGATATAGAGGGGTATCAGGTTGTCAGAGTTACAGCTCATGATTACACTGGTATTTTGGAACTCAAAAATGGTGCAATAGTAGTGAAGTTAATGATAAATCATTTGAAATATTTCTGATGATTTATAGGGACTCCTCTCCATAGAGTGATTCATCCAAACAGACTAATATTTGTGTCTAAAAGGTTTTTTGTATTATGCCCTCCTGTTGCAAGCTTGTCTTCAGCTTGTATATTGAGTGCATTTTTCAGACTGAAGCACCAGTTGGTAACTTCTGCTTTTTTTGGTAGGTGGTGGAGTTTTTTCAGCTGTTTAACAGGAGTACGCCAAGAGAGTAGAAGTGTGAATTTATTCCTCAAGATGGGAGCTTTGGTTTCTCGTTGGAGGGTATGTGCTATGTAAAAGCTTACTGTTTCTTGTTTGAATAATGAATACCATTAAGGCATATCACAAGTTCTTCATCATTACATTTGGCAAAATATTTTAGGGTATTTTAGGCTTGCTTGAAAAATGTCTATGTATCCAGTAGCTAGTTAACATTCTGCAGAATGTCTGTGTGAACTGTAAGAGAACTAGCAAGTGAACGCATAACTGGCCTTTAAGGCAATTTGTCTAGTCTATCTGCCAGAAGTAAATTTTTGGTGAAATGTATGACTTGATTTTGCATTTATATATATTTTGCATAATAGGCCTATTTGTCTTTCAGACCAAGCCAACAACTGTGGAGGTATTGGAGGGGCTTGATAAGGTAAGAAGTAATCTGCCTCTAAGCCCACAGAGCTCATTACTGTTACTGACATCCAATCTCACTGATACCATATTTATCCTTATGGATTATGCGAATAGCATCAAAAATCGGTGTAAAAGACACATTTTTCAACATAGAGGTCGTTTTGAGTTTGCAGCACTATAAAGTTGACTTCAGTAGTCCAGAGACATTGGCAGAATCAGACTTATTATTAGACTGACAGACACGTGTTGCTGTATTTGCCTTTGCTCTCTTTAGAGCACTCCTTGGCTCAGGTTCATTGGGATCATTCTTGGATATTTTTGGAATGAGGTTATTTAAAACCACTTACGATGGTCCTTGAGAATTGGCTCACCAAGAAAGACCCTTTGAATGAGCATTTCAGATGACTGAACTGCTCATGGTCCGGATTAAAGTCATATTCCCCTGAAAAGCTCAAGTCATATTATACAGCAGTTAGTTCTGGTCCGCTAATTTGATTGGCCGAGCGGCGTTCCGACAATGCTTATGTTTAGTATAACCGCACTGGGACATTTCACTGTTTGTATCACTCCACTTGTCTGTGTATGTAAAATCCCACTTCCTAGTTCAAAACGGTTACTACAGTAGTGTTTGTGACATGGCAAATGATACTTTTCAGGAATATAACTTTTGAATTAAAATATGAAAGCTTCTCAGATGAAGATTAAAAAAAAAAAGGAAGGAGGGAAGCCAAGTTCACTGGAAGCACCTTTAACGGGAATGTACAATTCACTGTGAGCCTGCTACCCAGCTAGCTAATGGACTATAACATAAGTGTAGCTTCTTTGAAATCTATTTCAGCTAGCAGAGCAAAAATGAACATAACATTTGACCATATTGTGTTCAAAATGTCAGTTACTCTATATTAATTTCTTGTTTATAGAACTGTTGTATAAAAGCAATATCGCACTCGCAATTGTGAGGTTATACTGAATATCGGCATGGCTATGATTTGTAGCAAATCGCAGCCGTGCCGATGTGCAGTATAACCGCACAATTGCTCGTGCGATATTACTTAACATGTTAGAAATTGAATAATAGGATAACTTCACCTAAATGTCTTTGTAGTTCTGCTTCCAGCATGGGGCTCAGTATCTTGGCATATGTGTTTCAGGCAATTAGGAAATTAATTACTAAATTAAATTACTCCTTTCTTTTCTTTACTTAACATGTATTCTAGGCTAAGGACCCCATACTCTGAGTAGTCACAGCGTGGTGTCCACAGTTCATATAGACAGTTTGTTACATTTTCTGTTTACTGTTCATTTTTATAACTCTTCATGTTTCAGTGATTATATTGTGTTAAATTCAAGTATTCAGTCCAATTCAGTTTTATTTGTATAGTCCTTTTAATGATGTTCTTTGTCTCAAATCGGCTTCACAGAAATCCTGATGTAGCTCTATCCATTATGAACTGTTTTTGGGACATGCAAAGCTATCCAGATGTGCTATGAATGATTGACAAATTTGAAAAAATTATATTACAGTAGGACAGGCTAGATTGTAACTGAAGAGTGCTGGGCCACTGGACACTATACATTGCTGTAATTATTATTATACATTGTCATTCTGCACAAAGCTATTTGGTTCTTAGTAAACTTTGTTTTTCCCCTTGATTTTTTCAGGATATCCAAATCCTTGAGGAACACAGAGAAAAGAATCAGAAACAGCTGAAGTTATGGGTCTACAGATTACTTCTATATTCAGCCCTTCTGTACCTGTTAGCCTGCATGGTTGTTTATATGTGGTATATCCCTGAACAGCTAATGGGGAAACTAATATTGGCTTCACCCTTTTTAATATTTCCTCTACTGTAAGTATTATTTTATTTATGAATAAATGTTATGCATTCATTAAAGATTTACAGCCCTTGTCAGCTGTATTTTCATAATTAGCTCCATACTATTTATAGTTTATTTTGTGCATTTACTATCAACTGCAAAATAAATAGATGTTGGGTTATGATCAGCTGAGAGATGTGGTTTCTCCCATTTTCTTCTGGCTAATTTGAGTTGGTCATGAGTATACTGCATGAAGGGTTATGTCAGGTAAAACATCTAAATTAGATTTCGCTTTTAACTTAATGACCGATCCGATCTGATGTGATTTGGTTACTTCGAAGCTGAAGTTTCTATTTTTTTGTCTACTTCATAGTTTGCTCATAAGTAATTGTTTTTGCAGCGAAAAAGATACATTTTTTAAATTAATTTTACGTCTTTATAATGTCTTATCTTTTTTTATCCACAGTGTATGGCTTCTGAGAAAACTGTTAATTATGTTATATTCAAGAAGGACAGAAAGAAATGGTAAAATGATCACTTTGGTTTTTCTTAAATATTCTTAAATATTTTGACAGAAAATGTCACCAGTTAATCATTATCATTAAACATTTTGACATGGTGTTTTATTTTCTAGCATAACTCTCCTTTTTATTTTTCAGTTGAAAAATTAGAAGAATTGAAAGCTGAAAAAAAGAAAATAGTAAGTGTTCCTCTGGATTGTCTGTTCTTTCTGAATAGTGTATTCTGATGATAATTGTAGTCTATTTGTTCAGGGAGGCCATTGCTCTTGTGGCAAGCTGCACCCTCATACCTGTGTAGAACACTTAAAATCTAGTTATTTCATGAGGGGTCAAACCAGAGTGCACACCTTCTCAGAAATGTCAGACATCTTTGCACCTGTAATGTGAGCGTTAACCTTAAATGCTAATGTGCTGGCTTTGCCCTTGTAGGCCATTCAGCTTTACTTTTGACGTGAGGCTAGCACCATGCTAATGCTAAAACACGAGCATCCCTTCTCTGCACAGTTATTGAGCTTATGCTCTTAGTAAGGAGAGAAATTTCTTCTTCAAATAAGTAATCTAAAATCAATGCAGACAGCGGTTAATTGCACAGACTTGACTTAGTAAAATGCTTGGCCAACGGCTTGTCTTTAAATTAATAGTGTTTAGTGCTGGTAGGAAATAAATCTGAGAAATTGCTTGTCATCTGCTGTCATGTCTAATAACTTTCAATAATTACAGTTGATGGATTTTTACACTCTCCATTATCAGAATAGATCTTGTAATTATTCTTTTCATTAAATCTAAATAATTAGCACCATTTGCTCTTTTTTAAAATGAGTTTTAAAATGAAGCTAAATAGAACAAAATGTAAAAACTGCCAGGAGATTTTTCTCCCTAAGCAACTGCCTTAGCAGCACATTTGTACTCCTTTTTTTTTTTTTTTTTTTTTTTTTTTTTTTTTTTTTTTTTTTTTTTTTTTTTATTACTAGGAAGCAATTTCCCCTTCTGTCAATGAGATTTTTAAATTCTGTTGTTCTAGATTGCGATGTCATCTTTGTGCCAGTACAATCATTATGTTTATATTCAGTAGACTGAATGGTTTAATATATTTTTCAGCTTGAGCAGGTGATGGAGACGGAAACGTACAAAAATGCCAAATTGATACTAGAGCGGTTCGATCCAGATTCTAAGAAAAAGATTGTAAGTATTTCAGCAATACAGACGGACTGCTAACATAAGAGATCATTGCAGAATTTTTAATAGAGTTCTTTCTCTTTCTAGGAGCTGGATGCTACACCCATCGGACCCCCTGTAACTCCTCGGCAAGGTCAAGGTTAGAAGAAAATGCATATATACTGGGTTTGTAAGCAAAAAAGATATGATTATCTGCTTCATTAAGCACACACTCTGGTCTTTTTTTTCTCAGAGCTTCGTCAGAGGCATGTGACTCCTCGCCCTCCTGTTCCTGTGACTCCAAGCCTAGCAGTAGCAGCACGTCCTCCTCCTGGCCCTACTGCCCCTCCTGCCCTGATCTCAGCCCCTGGTGGGCCTCCAGAGAGGAACCTGTCTACTTCTGCCCAGCACCATAACCTGCTGAGGAGAAATGCTACCCCCACAGGCTCCCCTGCCCCTGGTGTGGGTGAGTGATGCACACTTGTTTTTACAAATTGTTTTTTACACTTTGTAATAGAAACATTAGGTTTCAGTGTAGAAACTGCATCTCTGAAACTGCATCAACATACTATGAATAAATGTTAAAGGTTTTTCCTTGATACTATTGAGCTGCATTTAATTAAAATATGACGACACTCATTGGCCGTTTTAATAGGAACACCTCATTCAAGATTCAAGATCATGTAGCAGCAGTGCAATGCTTAATATCATGCAGTATAAGACAAGAGCTTCAGTTAATGTTCACATTAACTTCAGAGAGTGAAATGCAACTGTGAAACTTCAGAATTTGAATGTGACATGGTTGTCGGTGCAGGACCGGTTGGTTTCAATATTTCAGAAACTGCTAATGTCCTGGGATTTTCATGCACAACAGTCTCTAGAGTTTGTAGTGCTGTTAATAGAATGTAGTTTATTAATGCGCCGTGGAAATTTATATTTGGCAATTTGCTAACTGCAAGGTCTAATATGCCAGCACTGCTCTCAGCGCTGGTTGGTAATGTTTACGTTTCAAACATGCTATTTTGAGTTTTAATGTTTCTTCATGTATTTAATCACATCGATAATTTTAAATAAAGATTAGATACTCCATACCGAAAGCACGTATCTTCTTATTCTTGAAAGATACATACTTCCAGTGTTTGGTTTGCTCTTCATTGTTATTTTTGTCATTATCTGCCAGAAATAATTTACATTGCTGTTACAAAGTGTAATTTTTTTTTTCTTAATGCAGGAAGAGAATTAGCATCAGTACTTGGGGGTGAACCAATCCAAGCAAGATCATTTTTGTAAGGAATTGCTAGTGAAAAGCAATTTGATACGAAAGAGTCACCACAGCGATTCCATATGCTTGTAAATTAATAAGCAGCAGGATATCGGGACTTTGCCAAGTCTGGTAGAAATGACCAGTCATCTCGCTATGATCGCTCTTCATGTTAAATTATATTAATTAGAGATGAGGATCACAGCAGGTTCGCAGTTATCTATAGGGAGAACTATTTCTGAGTCATTATTAAAATCTGTCACTGCCTTCCATTTATCATGGCCACCTGCCTGCTGCAGAGGACTGCAGGTCTATCTGTAAACTGGTTCATGGTCTGAAAACCTGCATGCATATTCTTGGATGGTTTGTTAGTAGCCATGTCTGCGTGTGTTCACAGGAATGCATCCTCCTGGTCCACCCCTGGCACGGCCTGTCCTCCCTCGAGACAGAGGAGCTTTGGACAAGCTCATTGAGTACCTAGTAGGTGATGGGCCTCAGAATAGGTAAATATCCTGAATCTGAAAGCTTTTTCTATAATCACATTTTCACACAGGCAGCAGGAAAGCCAAATGGCTTTTTCAATGAGAGCTTTAGATTTCAAGCAGTTGTTAGTGATGCAAAATAGGTTGGTCGAGCAGTGCAACAAATTTGAGTGAAGTTTAACTTGATGCCACTGAGAAGTGAAGTGATTTGGCATGTTTCTTTCCCACACACTGAAACATTAGCTGTGTTTTTTGGGTCCACATATTTCTGTCTACTTGCAGCTCCTGTGCCAGTTTACCACCTGGTACAGGAATAAAACGTTAATTTGCTCAGAATTTCCACTGTTCTGTTTCTGTACATCAAAACGTTCAAGAGCAAATAACTGTGTTAGTTTGATTTTAGGTCATTTTATACACAGACATTAATTTTTAGCTGGAGGACATCTAGTTTGTCGTCAAATCAGTGTTTTATTCTGTAGCTAGCTTGGACAGATACTGTTGTTTGTGCACGATATCTCACTAGCCTGGCATTACCAGTGAAACCATGGCAATCAGTAAAATGAAGATCAGCACTCCCACTAGCAACCAGGCTAAGGTGATTTGCATGACCGTCACTGTCATTCTAGTTGTTTTGTAGGTGAATAAACATTTTTGATAATCTGTAAATGCTTTAAATTGTAATTCTCTTGCCATCAGTGGAGGTTGGGTAAGCAGTTACTTATATGATAATTAAAAGGAATCTTTCATGTCGTACTCTGTTAATTAACCTGGATTCTTAGTGGTTGATATTTCTGACTAATTTGCTCTTTGTCAATACATTCTAGCCAGTCATAGGTGTAATAGGTCATGCATGCAGAATTGAGCAATTGGTATTCTCATCCAAGCTAGTTTAAGAAGTATGGATGGGTATATTGTACATTGAAAATAAGCAGCAACTGACTGCTCTTGCAATGGAGGAAGTAGACCTGTTTTAATAAATTCACATTTTTATATTCTTTTGCAGATATGCCCTAATATGCCAGCAGTGTCTATCTCATAACGGCATGGCATTAAAGGAAGAATTTGAATACGTTGGTAAGATTTAGAGGAACATGGAACAATTTGTCAGTCTTCATCAAACATGGTGTCTTTATTCCTCTCTGACTTTTGGCAGCTCAGTATATCATGGACCTCATAAATGCTGGGCCTTCTCTAGCATTGTGAATGCAGTAGCAGTAACAGATTAAATATGCAAACAAGTGTAGGCTGTTTATGTTCCTTTTGCCATATGTGTGTCCATAAGCGCATGCTTTATTTTCATAATATATCAATGTGACCATGGATAATTTGGATCAGCAGTGTGTGTTATGGCTGCTGTTTCAGCATTCAGATGTGCTTACTGCTACTTCCTGAATCCTGCCCGGAAGACACGCCCCCAGGCTCCACATTTCTCTGAATTTAGTGAAGGCAAGACAAGCCTAGGACCATCTGCTGTTGCCTTGGAGACAGACCAAGGTGCACCCACTTCTTCCCCAGGTACCTGCTATGTAATCGACGTTCTGCCCACATCTGCTATCTTTACTACACTTTTCTTAAGCTTTAAGATCGTAAAAGTTGCATCCTAATTGGCTCTCTGCACTTCCGTATATACACACGTCTGTACATTAGGTTCCAGCAGGAAAACAAACTTTTAAACTCAGTGACAGTTACCTTTTTGTAGTCACTGGATTGAAAAAAAGTGTATAGCATCATGTCCTTAATAGTTACTCAAAAGTTTATTTTTTTTTTATTTTTTTTAATTAAACATATCTAAGTGGCAAGTTAATGGGATTTCCATGCATGCATGCTGACACACTACAGGAAAAAGGTCTGTGGTTGGTTGTCTGCTGTGTCAGTCAGCATGAGTCTTCATGTGAAAGACTACCTGCTTGGTAATCTTGTCACAAAAATATCCGAAGTTATACATAATTATTTAATAGATGCAAAACATTTACATATTAGGCTTACAAATATTGAATTTTTACAGGTATGTATTTATGTCCAAGAAATGAACATTGAAATAATCTTGCTTAAAATTGTAGCAGGGATTATAGCATTATCTTTGGTAGCATTGCATTGATAGCTAGCTAGCTTAAAATACTTATAACTAAGAATGGGCCTCATTCATCAATCTTTGAGTAAAGTTGTGTGTAAGGTAGCTCAGTGGATAAGAGAAGATAAAATAAAAAATGAGATATGGAAGTCACTCTGGATAAGGGTGTCTGCCAAATGTCCTAAGTGTAATGTAAATGTTTGCGTAAGCCCAAGCGAACTAAAAGTGTATAGTGAATTTACAAAATTTTCATAAACATGTGTATGTTGATAAATGGCAATCACCTGTAAATTGCTGGGTACATGCACACCACAGCTGATTTTCATTTTATAACACACACAAAACTCTATAAAATGGCCAAGTTCAGAGAGTGGAAAATGTAAAATGGCTACTAAATGGCAAAAAAAAAAAAAAAAAATCTCTGAGGCAGAATTTTAAGTACTTTTGACTCTCGTCTATGAGAATAAAAGAATCTTATTTAGAAGTGTATCCAGCGGAGTCACAGCACCCGAAATGGCCAAAATATGGTGAGAGATTACAGAGGTGAATTAAGTGTTGTCCATCCACTGATATATTAGAGAGGTCAAAAGAAAATTGTTTGACACCAAAACTAAGTCAATTAAAGGAAATCCTGCTAATGACAGTTTCTCTACCTGGGGGGGCCCCACACCATGACCAAGCTTTTTGAACTTGACCAGATGCCATGGCAATCAGAACTGACTTATAACACAGCTTTCATCTTCCAAAAAAAAAAAAAAAAAAAAGCAATTTGAGCTAGACCACGTAAGTCATATATAAAAATGCAAAGCTTATCACAAATTATAAGATTAGAAGCCGATGGATTGTTTTGAATTAGTTGGTCTTCCCATAAGTAAATTTACACACTTAGAAGCAGAATTATTTCAGAATTATGATATTTTCATGAATACCAATTTTTTTGCATAAGTGCTCCTACAAACGATTTGCGCATAAATCCGTTTGTATCCAGCTTGATGAATGAGGCCCAATGTTTCCAGGACTTCTGAAACGGAATCACATATTAGGCATTTTTCCCCGTTTCTCCCCAATTGGGTCACATGCGAGTTCTCACCCACCAGCCAGCTCTCCTATATCATACGACAGTTGCCAACCAGGGATGGTGAAGACTAATAACTGAACAACTAGCCACATCTTTTCAAACTGCTGTATCACAAGGCAGTTTAACACACTGAGAGGAAAGCGCTATCTGCCTTCTTCTGTGTGTATGAGACAACAGACACCCTTGATTGGATAGTCTAGCCTGGATAAACAGTTCTTTGGTTCCAATAGTAAGGAATGAGTCTACAGGTTGTGTTAAGCTTGTGCCCATCCTTTTTTCCTACAGTGTGAAAATTGTATCATGTGGTGATTAAATCCCCTTAGCTCATTGTCTCTAAAGGCACTTGATCTGCTTGATCTTGATCTTACCTTGATCTGCTGTTGAATCTGAGAGCAGATCTATTGTATGATTGAAAGGATTTGGATCTTTTCATGATGCTGTCCCACAGTGCTGCATTGTTTGTTTGACTTTGTCTACTCACTTTGTAGTGATTATCCTGTAGTGGGTACATGATGGGTCTTCCTTTCATGTAAGTTAATAAGCCAAGAAGCGTGTCTTTTTAAGCTGATTGTAACAGAACATTGACTTACTGTATTTGAGGAAATATGGGGACTGTTCAAAAATTCCTATTGGGCTAATATAAGTAGGATATGCTTAGCATTATGAGGTTACATTATCCTTTATTTAGTTACATAATCTTAATCTGCATCACTTGTATTGTTTGTTCAGCAGAGGATAAATCTGAGTCCTTTGGCCCTGTAGAGGAGGAGAAGTCAAGTGAGCATCAGGAAGAAAACCAAACAGAGAAACCAGGACCTCTAGAACCAGCCACCACTCTCTCTGACCTTGCTGACAAATCGGACAATGAACAAGATGTATCTGCTATGGAGGTGGAATAAAGAATATCTACAAATTTAACCAGTCCCTCTGGAAAGGTGTGCATTCTGTAATGCATGTTTAACGTGTTTGGGAGTACTTAGAAAGTTTGTAACTTTGATTTAGACTAGTTTAGGTATACTTTTCTTATTAATTTCTTTCTTTTTTTTTTTTTTTTTTTAACTGTAATAAATCTGGAGGAGATGACGTTGAAAGACAGAAATGCCAATAGTTAAGTGCTAAAAACCTATTCTGTTTGTGTTCAAATATATATTTTTTGTTTTTTATGTTGAAGTACCCTTAAATCTGCAACATTTTGACCATTTACATGTCTTTAGTTTAGTTCTCCCTAATGAGAATAACTCCTCAGTAATAGTCCTTTATTTCAGAAGGACAAATTCATGAGTACTGTTTATGACTGAATGTATTTAACTTGTTTTTCCAGCATGTACAATAATGCAAAATGTCTGCTCTTTTCTGAGAAATGTTTGATATTTATAGATGTTTACACCTTTTATTACAGTGCCTTTTTTGAAGGTATTAAGTAGGTTTAAAGTTTTCTTTATACGTGCAGTGAGATGGGTTTCATGTTTACACAGATTAGCTAGTCATTAAAAAATCCACAGCTATTTATTTAATTATAGAATCTGAAGGTAGAGCAGTATTATATATGTTATGTGCCTTTCTATTTAAGATTTCTGTAAAAAAAATAAATAGTAATTATTTATTTACTACATATGGATTTTTTTTTTTTGTCCTGTCTTTTCACAAATAATTTTTTTTAATTTGCACAATTTTACATGCAATTTCTTTATAACTATACTTAACTAGAGCATTACTATGATCTTCATATGACTTATGTTAATTTTCCTATGCCCTTTGTATATATCACTACTGTGCACTTTACTTCCTTATTACGTTTGCACAGGGGGAAATGTTAAGCTTACTAAAAGATGTGTGGTTTGTTGAGAGAGATTAGGGGTCAGTCACTCTGCCCAGCTGAATAGTTAACTGAACCTGCCTTTCTAGAGAGGAAAAAGCATGTGTCCTCTAAAGAAATTGGTTGTTAGGGCTGTTAGTGGGCTGCTTTATTGCTTACTCCCCTTCCTGTCTGTGTTCCAGCTATCCTGATATGGAAGGACATTGAAAGGAATCCGTTAAAACACAGTCCATTTTCATTAGCTGGTCTATTTTGGCTTGTGATCATTTTATTTTATCTCATTGATCATTTCAGACAGTGTTAGATAATGGGACTGACACCCAAGCCCAACCCAGCTTGATTGCTTGACCCTCTTCATTTGCAACAAGAGAACTATCTCTACCCATATTGCACCCACTGACAAACACACACTCTTCTGTTTCTCGCTCTCACACACTGGCTCTCGGGTCATCCTCCCACATTTGTCTTTGGGTTTTGATAATGCATGTTTACAGAGACATGACCCCCTGAGTGTGGCAATGCATCACTGTCAGCAGGACAGTAGCACCTGATTCCAGCGCACTCCATCTCAGCTTGACCCTTGACAGTGGCACAGGCACTGGGGGGGAAAAAAACAGCCTGTCAATAGGACGTTTGAACATTTCCCAGCAAATATGATGTAGATCAAATGTTTGTGAATCATAACTGTTGAGGACATTTTTGGTTTCATATCAAAATGAAACACCTCACTACACATTCCATCATTCTACACAATGACACTGGTTTTATTTGACAATTATGTAGTGCATTGTCAGTAAAATCATTTTGTGTGTTTTGGATTCCCATTAAATTTTTAAGAATACATGTTTCTCACTCCAATGTAGTTTTTCATATTTGCAATAGATTAATTTTTTTCATAGATGATTTCTGTCAGGAGTAGATGGAGTAATTACAAACACATCTAGTGTGATGCCCTTTTCTTTTGAGATCTGCATATGGATTCCATGTGGTACTGCTACCCTTTGCATTTGTCTTTTCCATTTTATTCTTTTCCTTTTTGATGTACTTTGTTTTCCCACTTAAGATGAATTCTCTTTCAAAGTTCATGTAGATGTATCAAATAAGGGGAAAGGTGTATGTTTTTTTTGTTTTTTGCTTTTCTATCCTCATCTTATATGCTTTGTACAATCTGTGAACAATAAGTGAAACTTTTGTGCAGTTGTGGAACAGACAGGAGATGTTGATCTGACTAGAGCTGTTATTTTGACATATTCTACGGTCACTCTGCCATTTCTTTCCCATCAGATGTTTCGCTCCATACAGCCTACTGGCAGCTATCATAAATGTTATCAGACATTGCTACAGAGATATATGTGGAGTGTAAGAGAAAAAACCCCAAACACCTAAGTGAATACATCACTTTTGGCCTTCCAAGGCCCTGTTCGTCCATTCAGCAGAGGGATCCCATCAGCGATGTGCTATCACATAGCCACTAATTGATTTTCAAGGATGACAAACGATGCAGTGGTCAGCGAAGCTGAGGTAATTCAGTCACGAATGGGAGAATACAGCAGGCCTTGTCTAGGGTCCCAGGCTCTCTGAAATGTTTATTTCTTACATGTACAGCCTGTTCAACTTGACTCAAATTTATACTGATCTTTTATTTATGCCTTGAAAGAATGGCAAATAAGAAACATAAGTGTTCTTGATATTGTGTTTTGTCATATCTAGCAGCCAAAGATTGAAATCCTGGGAAACAATTTTCTGTCGAAATGAAAGAGCATGGCCTTGTGAACCCTTGAGGAAAATAACAGCACTGGTCCAGACAGAATATGAAAAACTGAGGCAGAGAATAAGTAAAACAGACAAGAGCAGCCTCCATGTCACTTTTCCATTTGCTGCTTTTGAAAGAGAACATTTCAAACTTTACCCTGTGTTAAAAAAAAATGAAGACCTTGTCGTTATCTTTATTTATGTACTGAACTCTAAAGCCAGTCTATGCAGAAGACTTCAGAATCACTTGGTGTTGCTCTTCTCAGCTCCAGACTGCTACATGTACATCTGTGGGTTTATCATTTTAGCATTGCCTATCAGCAGAGCATGTGCTGTTTCCTTGAGGAGGATATAAGAGAATAATATAAAATAATGAGATGAGTGTCACAAAAGCAATTAACATTCCCTGAATATTAGAGTTCACCACTGGATGATGACAACTGCATCATTATCAAAGCCATCGTAGTGCAATAGTGGCCCTGGGAGGCATTAAAATCAAATTAGAGAGTTATACAGGCATATGCTGCTGCTATGGCCTAAATGAGGAGACACTCTTCAAGCAGTTGATATCTAGCGATTAGTTCTTGGCTCTGTGGTCTTTAAATGCCACAAGACAAAGTTGAGTGCCATGAATTCATTTTGCTAAAAGGTCATGAGGTGCCAAAAATATGTTGATTTGAATGGATTTACCGTTTAAACCACAAACCACATTTAGGCAAGCTGATTCCCATCTCTCCCTGCTCACCGGAGCCCGTCATAAATCGTTAAACAGGAACAATAAGCTTCTCTGGAGCAGAAAACTCATTCAACATGATGCTTTACATCAAACTGAAATTTGCTCTTCAAATATATTTAGAGCCATCATAACGTTTAGAAATGTCAGCACCTTATCAACCACAATGTTTATAAACACTTGCTAAATTCGCCTCCAAAAGGGCACCAATCTTGGCAGGAACTGTGAGTCCTATTACCCCTCCTCGCTTTGGAGTTATTGAATAGTATACTAATTTTCCAGCTAACTGTTTTGATATTGAAGGATCATGGATCTTCATGGATGAAAAAAGATATACAATAAAGTAGATTTCTCTGTGCTGAGGGAACTGGGTAGTATACCTTCCATATCAGGCTTTCAGCATTTACATTCTGTGTTTATCTTTATTGCTGTTCTTTTTGGCCAAAGTGTCTGTCTTTAAGTCAGAGCATGGACTTTGACCCTCATCATTCATACTTCCTCATTAGAAATGGTTCCCCAACTCAGAACACTAGACAGACCTGATAAGTTTCTTATAGTTTTAGGTTGTTTGATAGACTTAAGAGAAAATACAATATGCTTGGAAATGTTACAAGTCTTCACGAGAGCTTTAATGAAAGAATGCATCCCTTGAACCACTATATATAGATGCACGCAAACGTGTTTTTGTTTAAAATAAACAGTTACCCAATCCTTTAAAAAGTATTCTATAGAACATATTTGTCTACCATGTTTACCTCCTATTTTGTTTAACAAATTGCTATCTTTGCAGTTATATAATATGCTGTCTACTGTTGAGAACTGATATGCACCAGCTAACCTTCTACACACGATATATTTTATCCTAGATCCATAGTGTATTTCAAATTATTGATTGTCTCTGTCATATTGTTTGAGAAGATATCAAATTACAAATCAGTGTAACCAAACAGATTTACCTAGCAAAACCAATTCCCATATGTGTTCAATAATTATGACAATTATCGAGATCTGCTATAATGCACCATTGAAAATTTCATGGCATCAGAAGTAGCTGATTGTATATTTTGACCCTTTTTGTATTAAATACTCTATGTCTACCTAAAGCAATGCACTGCCCATAAATGTACACACTGCCCAATGCTGTAACATGCGACTGATAGTGGTGTTGGCATGAACCAGCAGACACGCTTATTATATCTTGTAGAAATCATATGAAGCATCCTGAATGCTTCGGCCCCATTTTATGGCTTCATCTATTACCACTCTGTCATTGTTAATTGTCTTCTTTTTACCTCCACAGGATTCTCCAAATTGGCCCTATCGAATGTGACAGGAGGAAGAGCATTAAGCATCTGACAAGATGATATCTAAGTTCAATTTCCTCCCCCTGCGCTGATATATACCTGCAGCACATCATTTTCCTTTCTGTCATAAAGAGTGCAATAAATCAGCGGTGCTTATGGAGGCATGGCAGAAAACAGGGCCTCTGGATTTGTGTCCCCAGCTCTGGCTATTACAGAGCTGTACTGCTCCTTCAAACAAAAATCATCAAACTTAATGCTGCTGAGATTAGGAAGATTAAGAGAAGGAGAGCAGTCAAGACTGGTAAAACACAAGCAATCTGTGTTTCAACTCAATAAAAACACAGCTTTTTCTTCCTCCCTTAGTTGACACCATTATCCATCTGTTTGGCTGAAATTGCTGTATCATGGTATAAACCTGAGATACAAGTGACACATCCTCTAAAATAAAAGGGAACATTAACTGCTCTATCTTCCTGAGGCCCTGGGAGTCACTGGATATAAGCTCACTCAAGTGTGGTGGCAGTTATTCTGTGTTTTACTAGACTGCAGACAATTATGCTTTGCCCCGCTCCCTCTGATGACAAACTGCCAGGGCCTCAGCTGAAATGATTTCAAATAGATTTTCCAAAATGTCTGTAGCTTGATTGCTTCCATATATTATTTCTCTTAAATGGACCAAAAGAGTTTGCAAAAAGCAAGTATATCTACAAATCAATCATGACACCGCTTAGAAAAAAGAAAATATCAAATAATCAGATCACACTGTGTGTGTGTGTGTGTTTCAGTGTTTTTAGCCCTTTGTGAGGACCAAAAGTGACTAAAAGTCCTCATAATGATAGTAAGGACATTTGACAGTATTCTATCACCCAATCCTCACAAAAAAATGTTTTTACAAAAAAAAAAAAAAAAATCAGCTTTTATTTGAAAAACTCATAGTGCCTAAATATTTTCTTTTAGTTACTGGGGTTAGGTTTAGGTGTACGCATTTATTAGTTACAATAATAATTATTATCAATACCAGGTCCTCACAAATAAAACCCCTCTATACTATCAGTAACATGACAGTTTTCTCTCTTTCACTGTTATCCTTATGTCCCCATAAGGCAGTTCATCTTATAACATTAGTTCTTTAAATAATCTTTGGTGAAATTGTAAAATGTACATTAATTGTATGCTTAGTAATATGAAGCTATATTTTGGCATTAGTATTTATATAGTCACTGCACTACTTATTAAATACATGGCATCTTTGTAATAGTTTTAATTAGTGGTTATTGGTGGCTCACCATAAGATGCACGAAAGAAAACTACCTTCCTATATGTACAATATTAAATAGTGATTCAGAATTATTAAAAGATTCAGTATTATTTCAACATTGTATTGTGAGTAGCTTTACATTTAAATGCATTTAAACCTTTTTGGTTCTTTTAAGTTCAATTTATGTTGCTATGCAATATAAAAACTTCTTCCTTTTGTTTATCTAGACAGGGCTATGAAGAGAATAACAAGTGTACTGCTCTGTATTCTTACCATCTATTGGTTCATATATCAACAACAAAAATAGTCCAGGCTGTTGCCCTCAGTCGAGAGTATGGCACAAACAGTAGTGTGGGTAAGGGTCTGCTCTTCAGTCACACATACGCACACCCATGCAGACAAACGGTGATGGTAGTGAATACCAAGCCTGGCAATAGCCTCCTATTCCAACCAGAGAGATGTAATTACAGCAAGAAGCTGCGATTCAGCATTATGGTCATACACATTTATTACATTGACTCTGGGTACCTAATACAACCATGCATAACTCCATCCATCTCTGTTTCACTCAGGAGATGAGATAAACATATGAAAAGAAAACAAGTGTCACAATTGTGCATAAATTGTGCTGAATTGTAACAATGGCTAAATGAAAGAATTGCTTGACTGGTTTTCATTGCCTAAATATAAAGATTACATTTTTATGCCTCTTTATCATGTGTTTGTCTTCCTCCCTGTCGTTCTCATTACACCATTTTGAATTTGTGCCAGTAAACAAATGACACAATTATCTTTATTAATTTGAGAAGCAGATAATCCTGGCATGAGGTTAAAAGCAGATAAAGAAACAACAACATTGACAGTTAAGAGTGGAAAGAGGGCTGTAGCTGTGGCTTGAAAGAGCGAGCACATATCTTGAAAATCTCTGTATTGATCTCTCTCCTCAATTAAAGCTCCCATCTACATATTCACCTTAATATTCTAAGGAAATAAGCATTCTGTGAAATCTAGGCACGCATCCAGGTAAGTAACCATCAGAGTTTTCTGCACACGTAAGCATGTATGATATCATTTGTAGGCATGGGAGGCTCTTTCAGGCAGGTCAAAAAACATTTAAACAGTTGCATCAGTTTGATGCTTTGTAAAGTGTTCTATCATTGAGGTGTATTTTATCCTACAACCACAGCATACTGTCGGTCCTGGAAAAAAAAATAGAACAGCTTTAAATAAGGAAAATGTATAAGCCCTTTGCTATAGTATAGTACATTTGGTTTTGAGTCATTCTTCTATTTTTTTAGATGACAAATCGACAAAAAAGTGTTGTTGTGTCTGAAAGCAGTCTCTAAGTCATCATTATTGCTACGCTGGGCATGGGCTGCTGCTCTGGGTGGAAAGGGAGCTGATGGTGTGAGACCACAGTACAGCTGCACAATGTTGTGCTCATTTCACCTCTTATACGATCTGTTATCCACAAGGCCGGAGCTCAGGTAGCCCACATCCAGTAAAACACCTCAGCACTGTTTGTCCCGTCCTTGACTCCTAATATGGTAGACTGCAGCTCTTTCACTCTGTAAAAATGAGTTAAAAAGATACAATAGGAGTCTAAAATGCCCATTTTTATTGCAAAATAAACATATCTTTTGGGCCTTTCAATTTAATATTGTGAAATCTATGTGACTGGTTGTGTAGTTGCCACAATGGCAGCATATGCCACTCATTAGCACAATAATCCTTCAGTGGGCACAAGCTAAATGCTCTAGTTGTGGAGGATGTAAACATTCACCACATACTAATGGTGGAGAATATTTGCCAGGTAGTCTTTTCTTATGCTGGCAAATTCTCCATGGCTGGGTATAATTAATAGCTTTCTAGTCTACAAGGCCATAATGCTCATCAGTTATTAATTAGAAATTCGTTTTACTGAATAAATAACACTGATGATTGATGATGAAACTTGTAATTGGGCTCTGAGAGCGATTCTCTGGGGGAAAGCATCTTAGAGAAAGAAAACCACTGTTACAGGAGCAACACAGTTGAATAAGGAATTGCTCTGTTATGCTTGCAGAGGGTAGACCTCAGATAAGTAACACAGTTTGATCAAAGATGTTTCAAAGTTCTGTTGTTCCACTTACAGAGAAATGCAGCTAAGCAGTACTCAATTAAGTCACATGAAGGTGTATTTTTTATGCTTCAACTTTACTTCAAGCACGGTCAAGCTAGATACAGAAAAAAGAAAATATTCTTCTATAGTTTATTCTTATATATTATAAACCTGAATGAAACACATTGAATACAGTGGACATTGGATAGGTTCAACAAAACAGACTTCATGTGAAAACTGTAATCAATTTCCTGGTTACACAACTGCACTATTTGTCTATGTAATACACAGTTGTAGAAGGATTTATTTATAATTGCACCATCCGTTGTCACCCAGATGAGGATGGGTTCCCTTTAGAGATTGGTTCCTCTCAAGGTTTCTTCCTCATATCATCTCAGGGAGTTTTTCCTTGCCACCGTCACCTCTGGCTTGCTCATTAGGGAAAATTCATACATTTACAATTCAAATCCTGAATGTATTTATTTCTGTAAAGCTGCTTTGTGACAATGTCCGTTGTTAAAAACGCTATACAAATAAAATTGAACTGAATTGAATAGAGAAATATACATCTGAAACAACTTGCTTCCAAAGTCATAACATTTTTATAATGTAAGCTAAATTCTCTGTATTTTGGTATGAGTTTTTGGCTCTCTTTTATCTTTCGCTGTCTAATCAGTGTGTGCAAACTGTTTACTCAGAGAATTACCCATGTCTGGGCCAATGGGGGTCAGATTAGCTAGAGAGCTCAGTGTACTTTTCAAATACTTATAGTGACACAAATTTATATTCTGTGTAATAAGTGGAAAAACGCATTTGAAGACTAACTCTTTTACTTTTTTTTTAACATGTAGTATTGAATTTCTTTTCACTAGGGCTATAATTCATAAAACATACACAGCTGACTGCCATAATGAGATGAAAGATAACCCACTGACAATAAGTGCAATCTGTTGCTGAGTCTATTGTTTGGACTGTGATCCTTAAACATTCACTTCACTTGGAATGGCTCTTATGGACAACATCACTCCTCATCAGTGATGGGTTAGTTTAGAAGCCATATATGTGACTCAAGGACAGTGAGATATAGACCTATAAGGCTTCTGTATGAACCTGTGGTATCATATTTTTCACTGGTGGAAGGGAAAAAACGGCAGGTGAATAAAATCACTAAAGCCTTCTGGATCTTCAGTGACTGGACTTTCAAGAATACCTGTATAATTTACTGAAAAAGCCATTGGATATTTTGAACAAACCTTTGTGAAGAGGCATATAATCTTATATATAATGTTGCTAGCTAATTCCAGGACCTGAATTAGGCTACTCTGAAGATGATTTTATTTTCATGAGTTTCACATCAATATTTGCAACAAAGGCAGAGGTGACAACAATAGCATCATGGTACTGTATAGTTAATCGCAGAAACTGCACGGTTGCTAAGCTACTGACTCTCCTGGGGCCGTGCACTATACGGCACAGTCTTCTTAAAAGACGGAGGGGAACGGTGAAAACTCCAGCCTTCTGTGGCTCACTATTGATTTTACACAGAAGATCCAAGCACTCATGATAGGCTTTTGATATATTTTCCTGCTGTAGTGGGTCCCTTGGAACTTTGCAAGAAAAATATCTGTCAATATGCTCCTATTATGATCTCTTGATCTGTGGCCATAAAAACCTTAAGCGGTGGCCCTTATTGCAAAATAATGGGTTAGACTATTCAATATCAAGTGCTGTTGCAATTTAGGATATTTCAGAGTATTGTTTTGTCAGAAAGCAGAATAACCCTCTGTGGCCTTTTCTCACAATGCTCAGGGCCTAATTAGTTTGATTGACTTGTAGGAGAGAGGGATCAGCTGTGACATCATAGGCTTCAGTAATAAATACCGGCTGATGGGCCAGTCTCATCCTGGCGGCCGTCACCACCTCCCTCACCTGTCACACTCAGCCGCCTGCATCAGCCCCCTGCAGACTGGTGCATAGCACTCGCTGCCCTATTAGCAATTTATAATGGTGATCAAGAAGTAGTCAGCAGCGAATCAAGACTACTGTCTCCCCTCGGTGCTAATTGGGCTGTGTTCTTTTCTGATAAATGGCTTGTGACTAGCGTGAGGTCCCTTGGATTTTACAGCTTCTAATGGCCCACACTAACTAGATTTACTAACAGATACTGGGTCAAGGAATGGAGATGGGGTGCAAAAAATGTTAATTAATATCAATAATGGCCAATTATTAGTTTGACAGAAGGATCCAAGCTAAGTGTGTGCTCTAATGACTCTGAGCTAAGTTGAAGGGAAACACTGGCAAATTAGCATAACAGTGTATGCACACTGCATGGAGGTGCCTAGCAAACATCTGCTGTGTTAGAAATTCAAATACGCTCCCTGTTAGTGGTGTTGGATGTAGTCGCATAATCAGCCATTCTTTGTCGGCCATTTTGACGGCACTAACAATGCCCTGGTGACTGGTTGGTGCCGCCCCTCTGGGCCTTCCAATCAAGAGTGGCCTCATGCAGACCCCGGCCGTAACCGTAACAACAGCTGAGTTAAAGAGCACTTCAGGGACAGGCTTTGTGTCACAGGCACTAATCCTCTGCTACCATTACACCACCTTTTATTAGGACTAACATTTAAACAGACGGGCTTTAATCAAATTTAAACATGCTCTTGGAGGATGAATAGAAGTGTAAATGACATATTAATTGACACCCTTTTCGCCTTTTGGTTCAGTCTGCCTCTTTGCTGAACAAACAGTTTTGCTATGCTTTGTGTAATTAATCATACGAGGTGGATTATATCATATTATTCAATAGATTCTGCATCAATAATGGACAGATACCATGGTCAAATATACAAAACTTAATTTATTCAATAGCACTGGAATTGGATATTTAACTGCTACTTCAGCAAGCCACAGAGGACCAAACACAGAATGTAAATTGTCCCCCAATACTGTCCAATATATTCCAGCCTTAGGCCAGCGCTCTCAAATTAACACTGTAGTCACTAACTTAAATAATGTGTTTTTTTTTAAGAGTGTCTGGTTAATCTATTGTAGTGTGGCAGCAGTGTGACCGTATTGACCAAATTGGACCATATGACAAGCGGTGTACATGTCAGAGTCTAGGAGGAGTAGTGGGTCCCAGAGGACTGGCTTTTGAGGGCCAAAAGCTTGGCCCAGCTGTAGGAAACCTGCTCTCCTACTACCACACACAGCTGCACTCAGTGGAAAAGGGTTGTGGGCCAAACTATGAGTCTGATATACTGCACACAGCATCTTCTTTTGAATGGAGGTCAAACTGAAATCACTGTATTTTATCTCACCATGGTGTTTAAAAAGTCATCAAAGGAATAAAGTTAATGCAATTCTTGACACGTATATTTTCACTGTGAAGAAATGCATAGACATTCAAAAGGAGAAAGAGATTTTCATTTTGCAAAGTTTTCCCTCCACCTTTATTGTGTTCTCTCTAAACCAATAAAATTCTCTATTTCACAGCCCAGTGTTCCATATGAAGTGGCTGCTCAGGCTGCAGTTGTACTTCCCATTTATTTGTCTAGTGCAAGAAAATATGAGATATATACTGCAACCAAACACTGCCCCGTGTTTGTAATTTGGGACAGAGGATGTTTACTTAAGGAAATATTGCAATACTTTTAAATAGCTTTTCTATTTTTTATTTATTATGGTATGGAATTTAACTTGTTATGAAATATACCTAGCTATCCAACCCTACACACTTTCTATATGAACTTATATACTAAAGAAAGAAATAAACCACTTTGTTATGAATGTGAACCAGTTTGGGAATATTTTGGATGACCTGAAAATTAGATCTCCAGAATAACACTTTTTTCAATGGTTTATAACAAAGAAATAAAATAAAATGGTACAAAACAAAACAGCATAGCTTTATGAGCAGTATTTTAGTGCTAATAAATAAACCTTATTTATTTTTTGTTTTAATGAATTAAGGTGCTAAGAAATAGACTTGAAATTATTATCCATAGCTGAAAATAGGCTGTCTTACGCCAGCTGGGATGTCCATAGCAATACCTCTCTTGTGCAGCTATTTCAAATAATATGCATCTAATATCAAAATGACACAAGCGTTCATTCCTCTTGTTCCCTTCCCCCTTCTTTGTCTTCTCTGTGAACATGGTTTGCCATTTAGCCTGTGTAATTACTCTCTGAGAAGAACAGAGCTAAAGCAGGCCGAATGTCCTTTTGCTGTAGCAGAGCACGAGGTCATGCTGCATGTCTGAGATCTCAGCCTGTATTATCAGATCGCTATCATCTTCTGCCTGTAACAGTGTGTTCAGCTGGCATGGAGACTTACGTGTGTGCGTGTGTGTGACCTTCTCGTGAACACTCTCTGCATGTAGTATGCGGAGGTGGTGTGTCATGTCTGAGCAGGGCAACGAGGTCCCTGTGCTTTGTGGTTGGAGTGTCCTGAACTGAGCTCGGCTCAGCAGGGGAGAGCTGCTCCACCAAATGGACATGCAGCACTTCCCCTTGAGGGCAAATCTGACAATGCATATCTGCATATCCACCAGCGTGTTTTATGCAGCATGAAACCCTGTGACACGAAGGGGGCTTATGAAAGATTCTACCTATGCTGTGCTTCAAATGGTGCTGAAGTGATTGACAGGAATGGCGGAGAATAGAGAATGCTGTGGCCTGGTTAGCCTAGTGTTGTGAACAATATGTGTAAGCCAAAGTCTAATTTTATAGTTATTTAATTGTTAATGCTGAGATCCATCTATATTATTTCTTACCAAAATATATACAATAATTTTTCTGACAGCTTTTTTTTAATTAATGGTGATAAACTACTGCAGAAATGTTTGCTCTCACAAAGACTTAAAAACAACAACCGTGTCCTTTAAAATATTTCAAAATATTAAAAAAAAAATTTGTCTCAACTTTTGCCAGCTAGGGACCCCTTTAACTGTAAAAAAAAAAAAAAAAAAAAATCCACAGACCCCCAAAACTACTGATGATTGTATTCAATCCATTCAACGACCCAAACAGGCTAATAACTACAAAATTGTGAGTGCATGGACCCCATTTTGAGAACCATGAGTCTGCCCAAACTCTCAACTGGTGTCTTAAATTCACACTCTTGAAGTAAAGCTACACTCCCTTACAAAAACTGCATAATGCTAGTCATCAAACAGTATCAAAGCCAAACTTGTTCAAGGTGTAAGCAAATGAATGGTTCACTTAGTGCATGCTAAGTTCACTAGCCCAAATATTATAGGTCTGTTCAGTTCATTGGTGTGCTCATGTAAACAATATATGCAGGATAAGGAAAATCACAAATTGGTAGAACCTTCTTCCTGATAGAGGAAAAATATGACCTCATTAAGCCTCCAGTGAAGACTTAAACTTGTTTGTATGAATTTGGAACTTCCTTATTTGGATTACTTTATTGTAAATTTCTATGCCATTGCCCTAAGTAGTTATAAGAAGTAGCTACCACTTTATTTTGTATTATTCGTTTACTAAGTAGTTGAAATTGTCAGCTTTTAAGATGATATTTAATTGTATTTGTTTGTCTTGTGAAAATATTTTCATATGGCATAAAGGCATCAGGTCCTGAATAGCAGTGCAAAGCCTATGAGATTAAGTTGTAAAGTGAATTATGGAAGCATGTTAATCAAAATTATATATTTCATTACATATTGTTCTATGCTTCAGACTCTTAAGCACATATTCTTCAGTAACTTTTTGAACTCAAACTCATACTGAAACTGGATGAAACATTTTTTTATACTGTTTTTATAGTTACTACAGTCATTCATAATGTGTTATAAGATAAATTTCATCTTATCTACTTTAATGACCAGCAAATTGTTATAGTAAGATCTAGCTGTTATCATATTTGAGGGTATAGTAAACAGTAAAGTGGGACTGTTAGCTGAAGGCACTCCCAGGGGAGTGGAGAAACTATATCAGCAGTTTGTCTGCTGATAGACATCAAAATCCAGATTAGCCTAATTTTCACCAAACCTTGGCTAAATCAATGCTCATTAGAAACAGAGGGCTGATTTGAGAGCTCTTTGTTTTCATTATGGTTTGAAAAAGGTTAAATATTTCTGTTGTCTAAAAGTCCTGTCTCAAAGCTCTCTCCTCATTTAACAATAAGACTTTTTCTCCACTGGCGTAACAGCGCTGAAGAAACAATACGACAGCATATGTTTGATCCACATTGTTGCATTGCACAGCGTCTCTGTTGAGTGGCGACACCGTGTGTATGATGGCGGGACATGTGTGTACTTTGACGGCTGCTTGAGTGTTATGTTTGTCACTGTTTCTATAGCCTCGTGTGTATAAATTTGCTGTCTGCTTCTCCGTTTCTTCTTCTTAATTCACTGCAGTCGGGTTGTTCTGTAGCCCTCCTCGCCAGTCCCCTGAACAATCGGAGTGGAGACAATAGCTCTGCAATGATGGAGCCGTACAGCAGCCATCTGCAGCAGCAGCTGCCACGCTGCATCTGCACAATATGCTGCAGCGCCCAGCCCCAGTAATCTGCATAATAAGGAGAGGCCTTATCCCAGTCTAGTTAATAATCACAAACAATCGATGCACTTCATTCCCTTACTGGAGCTGGTTAAAAAGCCACACACACATTCACATATCTAAGCCACACGCACACACATTCACATACCTGTACACCCATGAACATTTGTACAGTTGATACACACACACACACACACACAGAGTCTCCTGAAAAGTTTTGTTATGCATTCTGTGTCCCTGAGACAGCTGGAGGTTATGCAGTGTGATGTAGTGATGTTGATTTTGCCTGAAGCTACAGATTTACACAGGTCTCGATTTCATTTTTTCATGAATACAATAATTAGGACACTCTGGGTTTTGATATTGGGCCTGGCGTGAAGGGAATCATGGGTAGAAGAATGAACTGCTTATGTTTGCAGTTTAAAGGATAGATGTAGTGGACATGAAGTTAAACAGATTAGACTAGACCAGACAAGGTTTTTGACTTGAAGAACCTTTTTCCTCACACTCACAATCAATACATGTGAGAAACCAATTTACAAGTCTGGTTTAGTGAAGCAAAAATACTGATATTGTGCCTCATGTCTTTAAGTATCTTGATCTTATTACAAACATCACTGTTGGAATTGTATGTATTGCATGCACTACTAGGGGATGAGAGATATGCTAAAAGCCATATAAAACACTTTATCCTTTATAGAGATGGAGTAATAGGAAAAGTAAATGTAATAAGTAATAGTAAAGTAAATGGTGTTATTTTTGGTATCTACAAACACAGTGACATTAAAATATAAGTGACATATAACACTGTCATTTAATTAGTGTAAGTATAAATTATTTGTTTCGGAAAAGTTATAATATGTATTATTATAATACAAAATGTAACTGCTAATAACCTTTTTTGAGATTTTGAGAAATCATTATCTATGCTGGTATAGAATAACATTAAGGTTTTCACAATTTCCTTATTACTGTATGCTGCCATACTGTAGCAACATCCCTAATCTGTTTAAAACAACCCTATATAGAATAAATACTTTATAACCTTAAACAAATAACTTCTTGTTATAATCACTCATTATGCACTTACCTATAACCCTCACTGCTAAACATGTTTTTGTGTATTTCTGATGTTCCTCTATCTCCAGGAGGCTCTGCTGTGGTGTTGTACCTCATCATCTGTGGCATGATTTAAGCAAAGGATGAAACACCTGCTTGGCTTGCAGTCACAGAGACTGAGTTCTGCTCTCAGCTTCATCAACCATGCACCTTCATTTGCATAATTACAAAGAACAACCAAATGACTTCTGGGTTTTACCTCATTAAGACTGAACCTCAGCTTCTACCCAAACAGCTATTATCACATGGAAATTAACTTTTAATAGTACAACAAGAATTATGCTTTATACATCAAAACACATGTTTTCAATTATTAGTAACTGGTATATTTGTTTTAGAGCAAAGTAGTGCTAATGTTGATTCTGATTTGAGCAATCAATTATGCTATGATGTTAACAATTTTGGTTAAACTAATTTCAAGACAGCATTTCCTTTGATTAAAAAAAAAAAAGCCAACTTCAATAGGCATGGTTTCTTTCTTTTTTACTAGGAGTCATTTTCCCTGACACATGGATATGCAGTGATGTTGATGTTGAGAAATGTGTGGCATTGTGTGAAAATAATACCACTGGGTAAAGGGACTGTTAATATATTCCACTTTTACACATTTAATTTAAGCCAGTGTATTAAAATGGATAATGAACTCTTAGCAGACACTAAATTGATAGAGTGGGAAGTGTGCAATAATATTGATCAGTAGCACACTCCCTTTGGTACTCCCCAGTTAGTAGCATAAGCTGATTGAATATAAACAATTGAATGTACTGCGTATTATGAAAATTGTGATATAACCTTATGGCTCTGTTTTGCTTTCCTAAATCCGGCATAGTGTTTATCCTCCATAATATCACATTATGCCAACAGGCATGAGTAATAATACATTTTCCATGTGGTATTAGCTGCAGTATTTGAAATGCTTGACTGTGGTTTGTTTATTTTTAGCTTGGGAAATCTTACTTGCTCTGGTGCTCAGTTTGCATTGCTTATTAAGTATGTTTTATATTACAATGACATTTACTAATATGATATACATCTATCTGACTATACAGTGTATGAGCATAGTATTGTAATCACATCCTTATTCAGGAGCTGCTTAGGATATGATGATAATATAGGTACTATGAGTATATATATAATATGAGTATAATATAAATAATGCAGAAAAAGAGTGAGTCTTTTTGTTGATCTTAAGATCACAATGTTTGTAAAGGTATATAAGGATAATGTTGAGTATGGCCTGTTTCAGGACAATTATATAATTTATTGCACTTTTAACCTGGCATCACTGGACCATTTTGGGATTAGTAGCACAGAAACTGCAAATTTGACTGCCCCATATTAGAGGCTTGTCTTCTAAACAGAGATCCATTTTTTTCAGGGCAGACTTGGAATTAAACTGGTCAAAACTCTTATTATAGAGTATAGAGTATAGAGAATATAGAGAACACTTTCATACAATTCATAGAATATAAGTTCAGACCTGCTTTTTTTCCTGCCTTGTTCTTAGCAGCAATCAAACCAGTGAATTTGAGAATATGATTACTTTCCAACTGATTACATTTTCCAACTGATAATTCCTAATCATAGCTGAGTCTCACAGCTGATAATGAAATTAAATAAATGCAAAATATCAATTATTATAAATCATGCAGGTGACATAGAGGTATAGCAGGTAGCGTTGCTGCCTTACAGTTCCAGGGTCCTGGTTTGATGCTGAGCTTGGTTTACTGTCTGTGTGGAGTTTCTGTGCATGTTCTCTCTGTGTCCACATGGGTTTCCTCCCCTCTCTCAAAAAAAAAGTTTGAAAGGTGAATCAGCTACTCAAAATTGCCCCTAGGTTTGAGTGAGTGTTCAAATGTGTGTACATGCTGCCCTGCATTTCTGGGATAGGCTCCAGATCCACTGTGACACTGACTAGATTAAACCTGAAGATGAATGAATGAATAATGCAAATATTTTGCCAGTGTCTTTGAAGCCTTTAATTACTGATACACCGTTCACCTCTAACACCCATTTAAAATGTTTTCATTTTATCCATCATCCTCATAAACTCTCTGGACCCGTCAAGAGGTCAGACTTACATACGTCACTCTTATAACTACATACTTCGTAACTACAGGCATCTCAGTATATTACGAAGAGTCTAAGACAACTGAATAATTTATAGTTAGTGTATATTTTAAAGTGAATAATGGAATAATACACTGGGGCTTTAGTGGGTCGATTTCATTAAAAACATTGACCAGCTACTTTGCAGTTCAGTGAATGTCAAATGATCTGCATGTGAGATTATGATTAATAGAAGTAACATTTTTTTTGCATCTTTGTGCATGAGTTTCTTGTTTCCTGAGTTTGTGTTCCCTGAGTGATGAGAGATGAGTATGGCAGGTGCACTGCTCTCCTGGCGCTGCGCTGGGTAATGGTGAAGGCACACAGGTGTGATGTGTTGCTGTGACAATGTGAGCCAGGTGTTTATTGAGATATCAGAATGTGTCAGGGTGAGAGAGATGCGCTTGTCAACTGGGGTTTAGATCTGTCATTCTCTCTCAAGTACATTACAAAAAGTCTAAGACAACGTGACAGCACAGGAAACACCTGTAGATACATACAAACCAGTGATACCCACTATCATTTGGCTAATAGATTTGAAAACTCAACAGATGAAATGTCTTGGTTATAAGTTTCTCATGATGCTTTGTGATGCTTTATAGACTATAAAATAACTTACTGATGAATAAGGTATATTAGGATGCCTCAGATATTTTATTAACTTTTGCATTAGCTTTGGTGACACATTTTTTCTGTGGTACACTTCTATATTAGAAGTTTGTTAGGAATGTATTAAACTGTAAACACTCTCTTTACCTGAGCCCATTAAGATTAGAGCTATGGTTAACTCCTCATGCATTTCTGTTTCTATCACGCGATGCTTGCTCTCTGTTGCTGTTCTGACTCCACTCAGCCAAAATGCTGATAGATAGGGAGCCAGAGTGTCTCCTCCAGCACATAAAAGGCTGCTAGATTTACGGCAAAGGTTTTTTATTTCAAACCCATGTTAGTCTCATCTGATAAACAGGCACTTTAGCTGCAGGCTAAATGGGTCTCTTTGAGGTCCTGATTTTAATGCTGCAAGGGGAGCCATTTTGACTGGCTTTTTCCCTCTCTGATTAGCAGAGCGTGAGTGTAGAATTTGGACTCAGATCTCTGTCTTACGAGGTGGAGCCCTTGTAAATGAAAAGATCCATAAGTGATGGTAGTTTTATTCCGAGTTAATAGATGAGGAAAAATGAACTTTTCACAGATGTAAATGATTTCGTGCTCGAAACTCAGTCCCATGGTTTCCTAGGAATTAGGGTGAAGCTTAACTCCCAGCTTATTTTTCTGCCTTTTTAGAGAAGAAGCACATCAGGGTATTGGCCCAGTGCATGCATTCCTATGAGATGTGATTAAAGTGAAATGCCATGTTGTACCCTCATGTTTTCAATAATAAATTAGGCACAGATTTCAGATGGCTGGACTTGCCTGTCCAATGGCTTGTCACAATGCATGCAGAACTTCTGGCAAAATTGATCCTTAGAAGCAAACTGCTGGTTTTGAAAAAAGCAGTTGAATGAAATTATGGAATGTAACTGTACAATTTAAATTGACCATCTTGAAGTTTTTCTTTCTGTATCCAGCTGTCTGCTTCTCTTTTTCTTCATGACATTAGCACACCACTGTAAGACTTCAGACAATGTACCATTATTTCAGCTACATTTTGATGTTATCTTAATTAACATTTTCTTAATGGTGTAACTAAACCCTCTCTGGCTTTCTATAACACTCTGTCACCTACATATAAATGAGATGCCTGTAGTGGTGGTGAGGGAGAATGTAAGTAACTGAAGCAATTGAGTTTGCATTTGGATGAAGGCAGACTCAAGGTCATATCAGAAGCGGTAAACTGCTTGAGTCGCAGCTCATAAATTTGCTCTCCTTTTTGCTGCACAGGCTAAGATAGGGAGTGAGATAAGTTTAAAGTTCAAATCTGCCCAGATTCCTGTGTTTCTGCGATATCAGTGCATTACAGGGAGTTTGTCTGCTTGTATACTCATTGTTGTTTGATATGCGTTTGGATCTAATGATTCAACAGAGCAAAGTATGGATAACTAAATTAGCATCACTTGTTTTACTGACACAGTGGTAGCCTGGTCATTATTCCCCATATTAGTTGCAACAAGAACTGTCTGTAACTGACTACCTGTAAGTGCAGTTCAATGTAATTACAATTTTTTTTTACACTTAATTACTTATATGTAAAATTACTTAGAAGTGCCTCTTCTTTCCTGTTAGACACAACATTAATTGTGTAACTGAGCTACGTTGCCACACTGGATGCCAGCATAAAATAATCTCTCCAGTTGTCTCTAAATTTTAATCTCTAAAGCACTGTAATGTATCTGAAGTTTCCTCTGTTGTTATACTATTTTATTAGTAAAATTTATCATTTTATAAAAGCACATTTGCCCATCTAGCTTTGTTGTCTTTAATGACCTAATTTTTGCAAATTATGAGTTAAGAGTTAGAAAGTATAGAAAAAACATGATTTTCATTTGTACACTTGAAATGTACAGGGCACATATCATAATTGTTTGCACTGTTTATTTATTTATGCTTTTATTTTTAAAAATAAGAAATGTGAACCACTTTGAGCAGATGAATGCACATAGGAGCAATGAATGCACATAGTTCTGTGATTTGTTTAAAAATGTCAGTTCATTAAACTACCTATGTCTTTGATATAATCTTACTTTCCTTTCTGTTAAAATCTTATCCTGATTTCTGATTGAAATCATATATAATACATAATGAAAGATTATGAGAAATTATTAATTTAAAACTATATGCTGTGTTGGCCATTTTTGTCATTCATCATTATACTAAGCTAAGCTTTGATGATACTAAAATGTTTGCTTTTATGTTCCAGAAATCATATAAACACTAGAGTTAATATGAGGGTATACACTGCCTAGGTACTCTGTTTTCATTTTCAGAGACTATAGGCATCATATATTAAGTTCTTTTGACCCTTTCTGGTACATCAGCTTTTTACTTTATTGGTAGCTTTATATTGTGGGAGAGTGTGTGATTATTCCAAATACCTTTCATTTTTGCCTCATTCAGTACAAATATTTTGTGGTATTTACTTTTACTCTGCACTTCCCTCTATTTTTTTTAAAATGTAATCCCCTGTAGGTAATTAATCCATAACACTATTCTTTAAGGGCCATTTGTGTAATAAAATAGCAACTTGTGACTCTTCCTGCTCTTAAACTTCCTTACTCTAATTGGCTGAGGACCCTCCATCAAGACTTGCAGAGATAATGTGAGATTTAGAGAGGCTGATGTGGCGTAATCACTGCGGCAGGTTGCTCAGTCTGATTTACCACCTTAACTAAACTTCAGTAAACATACAGTAAAAGGCACAACAACTCATGCAAGATACCTGAATAAGACATTGGATGCTGTAGGCTCATAAGGATTAATAAATTAAGCTCAAGAAAAATCAAGTCAGGCACAGGTATAATTCAGGAAATTCTGTATCCATCTGTGTAGTGGTATACCTTCAATGTTACCATGTAGATATAAACATCCATAGTTACTGTCAATTAATTAAACCTAACAAATTAATCAACCTAATACCTAATGTAAAAACACATCTGGGTTTATAGTGTGTTCTGGACAAGGACAAAACTGGTAGGAAGTCTTTGGCAAATCACACATTTTGCCAACAAATGTAGTCAAGCAACTCCTGTACATAACTACATAACACTGTGGGATAATAACTGTTAAATCTTCTTTCCTTTGTGGCTTTTATGGTTCATTCAGAGAAGGCTTGTTGCCATTCTGTGGCCTGTTAAACGGCATGTGCGTGTGTGTGTGCGTGTGTGTGTGTGTGTGTGTGTGTGTGTGGAGTGGGTTGTGGATGTGGAGGGCTCTTAACACTGTTCCCTGTGAGACCTTGCTCCCCTAGGAGTTGTGATTGTTCTGATTTAAGTGGAGATTGTCAGCTCTAATTTGTCCCTCTCCACCACGCCCCTCCAGCGGGGATGCCCTCTTTAAAATATTATGAAAAGATCAGCTGTAAGGCTCTGCTTGTTTAGTGGGAGGGTGTAAGCTACAAAGGGCAGGAGGGATAATAGGTAACTATTACAAGGCCAGAAGGGAGGTGGTTACGGAGCAAACAATGACGAACTCTTCAACAGCTTACAGAGAGATCTAGTAACACTGAACATGTCAGCCAATATTGAATGATTCGCCAGTGGTCTTAATTAATTTGAGCTTACAACTAATTTGAATACTGGCTAGAATTATAATGGCGAAATGCTGGTTCTTTCCAATAAGACCAAGATTAAGTCAACACTGAAGGCACTGAAATGGTGCACTGTTTTAACCATGCACATTTTTCACTTAATTCTAAATTGTCATATCCTAAAGCAAAATACACTTGCCGACATGCATGCATGCATTTTTTTTTTACTCACAGAGTCATGAGAACAAATGACTGGACTGTGGTGACCTCTAACTAACTCTGGCTCTCTCTCTCTGTCATGCACATGCAGAGAAATACATGTACAATTGTTATTTTAATTTCTTTCCTTATTATTCTTCTCCAAAACATTTCAACTTGAATATGAATTAGTGAAGCGGAATTCAGTGTGAAAGGGCAGTGCATCGACTAGCACTCTGCTCTGTGTTTGAGACATAATACAGCCAGCTTGTGTGCTGCATTTCAATGAATCCCTTTGCTTCTCCTGTCCAACAATTTATTCATTTGCACACCAGATTAATAAGGGTGGCATGATTGCAAATAATAGTTTGTGACATGTTATGTAGGCTGTGTTAACGGCTCTAGTGTTGCAGCCGAAAAAAAAATTGCTGTTTGATTTATCTGCCTTTGATTTGTAAAGGAAAATCAATGAAACAATTCGTTCCATTTTCCTTCTTTCTCTCTGCCTTTTCCCCATCCATACCACTGATAAGCCATTGGACTCTAGGCTCTGTGTGTTTCTTTTCAATTATCCAGTTTACATTTGATTCCCCAGAAGAGTGTTGCCAACCAGAGCCACTCATACAGCTTGTCCTTTTACTGAACAAGCTAAATAGAATTTTATATTTATGTTGGGTATGAACCATGTAGGAAATTGTAGGAAATTGTTCAATATCTTTGTTGGGGCCAATTTCTCTGCCCATGGTTTTGGGAAGCATGATAGCAGAGAGGTATGGTAATATAATATGCATAATTCATATGCCCTCTTCATTGCTGATTCCACTGTCCTGTCTGTTTATGTGGGTAAAATAGATGCTAGAGTGTCCATTAGGCTGACATAACACAGGGAAGAGAGTTTGGCACATTTTACAAGAAGCCACTCCTGATTTGCTGTTTGGATAAATTTTTTTAGAGGAGTAATTACCTTCAAAAACTCTGTTCGTATAAAGTAATAATACTTTTAACATGTATCTTGAGATTTTCCATCCAGTTTATTATGTGCTGGCTGAGTGTTGCAGTAAAAAAAAAAAAGATAACACTCATATTTGTGTATTGTTTGCTTTCAAGTATAAGATTTAATAGGTTTTATTAAAAAAACCTCTCTTATCTTTGAGTGCAAATAATTTTTTCAGTATTTTAATAGTTAAAATATAATAGTTTTAATGCAACACTTAAATTGTTCAGTGACATTATCATGAAAGCACATTTTTATAAATTTAATGTCAGGGTCATTCAGTCTGTTCCCATCAACTTTCATTAGATTAATTAGGACTTGACTGTGTTCTTCAGCAAGAAGATGCACAGGACACCATACATGCATACTTCTCTTTAGACCTTAGCCATTCCACCCTGCTGAATTATGTTTATGATCAGGTGTGTCAGACAAAAACTCTTCTAGACATACAGAATAACCTTTTTAGCTCCAGAGGGATGCATTTCTTAATTCATTACTGCATTCATCACACCAGTGACACAAATATCCTCCATTATTTGAGACCCTTAAGATGATCCATGTGTTATATTGTGTGTATGAAATGTCAGGGAGCTCATCAGCTCTCTGGCCTGATCTGAGATCGGTAATGGTGCTGAAATGTTCCTGTGCTTCTGTGCTGTCAGCAAAAACAGACACATGCACAGTGCAGTGCTTAGTGTTTCCTGTCCCAGTAGCAACACTGAAGCCTGGAGGAATCAGCCAGGACAAACATTTTTGTCTTTTGTTTTCTGTATATTAGTCATGTTGAAATTATCACGTTTACATAGTATGTACTGAAATATTCAACATGAATGATATTGTTAATGTGAATATTTTTAAATACTGCCATTACTCTTGCTTGTCTTCTATTTAAGTGGAGGCTGTATGGACATTCTGGAATGAAGACTTAATTAATAAGTTCCTATTTTTATTAAATTTGAATGCAGCATCAAATTCAGCATCTTGATGCTGTTCAATGAGAACAGATAAACATGTAACATTTTCTTTCTGCATTATTGTGACAATACTGCAAGTAAGGAATTAAACACAACAGAGAAAAACACAACAGGCTGTGGTGTTATAGAAAAATAATTAATCAAACTTTATCTAGGTTGTGTGATGCCCAAAGTTGTTGTTGTTGTTGTTATTATTATTATTATTATTATTATTATTATTATTATAAAACAGCATGCCCCAAAGTGTTTTATTGCTCTTATACTCTTAGAATATACATCAATTAGCCAGTGATTGACTAATGTTGTCACTTACTGTACATAATAGCAGCTATTTACAGTTGTTCCCTCACCACAGCTTGTTATGTTACCAAGAAACAAGAAAGAGCAACATCCTTTGTCCCGATGACTTTCCTGTGCACAGACAGTGGAGACTGAAGAATGTTAGATAAACATCTCCTCACAGAAAGCTTCAACATGTCAACAATTATACATTTTTCTCTGTTAAATAACAGTATCTTTTCAATCCATTTATTATTAGCCTATAGATTGTGTAGAGTGGCCACCATACAGGTCCCTGTGAGTGAGCTGTTACTATATAAATGATAACATATTAGTGCAAGCACATTAATATTTGAATTACAGCAGGAACTACTATAGGAGCTGCTGTAAATTAATCTGCAACTTCTGAACAATCAGATTTGAGACTTTAACAGCACTGTAATATAAACCATAATAGAAAATTGTAATGTGTACATTTCTATTTAAGATTTGGATTTGGATGGTTGTCATTCTGCTCTGAACATTTTTACACAGTGGTTCACTCCTCATTGTCCGTTGACACACAAGCCAGTAAATTCAAATCCCAGATGTTTAAAAAGATGACCACAGTATTGTAGCATGTTTGATAGTGTGTAATGGAAGACTTTTCTTGGCAGAGACAGCATAACTAAGAGTAGCAGCAGTAATGGTGACCTCCAGCAGGCCTGCACTCCCAGCAGGGAACAGAAGGCCCAGACACATCAGGCCCACAGTCTGCCTTACTGGGTCACTCAGAGGCTAAGCAGGCCTATTAGAGCCCACTCATCGATGCCAAGAACACACACACACACACACACACACACACAGAAAGAAAGTGAACTGGAGGCTGATTTACTGTTTAATTTGTGCTTTATATATCTTACTAGTATTTATATTTTCATTATTTTGCCAAAAATTCTATAGCTTTGAAAAATATAGCGCAAATATTAATTGCATTTTTTACTTTTTATTAATGAATGTATATATATATATATATATATATATATATATATATATATATATATATGAATGTTATTTTCTGTATAATAATAATAATAATAATAATAATCATAATCATAATCATAGTCAAAGCAGACAAATAATCTTTTATAAAATAACAATGTCTTCTAAGGTTTTTTTATCTAGTGATAATGGATTATAGTACACTCTCTTCCTCCCCTCTGGCTTATTGTATTTAAATTCTGCAGTGCATGCTATTTAAAATTCTCACCTCACACGCTGCACGGTCTTCGCACATGTAGAGGGTGTGTGGAATGGCCTGTTTTGTGTCAGCGCTCTTCTTTAGAGCGCAAGCATGCTTAAATGCTTAATAACAGCCGCAAGATCTGTCTTTGATTTTGAGATGTGTGTATGTGTGTGGGTGTGGGCATGTATTTGTTGAAGAGGAAGGGGTGGGGGTCAGGGAGCAGGCTTCACCTATGTGTACTGAAGCAGGTAAAAAAAATAGTAGCATCCTCTGTTATGTGTGTGTGTGTGTGTGTATGTGAGAGAGAGAGAGAGATTTTGTTTTAGACGAGGCCATTCTCTGGGTAACTGATATGACACGTGTATTCAGACATAAATACCAGCAGTCAGAAAATATGATGAGTTCTGTGAAGCGTCTGCTTGCTGCCATCATTTTGTATCTAACCTGGCATTGCCCGTTTCACCCACCTCACTCTCCTCCTTGTCCTTCAGCAGGTCTTCCTCATCCTATAGTTATTACAGGGATAACAGAGCTCAAATGCTCTATATCAAATGCCCATATTTGTGTAGCTCTCAACATTGTGATGCTGCTGGTAGTATTGATCTCCACTATAATGTAAATGTATCACTTTTTGAATTCAGGATAAAATTAAGACACAGAGGCAGGGAGAAAGAAGTGTGTGTGTCAGAGCTCGTAACGATTTTGTGTTGAGAGGGGGGCTTCTAATAAGCCGTTCAAGAGGGAGTGTAAACGCCTCAGATCAGCTCACTCTGTCTGTTTACTGAGCTTGGTGTAATTGAGACGGGTGAGCCTGAGACTAAACGTGTAATTAATGTAGCATGGCAAAGTGACAGCACAAGGTCACAGCATGTATGACAAGAAATGTGAACAAATGTAGAAGATAATCAATAATTTGCTTACTTTTTCTGGTAATGAATAGGGGTTACTGGTCTGTAGAATACAGAAAGCAAAATAAGTCAAACTGAGGGTTTGTTACATTTTTAGTATGTTGCTTGTTTAAGTTAATATTTAAGTTTTGCGGTCAACTTATTTGTTGCTATAATAACACTTCATCTGTTTAATATGATCACCGCACAACAGTGCATTTTCTAGCTTTACCCCAAAGAGTGTGTGTTCTGAAGCGTGGCACAATAACACTTTGCATATCAGTGGTTGTTCTCCCTCATAATCAGAATCTGCCTTTTGGGAAAGCAGCTTTCTGATTCATAACCATTAAACACACGAAACATAGAAATTTAAAAATGACATGCGAGAGAATTTGCATAATGCAAAATTGAATCCCCTTGAACGCATATGTTAATCTGAATAGTAAAAAGCAGTAGTACTGCCGCTGACACTCTGTAATTGGCATCTTGTGGTTTGCCGTCCTGAGGAGAGAGAGGGTTTTTATATGAGCTTATAATAAATAGCATATTTAAGCTTGCAGGAAATCACTGTGAGACATCTATCCTGTACTGTTTCATTTATTCTACTGCCTTTAATTAAAGCCGCAGAAACCGCCTGCAATTTGTTTCTGAACACTGTCTAATGTCTGAGGCTGCTTATTAGATATTAAATTGATGCATAATTCAGGCAATTAAGAAAGTAATCACACAAAGTAATGTAATGGAAGTTAATTATTACAGCATAAGCAAACAGTTCATTAATGCTAGTTAATGCTGTGAGTGCGTCCTTAATATGTGGGCCGTGTGTGTGCTCTGCCGCACTGTGGATCAGGCTGTTAGTTCTGCTGCTGCCTGTTCACACATCAGGATGTGGGTATTACTCTCATGAAGCTATAGGAGGGGTCTGGGGAGTAAACATAGGGAACAAGTAGGAAAGATAGGGAACAAGGAACAAGTTGTTAGTGAGGATCACTGACTGCTGCAGTGAGAGCTGGAGAGAAAAGAGGGGCTAGTAATGTGAAATAAGAATAGGGTGTAGGAAGAATGCATGCGTTATAGAGGAGGAAGTAGTGAAAGTACACCAGAATCAAGGCCAGTCAAATCAACGTTTATTGTCATCCCTTCCAGCATATCTTTTGGTACAATACATAAGTCAATACAGAACCTACCGTATAGTATGTACTACATAAAGTACACTGAAAAAAATTAAACCTTGATGCAAAGTAAGAAAAAAAAAAGTCAGCTTGTTGCAGCTAATTTCTTTAGTTTTGCAGTTAAAGAAATAGTTCTAACAAGTTAATGCCAATTCTTACTCTGATCCAAGGTTTAAATTTTCTACTAAGTGACTAAGACTAAGTGTTAATAATGTGACAATAATTTACAGTTCAGATGGCAATATTTAAAAGATGCTTTACATAGTGTAAATAGCTCTTCTAGTGCACTTATACACATATAACACTTTTATGCCTCCTAGTTTATTGGGATTTAACCTTATAAATACCCTAAATTGTCTAGCAATCACTACAAAAAGCCCTCAGAGGAGATCATGCTCTTACGCAAAAGCACCTAAGAAAGGCTTGGTCTGCTGTACCTTTTATATCTGTGTACCTCTGCCTTTGATGGTACAGCTAGATGGGATTTGTGCAGAGAGAGCTGGTGTTCAGGCAGACTCCTCTACAGGAACAAAAGCTCTCTCTCTCTCTCTATCTCTCTCTCTCTCTCTCTCTGCCCCTCCTTCCTCCTTTTAAGCTTCCTCATAAAACAGGGCTCTCCAATCTGATCTTGTTTCTCTGCGTAAACATGCGTGTCACAGTTGACCTTTGCAGGGGTCAGGAGCTTTTTATATTGGCTGACATGTTTCAGAGTTAATAGAAGCATTTAGCTGCGCTCCCTTGGGCTGAGCGATTTATTAAGCTGCAATGAGTTGCATCTGTCTGAACAGAATCAAGGGGACCTATCAACCAGGGTCAGACACGCACCAGTACGCTCCATCGACACACACTTATTGCACTGCACACACAATGTGTGTGTAACTAACACAACTATACACAAACAGGCTTGTGGAATTAGTTTTTTTGGACTAATGATGGTTTGTTCATTTTAATCAGAAAATGATGTGATGCTTTTGGCAGTGCTCCTGCTGTGCATGCAGAGCCACCGACTGACAGTAGGGTGTTGTTTCTCAGCTGTTGTCTTTGCCGTATTGATTGTGTTTGTTCATCCATTGTGCTCTTTCCCATAATGCCGGTCACTGTGTGAATCGGCCTCTAAGCTGCCGTCTGTAATCACGGATAATTGTCAATTATCACACAGAGCCATCAGATCAATTACTGCTCAATCAATACAAACCACAATGAAGTGAAGTGGGCTGTTCTGTATTGGGCCAGAGTCGGCAAAGGTAGCACAGATTGCTGTTTTATTGGTGAAAATCTCCTTTTAAGAGAACATCATACAAAGACGGCTTTTTGTTTTGGCATTTCATGCACACAAGCACACACACACACACACACTAAAGTGATCTCATGATTTAAGAGGCACACACAACACAAACTCACACACCAGATGGGCTTTTGGTATTGCATCCTCAATATCAGCTAATGGTGACAAAACTACTGTTATGTGCTCAGCGGCTGTGTATTACTGCCAGTTCTTTATGAATTAGCTGGAAAGACTTTGTGTGGCAAAATATGGCATGTGTGTGCACATATTTGGAATGACTGCAGTGATGAAACTTAATGTTTCGGCACCTAAACAGCCTTATTTCACTTGTCGGGCTTGGAAGTTTTGGTCCTGCTCATAGTAAATCCGATAGCACACCCCCACCTGCCTGTCTCTGTGCGTGTGGATGGAAATAAATGCCCCCCTGTAATGGTGGCTCACTAGCCAGCCTTCTGATGTATTATCTCCCCTCTGCGTATTTATTTACACTCAACTTCTCAGCAAATTGTGTTGTCATCTTAATGGGGAAAGATTAATCTGATGTCAGATAGGTTTAGGTGACTGAAAGAGATGGACTTTTCTCCCATGCTTTTGTTTACACACCAATAAACCTGGTTAACTCTTTAAATCCCTGGATTCTCTGTAGCCATGGTAAAACCAACAAATTGAACTGACAAAGCCTGTGTTTTTGAATGGCTGGATTTCAGTTCCATAAGTTTGCAATGATTCTTAGTTCAGCCAGTTTTTTTTCTTCATGTCAGTATATGTATATATTTAACTGAAACTAGTTTACTAGTTGAACAGTTTATATGGGTTGGTTTAGGGTGGATTATAGATTAATTCACTAATATAAAATAATTTCTGAACTTGAATTCCTAAATAAATAACCTTTAAAATCAGTGCTTAGTTTTATCCTCTCCAGTCTGCAAAAAATGTTTGCAACAGTAATTACTTTCCATGATGATAATGAAAAGTGTCATTTAGCTTGTGTCCAGTGTGGTCATATTTCATCTTTACCCCCCAAACACACACATACACACACACACACACACACAGAGAGAGACACATACACACACACAGTCCAGGAGAGAACAGAGTGTGCACTTTGTGCACAGCTATTTATATCAATAAGTCCCGTGCTGAGAGGCACAAAATGAGCGTTTAAGCTGCAGGCTCTGCAGGCCAGCCTGGCGGGTGGGCACCAGGACCGACACATAGGGGCAAATGAGTGAGCTGCCCTGATGGTGCAGTGGGATGTGTTGTATGGTAGTTTCACAGGGCAAAGACAGAGGGTTGGGGGCGTAAAGACAGGCGGGAGGCATGAGTGCCGACAGACGGAGGTGTATGTCAGAAGGGTATAGTAGAGATAGGTGGGAGGAGTGGATTAGGGGATGTCTATCATTTTACAGATGTTTGCAGATTTTACTGAGCTGTAGACAGAATGAAAGGGGACACAGATAGCAGGAGAGGAAGTTAAGGACAAACCAGAGAGTTGAGAATACTATAAGTATAGAGCATGAGAACGAAACAGGATTGAGCAAGGAAAAGACCAAAGGTGGGAAAGAGAGACGGGGGGAAAAGGATGAGAATGAGAGCAGGAGGACAAGGGGGTGAGCTGAAACGAGTGAGAGCGTAATAGTGGGGGTTTTTTCCCTCTGCCGGGACCTTCTCAGGTCAGTGAATCTCCCCAAAGGGATGGCCAAGCGAAACGCCATCAATTCCTAAACAAAGAGCAGCTCCAGCCGCCGCCGCACTAACATATGTGGTAGGGCCCTTGCTCTCTTTAACATGTCACGCACACTTAATTAGTTGTGTTAACTCCCTCTACTGTCTGCTCTCACAGAAGGAGTGGTAATAACAGATTGATGCCTTCTTTTAAAAAGCAGCCAAAAAAAAGCAAACAGATGTAGGTTTATATATCATGATGTCTAATAGGTAATGACAGCCACATAACAACATATTTTTTCTCAGTAGTTTCTCAGGAAGCACATGGTTGCGTTAAAATACAAGCAGCATTTTTTTGTATGAATTGTCACTGAGCTGTGAATAAAGGCAACTTTGATTATATGAAGGAGTTTGCATGTACTTTCACCACTGTGTGTGTGTGTGTGTGTGTGTGTGTGTCTGTCTGTCTGTCTGCTTGTCTGTCTGTCTGTCTTTATTGGGCTGGCAGAGTCAGTATGTGCTTCCATGCCTTACAAAGTTGCACAAGCATGCACCCACACAAGCGTCTGCTCCGCGTACAAGACTCCCTGTGACCCCTGCTGCTCCACTGCTGCCAGTGCAATTTAGCCACCTGATGACACATAGCTTTTGTAAGCCTTTGTTTAATTTAATTTGTGTGTATATATATAAGTAAGAGAGTGTGTGTGTGTGATATTTGGGTGAAATTTACTGCTCAGAAGCACCATGAAGTCTATCTCTCTCTCAAAGGGCAGTGAGCCCAGGAAGGAGCCATACAGGAGGTGGTCCCTACTCTCCAAAACACTACAAATTGGATGTGTGTATGTGCTTGTGTGGAGATTGACAGGTTGCTTCATAGTCCTCACCAGGTAATTGCACAGCAAGTGAAAAATACAAGAAAGTGGACTGCACTGGATCATATTTGGGTGATTCCATGATTGAGGTGACATTTCACTCTTACAATGCATAAAAAGTAGCCTTTTTTAATAATCATTTTTAACATGTGAAATCTAAGAAACCTACGAAAATCCATGTAACCATTAAAAATATGCTACCTCAGACAACAATAGCATAAAAAAAATTCCTTTCAGACACTGGTTGCATTTTGATCTTAAATAAGTAACAGGGTTGAAATTTTTTATTATTTTTTTTAATAATTTCGGTAACAGGGATGTACTTTCAGTGACCTCATCAATCAATATCACAATATAATTGAAAATAAAGACATATATGGGACCACTTCCTTTTCTTCTTCCCCTGATCTTAAGGGAATTTGGATGAATTTTTTTGATTTTTAAATATAAAATAGCATTCTCATGTTCTTTTTGAGTTTATTAACCTTTTAGAGTTTATTCAGTTACTGTTGTGGGATTTTTAAAAAGACAGCTGATATTCACCATATTGCTTCATCTCTTTTAGTTAAAATAATCCTGGCATTTGTTCCTGCCTACTTCACTCCATCAGTGGTTGCTTTGATTTTCAGTATGAAGTAATTAAGAACTGTGCCATTGATGAATATCAAATTTGGACTTGCTATCATGTAAATCATATATGATTCCATTCTGTTTAAGTTTGTACTTTCAAAAACCACTAACTGATGGATAAATTTGAAACCTAAACCTAATGTTTGATGGCTGTAGGTGGATTTTACTGGTATAAACTACTCAATTTAATTTCTTTATCTGGTGATTTTTATGTCAAAGATTTGCTATATTGTCTTGGCTTACGATATGTTTACACCTGCAAATTCACTGCAAAATCTGTCTCACTGTGCAGTTGGGAAAAATTGAGCAAAGTGTTGCATTAAGCCAATCAGGTGACTTTACCAATCACATAATTCCCCATAGCCAAATCCATGCAGCCATGATATATAAGAAAATGGGCAAGTGAACACGTAGCTACAATTGACAACCTAATAAATTTATCAGCCGCCAGGTTCAGTAGGGAATCACCCGTGGTGACATGCCCCAGCCCTGGACATGACCCTGAGTCCCTTTTTTAAGAACTGATGATATTTCATTTGTGTTACATTTTGACATTTGCTAAAAATGTATTGGGTGCATCAGTGGATGTATTAAATTTTTTTTATTATTTATGCATTTATTTAAATATTATTTGTCAGTAATTACAATGCACATAGGCACTTAGTAATCCTTTGATGTGACATGAAAGCTGTTTTTTTGTGTGTATTTTTTTAAATTGGTCATTATGAACATTTAAGCAATAAGCCTGTTCCACCCAACTATTGCTTATGGCGCCTATTAAACTGTGCTCTGGTTTTATGAATGTCTGCTCTGAAGGGTTTGGTGCCTCCTGTTTTATTCCGTAAACAGAGTTAAGGACATGAAAGAGCATGTCAGTGATGTAAAAGGCCTTTCTATTGATCAAACTCCGAGTGCAGATTAGGATCTACTGTATGTACATGTTTATGGTCTTGTCAAAGATTTACTACACCCCCTTGGGGTAAAGTAGTAAATATAATCTCTCTCTCTTATTGTCTAATTTAGGTCTTTGAAGTTCACTAATGTACCTTTTAATAGTTCACTTTAATGGGTACATGTTGTAGCAACCAGCCTAGATGAAACTTATTTGATTTTCAGGATACATGTAGAGGCGCCAATGACTGCATAGTGTAGTTTTTGTCATAAAGACAACCATTGCTAGGCTACTGTGTATAACTGCAGACCTAATCGATTCTAACATTTTAGGTAAGAACAAACAGGTAAAAGGGCCTGATCAGTCAAAGGGCATCAGAAATGAATGAGTCATGGGGTTGGATTTTTATGTGATGGACTCATAGACTTAGTAGTAGAATGAATTCAATATCAAGAGCCAGCTTCAGGTGGTAAAAGAACAATCGTATGAGTAAATAAATAAATGAATGGGTTTGGTGGTGCAGCAGTGATGGTATTTCACAGCTCCAGGGCCTAGGGTTCAATCCTTACTGTCTGAGTTCCACATTTTCCCTGTGTATGTGTGAGTTTCCTTTGGAAATTCTGGTTTCCTCTCACTCCCAAAATCATGATAGGTGGATTAGATACTTTAAATTGCCTAAAGTGTTCTGTGCCAGTATGTTTTCTGCAGTGGAGTGGTGTCGCAACCAGTGTGTATTTCTACCTTGTGTTTACCGTTCCAATTAACAAATGAATAAACTAATTAAAAATATTACTTGTTAGGGAACAGCATTCAGGAAAAAACACTAAAAGTCCTAAAAGTCTGTATTTGTGTATTTTTTAAGATCAAGTCACAACACTGACACAAAAAGATCTTATTGAAAATAACTTCATATAAAGAAAGCCTGGCTTGGCTTCAGAACTGATGCATGTGCTGGTATATCCTCGCACCAGATTGCACCTGCCACTCTACATGACACAGGAGTTATTTGTTTTTACTTATTTTTCTCTGTACTTTTCAGTGTTTAGAATAAAGTTCACATGCCATCTACCAATGATGTATTGAGGAATAATGCGTCAGACAGACAGAGAGATGCTTCGCCAAAAGGGATTTGTCCATGTGAGTATGAGGTGCAGGGGAGTCTGCCCTGCCATTTGCATTTCTGAATTGCTTAGCTGGTCAAGCATGTGCTGTGCAGTGGGATGGGCTGCCTTTGAAGAGTGTCATAGCAGCATAAACCCTCTGTACAGGGGGCCTCACTGTTGGACTTTACCCAACAAATATGGATTATGTTAACGTGGACTGAGAATTGAGGAGGATATGCTAATGTGTCCCTGCTGGGATATGTGTCAGCGTGTGCATTTGTGTTTGTGTGCGAGGGTGAGTGTGTGTGTTGAGAGGACAAGAGGCTGTGTATGGCAGCACAGCTACTGTTTGGCAGGTCTATCATTCCATCATTAAAGGCCACATTATTACGTACAACCCGGCTTGCATGACAATCACAGGAGGAAAGGCGGGTCCACTGAGAGAAGCCCGCCGTGTCCTTCACACACTTTTTTCTCTCTTTTTCGCTCCTTTCTTTTGTTTGCTACATCCTGAAGAAATAATAAACTTATCAGCCAAGCTGCTGATCTCACCTAGTCTTCAGTGGCAAGTTATTTTATTCTGTTTTTATGGCCTACAAAGATAGTCAAGGTAATGAAATAGTTTTAGGGCTTGATTTTATATCATAATGCAAGAGCACAAAAATATATTCGACATTGTTTCCATGTATTTGTCATATGATAGATATCTTAGAGCTAACTCACTGGTTGATATAACTCACAACTCACAGCTTTTGTGGGTTTACACTCACATGTCTGAGCTGTTAGGACATATATCTAATTGAGTTTTGGTCTACCTGCTTCTGCACTAAGGACTGAATTTTTCTAACTACCAAATGAACAAATCACCTATATCATTTAAGAAACTAATAATAATAATAATAAAAATAATAATAATAATAATAATAATAATAATTGCGATTGCTGTAGTGGCTTTGGGGCTGCGGTTGCCACGAGCAGCTTCGTACTCAGGACTGTGGACAGTGGATAGATTTTAACCAACCGGACTTCTTGCGGAAACTGTGATGAATTTATTGGTTGCACAATTGCACT
>CM075007.1:16862745-16879626 GCA_037576675.1 Pangasius sanitwongsei | reverse complement strand
TTCTGTAAAGCTGCTTTGTGACAATGTCCATTGTTAAAAGCGCTATACAAATAAAACTGAATTGAATTGAATTAATAATCTTTTTCTGTGTATAATTTTTCCCTTCGGTGTTTAAAAGCTATGAAAGGTTAAACGGTCCAAACAAGGTACAGTATTTTTGCCAAAACTCATTAAAGAACCAATTTACAATCACTAGTGATTTCAGAAAAAAAAAAAAAATCTCTGAAAATTAATACAAATCATGAAAAGTCCATTTAATCAATTATTTGACTAAGTAATTATTACTATTTAAGTAATTATGTTTTAAATCTGGATTTAAAAATAATCAGAAATTCCATTTGATTATTTGATGTAATAAATTATGCTAACAACCTTTAGACAGCTCCTAGCAACACTAACTAATCACTCCCCTTTTAGGATTCAATTTTCATTCAAGTCCCAGTCTTTTTAGTGCTGTTGTTTAGATTCTTCTCATCCTGCTGATTTTCACACTCATGCAAGTACACTTCCAATCCTTCCTGTTGTTTTACAGTATTTCATAAATTTATTCATAATCTCACACTTTATACACAAAACATGCTGTGTTATTTTGTTCTGCTATAGAATTAGCTGAAAGCATAGGTATCTAGCTAGATACCTAGCTTGCTCACTTTGCATAGCCAAATGGAATTGTTCCTAGCTAAATCAAGTGGTTTTGAAAATACCACTGTGCCAGGTGATCTTGAACATCAAACTCCTGTTGTGCAGGTGTGTTCATATCTAGCCATTAAAATAGCAACTGGGCAAGAATAAAAATAAAATGACTTAAACCCAATCAAATTAACAATACACCAGGGTTATACCACAAAAATAGACCCTTTAATGTAGCCATAGTCAGTGGTATTTTTTTTTGTTAATATGGCAATCACTTTTCTATTTCATCTTTCAAAACACTTCTCTATGAGGTCAGGAAAATGGGCCAGTCTTATGCAGTTGCCTCAAAACCAATAGATGTGTCACCCTATGTAAGCTGTCCCCTCTGTATTATTATTGAACTAAGGCATTAGGCTTTGTGCTGGTGAGGCAGTAATATAATGGTGGCTTATGCAGGAGTATACATCTGGGAAATCTCAGTGTTTCTCTGATATAAGGAGTCATAACAGAAGCATTAAGGAGAACATCTAAATGCCTTTAAATATGTTCATGCTCTGCTGGCTCTGGCCAGAGCAGGACTGAATTAACCTTATATTGTTCTGACTTAGTTTCCTCTAAAAGAGCTGACTAACAATGTCCCTCTGAGGAACTCCTTCAGCAAAAAATCTTATGTTGTCTTAAGATGCCACCGGTGATGCACTTTGGGACAAAATAAAAGCTGTGAAAGTGTGAGTTTGAAATATTTTGCTATTTGCCATTTATATTCAAATCCAAAGCCAGTGGCATTTTTTTAGACTATTACTTTTATTTAATCTTTAGAACAGTCACAGCTGGAATTCCTAATTCTTTTATAGATTCCATCTGATCAAACCCAATGAAGAATTATCATCACTAAAATGACAGAATTAAAGAAGGCGGAGGAGAATTTGTGTCCCACTCCCAATGGGAGACCTGGACAGTCTGGGCAAGCCTGGGGGTAGCAGGCTCTGGTGGATATTTGAATTTGATAGGAGCATTGTTAGCCTTCACAGCCTTCCATCCCAGATTTAAGCTAGCCTCCAGCACATGTGGGTCCCTTCCTTGGGACAGGACTCACAAAGCATGGAAGAGGAAGACATCTCTGCCCCCAGGCAGTAGGCTAGTTTGGAGAGCCTCAGATGAGGCACATTAAAAAGCCAGTGATAAATTTGGCATGACAATTTCAAACAGCATTGCTTTTGTCTGTAATTAATTCCAGTGGTGCCTGAGGCCCCTACTGCCCTACCACCAGTGTGGGCCAACAAGGATATAGACCTAACAGCATGCCTCCAGCCAAACCAGCACTTCACTTCTGACTGCATCACGATAGCATAATGGCCATACAGCAATACCAATACATGATTATATACAATCCAATAGACCTGACAGTAAACCTACATTTGCCATATGATGATATCACTACAGCATTACAGACTTTGCATCACTAACAAGACAAACAGAACGAGACTAACTACAATTCCAAAAATTATACATATACATGTATTAAATACATGTATAATTACATTCATAAAATAAAAACTATTGCTATTTAGAGCCCATTGGGTGCCTGAACACATAGGAAACACCTCTATATTTTCAAGCCAAGTTATTTATTTCACCACCCTCAGCAAACAATTTATGCTGTCAAAGCTTGCAAACTAAAAAGAATTATCTCACTGGTTTTCTGTTAGTGCTACATCTTAATGATGAGCAATTACTGCCCAGTCTAGACCTCATACAGCCTTACTAATGTGTAAACTGCAAAAAGGCAATTGCTGGTGTGTGGTGTCCATGTGGGACTGGGATTTTATGATCACCAGAAAGATTTAATACAGATTATGATGGCACAGAAAAACAGCCATTTCCTTCTTCATTTTTCTAAAAGCTTAAAGATTCCTCAGAGGCAGAGACAGATAGATAGACAGACAGACATAGTCAGCAAGAAACAGGGAGGCAGTAAAAACCGGATTATAGTTCTAAGTAGTTTAATCACCATTAATGCACCTCATTAAATGAAATATAGCTGACTGAAGACATTAAGAGTGTCCCCCAGCACAGTGATTACTCTTGATTTCACCACAGAGGCCCAGAGAGAGGGAGAGAGAGACTGAGAGAGAGGGAGAGAGAGTGCTATAGTGGTGTCCAGCAGGGGGATGCTATGCTATACACTCCACTGGTTAGTGTGTCATTATACTGTCACCTCATCAAATCACATGATTATACCCTCAGAGCTGGCTGCAGTCCCCTGATGATGACATGCGCAAACAGCAGTCCACTAATGATGACACACATGGGCGGTGTGTTGAAGAGCTTTGAGATAACCTCAGTGCAGAGGCCACTGAAGTACCATCACTCAGCCCTGGCCAAGATTGTCTAAGGCTGGATTCTATTACAGTATAGCTTTGCTTATTTTAATGCTCCGGTAATACATCTCAAGTTGTTTGCCAGTGACTTTTATGTTTTATGCAGTACTTCCAGGGCAATACTATGGCAAGTTTGAATGTGAAGCAAGTGTAATATGGTTGTTTGGTTAAAAAGATATATAGAAATATATATTTCTATATATTAGAAATACATTACAGCTTTTAAGCAATCTACCTACGGTACAATATCACAGCAATTATACCGTAGGTAGAGTGCTTAAAAGCTGTAGTAGCCCTGTGTGGGAGGCTGGAGAACAGTTTATTGAGGGAGTCTTTTATAATGCAAAGGTTTATAATTATCTACCGACCTCCAACTCTCTGCTTTGCTCTGACATATCGTTTTCCTAAATGTCAGGAGGAGCGGTCTGGCACCGTCGACCCCAGAGCTGCACTCCTCACAGCCCTGCTGCTGGTGCTGATTTAGCCCCAATCACTGCGCACCGCTCCTCTCCTCTCCTCCGTTCTCCTCCACTCTCCTCCCTTCTCAACAGGGAATATCCACTCAGGCAACAGAGATGGTTGACCTGGCTATTGTTGTTTGTGATACTTACTGGTAAACTTTTGCAATCAATACAACATCAGGCGGGGGAGCCCGGGGGAACAGGGAGCTGAAGCAGCGCACTTAATCTTGCAGCCGGCCGGTGCTCCCTGCTCTCCTGCTAAACTGGGTAGTTGGCCTAGTTGATGCGGCATTATTGCAGCAGAGGTCAGATGAGAGCTGTCGGCTTGGGCCACTGATGAATGGCTGTTTTTGATAAAGCGCCTCTCCCATCTAACAAGAGACGTTTAATAATGATGGACCATAACAGCACACAAAAAAATCCTTGTAGCCTGCAGCAGAAGAAAAAAAAATGTTATTCTCTTTCTCTTGCTTGCCTCTACCTGTCTATGCTTGTTCCTTCACACTGCTTCCTCCTTCTCTCTGGTACCAAGAAAGGTTGCATTATGGTTGTAAATCATGTGTCTAAAGTTTCATTAAAGTCAGATCTCAGTTTTAATTCATACACTTAAAACTAGGAATAGAATAATTCAACTACATCCAAAAGCATAACTAAAACAGACAATTTTTTTCATTCTTTTCATATTTCGCAGATTTGCAGTGTTGTGTTTTTGAATGCAGTGGGAATATGTTTTCAGTAACATTACCTATTTTTCGTATGTAGTTACAATTTCATACTTTTATGCCACACCAGCATTTGTTAAATCATGCAGAAATATAGCTTCGTAAGTACTGTGCTTTAACCTTATTTATACCATAAAGTTGTTAAATTCTCAATTCTGAGAAAGGTGTTGATTTTCTACAAAAGCACAGCTCTTACAATAGTGCTAAAACATAAGTATAAATGGTTAAAAAGCAGAGGAATAGAACACTACTGTTATTGGAAATAATCAACTTCAGGGTGGAAACAGTAACTCAACTTTGTGTTGGGCCACTTCACACAACCCAGGTGTTGATTATATTCCCATCATAACTTAATCCTTACATACCATATTTTTAAAGGTGATAACATTATTTAAAAAAAGAGAATTTGAACAAATACATATTTATTACTTACCTTGTTATAAGATGTATGTGTCATAGACATGAGGCATACTACTAAAAAGTTTCAGTTTGTTAAGGGCAGCGGGTATGTATCATTATTCATCACGTATACCATCAAAAGATCTAACTTTACATGCCTATGAAAAAACAGCCAGATTATGTCATCATAATGAGCTTCAAAACAAGCTCAGTCTTCTCAGACTCTTTCTGATCAGGCCGGCTGCAGGATAATTGATTGTCTTTTAAACTGTATATGATCTTTCAATAGACTGGGAAAAGCATGCTGCAGGCAACATTTTGCTATATATCATCCTGATAAGCAATCAAATCAGCATGTGCTTAGCTTAAATATCGCTGAATAAAAAGCACTCTCGAGAATCTGGAATCTAGTTATGAGAGAGTTACAGTGAAATTAAATGCCATTCTTCCTGGAAATAAAGGGGAGGCAGCGCTGACAGGTTTGACGGGTGCGATGCCTGTAGTGACAGGAATAACAAATTAATTGGGACCATAACACATTCTCTCCAAAGGTGAGGTAAACACAACACACTGGATATTCTTCAACATCAGTAAGAATATCAATGGCATCTAAAAATAAACCCTGAGACATTGAACAGTTTTAATGGATTTTGACATGTCTGCATTATACTGTCACTCCAGTATAAATGAATCATAACTTTGCTGTGCACCACAGAATTACTGGCATTTTGAGAAAATATACTACGAATATATTGGGCAGGTTGTGAATTAGCATGGAAGATCAAAATAAATGCATAACGACTTTGGAGAAGATGCTTCCCAGGTTGGGGAGAAAAAAAAAGAAAGAAAGGAAGAGTTGTTACTGCTCTCTTACCACTCTGTTACACAGGATGAGAATGCTTCCATTGTCCAAATATCAAACTGAGCTTACGAGGCTTGTAGGAGCTTGGAAAATGAAGATTTCCTAAATGAAGCTGAATTTAATTAGATGCATATTTTTTGACCACACACAATGTGTTGCAAAATGAAGCCATAGCTAAAAACAAGGTTTTTTACAAATAAAATCAGGAATATAGACTTTTCTCGCAATGACTGTGTCATTCACATCCGGTAATGAATATTAGTGTTCCTGTTGCCACTTTAAACACTGTTTGAGGTACTGAAACACATGAGTGACAGTGAACACATACAGTCCATTAAGAGTATATTCCAAGTAAGGTAAGTAAGCAGTAATAGCTAGCTACATTTTTCACACTTGCTGGCTAACTATATGGCCAAAAGTATGTGCACACCTGACCATCATGCCCATATGTGGGCCTTCCCTAAACTTTTGCCACAATGTTGAAAGTACACAATTGTCAAGAATGCCTTTGTATCCTGTAGCTTTAAGATTTCCCTTCTCTGGAAGTGGCTCAAACGTGTGCACAAAATGAGGTCCACAAAGGCAAGGTTTTCCAAGGTCGGGTGGCCTGCACAGAGCCCTGACCTTAACCCCACTGAAAACCATCGGGATGAACTGGAACGCACACTGTGCACCAGGTCTCCTCGCCTGACATCAGTGCCCAACCTTGCTAATGTCCCTGTGGCTGAATGAGCAGAAATTCCCACAGCCACACTCCAAAATCAAGTGGAAAGCCTTCTCAAAAGAGTAGAGGCTGTTATAACATCAAAGTGGGGACCAACTTTGAAATGAGACGTTCAGCACATACGGGTATGATGGTCAGATGTCCACATAATTTTGGCCATATAGTGTAGCTCTTTTAAACTGATCACCTGGCACAGTTGCTAATGAACACTGCAGCAGTGAACTAACTAGCTAGCTTTGGGAAAAATCAGGCCATGTGCAAGGTGATGTCAATTTATGGTATTTTTAAAGTATATATACGTACAAATTAGCTCACTTATCTGGAATAGGAACAACTACTGTAGTCGTAGTCTGTAGGAGCAGTCCCCCAACCAAACACACACACACACACACCCCTTGCTTTTTGTAAATAAATAAATAAATAAATAAATGAAACATTTCACCGGACAACGTTTGATCTGTCCATTCAAATCGAGGTGCTAAAACCCTATGTTTTAGGTGTTTACAGCCAGTGGTTTTCAAGGAGTCAGATTACTTTGAAATGTTGGCTACAGATGTACATGCTACCTCTTAAAATGCTCACCCTCATCCAGGAGAATAGCACATTTCTTTCTCACAAGCACATTGGTGGGAAATGAGTAAAATGTCCTTTGCTTTCTTTTATTGTCAGCATAGTTCTTTCGAAGAAGGTCAACATTTTTAGAGCATTTTGTATGGTTTTGCGTTCGGGAATAAATCAGTTTAAATTAAGTAGCTGTGAAAGTTTTAAGTAACTTTGCCCTGCTCAGGGTATATCAAACCAGGCCATTTCACTATTTTTGAGTAACAGTTTGAATAACACATTACCGCTGTACAATTCAAAGACATTTATAGAGCCACATGTTTTATTTTTTTTTGCAGAAGTAAGTGCAAAATGTATATTTTAATTTCGAGTGAATGTCAAATTACACTTCACACTGAGCCCTTATTAGTTTGATATAACATCCACTTGTTCACATATTCATGCACACACACACACACACACACACACACACACACACACTTCAATCTGAAATACAGTGCTAATACACATGCATGGTGTAATTCAGTGAAATCTGATTTGTGGTCTATTTCATCATGCAGCCCTCAAATAAAGGGGAAAACATTATGCATTAAGTATTTATCTTTTGAATTTTATTCCAGTGGTACATGAAGTCCTTTCAAGTTTGAAAGAGACTTAATGGCATTAGGATAAAAACTAAAAGTAGCCCTGGGAATATGTGTTACAAGTTCAGTTAAACATGATACATACAATGTCATAATGTGTGAGAAATTGTTTGTACTCAGTGCTTAGAAATAACCATGTAAACACAAAGAGGTACATATATTACACTTCTAAGTCTTATAGACCCTAATCTTATATGTACTTTTATTGTCATACTTGTCTAATGATTGATATGAGTTTTGTTTTGATTGCATTTGTATATGAACATATTGAAACTATCTGAAATTAGATTATTAAAGCTCCTCTAAATCACAACATTGCAAAAACACTATGCATGTTAGTAGTAATGATTAATTGTGTGTAATTGGTCTGGCTTGGTAAATTTACCATTAGGGAAATGGTTAACATCTGTTTGTCATTAATTACAATAAGATCGATGCAACCTTTGGTTATTACAGTAATAACTACATCATTAAACAGATTCATGAAGGTTGGAGCTGTGGGCAGGACAGCAATAGACCAGCACTAGCAGTGCACCCAATTATGGCGGTAAGGAGGAATTCTAGTAGATGCAGTATTACTAATGGTAATTTATTGGTTTAGGATAAAATAGTGGTACTAGCAGTGGGGAAGGTAGTGGAAAAAGATGAAATAATTAAAGTCTCGTAGCTGTTGATGTTGATGTTAGACAGCTAACACTGAGGCCTGTTTGTCCTATTATTAAACTGCTCTTACCTCATGCTGGTGGTGTGGTGGAGAAATCTTCCCACTCAGGTTCTCTTTCTCTCTCTCTTTCTATCTCTCTCTCTCTCTCTCTCTAAGCCTGAGGTATAGTGGTGTAGAGTGTAGTACAGCCTGTGATGCCACAGTGCACCAAGTCTAAATCTCTCACTGTAAATACTATTGTTATATTATTCACTTCATCGGGCTCCAGAGAGTCAAACCTCCTTTTGAATATTTAAGACAGCATGTTGAGTTTATTTACTTCCACATTCAGGATCCCTTCACCATCTCTACAGTACACAGCCACTCACACAAACTTACCCAGATGCACATAAGCACCCATTGTTTCTCCTTCGTCCATGCATCTCTCTCTCTCTCTCTCTCTTTCTCTCTCTCTCCTCTTGCCCTTTAGCTCGTGAGGAGGATAATCCCTGGGCTGGCAGGGCAGCAGTGTTGTTTTGCAGTTGTTTGCAGTGTAGTTCATAAATTATAGATGGGCCATGTCGAGGGCCATCACGGCACTGAAGCCTGTCTGGCCTGACAGCTGTATGATGCCCACTCAGTGCAGCAGATTGGGAGCTCAGAGTTTCATCAATAAATATCAGGGCCGACCCTCACTCTCAGCCTCGTGTCAGCGGTCAAGGTAATGGCTTTTTATTATGGTGAAGGGCAGCACAGTGAGGGGTAGGCTTACAGTTGCTCGTCCATCGCTGGTCCTCAGACAGAGAGAGAGAGAGAGAGAGAGAGACAGATGAGGCAAGGTAGAACAGTGAGGGAGAGATGGAGCAGAAGCAAAAGTTAAATGTCTGAAGCTCAGACTAAGTGAAGTCATGGAAAATGGGTGAGAGAATATCTGAGCATCTTTCAAGAGTAATATACTCTCTGGGTTAGTTTCATGGTTTTATAACATTGAGAGTATTTTTATCTTTTATACGTGTAATGTATATCATTTTGCACTCCTCGAATTTGGTAAAAATGCATTTTTTAAGAATGCTTGTATCTCTTAATGTGTGGTACCAGTATGTGAAACATAGCAGAGAGATGCTGTGAAGAAATCTCAATCAGGTACATTCCTCACTGACATGTGGAATTATAGTTTTTATCTCAAAGGCAGAACAACATTTGTCTAAAGTTCATTCATCAGAATGCCGCATATTTTGAAAAGGGTAAAAGTGCTATACCAGCCTGTCAGAGGAGCACAAAGGCTAGATACTATAGATTACTCCTATCCCCCTGCCAGATATAAAACGGATAATTACATATTTGTGGCGGAGGCTGAGCACTGTAAAAATCAATAGACCTTTTTTTTCAGATGACACTTCATTAGGGAAGAGAAATCTGGCGGCTGTGAGGAAGAGCAGTGCAATTAAACGCTCCTGCTAGCTCACAGGCTGCTACGTCTCCATATTATCATCCACTTTATCTGAAATAGTGGTTGCACTTGAGGCGTAATTGGGAAGCATTGATTACGTACTTTTATGTGTACACTGTTGCAAATCATTATGGAGAGAAGCAATAGTTAGTTAGCCTCTCTAATGAAGCACTAATTGCGCTAAGTAGGTTAAGATGTTAGTCAAAGTCTCAGATCAAAGCAGAGATATTCTTCACCCATCACTGTCGAATAATAAGCTTACATACACACTGGCAGAATATTATAAAATATATTTATGAAAAATGTAACAAACTCTTGTAAATATGAGCTGTTTATATTTTTCCATAGGTCTCTCCTTGAACACATTTGGACTGTTGTTTTGGTATGTTGTGCTTTGTACTGGTGTCTCCCTCTTATTTAGTTTTGGATTATTTATTGTGTGATACAGCTGTGTCACAATTAACTGCACGTATCATACGCATCTCCTGCCACATCCCGAGAGGGGGCACTTAGTTTAAACAGGGGGCACAAGGAGAATTATGGTTACATTTACAATTAAGTCCCTTAGAACCGATTAACTACTTTGTTTATTTTATTATGTCAACTGTGATTTTTTTAATAGTAAACTAGCTTCATATTTTATACATTTGCTGTCTTTATTCATTATATATTACTGCATGCAGTAATACACATCTTTATTTGCTAAAAAAAAATAGGATTTTCAACACCTTTACTACAATTATTATACTTTATATTACACATATGTGGCCTGCCCAAAAACATTTCTTTATTTTAGATATCATAAACCAGAATAATATTGTAAATAATATAATAATATAATAATTTGTTGAACATGCACTATGTAGACTAAACATAAGCAGTGTAGCTTTTGCCACCTGCAGTTCCTTGCACAAAATAATTTTTTTACATCTCAGTGTTTGAGTTCACTCAATCAGCATTTGCCATCTGGTCACTTCATCTGTGATATGTGTACAAAATACATGCACATATGTATTTGTGAATTTTAGAAATTTGACAAAAAACTGATTCTGGAAATGCTTTAGAAAAACACGAGGCAGAACATAAAATTCTGAATAAACGTATGTTGGTAGTTCCTGGTAGATTTTTGTCTCCCATTATGGCAAAAGTATTCAGACTGTCCAAATAAACAAATTCCATATAAGGCTTTCAGCCTTTTTAGAATATAATGTACACATATTTAATGCATAGTGGTCAAGGTCACGCTTTCCATTAAAATAAAATACAGTAACCTTTGTGGAAAAACAAAATGAGAATACCTGAAATGATGTATTACTGTATAAGTATTAAGCTTTATTATACCAATATTTATGGAACCACTCTTCTAGGCAACTGGTTTAACAGTTTCGTATATTGATGTGAAAAAATAAATTTCTTCTCTTTGGCCACCACATATATGTATGCATACACACTTCCTACACAGGGGACTTCAGATAATTCACCAGACCATGCAATTATTCACTTTATTTTTCTGACACAACTCCAAAGTATCCTGCTAAAATAATTAGGCTTCATATCAAAACAAAATTCTCTTATTTTCAATTATCAGTATGAAATATATTTTTTGTTAAAGCTCAAATGTGTTTAAATTCAAATGAGTTAAAACTCAGAATTATTCCAGTCCTGAACCTGCATTCACACACACTGCCAACACAAACAAAACAACACACAAACAAAACAACACAATTCATTTTGTCTCATCTGACCTGAGAATTTGCTTGTTGAAAACCAAAAGTGGGGTTTGAGGTAGCAAGTGTTGTCACTGTTCTGTACATTTTCTATTCTGTAAGATTAAGTTGTAATTTATCCCTGGTCAAGCGCTCTGTTTAGAGGGATGGTCTGAACCAGTCATAGCTCTGATTAGGTGATGCCTTTTTTCATTTTCTAATTATGAAGATGAAGTTGAACGGTGAACATGTAAATGTTCTGAGAATATTTTTGGTAACCTTCTTGTGTTCTTTGTACTTTTGAATTGTACTTTTGAATGTTTTGAATATCATCGTGAGATAAAAATGTAACACAAAGGTCTATCTATACTTTGCACCATATTTATTTTTCAATCACTAGAAACCCTTATCCACACTCGTATAAACTGTACATTTGCTGTCAAAAAGAATAATAAAGAAAAACAGAATTAAAATTATAAATAAACAAATAAACAAACAAACAAATAAATAAATAAATAAATAAATATTTTGTGTGTGTGTGTGTGTGAGTACATGAACAAAAAAAACAACCAAAAAAAAACAGATTTCTCGAACGCTTTTACTTACAACATAACACATTTTACTAGAGCCATAAAGCCTTGGCCTGGTTTGTTGCAAACCCAAGCCTTTGATTTCCTTTTAGATGCTCTGTAAAGATCTCAGACCTCTACCATGCCACTAAAACAGCTTTACCTTCTTTTAATCACACCTTTTGAAGTGACCTGATAGTTATAATCGATTATACTAGTATTTATTACTTTTAATGTTTATTTCACATGTATGGTGTCAAGTGTGTTATATAGATTTTAGTACTATGCTGCATAAAGGTGGAGGGCTCCATCAGGAATATAGCAGTAATGGAGCCTCTTCCTTCCCCAGCATGTCAGAAAATCTCCCAGCTTTACACTGGCATCAGGGGAGGAAGCCAAGTGCTGTTAGCTGTCATTGCACATGAAAGGATTAATGTCAGCCTATAAGAAGGGGGAAAGCCGTCTTATTCTTATTTATTCTGTTTCATTCTCCTTTCTGCAGCTCTGTGGGTGAGGGTGTCTAATGTCGGGTCTAATTTGCAGCATTTTAAAATTCCAGACTTAGAATCTTTACATATCTCTGGAGCTCTCAGCTCCTCGGCTCTCCCCTCCGAAGCCTGGCTCCTACTCAGAATCCCCCCTAAACCCACCAATTTAAGATGTGGAGCAGAGTAAAGATTTACATGAGTTTGTAGTTGAGTGACTCCAAGTGAAAAAGCAGAGGCTACATCCACACTAAACACTCTCGTTGTAATTACACTAGACCCAAACCCATACCCTGCATCTACAGCCAAATCAGAGAGGGGGAGAGAGATAGAGATAGAGAGAGAGAGAGAGAGAGAGAGACTTATTCCCCAATGCTGATTCTGATTCCTCCTTGTTCAGGATATGTAATTGGCTCTGTGTTTTCTACTGGCTGCTAATAAGGAGCTTACTCTGGCTCCCTCTAGACTTGACCCACCACATTTTTGTTTTATGAATTTTACAAGGGGATTTTAATAGATGCTTTAGGCTATGCAAAGCATAGGCTGAGAGCAGGGCATAATGGAGCAGGCAGAGTTGAGAGGCTGCTTATCATTGCAGACAGGTCTTATAACTTTCATTAGGACTAGCAAAGAACACCAAGGTGAGCAAAGCACAGAGGGACATGAGGGAATATTAACCTGTGCTCTCTAACTAACTATAATTGTTTAGCACTGAGGCTATGTATTGAACCCAGCCTCATTAACCAAGCAGCCACATCATGGCCTGGCTGATAGCAGCAGCCGTGCTTGTTATCAGAGAGGTGGAGAGGACGGAGAACACAGCAAGGGTCAGGGCAAAGGGCAGAACTCTAATGGATTTAGAGTGGGTGAAACTTCTCTGACTAGACCCAGAGAGTTAGACTCTTTTAGCCCAGAACCTAAGACTCTGGGTTACTCAGTAATCACAATTTCTGATAGTCAATATAAATGCTGAGTGAAAAAGGTTAGTTGATGCAAGTGAGTCCTAAAGGTGATAGTATCAACCAATGCTGATGTAGTATCTTGGTTTGATTTGCTTCACAAGAATTGGCAGAAGACGCAAACCTCCCACCTCTGTCTTGAGGGTAAAATAGTGCCACATCAACTGTCTAGGAAATTTTGGTCCTTTGCTTTGCTCTTGTAATTGGGTGTGCCAGATAAAGGGATGTAAATTTCTTGCCTCTTTCTCTCTCTATCTCTCTCCATCTCTATCTCTCTCAATGGTGCTCATTTGAGAGGAGTAGAATGACAGTCTCTTATGCAGGGTCGCTCAGATGTGACGAATGAAAAATTTAAACCCACTCGCTGACCCATGTCCAACCCACACTGTCTATCCCATCATTAAAATACTTCTAGCTACCACTGCTTTTTCGACTCACCATTATGCAAAATCTTTTAAGTGATTTTAGCACTGACATACTCACGCCACTCTTTTACCATCAAACTAATTTTTTCCCTATAATTTCTTACAAGAATGAAAATGAAGTTCATTTGTGATGTTTTTACTGGAACTCCAGCAAGAAAGATGAGGCTATGAGGGCAGTAGAAATGGTCAAAGTGATTGTTGCCATTTATAGAGCTTCAGAGGATACACAATAAGGCAAGATCACTAATACTTTAATATACTATTTAATACTTAATATTTAACACTTCATGCTTAATAATTATTAAGAGTCTTATTTAATACTTAATATTTAATACTAATACTTATTATACTGTACATAGGCTGCTACTCTTATGTTTACACTATTTCAGCTACTTATATTGTACTCTTTGCACTATTGTCACTAGATTCACTTTTAAACAGAACTGTGTACTGGTCGGCGCTGCACTGGGACTTACTGTGCCCATTGTCTGTCCCAGTAGTCATTGTACTGTCTTGTGCTGTCTGCACATGTTTGCACTTGTGCACTTTATGTATAAATTTATGTAGTCCCTTGTAGTTCTGTGTTGTTCTGTGTTTGTCTTATGTAGCACCTTGGTCCTGGATAAACGTTGTTTCATTTCACTATGTACTAACTGGCTGTATATGGTTGAAATGACAATAAACTCCACTTGAATTGAACTTGAATTGAATTAATAACAAACCAATCATAGCTCTTGTCATGAATGGTGAGGATAATGAGGAGTGGAGTATAAGACACTACTAAGACACCTCACTTTAATCCTTCCCTCGTTCATGATGTCCATCACTCTGAGTCCTTCTATGGCACAGGTTAGTTCATCGCAAAGCAGAGACAATGTGGAACTTGAAATCCAACATGTTTATTCTCTTCTGCCATTTGCATTTCTCTCTCTGTTATTCTTTTGTGTTGTTGGGTAATTTTTCCATCTGAGGTGTGTTGCAGAGAAACAAAGCAACACTAAGAGAGGAGCAGTGTGCGTGGGTGTCAGGTTGTCAGTAATCTGACAGCTATGGTAACTGCCCTGTAATCCGGCCGGCTGCAGCCCAGCTCAGAGCTGACATGCAGCTCTGTGAGTGACAGCTGAGGGCCACACTCAGTCCGCCTTCTGCAGTCACCACCACTCCATTAAAGCAGACAAGCCCAGCGCCCTTCACACAGAGAGCAGAGAGCAACCAGGCCTAACCTGCTGGAGCCAGGTGGGAAATAGACGCACTCTCTTTGGGAGGATTTGTATATAATTCAAGTATACTAGTATACTATACTACTAGTATGTACAGTGGATATAAAACGACTGTTAAAAATTGCCACTTTTTTGTAATGTAAAAAATTAAATCAAATGATATGAAATGATAAATCATGTCAGATCATTATCACCTTTAATGTGTTATAGCAGCTAACAAAATTCAAGTAAAAAACAAATAGAAACATTTTGGGGAAGAAAGGAAAATAAAAAACTTACAACAACATGGTTGCATAAGTGTGCACCTTTTAACCTTTTATAATAGGGCATGTGACTGTGCTCAGGATTAACCAAACACATTCAAACTCATGTTCAAAAGTAAATATCATACACCTGTCATCAATGAAGTGATTCTGATTATCCCCACACAAAGATTAGCTGTTCCTGTAGTATTTTCTTAACATCTTCTTGGTTTCATGTGACTGCTGAAGCCACAGTCCACAAGGAACTTACAAAGCATGTACAGGATCTCACTGTTGAAAATATTGATTAGGAGAGGGGTACAAAAGAATTTCTAAAATAAATTAGATGTACCATGGAACAGCATGGTGGCCATCATCAACAAGTGGAGAAAATGGGGCACCACAGAGACATTACAAAGAACAGGACGTCCCTCCAAAACTGATGAAAGGACGAAGAAAACTTAACAGGGAGGCTGCCAAGAGACCTTTGGCAACCTTAAAGGAGCAGATTAAATATTTGGCAAGTACTGATCACTCCCTGTATCTCTCATTTTTTTCACATGTCTATGCTATGGGGTGTGGTGGCTTGACAGAAGCTCTTTCTTGCAAAAAAAAAAAAAAAAATCCAAGCCTGCCTAAATCGCCCCAAATGTGTGGCAAAATGTGTTACTGTTTGATGAGACCAAGGTAGAACATTTTGGGCATAATTATGTTTAGAGCAGAAACAAGACCGTTTCATCACCCAAAGAACACCCAAATGCATGTGATGTTAATAAAAGTGACAGATTGCATTCAGTGCTACCTGACATCAGCTGACTTACTTAATGTTTGCTGAACTACTTATTTTTTTTTAATATTAATGTACAGTTAATTAATTACATTTTCAGAATAAGACAGAAGTGGCACACCATATTAACCAGTTCTTCCCTGTATGAACACACTAGACATATAAATTCAAAAAATCACCTAGAATATTACAATAGAATGTAATTTGTGATACAGCTAGAGAATGTAGTAAGTAGTGAGAATTTCACTGGCCACAACCCACAACCCATTCTGAGAGCTGTTGCACTGAAAATCTGAGAGTAAAGAGAATGAAATCTGAACACTTATAAAATGTGAAAAGAGTACATTCATGTGAGGGGGCATCATGTCAAATATGCACATAGTTGCACATTCAAATATGCATGAGTAGAGCAAATCTGTGCAGAAGCAATATCAATATTGAATGTGCACATGTATTTTGTATGAGAACCAAATAAATTTGTAAGAGCAGAAAGAACCCTGCTCAGCATTTGAAGTATTTTGTTCTTGACTTTTGCCAGAAAAATAATGCTATAAATATCAGATCATTGTTTTAAGCAGATATGAAGGCAACTCTGATTGCACTGGTGGGTTTTTCGCTGCAGCATGACGACATTAATAATGACATAGCCTCAAACAAGATTAACTTGAGAGGCTATCACACTTGACTTATGCTAACTACTATTTAGTGAATTTTTAGAGTAGTCCTGTAATAGGCAATTGAGAATCGACAATTGAGAATACAGTCATCCAGCATACAGTCTAGCAGCTCATTTTGAGTGGTTTAAGATGCACTTCTAATAAACTGTGTCTGAAGTAATATGATTAATCAGGGTTGACTGATTTCAGGAAGAATTTCCAGCCCAACTACATCTCAAAAACCAAACAAAGACATTAAACTAGACCAAAGATTTAAAGTGAAGTGAAGTGAAGTGACTTGTGGCCAAGTATGGTGACCCATACTCGGAATTTGTGCTCTGCATTTAACCCA
>CM075007.1:16745119-16862645 GCA_037576675.1 Pangasius sanitwongsei | reverse complement strand
CTTGCTCAAGGGTCTCACCTCAGTCGTGGTATTGAGGGTGGCAGAGAGTGCTGGTCATTCACTCCCCCCACCTACAAACCCTGCTGGACCCGAGACTTGAACCCATGACTTTCGGGTTCACCTTCGGGTTACAAGTCCGACTCTCGAACCATTAGAAATTCGTATTTCTTATATACAGACATTATCCAGTCCATATTCCCTTTTTCCCTCTCCCATTCCATCTTTGCAATACAATACAAATGTTTCTGTACATCATAGACACACTGTCTGTACTTACACGTTGCCATTTTGCAGAAATTTATTAGATTTAATTCAAATTTGCTATAAAACAAGATCTTGGTAGCTGTGAATTGTTTTTAAACTACCCCGATCTGGCCACCCTGTCATTAACTCTCCTGTCCACTCCTCCTCTGAAAAGTGAACATAGCGCAGAGAAAATAATGTCCCAATGGACCTCTATTAGCTTGTTGCAGTTCCCATTTTTGACCACTAGGTGCAATAATAACTTTATGGAAGCCAAATGGGGCAGTGAGTTTGCTGCTCCACAATCACGCAGATCTGGAAAGGCAAGAAAATCAATGGAAAATAGACTTCTCTCTATCAAATAGCAACATTCTTTTTAATAGCTGGTCACTCAGAAGAAGTAATGAGTATTTCAATGGAAATTAATATGTATGGAGTTGTGAATGAGGGCTTTATGAAGATTAATATTTATTGAACAGCTCATATAAATGGCTCTGCCCCATCTGCCCCTATAGACAAGCCTCCACTGCAGTGGAGTAATACTAAAACTGGTCTAATATGATTTTGTGTTCAATGTTAATGTTCTTGCTGCTTCATTTTGCACCAGTTGTAGTTGGTTTATTGTATTAGTAGGATGTTCTAGCAGTGCACTGCAATAGTTAAGTCGAGAAAGAACAAAAGCATGGATCAATTTCTTGGCATCCTGTAACCAGAGGTAGGGCCTTGTTTTAAAAAAAAAAAGCAGGCTATCAGCTGATCAAGTGTAGTGATATCTTCTGGTGCTTTGACATTGACTTCATGCTTCTAAATAATCTGACCCAGTGGCAACATATACAAAGAAAGTAAAAGGGGACCAAGTCTTGTGGTACATAGCAGAGAATTTCATGCATATCATGGCCAACAAGGAAATTTATGATATGACTGCTTAATATTAAGTGATCTTATTAAGCATATTTATAACCACAGATTTGGAGGTGTAGTCTGGGCATATGCGAATGATATTGCATTGATATATGAACAGGCCAAGCTCCATTACAAGCTTCAGTCTCTGAACAACACAACAGCAAATCCTCTCAGTCACAATCACAATTCTATGAGCTAATGCAGTGGAAGGATGAATGGATTACTATATCTGGAACATAACATTTTTGGCTATACTGTTTAATGCAGCTAGGCATACATAACTGCCTCTGGAGTTTTTACCATCACCATTATAAAGCCTTTGTTGCAGTGTTTAAAGTTTGGGGTTATAATTTGCCCTGGCAGCTCATATTTGTAAGGCATTCATTAGGATACACATCCAATACACACAGCAAATGAGATCCTGTGGTATGTCTTATGTTGGGAAAAACCCCAAAATCTAGCCAAAGCTGTAATGACACTCAAAAGCCTACATAATGGAACAAGTTTACATAAATTAGCCCTCAGTGCTTCTATGCTAGCAGACAGAGAGCCTGAGCTGTGTGCGTGTGTGTGTGTGTGTGTGTGTGTGTGCGCACCAAAACAGTAAATCTTTTAGTACCACAATCTTGCTGCTTTAAGGCAGATAAGGCACATATGAATCTTGTCTCCTTTCTTTGCCTCTCCTTCCTGCTTCACCTCTCATCTCATCACCCCAGGTGAACTCAGCCAAGGTGGCTTATCCCATGTGTCTAGTGAAAGATTCAGCATTTTCCCATCTTTCTTATGAGTGCTGAAGGCAGCAGATGGAGGGCTGGCAGAGTGATAGGCAGGGAGTTAAGTATACATTCCCTCTGTCTGGGAAAGCTAAAGATTGCCAGCTAGGCCTTGACTGAAAAAATCCATTCAGCTGATGATAACTTGTTAACTGAATGCTGTAAAATCACCACCTTAGGGGTAATCCAAGAAAGCAGAGAATATCATAATTTATTATTATTATATATTATTTTTCTTTTATTCTTTTATTCCATGCAAAACCAGCTCACACAGTGCAGATATTCCCTTTTTTTATTTATAATATATAATTTATGCAGACGAATTCATACTTTGTAGTACATATGAGTACGATGATATCAGTTTATTAGTTGATCAGAGTCATTAAAAGCCTACGGGGAGTGCTTTGTTTTCAGTGTATATCTTCTCAGGTCCTCTGCATGCAAGCCCATAGAGCAGTAATGAGACAGATAATTGGGGATATTTTTTATTCAGTGGCTAGTTAATTGGTTGCCACTAGTGTCTCAGCAAAGGTTAAACTTAAAGTTGCATGTCACCAATTACTATTCCAGCTGGATCTGTTCATCTGGAAATGTTTATGGCAAAAAAGTCAATGGCTGCGTGACAAATGACAGGAGCAGACGTGAATGCTTTACAGATTCCTGCCTCTTTCTATTTTTTCTGTCTCACTTTTTCTCCATTCCCTTCAATTTTCTCTTTTCTCATTTATTCCTCACTATGCATAATCCTCTCTTTTTGAAAAATGCAATCGATGTGTGCATAATCAAACTCATGTTGACAGCACTCATATGAGTGCACAGGGAGAGAAAGAAAGAAAGAAAGAAAGAAAGAAAAGAGAGAAAGAAGGACAGTAGGAAAGATGAGAGGAGAGGCAGTGAAGGGATGAATGCATTACCATGCAGTCGGACTGTCTGGCACATAACAAAGCCTTGTGTGTGTGTTAAGCGTGTAGATTAGGTCAACTTTTTACCTCCTCTGAGCTCTCTGCCTGTAAATGACGAGTTTTGATGTGAAACAAGCAACATGTCAGAGGGAGTTGAGAGATGTAGGCCTACTCTGCCATGTCTCTGTGACAGGGCTGTGAATATTTGGGCCATTAGGGGCTTATTAGCGAGTAAATGGCCAGATGGTTCAGCCATGCGCGAGAGATGGACAGAGCTGCCTGCTACTAATCAGCCCTGTCTGTAGCCCCACTGTCAAACCACACCACGCTGTAACCCATGGCAACCGAATAAAAGTTAACATTAGCAAGTCAATTTGAGCTATGGAGGCCATAAACAGGCATGTGAAGGACTGTATACTGAAAGTGAAAGAGTGAGAAAGAACTAGAGCAAAGCAAGCAGCCAAATATGCTTTTAAAGATCACAGGCATGTTTCCCTCTGTACTAACACCCACTTTACTGATACATGGATTGTGTTTTGACTGATGTTTAGCTAACTGTAGGAAACACAACTGTACTCATTTTACCTCAAGCTACAATGCAATAAAACTCTAATTATTGATTGACAAATTATACCTTACATCAAAATACCTGCAGGGTTAGTAAGGCATCTCAATGTTATGACCCATCCCATAATCAGGTTAAGTTGAGACATATGCTGTCTCACTGTTAATACACTAGTTTTACAGCATATGAAAAAAAATGACCAATAAATCCATCAATCAATAAGAACATTACTTATCCTTGAGAGGCAGTAATAATTTTACATTAACCACTTTAACCACAAACACCCATAAACACTCAAACAAATAAAACTCATAATAAATCTGATGTGATGGGTATTATCATTATAAAAATAATTTCTTTTTTTTTGTCCCTGTCAAGCCGTAACATGTAAGCTGGAGAAGCTGACTGCTTGGTAAGTTAGAGCAGAGCAAAAAACTGTCCAAAACATTGACACAATATTATTCATTTGAGAACTTGAACAAAGAAAGTTGTTTGCACATATTGAAATTTCAGTATGTTTATCGCGCATACATTTTTTTTTGTTTTTTGCTTCCATAGGGCACCATAATATATAATTATGGGTGAAAATGTCATAAAAATGCTCATAAATAACTGACTTTATGTGTTAGCCTCACAGCTGTCAATCTCACATGGAACATGTACATAAACTGATAATAAAGTGACATTAATTTGGACTTTATTATCCTCTTTAGATTTTGATTAGAGTTACCCATTAAATTGACCTAATGAGTTTACAAGAAACAGTTACATTTACAGAAATAGCTGATGATCAGAAGATAATGTGATGGTCATGAAGAAGATAGTTTGACATCCATCATAATGTGTGTATTTATTCACAAATGTTAGAGGTTTACATGTGGGTCATAAAAGTGATAATAGTGAACTTACAGCTGGGACCATCAGCCTGAGAGGGAGGAAAGCTTGGTTAGTGCACTGGTTCCCAACCCTGGTCCTGGACACCCCCTGTTCTGCATTGTTTAGTGTTTTCCTTGTTCTAACACACCTGATTTATCTGATCAGCCCTTCCTGAGTTGAATCAGGAGTGTTAGAGCAGGGAATATGCTAGCATGTGCAGCACAGGGGGGTACTCCAGGACCAGGGTTGAGAATCTGTGTGTTAATGTGATAGAATTTGCAGTTTACAGATTAATCCTAGAAAATCACATGTTGCATCAGGGCAGTAATTGGGGATAAAACTAAAACTCTCCTATCTTCTCCGAGAAAAGATGTTTAAAAGAAACCACACATCTAAACCACAGACACTATATATCCTTCTGTATCCCAAAACAGCAGAAGACCTGCCTTAATAATGCTAATGCTATTAATGCTAACTTGCAATATGGATGTTTAAGTTTATAGTAACTAAAAATACAGTACATTGCAGTTTTTGGCACTAAGGTGCAATAATTACTTTGACCTCAATGGTTATATATTTACTTATATATTTAATATTACATATTACCAGCAATACTCAGTAATACATACTGTAAGTACATAGTAACAAATGGAAAAAATACCAGGTATCTGGCAGTACTTGATGCCAAGATCCTTATTTGGACATGGCATTATCAGTAACCATTTGACTGTGAAATCTGAATTATTATAAAATTTTGCAATCACTACTACACATTTATTAGTTTTATAAGTTCCTATGCAATGTATGCTAGTGCCAGAACGTCCAACGTATAGAAGGTGCTGCAAATAAGTTTTTATAGGATAAGATAAGATTATAAGACAATTAGATTTTTTTCTGTGAGACTGGGTTGTTTGTTACCCACAGCTACATAATATTTTTATGAAAAATGCACATTTTAACTCAGTCAATTTGGTGGTACCATTAGCCTACCACACATAATGTTTGGGGATTTTTTTTTTTACATTAGTTGCTTAAACATATGCTTAAACTATACTATCATAAAAGTAAGCTAATATTTGAATTGTGGTATCAGGTACTGCCGTACAAACCTATGTCACTATGCACTTTAATATCCAATATGCAAAAAGCCAAGAAATACTTGTAATTACTACAGAATTACTTATTATTAAGTATTAGGTAGTAGGTACTTACCATACCATAGAGTTTATTAGAAGGCCAGACTGCATATCTTACATTCTGTTTGTTTGTTTGTTTTACCCACATGTTTACCAGCAGAGTTAGTGTGAATAAATGTGAATTTCACTGCTTTATGATTTTAGGTACAGGTTGTTTTTATTAGACATTTTAATAGATAAAGAATAGTAATCTAAAAATCATTTATAGCTATGAAAATGCTGCTATTTTGAGTTTTAAGATGTAATGTGCTATATTACTGTATTACTAATATTTGTGTTGCTGTAATGAAATGGTTTATTAAATGCAGTTCCAGATGTTATTTTACTCCCAAATGTTTTCCTTAAAAATATTTGAATGCAATCTTAACTGAACAGTTTATCATTTTTTTAATCAGCATCAAATATCTTGTATCTAATTTGACACTAGTATTTTTGAAAGTTCAAACTTTTTTCCCTAAGTGATATAAAATATATCCTACTTTTATTCTTGCTCTTTGCTAAAGCAACACTCACTCTTCTCCATTTTATTAACGGATTTATTCCTTCCCTCTATCTGAGGTGTTGTCATTAGTTTACCCCCCGTCCATCTCTTGCTCATTTCTCCATCCTCCACACAGGAGGTAACAAACTAAAGTTCAGACAGAGCATGTGTTTGTTTAAATGTAATTGGTGATGTGTGTATGTGCTTGTCTGTGTTGTGATGGACAATAAGAGTGAGAAGTTGAGACAGTTCTAACTGTCTGTATAGGTGTGTATGAAAGTGCTGCATTATAAATGTGGAGTAAACACACTTGGGCTCTGTAATTGTCTTTTTTTGTTGTCTGATGACCACAGCTGAGCCTGTTTGTTACAGTAATGGACGGACAGGACACAATTTCTGATTGGTTAGAAGTCTGCACAGTAATTGATCAGTGCTCTATGCTTTAGATTCAGTGAGAAGAATAGCAGCATTTCAGTGGATAAAATATATCTTTAAAGGCTTCACTATTATGAAAGTGCTTTACAAATACCTCATCGGCCTACATATTGATTTACAACCAGGGATAATTTAGAGCAGAAATGTCTAAGAAATGTTTAATTAGTATGCCCTATTTTCATTATTGTCTTTATCAGGTGTTGGAACAATTTCTTGATTAGATTAACCTAACATAAATTACACTGACTTCACAATGTTGGTATAATGTTGCTTTTTATAAATAACCGTGCATTTGAATAATTTATGCACGTAGATGGTGTTTTAGCCCGTTTCTTCTTCTCCACAGCCGCCTCATTCTGAGACATAAATAAAGTGGGCGTTATGTAGGGGGGAACAGTAGGATGCCATGTTATTGCCCCAGCCCCCATTACACTGAATACAGTGCATTGTTATTATTTGTCATCATATGCTAATTATGCATCATTAATGTGAGGCCCTAATGGCCCCTAGTGTGTGTGTGTGTGTGTGTGTGTGTGTGCACACTCAGGGTAGCACAGTCTACAGGGAGAGGGAGAAACACATGCTAATGAAGCAGAGATATTTTATCTTACAGATTAAAAGCCAAGGAGATCACAACCCTCAGAATCAGCCCTCTGACATCAGTAATTGGAGTAGACAACAAGCTTTTGTACTATAATGAGGAAAGTGCATGATCATTTCAACTCAGACTGGTTGGAACTGTGTGGGAGTGGGTATGTGGGTGGGTGTTTCTATTTTTCCTGCTGCATATATTTTTGTTTGATTGGAATGATGTGTTACTTGCATTTTACATTGAGTGAACGGTTAGCCATTTTGAGTCTGCTTTGATTTTCTCAGGGCATTTGGGATAGCACATGGTTCCTCCATGATACCTACTTTTTGTGCAATTCTGCAGCTGTTTTCAGTGATAAAAGTGATTATTGTTTTTTTTTTTTAAACTAAGACTATTTAATTATTATCCTTTTGCTATACTCTATATGCATACATAGCACCTGTAAATACTAGTATGTACCTTCCCATTCTGCTTTTAAAACTGTATAAATATAGTTTAATAGTTAATAAAGGAATTAATTTAAGTTAGCTCAGCTTAGCTACTTCCCTCCTGCTTGGCATAACCAGCTACCAGCTGCCAAAACACAGGGCGAGCTGTTCAAACTGATTTTAACATTTTTACCAGTTGGTAAGTACTCATAGAAATTTGAATTACCACTAGTAATGCTACATCATAGACATATTATTTTTAAGAAAATAAAACAACTGTTAGGCAATTTGAAAATCTCAAAGATTTATTGGTTATTGGATATTTATTGGATTTATTTAGTCAATGATTAAGAATGCTGGAAAATAACTTACCAGCTGGTAAAGATGGTCTACAAGTTCGACCAGCTCTGCCTGTGTTTTGGTCAGACCAAGCTGAATTTTTCAGCAGTGTAGCTATGTAAGGTCAAAATTCAGTTACTTCAACTGGTTTGTGATATTAGTTAAGGTATACAATAAAATAAATACAGTGAGCGCTGATCGATGTTTCCAGACATGCTTGTAAATGCTATGTCATTAGTTACATAGCTAGCTAATCTTTCCAACTTGTTTATTTGTCAGGTAATTGTAACCAAAAAATACTCAAAGACCATGCTTATTTCATGCCCATTTGGTGTAGCCATAACACTACTGGAATCAGTGAAATTATGTGAAAAATCCTAAATCCTAAACGCCTATATAATATATCCAACATAAGTGCACTATATATGCAACCATGGCTTTTACACCACATATAGTGTATACATGAGTGACAGTGAGCCATTTGCAACTATGGCTTGTATGGTTTTAGTTAATCGCTTATGAAGGAAGCTGCTGCATTAGCTTCATAGAAGTTTTTTAACATATTGGACAGGGAAATTTTGCACTATAATCTCTGCTGTCATAGGGAAAGAACAACATGCATGTAAGAGGTCGATGATCTCTCACCTTCTTATTTACTTTATACACACCACAAAGTCTCACACACAGTCATCCTTTAAAGTTGATAACCCTGGAGTGTGAAGGGAGGATTATATATGGAAATTACAGTCAGTCTGATGCAGGGTTGCCAGGTCTGCATGACAAACCCAGCTCAAAGGCCGTTCTAAACTAGCCCCAAAGCTCTAAATATTAAAACAATGCAGTTATTTGGCTTGCAAAAATGTTGCTAAAAGTAATCTAATGTATGCAAAATGTCCTAACCCCAAAAGATAACCCTTCCACAGCAAGTCAAGAGCAGCCCAATTCTCAGGAAAATGAACAGAGCTGGTAATTCTGGCCTCATGCTACCTGGTAAACAGTAAAAGTGATGTCAGTTAACTATATACCTTACTGCTGAACCTGCAAATCGCAAATGAAATAAAGGGAATTGTAAGCTTATAACTAAACATATGTATTTTACACAACTGCTAATAGCCAAATGGTCACTGTCTTTTGTGAGTACACTTTTTTGGGCAAAATGCATTATCATAGTATCTAGATTTTTTAATGTGGATAAAACTCGATAACACATATTTTATTTGTGTTAAAGCAACTGTTTCCTTCTAAAGTTAACACGCACTGTTTAGAAGGGTACAAGAGGTATGGACGATAACATACCATATTTGCTGAATTCCCATATTGCACTGTTATGTGGTTTTGGCCAAAAGGGAGAGAGAGAGAAAGAAGGAAAGAGAGGGTGAAAGCTGTTTAAGCCTTGCTGGCCTTAGTGCTCAGAGGAACAGGGAGTTGCCAGCTGGTCTTGCATACCTTTGTGTTTGACCTGTGGCTCAGAGCAGTTGAGATTGTGTGTGTGGTTGTGTGTGTGTTGTGTGGCCAGAGGCACAGTGAAGCCCAGAGGACAAATGTGCCACACAGCACACCTGGTAGACCTCACACACAGGGCCACTTTTGCCCCAGGTGAGAGAGAAAAACCTGTGGGCCACAGGGGGCCGTTTAAGGCCGAACTTTCTCACCTCAATGCCTGAACAGGCCCACCTCAACAGGAGGCTCCACACCATGAGCCACACCGTGAGGCCCATCTGTGAGCCTGCTTTAAGGCCAGCTTCAACAGGCCATGTCTGCTGTGGAGCGGTGCTGGAGGAGAGATCATGACTGGTTTATTTAACCCCTGATATTACCACCATCTCATGTATTCCTGTCACTAAAATAGTCTGTGTTTGCAAACAGCAAGGAGTGATGTGTATCTTGAGACATTAAAATCTTGGATACTGAATGCATTAATTCAGTGCCAAATACAAAATATCACACTGGCTGGGGTGGAAAAAGTACTGAGAAATATATATAATCATATACATGATTATAATCAAAATCAAAAATAAAATATATAATCATATACATGATTATCTTTATAAATGATAATGTATCAAAATCTTATTCAGATAAAAATGGAAGTATCCAGCCAAAAATGTACTCATGTAAAGGTAAAAAAAAAAATATGCTACATATAAATGTACTTATAAAATGTACTGTATAAAATATATAACATGTACTGTATAAAAAAGTAGCTTTTTTACTGATGAAAAAAACATTTTTAATATATTTAAAACTCGTGTAACTCTTATTAGTTATCTAAAATTGTTAGAAGGATAAATGTTGTTTTAGAGCAACTATGCCATTTTTCCTGAATACATCATATACTCTCTATGCGTAACTAACTCTATGTAGTTTGCTAATGACTTAATCAGAAGTAAATATAAAACTAGAATTTTACTTGCTGCCTAGCCAATTTATGTTAGCTACTGGAATTGATGCTAATCTAACCTGGCACTAGCAAAAGAGAATTTTTACATATAACCAGTTAATGTTAGCGAATTAGCAAAACATACCTTAACAAGCTTTTTCCAATTAGACAGAGCACAGAAAAAACGTCCGCATGCAACTTATTTGCAGCACCTTCAATATGTTGAATATACACTTTCTGGCACAAGCATAGATTGCATTGCAAGGTATCAAACATTCATTCGAATGCTCTGTATGCAATGTTCTGCACCAGCATATTTAACCAAACTAACCTCTACTACTATGCTATTTGACTAAGATTAATATGTAATAAACAATGTTACCACTTTTTTTTTAAACATATTGCACTTTGCCCACTTCATGTGTAAAGTTTGTGTTTTTTTCAAAAACATTTTTACCCTGTAAATACTTTAGGCTACTAAGAATACAGAGACTTTCTGCATTTTGAAAATACCATGTGACCAGCGAGCCTGATTGTGTTTGCAGAGAAGAGGAGAAGTTAGCCTTATTTAATGAACCTGATAAGTTTAATCATATAATGTGAAAAGCACATACTTTATGCATGAAGTGTGCTATGCCCAATATGTTTAAAAAAGAGTTTAAAATAGTTTATTTTACCTCTATAAAAAGTGCTGTGCTGTATAACAAGTAGTTTGAAGGTCTACAAAAGAATTAAAGATCTAATTAAAATCTAATTAAGAATACAAGTAATCAATTTCAATAATACTCAAGTAAAGTATAAATACATATGCCAAAATAATACTTAAGTGTACTACTGAATTTCTCAAGTATTTTCCAGCCCTGCATTATGGTGAACGTTGGTGTAAGAAAATATTCTGGATAATTAAGATTTAATTAGCCAGTGATATAACTATTTCATTAGCCTAATAATGTCAGTTCAGCAATGAAGCTATGTTACTTTAATCTGTTATCTTCTGGATTTACATTTGGGTTGAGTGCAGGTAAGCAGAGCTCAAGCAAGTGGAGCGCAGCTCCAGTATAATATTCTAATTATAATTATTACTACATTGTTTGAAAAAGGGGTCCTTAGGGGGTTTTGGCATAGTTCAGAGTCCCTAGTGTGATAGGCTTCTTTCTGGAATTTTAGATTTGACACATATTTCTTTAGAAGGGCTTTCATTTCAAAGCTGTAAAACATATTCATTGATTAAAAGTTATTGTTATCTGTGGTGTATACACAATTGATCATTACAGCTAAATGTGTATATGTTGCTAGGTCAACTCTATTGTGTATTTTTGACAGAAAATAATCAGATGATGTTTCAATATCATTTTTATGCCAAAACTGACAAATGAGGAATGCTCGCCTCATCACCCAAGTGGAACGTGTTTCAATCACATTTATAGATGCTCATATAGATGTTGAGAACTCCTTATAATAACATGTAAATTAAACTGTATTGTTCCCAAATAAATGCCACCCATGAGAGACCTAGGGCTCCTCCACATCCTAAATCCTAGTTTAAACCCTGATCACATTTATGATTACAGCCCTAGATGTTCATATTTGTGTATATGGAGTATAAACATGTGTGGCAAATTTACATACAAGGAAGTAGGAATTATTATGTGATGCAAATTAATTCATTCTTGAAATTTCCGTTATGAATATTCTCCATAACCAGAGCAACATTATGCTGTACAGCAACAAGAATATCATTAAGTAGTAAAGATGAGACAGAAAATCAGATGGAAATTATTATTAGACATGTCCTTGCCTTGCATGTGACAAGCTAACTTTCTTGTAAGCCACTTTTAGTCTATGCATTTGGCCATATATCCCTAATGCCCTTCCTAAGACAGTAGGTCTTTAGGATTAAGCGACATAGGAAAGAAGAACTAAGAGAGCTGAGTAAGTCTGTGTGTTTAATTGTGACTAGTTTTCCCGTTAACTTCTCTTTGACTCAAACATGTATGTAATAAGCACATTTCTGTGAGCTGGGAGGGTAAATGTGAAAGGTCAGCTGTCAGTTTTAATCCAACTAACTCGCCTCTAATGAAACGCTGCTCACAATATGTGTTAAATAAGAATGCATTAATTCCTTAAATGTCTCTCAGATTTTTGTGTGTCTAAACCCTTATTAAAGGAGATAATTTGACAGCAGCCCCCACTGACAGCTCGGAGCAGAGCGGACCAACACCTGCGTCCAGCCAAGCATCACCGCCCCCATCCCTCTTTGCTCTCTTCTTCTCATCCTCCATTCCTCTCTTCCTCTGCCTGTTCACAAATGAACTGTCACATCATTACTGTGGCTGATGCAAAATAATCTGCCTCCAAATTAGCATGGGTCAGGCCACTCAGCTTCCTTTCTCTCTCTCTCTCTGGCTCTCTCTGTCTCTCTCTCTGTTCATGCGGTGTGCTTCTCTGAAGGTGCTGGTTTGAATATGCATCTCTGCACACTTCCATCAGGCGTTCCACAGGGACAGCACGTGGAAAGCAGCAGCTCTCTGCATTAGCATGGAGGGTTTGGGGTCCCCGTGCAGATGCCCCATCCCACTTGTTCATTACTACTGAATTTCATCAGCCTGATGATGTCCACATGTCAATTGAGTGAGAGGATTTTACACACAAAGGAGCCTGAGGGAAAAGGACTTCAGCAACTAATCAGCTGATTATCATAACTCCGACTCTAAGCGAGACGGGGAAGGGAGAGAGAGAAGGAGAGAGACAGGATGAGGACAAGCCGATCGACACCCCCATTCCTCCTCCTTATGAGCATACGGTGTGATATGCAAAGTGAGTAAATGAAATTCAAAACATATGAGCAAGACAAATGAAAAGCACATAAATCACTGCCAGAATAAGTGGGCAGTGACGAGAGGCCTGTTTTTGGGTTCAGGGTCACACTCTTTTCATCATTACTATGTAGGTTTTGGATGAGTCTATGCCTGAATTACAGAGCCATAACAATATAATCAGACTGTCTATAAGTAATTGGACAGTGTGATAATTGTTTATTAAAAGTTTTTGTTCGCTACCTCAGCACCTTGGATGATTATGAAGGCATGGAATTCTATCCTTAAGTCAGATGGTTTTGCAATTAAGTGAAACCAATATGAATCACGCCTCTTATTACACACATTTTCTCCATTTTAGGTTTGAGGGAGCAAAAAGTTAACAAATTAACATATTTAATATTATGCATAGTTTAATATTATGTTTAACATTTGGTTGATAGTCCCTTAGAACAGAGATTCTCAAACTTTTTGCAGTCAGGGACCTCATTAGGTGTAAAAAAAAAAAAAAAGAAAAAAGAAAGAAAATCCACTGACCCCTTCAGCACAGATTTATTTTATGAGCTATTCAAATATTAGGTTCATTATTCAAATGTGTACAGTGTGCGCTATTTATTAGAGCTATATTGGTGCATTTCATTTCTGAACTTTCCACTGACAGGACACATTAGGTCCAAGTTGACAGTAGGGCCAGGTTTGGATTAAATGCATTTAATTCAAGTGACCAGTCAAACAGGTTAATAACTATAAGAACTCAGTAATAAATATAACTTTGATTATGGTGTGTTGTCATTTCCACCACTGTAACAAAAACAAATTTACTGCAACCAAGTAATGTTTCATCCACTAAGTTTTGAGACTCAATTAGCTGCATCAAATCAGTTAAGACACTTATGAACGTTTTTCTCCACAGTCACATCATCAATCAAAGTAAATCATTTCCACTGGCAGGTATACATACATTCTCATCCCGCCATGTTTCACAACATACTCATGAACAGTTCCATTTTTGTCCTTACTTTCATTATTCTATCCATAAAAAATCTAGTGAAATCTATCATATTAGATATGTGTATTATCCAGACTGGATTCAACAAGAAGAAGCCTAAGGTATAGTTTTGCCTTCTAAGATTCATGATTTACAGTTGCAGTTGCAGTTTATATGCATTAGGAGTCTGATTTTAAGTCTATCCAATGGTTCATACAGTATGTATCCACACAGGGATATGCACACAGCCTTATGAAATATATGCTCTTGTATACACACAAAAAATCATGTATATTCACAAGCACACCAACATACAACAGTCAGCCACACACAGTGTGCCTCATGCCCAATTAGAAAGTCTGCAGTATGCATTGTTCCTGTAGCCCTAGGATCAATGTGCTGCAGGCATCTCCCCATCACCAGGCCTAATGATGTCTTTCTGGACCATGGCCTCACACACTGCATAGTAATCTTCTGCTAATTAGCGCTATAATGCTCAAGCAAACCGCCTCAGCTCCACAATCCCAGAGCGAACTCACTGCACTTATTTATTTCTAGCCTCTCTCCTCTATTCTTACTGCTAATATAATTCTAGAGAAGTCATGGGAATTACCTGTGACTTGGAAGAATAATAGAGAGACTGATACTGTGCTTTAAATTTTGAGGTCAGATTAATGCTCGAATAGAAACTGGAAATTCTTCATTATGAACTTAGTTAGTACATAAACTATTATGTGTATAGAGTCTCTCAGGGGTGAAGATAGATGATCTCAGGTAAATTCTCAAATGCATGGTTCATAATAGAGCCCTGGCTGGGAGTTGTGCCAAAGGTTAAAGGTTTTGGCTCCTTTTTACAGAGAATTGCTATCTAAGTGATGGATAATAATCTGCAATTGACAGATTATGATCTATGTGACTTTCCTCTGTACATCTGCTTTCAGCTATGCTTGTGACTCCATGAGTATTAGGTCTGGGAATTGTAAAAACTAGGCCAGAGGGGCTAAAATGCAGACGTAGCTATAGTCACCAGGGAAAGATTAGCCATATGTCAGGTGCACAGGTGCAGCCGAACTCACCTTTGGGACACCTGAAGAATGGCCTGAGTCTATGGCACAGGCCTGGGAGAGAAGAAAATGTCTATGATTTAAGCTGAAATTCAAAAAAATAAGAACACTAGTTTCGGTGGTAAGCAAAATAAGCCAAGCTTGGAAATCTGTATTAGTGGGCCTCTTTCGTTTCTAGCTTTCCCTTTTGATTTCTGCCTGTAACTTATTTCCTCAGAAATGACATTCAAAAGTTATGCTAAATTTGGCATGTGAATTCATCTTGAGTATGTCTCTCATGTTTTAACTTGTGTCCATTCACTCCCTTCCTGAGAGGTTAATACCTGGCCAGCCCTGCAGACAGGCCGACTCGAACTGACAGCATGTCTACCTGCGCAGAGGAGTTCCTCTCTTCTCCTCACACAGCAGCCTGACAGTCTGATGAACTGCCAAAGAACCTTCTCTCATCTCACCTCATTCTTGCGCTTCTCCTTGGACATACACACTGAATGAGTGAGTGATGTTTATACTCTGTCAGTGCTGTCTTCTCTGCATCACCCTTTGATTCACTCACTATCTAATAATTGTGTATCTACTTTTGAGCTCTTCTGTCAGTTGTTTTGTTGTGTTATAGCACTAGCAGGTCATGTGTTCACACGTTTTGCAATATTTCTTGACTTTCCTGTATGTGAATCATTGATTTTGCATTGTTGCATGTTGGCCTTAATTTTTATAGGCCTTAGATATGATGTAGGCTTTGGTGCTACTATAAGAGAAAGAGAGTGACAGAGAGAGAGAGATTCCCTTTCCTTCAGTGGTGTCCTTTCCCCAGATAGTAATGGTGAAGGACCAGGCAGTTCAATACACTCACATGCTCCATAATTAGACATTATAGTGTGTGTGTGTGTGTGTGTGTGTCTGGTGTACAGTATAATGAAAGCCACTCTAAATTGAGGAACCAGTTGGATTCTGGGTAGAGGAAAACTGTGTGGTGCCATCAAGGTGACCACCAGTGCAATTTACACCATGACTTATTTCCCCCAAGTCTCCGTTCCAGTTGCCTGTGTATGTGTGTCGTGTTTCGTTTGTGTTGAGTATCTGTGAATGCCTTATGCATGTGTTTACTGTTTTGTGTTTTGTGCTGTGTTCGAGCATACCATGTGTGTGATGTCTTCAAATATTGTGTGTGTGTGTGTGTGAGAGTGTGTGTGTGTTTCTGCCTATCTTATGTTCCATTTGCCCTCATTAATATGCATGGAGGCTGTAATGAAGCAGAATAGAGTAAGATAATGAAACAGAGTGTGCCACTGCCTACTCTAATACCATGTGACTATATGCTGACACGTTCATCAAATTCCTTTACACACGATTTTGCTGAAACACAGCACTATCAGAGCTGCTTTATATCACATGCAGAACACAATTACATTTTACACCCACTGCACCATGCTACACCATATTTCACTAGACTGAGAATGAAACAGACTGTTATACCTTTTAAAGTAAAACAAATTTGTGTGAGTAAAAAAAAAAAATTACAAACTACAAAAGATGAATGTTGACTAAGCATTGTGTTAGCTACATTCCACTCTCCAGCTTTCTAAATATATAAGGTATAAAAATATTTTGCTATTTTTATCTGTTTATTTTGGTGGAGACCAAGCATTTTAAATAAGGCAAGAAAAAGGTATAAAAGAGGAATGGAGTTATTGATTGTGTGTGCAGGGTTGAGCTGGTGCCAGGCAGGCGCAGAAGTAGAACAAGCGCGGAGCAGGTTTATAAAGGCAGGCCAGCAGCACACTGTCACCAGGCCTCTGTGTTCCTAAATGCAACTATAAATATAAGTAAGTGTAACATCACCTTGAAGGAGAAAGCTATGATTTTGCTGGAAAAGTTCTCCCTCTCTTCCCTGCTATCTCTCTCCCTCTCTCTGTCAGCAGTATTTTCGCATGGGGAGTGGGCCCAATGCGTTAGCTTTTTCTCCTCCTCTGTAAATAAGGCGTCCCCATTCTGTCACACGCAGGAGAGGGAGCATTTGACTACAATGGGCTATTATTGGCCATCATAGGGATGAGACAGACTCTCTGGGGAGAAGGAAGGACTTTTTTGAACTGGAAATGTCGACTGCTTTTCACTGCACTCCCCTCCTGTTAGGTTTTTCTACTTGAAACCAAACAAGAGGACTTAGCAGCTTGGGTAACTAAGGGAAGAGACTGCCTAAGACACTACTTTAATTTGAAACGAATAACTGTTTCACATAGTAAAGCTCCGCCGTGATGAACTCTTGCTCTCTGTGTCCAAGTGATATTCCCAGTCGTATATGTTTACCTCTGTGGATGAGCTAAGTAATTAATAAAATGCAACGAGTCACGCTCTTATAGGAAAACAATCAAGCCGGTTGAATATTTCCCAATAACAGCACACCCCAAACTGTTTTATTCCTCTAATACCACACCAGTTTGCCAAAGTTTATCATTTTCAATTTATTAATGAATGATGCACCATACTTTTAACCATTTATAGTATATATAAGTCCTCTGTGCTGACCCTTACAATGCACTGGCAACTGAGAATCCTTCCATAAATGTTAAATAAATAGAAAGCTTCCCCGGATCAATGATTATATATTTTTCATTGTTAGAAAAAACACTTTGTTAAATAATCTGTTTATTATTATTGTGGTATTGTGGAGGTTTCCCCATACAAGTTCCTATGAAATAGCTGTTACTGAAATGACAAAGTATTAGAAGGAGTGTGTTAATATAAACCTGTGATCTGAATTACAGCCCGCACTATTGTCAGAGCTGCTGTTATAGAAAATTATCCGAAGCCTTCTGACTAACAAGAATTCATCAGCACTATGGTATAAATGATTTAAAAATATCCACTTCACAGAGAGTCAAATCCATCAATGAGCAAAGGTGAAGCTTTGCTGTCTAACTTGCTCCCCAAAGGCACAGAGCTTTGTTTCTCACAGCCATTATGGTCTTCCGAATCCACAATCTCCTGAAGATGGCGTGTGTCAGCACATCGGTGCTGTCAAGGTCTAGGCCATGAGTGTGTGTGTATATGGGTGTGTGCGTGTGTGATGTCCTCTGGGTGGTCAGTTGGGCCTCTGATAACTAGCCATGCCTGAGACAGGACACCCTGAGGCCCCAACACTACAACCCTGCATCCACAATGTGTTCTTCTAAGCATACACACAAACAATGAGGTCCCACTTTTAAGGAGAAAACAACTTATACATACATCAACACTGCTCCATGTCAGAAAGTTACTTGTGTGTACCTGAAAGCTGAAGGGACTAGAGACAGGGATATTGAATGCGTTTCATGTGTGTATCTTATCCTTTCATACAAGCGTATTTGCCTGTTGCATTGTAGCAAATGACTGTGATTTGAGAAATAAGTGTGTAAATGTGTCGTGTTCATTAAATAGAGGACTTTCCATTTGTACATTACTTAATAACCCAAAACAAGATTTATGGCATTATCTGCAATTTCTACTTGGAAATCAGATGTGTGTGTGAGTGAAAAGTTTGCACTGTTATCATAGCCATCATTAGCATCTGTGCTAGAGCAGAAGCCTAGGCTGAGCTTTCTTAATGTATCCCCCTACTGAACAGGTCCAGGTGGAGTGTTCCTGCTTTAGAACAATTTTGCATATAGACATAATCTATATTAGTCAAAGTAATTAAAGCAGAGTACCACTAACAAGCTTGCGCTCTGCTTTGTCTCATTAAAACTCATCACACTTTAGAATGTTTTAAGGAGGATACGAAACCCCATTCGTGTCTCTTTTGTAATTGATTTTAGCCCATAATAGCAACCATTAAGTAGGTCAGAGTAGGAATCAGTTATGTGCTGATGTTGCTTTATCACTGAGACCCAGCTCTTTAAAGAAAACACAAAACAATATTTGATGTTAAACTGGAATGTTATCCCTATTACTAGCTGTTTGTAAAGGACTGCTCAGGGGCCGACAATTAATACAGTGTTAATGAAAAATCACTGGCATACTTGAAAGGGGAGGGGAAATATCTGTCTATCATCTCTCTTCTTCTTCCCTCGGGGTCTTCCCTCTGCTCAGGATGTTTGAAAGTTTTGTGGTTATTCCCGGGAGTAGGGCTGCTATCATTTCAGAGATTGGCGTTGCACCAGTGACCGGCCTGTGCTTTGGGCCCTTTCCCCCTCTCTCTCTTACTCTCTCTTCCTCCTCCCTCCATTCTCCCCTACCCCCTCCTTCTGCCTTATGCCTCCATCAAAAGAGAGTCAGTCTCACAGATGCACTGCTTAACAATGCCATTTTTCAGTTACACACACACACACATACACACACACACTACACACTCCCCACCCGCTCGTCCTCCCGTCATAAGTGTGTTTGGGGGTGTGTGTGGGGGGGGGTTCAAAAAAGCAGCCTGACGAATGAGGGGGGCAGGTCCCCTGTGATTGGCGCTCACAGAACATTGATGCCAGCTTCCATCTGTCATGATAGCCCTATCGCTGAACCTTCAATCTGTCAAATGCCTGCACCAGCCCACCGCTCGCCCAGATCTGGCCTGCTAAACAAAGCTGACAACATGCATTATCACAGCCAGAGAAAGAGCGAGGGAGAGTGTGAGTGAGAGATAGAGAGAAAGAGGGAGAGCGAGGGGTCGATCTAGTGCTAAAGAGTCAAAAAATAAAACATGAATGTGTTAATTGTAGGCGGAGATGTAAACTGTCACTTCTCATTCCATTTAACACTGGCCATTTCTTTTCACACCTCCATTTTTTTTTTCTCACTCCCTTTAATCTTTCTAACATATGGAGGCATAGCCCACCGTTCTGAGTCCCACTGGTAAGGTATGAGATGTTAACAGTAACTGGCTCATTGTGATCTCTTTAAGTGGCGTGTAATGAGATTATTAACAGTTCACTGGTGGCACACACAGAGTTAAGAGTCCCCTCTGTGTTGTGCTAACAGGGTTAAGGGTGCGTCTTGTGCGCTTAGCTGCTCTTTGGCTGCTGCTTGTGTTCCACTATTTTCTGCTAACTGGCTCAGAAACCACATCTGGAAGAAGCTGGGATGAATCTGGCTTTAAAGAATTTATGAATTAAGACTTTGTAACAGAAAATAAAACACATGTTGTGCTTTGTGGTTGAGTCTGGGCTTACATCTGTTTTTTTTCTTGTTTTGTACATTTTGTGTTTACTGAAAAATGCTATCTTTTTTGCCCATGTGTTTTTGGTTATTGGTTAGAAGTGGCAGGGATGCACAATAGTGTAAAGGATTGTGTGTGTGTGTGTGTGTGTCTGTGTGTGTGTGTGTGGTGTGTGTGCGCGCACGCATTGTGGTCGTCCTTGTCAAAGCTTTCACTGGCTCTCAGTAATTAGTGCAATCATGACACATCCAAGTAGCTGGTTCCCTGACAGACCTCAACAGAGACAAGCATCCCAGTGGACAGAGTTCAGCCCTTTACACACACGCACACACACACACGCGCACTCACACACACACACACTTTCCACTAATATGACTGAGCAGCAGAGGACTAGTAGCTTGAAAAAGTGTACAGAACCACATGTTCCTGACTCTTTATTTCTTTTAATAATTTTGAGTGTAACCTTTCAATCAAAATTCCTAAAGGCTGTTTACCGGCTTAAGTACCACAGAGGAATATTAGCATGGTAAAGTAGACTTGCACTGATGCCTGATGTTGCTTCATGCACACGTTCCATATGGTAGACATGGAAAGGATTGCAATTCCCTTGCCACAAAATTTAAGGAGTTTTTAACCATCTATCTGATGAAACATAGCCTACCGAAGGGGAAAAAGGTAATCTGAATTTGTTTGTGTATCAGTATAACATCTGTGTAGAGAAGAGAGGTAATTATATTACAGGAAGCCTTTTTTAAGAGGAATGAATTAATAGAAAGTTATAATTATTGAGATAATATTCAGTGTGTTCCTGGAGGTGCAGTTACTAGGTATCTCAATTATTCTGTTGATTACAACTTACTGTTGAGACAAATCAACACATACTGTATGTACATCCTCAGAAAAAAAAAATTAAATGTACCTTTAACTTCTCACCGGAGTGGTCTCTTCAGGAATAACTCCTTTTTAAATGTGTTGAATTTGAAGACACACAACAAGGACATTCACGGTACATAACTGAACATTAACTACCATTGCTGTATCTTCGATGGTATCTGTTTTATACAGTGCCTTAATGTAAAAGTGATATCCATAGCATAACCCACAGGCAAACTCAGATACCTTCAGTTTTTCTCTGAAATATGACTGACAGTCAGGCTACACATGAGGGCAAGGGGTTAAGACCTGCATACATTGTCTGCATATCATATTATACGAACAGCTCAGTAATATAAGCACTAATCTCTGCAGACAGGACTATTATGCAGATTACATTATATCAGTTATGGGATTACATCATGATCAGTTATGGAAATGTTTTGTACCTAACACTTACTAGTGTGCCTTTTTGTAGAGTATTTACTTCGTTTAATTTGTGTTTCCAGCAATTTAAACAGGAATTTCCCCCACTCCATGGCTACTGTACACTCATCTCCTTCAATTGATACTAAGCCTTCCTTGTTTTCACACTCCTGCTCATGCAGCATTGTCACAACACCATGCAGACACCCATCTGCTTGGTCACCCGGGTGAAATCGGGACCCTGCCAGCTTTTGCTTCCAGTGTGGATGAGGGCAGTTGCACTCTGGGACCCTGGCGATGGATGGCACATGCCACAGTAGGATTCACTTCTGTACTCGTCAGGGCAGACCTGAACCATATGTGACATCGAACTCTTTCAAGATGTTGGTGGTTTTGATAATTTACGTTAGTGAATATAGGCTAAAGTTTAGCGCTTAAAGTTTAAATGTAAATAGCAAGCACATTTGAATGTGCAGTTAGAATATGCACTTTATATTCATTCATTCATCTTCAGTAACTACTTTTCTGGCTAGGGTGGTTGTGGATCTGCTTCCTATCCTGGGTATGAGGCAGGACACACCCATAATGGGACACCACTGTGTTGCAGGGCACCATGCTCACACATATTCAGAATCATTCTCACCTAGGGGAAATTTAGCATAGATAGTCCTCATAACAACATGTTTTGGGGAAGTGGAAGGAAACCAGAGAACCCAGACAAAACCCACACGGACACAGGGAGAACATGCACAGAAACTCCGTACAGACAGTACCCTGAGCTCAGGATTGGAGCGGGAATCCTGGAGATGCGAGGCGGCACTGCTACCTGCTGCATCACTGTGCCCCCCCAGGTATACACCTTCAATGGCAGAGTTTAGCAATTAAATAAACACCGTTGGTTTTACTTAGAATGTAAATAATGGCTCTATACTTCAATGCTAACTGTGTGATTAAAGTGTGTTGAGAAGTGTGTATGTGTGAGGGTATAGGTACACTGGAACCTGTGTGTATGCAGTTTGGTTTTACCTTATTATTAGGGATGAAGTGACAGTGATTATGGAATCAATACATAATAGATAAATTTGTATTTTTTTGTGAAAAATAGCTATCTCTTTCTTTTTTCTCTCGTTCCTTTTGTTTCTCTCTCCTTTTTCTTTCTCTCTCTGCCTGTACTCCATTCTCCTGGGACCTCATCATCTTCCCTAACAGTCAGAGTGGGATTTAGTACCGTGTATTCCCTCACCTTCCTTTCCCCTTTTTTTCATTCTCTCATCCTTTTCTTCTGCTCACTCTATCCCACATTCCTTTCTCCTCCACTTGGCTGCTTGTGTTTCCTTCAGTGTTTCTCTCTCTCTTTCTCTAAGTAGTAGAGGTTTAATGCAGTTGTGTTGTACTATTAGACATGATAGAAGCAAGCGTCGTTTCGTGAAGGCTGTCCTTGAGCCTACAGTTTCATGAAGAATGTTCTGTGAGTCTCTGTAATTTGGATTAAAACGTAGCTACATGGAGGACAATAAAACTGCCATACATGAAATTGAAATATGTCTACCATCATGCATGTTTTTGGCTCCTAAACTTCATTACATATTTCAAACATTAAGTACTGTTTCCTTGTATTCTTGTGATGGCTCAGGTTTTCAGATCGCTGTTTGGGAGAATAGCGTGGGAGGGAGGAAGTTGCTGGGGAGTCCATTAGATTTAATAATTGTCTGGAATTTGGTAGAAAATTAATGATTGCATTTAGAATGTTTCAATGAGCACAGAGTGATGCTGATAATTGCCTGTCTGAGAGGCCATGTAGTCCCGCAGACTGGTCCCCAGACATTGCAGCAGAGCCCAGAGCACACTGCACAGTTACTGGATAGATGACAGACAAATAGAAAATGGTAATTTATGTGTGCTGCTTTTTTTTCCCTGAGATCTGCACAAGGCGACAGGCCACCAAACCCCTCAGAGACCAGACGGAGAGAGAGAGAGAGAGAGAGAGAGAGAGAGAGGGAGAGAGAGAGAGAGATGATGTGAATCACAGCATAATGTCCTGGAAAAGGCATGATTTGAGCTGTGTGTGTTTTTATCTTCTTTCTTTTGTCTGGACTTGTTCTCCCACTCATAGGATGAGAGGCATGATGGGGTCTCTCTTTCTGTCTGCGTTTCTTGCTACATCTTATGTTTCTTCCTCTCTCTCACCCTCTCTCTCTTTCTTACAGTATCAGTGATGGTGACAGAGAAAAAGCAGGGACTCTGGGGTTTAAAAGTACCCGAAGCATCCTGGGTAATTAGCCATTACGTTGCTGTCACAGAGGGTTGTGCAGTCAATACAGAGATAATTTGGGCAATGGTGAATGACAGCGCTGTCCGGACTGCTGGGATGATCAAGGACAGAGCCAGCTGCACCCGGCATCTGTCAGGCCCATGAATCTCTCTCCCTCTCTCTCTCACACACACACACACAGCCTGCTGCTTACAGAACGACTGAAGCAGAGCAAGAGAAGATAACAGAGCCAGAACGATGCACAAACAAATATGTTCATCCCTGTTTCTCTTTCCTCTCATCTCTCCTCCTCTCTCAGAGGGAAATGGCTAGTTAAGGTGGCTAGTTAAGGCCTGTCTCTCCACGTGAATGTGCTTGTTACTGTTGGTGGCGAATGAGTGACACAGGGTGTAAAAGAGAGAGGGAGGCCCAGAATGACCGGGGCAGAAGGTGTAAGTAATGGCAACACATGCGGGGTGAGATGTGGGAGAGAAGAGGGCCTGTGGCATAATGAAAAACCTATTTATTTCAGTAATAAAGATAAATGTGTGTGACATTGATTATATTTGGGTTGTGTAAATTGGAGTTGGAACACATGTTTGCACGTAGAGTGCAGGGAGGGGTAAAGGAAGCAAACATGCTTTTTTAGTGTTCCATAAATTTTAAGTATTCCATATAAAATATCCAGTAATGCTCCATGATGCTTATTTTTGTAGTGAATAAAAAGAAAATTATGACATTTTAAAAAATCCAAACATTAAAGAAACTGTAAAATTTTACAATAGTGCAGCAAGTGATGTTCATTTTTCATTGCATAAATACTATTTCAACAAAGGGAAAACATCTCTTGGAAAAATGTATGAGTATTTGTTACTAGTGAAGCTAATAAGTGCATGTTCTCATTTTCCACCACTAAAGCACTGGTGGCTGATAAAGAGTAGTGCATTAAATGTAGTAATCATAATGAATAGTTATCATGAGCTTTGCATTTAGGTTAACACATACAAAATGCAAGTGAATGTTTTCAAGCGAATATGAAAAACTACTAATGGCAAACCATTAATTTCAAAAACTTTGATATTTCATAATTGGCTGGTAAGAAATAAATAGAAACTAGGCATAAGGTTTTGGCCTAAAATGGATTCTTTTGTATGAACTAGAGTCCACTGGTTACTGGTTACTTCTGTTTTTCAATCTCACTGCACTATTAAAAAAATTCTTTATGTTAGAGTGTCAGTAAGGTACTGTGAAAAATACAAGCTACAACTTTGAAACCATATTTTCTTCTAGAAAACTACAGTAAGTACTGTACCATCGGTACCAATTTGCAGATTATTCTAACTTCAATTCAATTAGCATTAGCATACAATGTTTCCTAGGTAACAAATATACCCAGTTAAGTATTTTTATAAGCTTTTACCTTCATTATACCTGACACAGCATCAATGCAAACAAGGAGAAAACAGCTGAAAATCAACCCCAAAATTCTTAAGAAAGAAGCTGATTTCAGTCATTTGCTGTAAACAGCTAAAATATCTTAGAATTCATCAGAATATTACAGAACATCATTTGTAAGTCAGAACATTTGTAAGATGTGATGTTATTCTTAATGTTTGCTATAAAACTTGCAGAAATGTTTAATAAAAAAGAATTCTTGAAGGGCTTATGTTGTGACTACAGGCTATACCTGTATAATACATTCACAGCACAGAGGTACATTCAGGACATTGCAAGGGACAACAGAACCCAAAGAAAAGAGATTTTTACAGACTACTACTTTCACAGATTAATTACCTAAAACTTTTTAGTACTGTTTCAGCATTATAAACGTTATATTAAAATACTTCAAACACAGAAAACACATCTATCTCAAATATGAAATATGACATCTGAGTCTGCAGAAATGTATAACAGACTATTTTTCTTCAAAATATGTTGTATGACTTTGTTTACTTAATTATGCTAAAATTTTGGCGTCATGCTTTAAAATCTGAGAATTTCCACTTCTTTCACATAAAGCTTTTAAGATGTCCTTTTGTTTATATTATAGCAAGGGAAAGTTAAAAAAAACAAACCCAAATGGAAATTTATCCAAAAAAAAAGTGTATGTAAATATTGTATTCTTAAATGTCTTAAGAATGCATCATAACCTTATGTAACCCTTAAGTTCGTCTGTTAATCCTGGCCCCAGATGCTATTTTCAACTTAAAAGTGCTGCTGTAAGTTTTTAAATTCAGTATATGATCGTATGTTTTCTAGATTAAACCTATTACTAGATCAAAAACGATTCTAGAGTTGAATCTCTGAATCATTTAGAATTACAAATAAAGGAAATGAACATGTAGAACTGGACAACCAAACACAGTTTATGCGCTTGGTTGTCCAATTCTAAATGTTCATTTCCTTTGCTTGTAATTCTAAATGTAAATTGCTGTAACAGCTATGATGAATAGTGGTTAGTGAGGTATGGAGTTAGCTTTTAGAGAGGCAAAACTGTGGTTTATTTACTCATTCTGCTTCTCTAGAAACTCCTGCATCTCAGGGGACATCTACAGCATGCCTCCTTATCATATCTTAATCAATATCTCTCACAGAGAGTTAACACAAAGCAACAAAGCACACACTATAGTCCATCTTCTCAACTTTATACACACACACACACACACACACACACACACACTGCAACATTTCATAGCAGTATGCCAAAGCCAATATTTGTTAATTTCCTGCTTAAACATAATTTGCTTCTGGGTTCTCCATATATCTGAGGAACATTTTGGACTATAAACTAAATTTCTCACTCACTTTCTCAGTTTAGTTTCTGAGCCAATGTGGGGGAAGTGGAGATTTCTCTAAAGCTTAGTTAATATTATTATACAGTGGTATGGCAGTGACCTACAGTGGTTCTGCAAATAGGAGAACACAGTAGAATAAGTCACCTTCCTGCCGTATAATTACCTCCATTCATCCTACACTGGCATTAGCCTTATGATAAAGACAGTGAAACTGCCTGTCTCCATCTGAATGACTCTGCAGATGCACAGCTGTGACAGTCAATTAAAAATGAAAGATAAAGCACTATTCTCAGTGTGCTCTGAATGGAGAGTTTAGGGCCTTTTCAGTTATGTAAATTTGAGGCAGAACTTTGAAAGGTGATTTAACAAGTGTAGGTGTATTTTTTTTTTTCTTTTTTTTTTTTTCACCATATGCAAAATGCCATAAACTCTGAAGGTATACCTGTTATCTGCCGTATCTGGGCTCCGGCACCTCCTCACCACATCACACCACATTAAGAATTCCTGAGGGATCCATTCCTATATATGCCTCCATAAAAAAGAGAGAAGGAGAGAATGTTTTATAACAGCCGTTTACTGTGCTAGGAGATGCTGCTCCAAACTGCATTTTAAATGATGTGTCTCTCCATTACTGTGCTGAAATAAACATTTAAATAGCCTTTAATTAGGGTGTCCTTTCTGTTTGTCGATAGGCTTGTGCTATCCACTCAGCATCTTAACGAGCTTTAATTAAATTGGTTCAAGTGGAAGCCGGCAGAAAAGCGTCTGTCATTTGTAAATAGATAAATACAAATGGATTTTGGGTCTTTGGCATTGGTGAAATGATTGCATGTTCAATATTGTCTAGTAGTAGGCAAGACGATGCGATTATTCTGTGACAAAGCTTAGGGAGAATATTTTATCTGCCGCCACTTTATTTGTCAGTTATATTACAACCATTAAGAGTTTAGTCTCATAAGTTATAAACCTTCAACTGATAATATCGTCAAACCATTAACTTATAGCAGATAAAATTCATTGCTTGTAACTAGCAAAACTGTTTATTGCTCTTTGTAACCCTTTTAGGAATATAACCTGATCAGTGATCTCCATATGACTCCACTTTAAGGTTGTTGTTGTTGTTGTTGTTTCTAATGGTTGCTTTGCATGACATACTGAATTAAATTTTAAAAATATGAAACATGGTTTCTATTTTTTTGTATACTATATAAACTAAAATCAGTATGACTTAACAGCAGGTATGAAATATTAGGAAGTTCATGAGAAGTAAAAGCGATGATGCTTTGTGGACCTGGAAGCTATCACTTCTGGACTACAGTATTCAAAAAGCCAGCTGGTACTATGCAATCTCAGTGTCATGAAAAAAAAAATTAGTTTCAATTAATTCATATAGTTTTTTTATCTATCACTTTGAACAGTACCTAGTGCTGCACCTCACTTTTATGAATAATCTTGTTTTTCGAGCACTGCCCGAAAAGGACACATTAATTATTGCGGCTAATTTAAATAATACTGTGCATTAGACTAAATCTGAACTGATGTATAGCATTTCCATGTATGACATTTTCATCTGCTGCAGAGGGCCAGAGTTCCATTTCCAGTTTAATGGCGGCATAGAGAGCTCAAATGTAACTACTGTAGAGAAAGACAAAATGCAATTAGATTTTTTTTTTTTTTTTTTTAAATCTCAACAATGAAACTGGTTCCTCTGGCCTGTGTCGCCAGCTGCACTGAAACTTTTGGTCCTAATTACACATTTCTGCCAGTCTGTCTCTCATCTTCTCTCTCTCACTCTCTCTCTCATAGTGCCTTCTTTTCACAATCTTCACATAGATACATTAGCACAGGTGGGGTCTGATCATAGATACTGTATGTGAAAGATAGTGAGAGGATGGGCAAGAGGATATTAATAAAGAATGAAGAAAGTAAGAAAGAAGTAGTGACAAAAAAAGTTAATGGCAAAACAATAAGAGGAGCTTTTTGGGTATAAGATGTATCGATCATACCTGGACTTTCATGGACTGGTTTCAGTGTGAGGTCTGCATTACACAGCTGTAAGCACTTAGCTAGTGAAGCACTGTAAACTATGCCTTTGTCTTACACGTGCGTTAAATGCACCATGTATAAATGTCAAAAGTGTATGAGAAGGACCTAATTATTGTTAAGCTATTTACACATTTGTCATTTAGACAAAGATATCACAGATCTTATGTACTTGCACAAATGTCTTATTTTCAGTTTCAAAGGCTAATGAGTCAAAAGGCATATCTTCTTGTGTTGTACAAGGAGAGCTATATTCTGGCCATCCCTTTGCTCTGACATTATAATCTTCCTTATTAGAGTCCTGTAGGAACAGCCTATCTAACCATAGCTCTACTGACGACTGACAAAAGAACTACTATCATTGCACTCATGTGTGTGTTCATATGTGTGTCTATGTGTCTGCCCTGCCTTTTCCTCCCTTTAATTAAAGGCGCAGAGTTCTCTCTTTCTTTGCATACTCGACACAGGGGACACTGCTACTCATTATGCCCAGAGCCCGAACACTGAGACTGTGTCAAAGCTGCATCCATCATGGCACACCTACATGCAGTCAGCACAAAAAAATGCCATTCCGCACACTCAGCGTGTTGTCCAATTTGCAATTTTCCAGTGCGAGGAAGCTGACACGTTTTTATAGCTGAAGATCACTTTTAAATGTGTACATCATGTGTACACATGCTGGCCACTTCTCTAATCAGACTGTTTAAGCGCTAGTCACCTCGGCTAAGGCTAGCAGCTAGCTGCAGTAATACAGAGACAAAGTGGAACTTTGCTCTTATTGCTGGCAAGTAGCTCTGCTAACATATGACTAGCTAGGCGTGCTCACTCACTGTGAGTGATGTTAAGATGAGCATGCCTGTAGCTTGGTGTGTCTGATGCTAGGTTAGCTGCAGCTAGCACTGTATGTGTGTGTGTTTGTGTGTGTGTGGGGCGTTAAGTGTGTCTGGGCCCATTCGACTCTATTCATTATGTGGCTAAAGCGGTGGCTCTGCTCCCCTTGGAGCTGGGATGAGTGTTATTAAAGGCAGAGTGTTCTGACACCACTCTAATGAAAAATAGGAGCTTCCTGAAGGTTATGTTGCCAGCCAACACTGAAAAGCCTGCTTCATTTCTCTCTCTCTCTCCCTTTCTTTCTGTCTCTCAATGTAATTCCCTCCTCCTGATAGATATTTTCTCTTAAAGGTTTCATGTGTGTGTGTGTGTGTGTGTGGTGTAGCCTCATCATAAAAGACCTTTAACTTTTTCTGTTTTGATGTAGCTTTTCCTCTTCCTGGCACACAGTATAAGATATTTTAACTTTGCACAGAGTTATTGGGTGATTTTGCTACATCTTGCGTTAAGCATCGAGCTTAGACTTAATATCGGAAATCAGAAAATAATAAAAAAGAATCATTATTCTGAATGAATTTGAAACAAATAGACCCAGCTTTAGTGCATTTTCAAGTGGCTTAAAGTGATATATTCAGATCAACCTGTAAATTTGTAGATACAGACAGACTTTTTAAAACTTTATCAACAATGTAAAATCATTTAACTTCTTAAATCCACAGTTTATTCAGCTATTCATCTTAAAGCATATTACACCATAATTACTATGAGTTATTCACTACAGTGAAATTCATATGAATGGAAGGTTTGTTATGAGAGTGAGAAATGTAAATCTGGATCCGCTGATAGTTTCTTGGTGTTTAAGGAGTTAAAAAAATATATTAAAGCAGGAGAAAGTGAAGAAAAGTACTTTTCTGTCATACTCAGCAGTTGGATGAAAAGTATGCTTTTTTTTTTTTTTTTTTTTTGAAAAGTAGGAGGTCACGCTTTGGGCGCCCTCAAGTTCCCACACTGACAACCCACTCTCCACCTATAAAACAATACAAACACACGCTCGCACACAAACACTCTCTCTTCGTGGCACGCAGACCCTGGTCATCTAAAGAAGAGCCTCCAGGGAGGCCTTGTCATTCTCACATACTGCACAGATTACAGTTTTACAGTCACTCTCTATGTCTGTCTCTGTAATGTCTGTCTGTGTCGTTTGTGTTAATGGAAGCATTAAGGGATGCCTTTGAGCCCAGGTCTCTAATAAAAGCTGTGTTTATTCGAATGTATACACACAGCAGACAAACTGAGCAGTGTAGTAACAAGTGCTGATGGAAACAGTGAGTGGGCCTTTCTGTTATAAATTAGCAGCTTAACCCATGAAATAGAGTAAATAGAATAATTTTTAAAAAAAAGAGATATTATTACAATTTATATTCTGATATTCTATTCTCTATATTCTATAGTCCACTGTGTGATTTACCTTATTTCCATAATTATTGTTCATTATTGTTATTGTTCATAAAAATCATACAAGAAAATGAAAATAGAATTAATGTACTGTACATTTTCCTTTCATTATTGTTTACCACCAACATCTTTTAAAGTTTTTTTTTTATTAATTCTATTGGGTTTTTTTAATAGAGACTTCAGTGGGGAAGTCCTGTAGTAGGTCTCATCATAATACAGCCGATCTTTTTATTTAATATAAATGCTATTTCAGTATTTATTATGCTGGAAATGGCAATCATGTGGGCTAAATATTTCCCTGCAGCAATGATTAAAAAAATGTATTGCTTTTATTGACTTTTCTAAGCTGCAGTGCCTCATATATTTGGTCTAATGATAAAACACAAATACCACTCAATGTGTGTGTGTGTGTGTGTTGAGGGGTGCGTGGTTATTCCTACATTGGCATTAACACACACTCTAGGTGTTGCTATCATAAACTGACTTCTAGCCTATACGTTAAAGCACACATATCTCAAACATCTTAAATGTTTTGTTTAGATTTTCTTTACAGGGGTGCAACAGGAAGAAAAGCACTGTAGGTATATGGTATCCATCTTAGCTGGACAGGACTTTAAAGCTCACAGCCTGCCCTGCACTGACCCCGTCCTTCTCAAGGAAAGCCATTATACACACCACCACTGGACATGCAAGACTCGTGTGTTGAAACTCATGGTTGTGTTCTTGTCTTTGTGAAAATGTGCTATAATATACTAATGTTGCTATGAAACAGACGGGTACTAAGGCATTTGATTACATCGGCTTTTCTTTTTACTGTGGTTGAGGCAGCCCATCACGCAGAGAGTAGAGGAAGCGTATGATGAGCGTGTTGAGTGCTGAGTATCTCAGTGGGACGCTAAGCTGTGTTTATGATACAGCATTTCACTAATGATGGAGCTAATGTTAGTGCTAAACACTAAAACTCTCTCCTGCTTCTTCATTGGCTACAAAATTAGATACTGGAGTGTATGGTAAGCACCTGGTTAATTTCCCCTAGGCAAGGGTCTGCTTTTCAGTGTTTCTGTGTGTGTGTGTGTGTGTGTCACTTCCTGTGGCATGCACGTATGTTTTGTGTTGTGTGTGCATGTGCTTGTATATCTGTGTTTCTATATATGTGTGTGTGAGTATGTGTGTGTGTATGTCTATGTGCATGTGTGCGTGTGTGTGTGTTTGTGTGCTTATTTTTTCGGTGTGGGTTGTTAGAGTTGTTTTTGAAGCACAGACTCCACTTGTCAGATTATGCCACATTTCCATTTGACTTTCATAAGCTGTTTACGGCTCACAGATTGCATGGGTAGCTCCTCTCCTGTGCCTGGGCCTTTACATATGTAGCTTCTTTGAAACGACAATGCTGCCCTGCTTAGAGCAATAAAACGAATCCCACTAGGCGGGTATTACAATTTCTTTTTTTTTTTTGATGGGATATAGCAGTGAATTCAGAATATGTAGAGGTACATAAATGCGAAACTGCACAGTCTGTTAGGAGGTAATTCCCAGAGTGCTACTGATCTACACACACATACACACACACACACACACACACACACACACACACACCTTAACAACTTCCACCAGTTTTTATGGGCCGTGTTTTACACAAAGTCCATTAATAATGAGACTAATGAGTACTTCATCTATGGCAGGTGTGTGTCTGTGTATGTATGCATGCACATAAGTGTATGTGCATGTGTTTTTGGGTGTATGTTTACAATGAGCTACATGGCATCCAGATTCTACTCTCTATGAGAGGCCAGTGCAGGGAGAGAGGGATAAAAGGAACGCATGGGAAAATACCCAGTGTGAGTTCTGTTCAAAGACACACAGCTCTCTTCACTGGATTAACATTTATTGAGCAGCTAAGGCAGCTTTTCTCACTCCAGGACAAAGATACAAACTTTAATTGCTGTGACTGTTCCACCAAATGATCACCAGTGCGCCCACCAAAGCCCAGCTAATAGACACTCCATTACGGATTAGAAAGTCTCTATTACCAAACAAATTAAGCATGCTCTGATCTTAACTCTTAACCTATAGGTCAAGCAGCATTACAGCAAAGTTTAAGCTGTTAGATGTCTGCAAAACGTATTACGCACTGGCGCTGAGATTGCACTTTGGTATTGATTTTACGATAGCCTGGTATGATGATTTATGGAGTGCTGGTGTCAGTATAACAAGCTGAAGGACACACAATATCATCTTCAACATCATTAAAATTCAGGCGCTTCTCCGACCCAGTGATCAACTGCTCCTCAGCAGCAGAGAATTTCACAGGGAGAAGGATACATGAAACGTAAACACACCCAAAAACACAAGCAGGCATTCGACATACTGGCTATATATTTTTCCATACACTTACATGTAGACTGTGTGTACATACACAGGCTAGCAAAATGAAACACAAAAATACTGGCCCCCATGTTGGCTCCTGTCAGAGTGAGCTTTTCACCTTGATGTAACTGCTAAGACAATATTTTTTAAATATTTTTCTTAAAAGTACCTGTTTTTTTTTAAATGAAGTATTTTTTTAAATATAAAAGCCACATACTGGATTTATGCGGTGTTTGTTTAGGTTGCTGGTTTAGGTGTAAATGGGGGAGCTGTGTAAAGGGTCGCACTACTGAGAGCAGCTGTGAGAATGGAGGGCTCTAGTGCTGAATGTGTAGTACACTAGAGCCCCCTGTAGGTACTATGAGGATCTGCTATAGTAACACATTGACAGAAAGGTGGGGGGAAGCACAAATATTTATTTATAAACCATTTTAAAAAAGTATAGAAATTACCTACACATGGCATCCAATATGTTTAACGTGACAACTACTACTTTGATGTCACCATCTGCATTTACATTATGTTTACACAAATGCTTTCTTCACTGTGTGCAGTGTGTGTGAGTATATGGTCAAAATGAATTCTTGTTGTTTGTGTTACTCTAATGAAGAGCATAGCATTGTGTATCTGAGCTTAATTTGATTTGCTTCAATTAATTCATTGAGCTATTTTTCATGATTAGAGACTGTTCTTTGTGTTATAAACAGCAAAAACTATTCAGCGTAGCATTTTAAGGTAGAAATGCTGGTATTTAACATCAGAGACACCTCACAGTGGGAAGAAACGGTCCCTGTTCCTTTAATGTGTCTTTAATGTGAGATGGTATGCAAATGAATAGCATGATGACTGAACACCTCTCTCTAATGACTTAACTAGCTATTAATTTACTGTCATGTCATCATTATTAATCACATTAGCGCAGCCGCACCATCTCTTCCAAGGATAAAATGAGGTAGAACATAGTCATGTCAAAGTGGGAATGGAAGAGCGGTTTCAGAAAACAGAGTGATCAAGAAGAATGTTGCCTTAAGAATATTGTGCAATTGTTATCCAACACACACTCAATATATGAGGTTATTCAAAGCAAATCTCCGTGTTTGGCTGCCTCTCTCCCTCTCTCTCTCTCATTCCCCCCAACTACCCCCCCACCCCCACCCCTCTCTCTCTGTCTGTCTGTTGGAATTTTCTAGATCCATCTTCAGGCCATCAGCAGGGTTAGAGCAGCAGGGTAGGGTGTGAGGTCGGCATGCTGAGGTCCATCAGCCTCCTTCATCTTAGAGAAAAGAGGGGAGATGTGTGACTTGGCACAGCCCGTTCGACAGCTTGAGGCTCTGGGAGAAGAGCAAAGAGACTGCCAAACCATGGCTGAGAGAGAGAGAGAGAGAGAGAGAGAGAGAGAGAGAAGAGTGGATGGTAAGGGTCTCTTACCTGCAGCTGGTCACCATCATGATCTGTAATTATGTACATTTACCTACTCCTGTTTCTCAAGCTCTGGCTATAACACACATTCATGCACACATACCCAGTAAATATAGTTCTATATCTTTTTATTTGGATGCACTTCTTTTAGTATGTAACTGTTCAGTATGTAGCCTACTCCCCCCAAAAAAGACAGTTGTGTATGCAGTGTGAGATTTTGGTCTTACTTTCAAAAAATGACTTCACTCTGAATAAAAACAAAATTGTCAGATTTCCATTCATAAATAATTGGCCTCATTTATTCATGAATAAAACCATTTCATATTGACAATTGTTATTCTTTTTCTGATGAATTATCAAATCCCTTATACAATAAGCATTTATCCTTGCAGCAGTCTATCTCTCCACGAGCTGTGTGAATTATGATTACAGCATATGAGGGCATTGATAAAATGGCCTAGTATGAGTGTGGCTTAAAAGCAAATGCTAAAATACAGTGAAATAATCATATAAATTATGCATAAGCTCTTCAGATGGAGCAAAATGTTTACCCCCATGAATTATTCATTGTTTATGTGTGTGTGTCATTACCATATTTCCTTTTTAGAATGCCTGGAAAACTTTTAGAGACTAGGATAAAGGGCTTGATGGTATTTGGCAAGTGTGGCACCGTCTTTTTTTCTCTCACTGTGTCAAAAATTTAAAGCTTTCTTTGAAAACTGGTACAAAAGTGAACATAAGACATCCATGCAACTGGTTCTGGAGTAATGCAATACTGAAAATACAGTTCCCATAGCTGACTGTGGCTGATTGCAATGTGTCACATTCACTCATTAGACATAATGCCAACCATGTGGTATGAATATGAGATCAGATGTGTGATTGGTGATTCTGCCCCGTTTTCCCCTAGCCGTCCCTCAATCGGAGTCTAATCTGGGTCCATCAGCTCCCCTGCCTTAACTCGAGGCCGCTGACAGTCTGCCTGCTCTCTGATAAATGATCCTAGCAGAAGCCAGATTTAATATGAGAGGCTCAAGTGCCAATTATGGGGGGCTGAGCTGGTTAATAAGCAGATGTAGTTAAATATCTAAGCTTGCCGCCATTTGTCAGAGAAAGACTGCGCTGCCCTCAGAGACAAGCTTCTGTGTAACATGTAAAACCAGCATCTTTCCTTTCGTAATCACCGTTTATTAGGGAGCTGACATCATGATTAAACTAACCCCAAACCATGCACACACATCACATCAGAGACTGGCTGATGGTAAATGAGTAAGACTGAGTTTGGGTTTGGCCCATTAGACAGATGGATGTTATGCTGTACGAGCAAGTGGAGAGAAGAGCGGAGAGGTAAAGCTGATTTTGGACTTTAAAAATTCCCAACTCAGCCTGGATGAATTGGGAGAGTTAGCAAAGAGTATAATTTAGCTATTTACTAGATGTTATGTTGGACTGAGCTCATTAAGTCCCTGATCATTTGCACATTGCAGCTAATGTGAGGGGTTTTTAGTCTCTGGGAAAAGTTACACTCTTCTGGATGCCGGGAATATTTATTTATTTAATCTTTTTTTTTTAATAACTGAAGGGTCTTGCAGCTTTTCTAGTCTCAGCTTAATAAACGCTCAGTATGTTCATGTGGAGTGTGTGTGTGTGTGTGTGTAGGAGGCTTGATAGTGGAAGTGTGAGGTCCCTCGTTCTTCATGCAGTGCAGCCATGCAGCCATGATGTGCCTCATATGCCATGATTCTCCGTTACTACATTTAAATGAATCTTTTCATTTCTTTTTTTCTATGTGACTTATTTACTGTATGTAAATAATGTATTAAGAAAATAACAATGAGAAATCTCTGGCTATATCAATATAACAAAAATGTAATAACTATTTAGTAACTGTTACCACTATTTGTCACGCTAAATCTTATTTATTTTCTAAAAGTACCATCAATATTACCATCTTTCCACCAGATTTCCAAAAACGTATATAAAATTAGAGCAGTTATACAAAACCAGAACTATGCATGCAATGAATATTTTGAAGTCTTTCATTGGTAAACGTCAATTAACTCGATATATATTAATTTCTGGTGCACAGATTCACAATCACATGCAAAAAATGTGAGTGTATGTGTGGTGCATTTTCATATCAGAGAAAGAATGGGGGTTGGGAGCATCTGGTGGCAGAAATAAAGCTTTTTCTTGCTCATGTTGGGAGGATCATTAGCATAATATCAGTTTCTGTAAGGTGAAAACAGAATAATAATTGGCTTGGCCTTTTCTCTCTGTGTGTTGTAAAACAGTTAGGCATTAATTTGAGGATAACTGTGCAATTATTTTGAAATGCTACCAATCGTCAGACTGGTGGGGGGTAAAGGAGAAGAGAGGGGGAAAGGAGAGGAGAGGTCACATAGGAGAGAAGGAAATGAGAAAGGCAGTGTGAGGCAGAGTAGTGCAGAAAAGTTAAACATGCCATCTCATTAGTTAACGGCTTTATTTGAAGTGGACCCGTGCTTGTCCTCGGTTTGATTACTGACCAATTAGGATCACACCTCATGCTTATCTGGTAATAATTTTCAGAGAGAGGAGGGAGAGGGGGTAAGACTGAACTCAATATGCACAGAGATAAAACAAAATAGAACAGGAAAAAGAGCAATTAGTTTAATATATTTAAAGGGAAATGGTACTTATGGTACTTTATGGTACATTTCAATAAATTAGGCCATACAGTGGCATTGCTATCTTTGTGCTCATTTTACTCAGTTTTAATGTTGATAAAGCTGCATTTTTCTATAATGTTTGTACCATTGTGTTGTTGTTGTGTTCATCACTTGCAAACTGGTAACAATTCGGACATATTTTCAATTTATAAGAAACAATACAAAGTTTAAATTTTGGGATTGAGTTAGCCTTTTCTTAAGATTCCATTCACACAAAATCAAACAAAAAAATCAAACAACTACATTACCTTTGGTTCAAATTCATACACAATTTTTTTTGAGATCATGTCAGTTATGTTGGTTTTTTCCCAAAAACTATACTTGCTTTTTTATGTGTTTTGAGGTACACACACATTCCTGCTGATCATTACTTTTGTCAGTTTACTTTTTGTAATCAGTTGTGTCTCATGTGTTGTCATGTTGTGGAATTCTTCTGCATCCCCCAGTTACACATATACTAAGATCGATATGTAAATTATTGCCTTGAAAGATTTACTGTCTTCTGTTGCCTGGAGATGTTAACATATATATTATAATTGCAGCCATTTCAATATCATTTCCTGAAAATAATTTATTATCAACTTGAGGGTCTTTGTGATTTGTTTGCATCACTATACAGTACCGCACTTTTTCCTCACAGGTCCTGATTCCTCACAGAATCAGGAAGCAGACACACTCATAGTTGTGTAGAGAGCCATATGAGAGTTAATGATGTCATCATTTATTACCCTTTACTTCCTGCTGTTCTCCTCCCAAGGAAACACAATAGACACTTAACAGCAACACCGTCTCTCCCTCTCACGATCACACGCATGCACACATAACAAATAACGTTCACACAAATACAGACAGGAAGAGGAAAATAAAGGGAGTTATTTGAGTGTTGTTCAGACTGCCCGTTTCCTGACTGTGTGAAAGAGGGTTGCTGACAAAAGAGGAAACACTTGTTTTTGTACATGACCAAGTCCTGTCACAGAAGGACTCTGGGATCATCTTATTCTCACACATCCGCTACCTGATCTGCCTCACCCTCCATCCTCCGTCATCTAAGGTTCTCAAGGTCTGCACATTACGGATGCAATTTCAAATTCCAGTATTGATATATCATGTATTTTTGAAATGACTACACGCTATTGTGTGTTAATTTTATTATGGCCCTCAATTCCCTCAATTCTTAAGAAAAAAACAAACACCTTAAGCCTGTAGGGAAATCCTTTCATATATGTAATGGACTGTTGAACAATGATTCTACTAAAATAACTTAAGATGGCAAATCTTAGATAAAAAGGACCATCCAATGGTTCTTTGAAGAGTTCAGCACTCAATCAAAAGGTTTTACATAAAACCTTTAACCTTTTGAGGGACAAACAACAATCTCTTATAGGTTCTAGATTTAGATTTAACCTATTTTTCTAAAAATGTACTATTACATTAAGGGTTGTGGTGTGAGGATACAGAGATACAGAGACCCCATTCCATGTACACGTTTAAGCATAGCCAATCCATCTACTGGCATCTGTGCTGTACACTATATTTCTTTATAAAAGGCAAGTGCATTTGTATTATATTTTATATTAGACAGTGTTAGTGTCAGATGTAAGACAAATATACTGTATGTTGTGTGCTGTAAGTACCTAAATAGAGTGATCCAGATAGGCTTTTTCCAGTTAGAGCTAGTTTTGTTTTCCAGTAAAGTAAAAAAAAAAATCACAACTCACTTATACATTTTTATTGGTTAGATTATATTATTATATTTTTTTTATACATTTATTACATACTTACATTTTATAATTCTAGTGTATTCAACTTGAACCAATTTCTTAAAGGTTAACCAAAAAAATGTTAATACAGGGTGTTCAAAGACTTTTGACAATATAGACTATACATGTATATTATTCTTAACAGTGACAGTGTGGGAATACTGCACGAGCAATAAGAGAAACAAAAAAGGTCAAGATTCTCATGATCATCTAACATCACGACATGAATGTGTTGTCTCTGTTTGTAAGCCTTGCTGAATCTTTTCTTCCTTTCAATCTCCATCCTCTCATAAGGGACTCTCTGCCTTCCTCTAGCTGATACTCTTGCAATCAATGCTAGCTCTCCTCACTAGTGGAGATCAATGTGTCAGAGTTTCTGCTCTGCACGTGTGGTGGCATGGAAGACTCTGAGGTTCTCAGTGTGTGTGTGTGTGTGTGTGTGTGTGAGAGTGAGAGAGAGAGAGAGACAGAGCTTTAGGTTTGAGCCATATGCTGAATGTGTACTTGTGTTTGCAGTGTGTATTTGTGGTGGATCAGAGCCTGCACTTGCCTGTGGATTACCCATAATCCTGCTTTGATCTACGTGTTTGATCAGCCAATTGTTCCGGAGGCAGTGTGATCAGCAGAAGCACAGGAATTTACAGCTCATGTGATTGGGATGATCCTTTTCCCTCTCACAAATTGTGCTGTTAGTAGTGTTTTCTGGTCTATTAGTGTTAGTGTCTGATATGCTCTGCATGTTATAATTGTTTTATCATTATACAGTACAGTCATTTATTATTATTATTATTATTATTATTATTATTATGTGTTATCAAATAGTCTCTTCTTTGTAAAATATATGGCTTTGGTATAGAAATAATTTATTTCTATTAATATATTTTCCATATGTAGTTTCAGGTAATGGAACAATATTACAAAAGAAAGTTCCTTTCCAAATCATGATTATGATTCATTATTAATGATGATTTACAAGACTATTCAAAATGTATGGGCATTTTTCTAAATGTGAACTGTATTACCTCAGTTAGCTGGTACCCAAAACTCATGAATAAATCCATGTGAATGATTGTGTGTTTGTGTAGTCGCAATAAAGGAGGTGGTAAGATATTGTTATCACATCACCATAGAAAGATTTCACAAAACCGTATACATATGCCCTTCAGCATCTCCAACTTCTTACAATAAAACTTTCAACAGGATGCAGCCACATAGTGTGACTTTGCTGTAAATTTGATTTTCTAGGTCAGTGGACCCTCATACTCAAGGTGAAATGTCAAAAATTGATTCCTATTGTGGCAGCAATTTGTATTGACTTGGCTTGAACCTTTTATGTTATTGCCACATAACCTCCTGCCCTTCTTTGGCCAATGGGATATAATCGTTACATCATAAAACTCTACAAGGTCTTATCTTTGTTTCAGATGAATTCCTCTTTCTCTTTCTCTGTGAAACGTATCCCATTTTTGGGTTCAGATAAAGTGCTGTATGTGTTTCTGCAGGTTGGGAGATATATGGCAGGCTCTCACTCTGGTCAAGGTTAGAGTTTTTCTCTGTTTAATGACTCTCTCTGTGAACCCAAGGTTAGAGAGGAACGTGCTCTACTGCTTGCGAGAGCACCTTTTCAAAGCTCTAGATTCAAGCTAAGAATTATGTGTCTTTAGGGACCACTATTACAATGTATTTACATATATACATAAACAATACGTCTTGAATTCCTGTGAATGCTTCATTGTTCTCTATACCTGGAAGAGGAGCATGTTTCCTGTTCTTAAGTATGCCACTGGCCCACTTATAACTTAAATGACTAGTTTAGTTAACCTCTCTGCTCAAGTCCAACATATCATTATGGCAGCAACAGAACGCTGCATAATTCCATTGGCATTAACATCCGTCATCTTCCTACTCCGGCTATAAATACAACTGCCAGCAGAAGTCTACACACGCTCACTTCACACGCTGCACATATTCATTTCACTGTGCAAGTGTGAGTCAGGTTGCAGAGGTGAGACACTCTGATAGTCCAGCAGATGAAATATTTGCTGACTTTCCTCACCTTAGGGACTGCTGTTCTGATGGAAGCACTTATATGTGGCCCCATTAGTCTCGGAGGATTTTCCCTAGCCCACTTTTCACATGATCCGTGCCAATTAAGCAGCCGAATTATGTATAATAGTGGGAGTGACTCAAGTTTGCCAGAGCAGGAACACATAGGGCTGCATGACAGAAGGAGACTGTTGAATAATTAGAGTGAATTTTCAAAGCCCTGGAAACTCAATCATATTCTGCCATATGCTAACTATTTTTAACCTAATCTCTCTCTCTCTCTCTCTCTCTCTATCTCTCTTGCTGCAGATACTGTTCTGCTTAAAGGAAATTCAGAAGAAATAACATAGGAGTAGGAAAATCCAAGAATGAGTCTTTGTGGTTCTTACAGAGATTATGGTTGCATTCTCATGATCTAGATTTGAGATCACCTGAGATCCTAAAAATATGTTTACAAATAATTATGATGTATCAATTTTGTAATAATGTATTTAATATGGACTTTGAAAACGTATTTCTTTGTCATAAAAATGTAATTAGAATTAATTAGATGACATTTCATTAATTATCCTTGCGTTTCATAGATGTCACAATGTGTAATCGCTGCCATTTTGAGGACCAAATAAGGGGCTGACTGCACCAATGTTATTGTGTCTGTGCTTCATTAAGAAGATTCATTTTCATTTATACTGATAATCAACGGCCCTAATAGACTTCGGTACATACAATAATCTTCAACATGCAGCAGAGCAGCCAATCCTCCTGTACCTGTGTTAGCTAGCAGTCATCTTGTAGCTGTGTTAGCTAGCTAGCTATGTTATATGGAACACTTATCACAGTATTGCTAACGGGAATCTGATGCTACAGTGGGCACAGGTTCACAGAAAGTGGACAGTTGAAGATTTGAAAAACATTGCACTGAATCATTTAAACTGTCCAGTTTCGGTAAGCCTGTGGCCAGTTTAGCCTCAGATTCCTGTTCTTGGCTGTCAGGAGTGGAACCCAGTGTGGTCTTCTGCTGTTGTAGCCCATCCGCTACAAAGTTCAATGTGTTGTGTATTCTGAGCTGCTTTTCTGCTCATCGCGATTGTAAAGAGTGTTTATTTAAGTTACCCTAGCCTCCCTGTCAGCTTGAACCAGTCTGGCCATTCTCCTCTGATCGCTCTCATCCATAAGGGGTTTCTGCCAACAGATCTGCCACTCACTGGATGTTTTTTGCTTTTCGCACCACTCTGTGGAAACTCTATAGACCAACCAACTGTTGCACATGAAAATCCCAGGAGTTCAGCAGTTCCTGAAATACTCTAACCAGCCCATCTGGCACCAACAACCATGCCAAAGTTAAAGTCACTGAAATCACATATTTCCCCCACTCTGATGTTTGATCATGAAGCTCTTGACCTGTATCTGTGTGGTTTTATGCATTGCACTGTTGCCATAGAATTGGCTGATTGATTGTATAATTGCATTAATAAGCAGGTGGTCTGGTGTTCCTTTTAAAGTGGCCTTGAGTGTATCAGGGAAAGATATTTTCTTCCAGTGTAAGTGGAATCAGCAGTTTAGGGGAAACTACATTTTCCCACAATTTATCGATTTTAGCAGTGTACATTTTATTCTCTTCTAAAGTGAGGTGAGTACTTTTAGCCATCTTTCACCTCTAGTTACTGTATGTTGTTGTTGGTGTTGTGAAGCTAGAAACTCAGTCCCAAATATATGTATCAGACAGCATGCTGATAAACACCAAATTTATCTGCTTTACTAGGCTACAGCTGACTGAACCATCTGTGTGTAAAATAAAGTTTGGTGAGGCCAAAGTGGAGGGTGGAAAAGAGAGGGAGAGTGAGAGGGAGAGCGAGAGAGAGAGAGAAAGAGAGAGTCCCTAGGCCCCAGCTCCTTCTGATCAGCCTCTCATCAACTCTCTCACTGCCCTCCACCATCTACACTTTAATAATTCATGCTGTTCTGATGCTGGGTGTTTATTTTTAGTGATGAGAAGATTGATGAGCCATTCATATCACTTTTAACCACCAGCTAATTAGCTAATTAGCAGGTCTAAATGAAGCCATACAGTAGATAACACAGCAGTAACTGCAGTAACACCGTGGCTCTGCCATGGTACTGTACAATACACGGCTTTTTAACAGGAGCAGAAATACACGTTTCACATTTCGTTGACTCTTAGAGTGGATATTTTATCATTTTCTTTTAGCCATCAGTAGAGTGATTAAAATGTTAAGCTCTTTGGCAGACAAGCACTGTTTGATGTTTAATACAAATGTTATATAAAATGACATTGTTTTAAATGATCACTGTGGTATGATGTAAAGTATCATAGGAGCTGCTTACAATTTACTTGACATTACAGTAAAATACTGTATAACACTACAGCAGCATTTATTTCACTCTTATCCTTCAGTCGTCCATCAAACCAATGTAATCAGTGTAAAAAAAATGTATCCCTTTTATATATTCTCAGCATAGATAGATGTTCTCAGAATTATCTGAAAATAAAGTATCTAAATCTGCTTAATTGATAAGTATTCACCCCTTCAGTGTGCATGAGCTTTGCACATTTTCATTTTGGCATTTTATTCCATTCCGCAATGCAGATTTTCCCCAACTCTGCCAAATTAGATGGAGAATGTTGATGAACAGCAATTTTCAGGTCATGCCACAGATGTTCAAGTCTGGGCTTTGACTGGAACAGTTTCTCTGCAACAATTTGTTTATATTTGGCTAACCTTTTTACCTGTGATGGCAACAAGCTCTTTCCTGTTCCTCCTGCTGAAAAGCAACTCTAGAGCATAATGCTACCACCAATGTGCCTGATGACAGTCATGGTGTTTCCTGGGTTTGGGGCTGTATTTGGTTTGAACCAAACATTATGCTTCGGCTTCAGACCAAATGGCTGTATTTTAGTCTGATCAGACAACAAAATCTTTGTCCAAAAACTCTCAGATTTTCTAACACGGCCTTTCTCAGAAAAGGCTAGATCTGTGAAGAGCTGATGATACTGTTGAGGTCTGCACAGCTATCCTACCTCAGCCAGTGAGCTCTGTAATTCCTTCAGTGTCATAGCTTTGACACTTCTCTGACAATTGATCTTCTTACCTGAGCACACAGTTTGGCCTGATCTCGGTATTGTCTGTGTTGTGCCATATTTTTCCACTTTCTTTTAATGGATTTCACAGTACTCCTAAGAAGTTTGAAAGGTTTGCTGATGTTTTAATACCCATCTCAATATTTTTTTGCTCCTAACAACTTTATCTTGAAGCTTCATGGGCAGTTCCTTGGTCTTCATGACAGCTGGAATGATCTGATCTGCCATTTTACCTGTGAGACGTCCTAAATCATGAGATATTTATTTTGCAAGCGTACAATTGGACACAGGTGGATTAAAAATGAACACAAGCGTTCCCTGTTTAACATATTGAATGTAAGCTCTCAAATATTAAATACTAGTCCTAATTTAGTTTGCTAAAAGATAGAGGGGTGAATACTAAATAATTATGTAGTTTTAGACTCTTTTTATAATTCTGTGGACATCTAAATACTTTATTTAATTTTATTTCTGTAGAGAAGAGTCACTTTAAAATGAGCAGAAAAATATCCCAATCTAATATACAATCAATACATTCACTGCATGTATGTATATATCCAGTATATATGCAGTATATATAGTATTCTAATCATCCTGTACTCTGTAATTATACTGGTATATCCCTTGTGTAATTACACATTCTCTTTGGCAATACATCTTGTCTCAGATTGATGACAGAATGAGTGAGAACAGGTGAGTGAACTCCTGTGCCCTGAACATCATTGAAGAGAGCATTTATCAGTGTACTGTCTCCGGCTCCCTTTCCCTACCCGACCCCTTTTGTCCTGCTAAATGATTCAAAAACTGTTAAACTCCCATCAAACCTCTGTCATTGGCTGACTTTGACCTGCTGCTCTGTGCGCTAAAAGGCTGCATGTCCTTGTTACAAAATTTGTATTGTGCCATGTTCTAATTACTGGATTACCATTGACATAACACCCTTGCTTTCTCCCTTCCTCCCTCTCACCAAGAGCACTGATATTGGTAGCCTTGCCCACATCATTTTTGCCTTCTCCCTGTACACTGATTACCTGTAGAGGTTGAAGTAATGAGAATGTCAGCCCACTGTGAATTCTAATTTAGCACAAGCCGGTCTACGCCAGGTATTTGGACCATTCTACAGGAGCCGCAGCTCACCGTGGCAGCTCTGCTGATTATGACTGAATTACCTGTTTTCTCTTCACTCATGCTGTTTGCAGCACTTTGACACCAACATTAGAAGGCAGAATCCCATGTGGCTTCTATAACCTAAAACTTAATAATCCTTTTAATTAATGTTCTGTGCCTGTACCAGCCACAAAGTCTGAAAGATTACTACCTAAATGAGTAGCATGAATTAGCTTGATTATAAGGCTACGCTTTAAGTGCGGAACAGAGAACCGCAAAGAAAGCACTGTGGTGCATCATAAAAATCAGTTATTAGAGGTGTTAGGTGAGGTTTCAGAAATGTGTTTCTGCGTAGACACCAGAGGTAGCTGTGATATGTGCAGTCCCACTGGAGTGAGCCACTCCAGCTGGTCCTGCTCAAACCTGGTTCTGTGTGCAATATGATCACTCCATCAGCGCTCGCTCATATCAGCATTCATCAGGCTGCTTTATCAATACGCACACCCTTCACAATTAGACAAGCAACAGGGGGAACAAAACTGTGAGCCAAGGAATAAATGCCAGACATGCATTTTAATCACTGAAGCTGTTAATCAATGAAATTCCTTCATAACTTTTAATTAAAGTTTTATTAGAGAAAACGTGTTAGGATGTTCGTTTGCTGCTGGTTCTCCATTAATAGCGACGGGAGAGGTTTGGGAATGGCGGTGGCAGATGCTGCTGGCCAGTCACACCAGGGCTCATCATGTCTGTAATTGCATTTTCTCACCTACAGAGGGTGGTGAGGAACCCTGTTAAGGCAAGTCTCTGCCTAGCAATTATTGTCAAGCAAATTACTAGGTAGGCAATATATAAGCTGTCAGGCGAGGTTAGCAAGAAAAAGTGTAAGGAAATGGACCATTCAGCCATTCATCATGGCTTTAGTCAGTGGGAGCAAATTGAAAAAAATGTCATTCTATCTGCTGGAATTAGAGGATGTTACAGCTTATCACAGTCAGCTGAAGATGAGGTGGAAACTGCATCATTTCTCTCCTCTCCATACCAGTCTATCAATGATCAATTTACACCTGAATGCAATTTTCTACAACATGGTCTGCTGAAATTATATGCAATTATATACATAGTACATGGCCATTTACAGCAAAACACAGTTGAGGAATCCCTCAATAGCTTCACAGTGTATCAATGGAAAATAGTTTTGCACTCACACGAGAGCTGTATTCTACCATCTGCTTGATTCTCTTCCTTCTCTACACATGCACATTTAATCTCAACACAAGGCCACATTCAACTAAAAAACACTCACATCAGAACACATGCATGCTCACACACTTTCTGTTTGGCCTTCTGTAATGTTATGCCTGAAGAAAATGATTAAGCAACAAAATTCAGTCTGAATGTTTCAGTTTTGGAAAGACTAACGGTGAAAAAAAATTATAGTTATAAAGTGGCATTTCTACTGAGCAGGAATTTAAATGATTGGGAAACTATTTAAAGTGTAAACTCAGTGAAGCAAGGGTTAGGAAAAAATGAGTTTCAAAAATAAACCACTTCACCTGACTCAATCACACAATATTCCAGCACAACCAATGAAAAGGCTCTATTAGTCACGAACTTGCTGGACATGCACTTCTTTTCAGTGATACGGGTTTAATTCTATAACATGATCAAGAGACTTTTTTTTATTATTAAATAAGGAAAGCATTTATTTAAGCATAGTATCTCTCCCTTGTTTGGTACATAGCTAACAGGCTAATTATGGTGAAAAGAAATGTTAAAAAGTAAGTATGCTTGAAGTAGCTTACACAAAATTTAGCCTAACAAATGCAAACTGCAATTCACTTCCACTGAAATAAAGCCAAAAAAGCTAAATCCATTGTGTCATGGATAAATAAACATAGTTGACCAGAATTTGATCATTATTCCCTAGTACATTTGATAATAGTACTATAGCAAAACCATAGTTAAAGAAAATATTATAGTAAACCCACGTTTGATTGCTTTACCCAGCTTAGTCTGACCAGCTAACAGTGCTCCCAAACTAGTAAACCATCTTTATCAGCTGATAAAAAGTTATTTAAAGTTATTCTCTAGCTTCCTAATTATTTGTCTAAATTGATCAATAAATGTTTGACATTTTCAAGTTTAATTATTTTCTTATAAACAACTTACCTGTGATGTTGCATTAGTAGCAATAATTTACCATCTACAGCTTGACCATCGGCTGTTTTGACAGCTGGTTGGATTTTTCAGTAGGGTAACTTATACAGTTTTAGCGTTAAACAATTAACTGCAATTAATTATGAAATATTAAGCATCAGTGTGGGTCATAATGTGATTTAACCTTGCTAACTCATTAAAAGTACTAAAGGCAGCAGGTCCCGTACTGCAGTAGGCCTACCTTGGCCTTGCTATTGTCTGTGTCCTCTTAGCTCTAGGCTTGGTCTGAACTCACACAGAATTCTTAGGCTATAAATACTTGTTTTAATTCTTCTGCTACCCCAGTTTGTTATTCACACGCCGCCTTGCCAGAACTCCATTGTATTATGTTTTTTTCTGTTATGAGTCCATTTTTTGTCATGTAATGGCGGCTTATAGTGCACTGCTGCTGAAATGGCGCTCAGGGGAGCAGAGCATGGCACGGCTGGATTAAGCAGCCGCCGTTCAATTAGGATTCACCATAACTTACAGCTCTCCCTTCCATCATGAAACACGGCTAACACTGCCCAGTCAATCTCAGCAACCCTTTTATTGTTAGATAATTGCATTCCTGATTTCTTCCACTGTTGTTTCTGAAAACTGAGTCGTGTTCTTGCAGTAATCACAAACTCACATACTACTAAATAGTGTCATAATAGTACACCACCTCTGGTACAGTGAAACCTCTATTAAAATCTCCAGCTATGTCCAAAAACATAAAATAGTGTACTAAATAGTATGCCAAAGTAATACACAATCTATTGAAATATCTGGCTACAACCAAAACGGTTACTTGTAATGTACTAAATAGTGTGCTTTAAACTAGTACACCAGGGTAGGTGGTTAAATATGTGGTAACACAGTGCAGTAAATGTGGATGGATGCAGAGAGAGGCAAAGGATGGAGGGGATGATTTCCAGGAGCAGCAGCTTCCCACTGCCATCAATTAGGACGTGATTCAGGCCAGCACGCCCATATTTCCACGTCTAATAAATTATGCTGCATATCAGAAATGGTGCGGCGGATACCTATTTAAAAAGAAACGGGATTGTGCTGAGGCGGGCCGTAAATATGAAATATGAAAGGCAACAAATTGAGACGGTCAATAAAGTGTGAGATTTGTTAGAGGGCTAAATGCTGCGCAGGGAAAGGTGAGGCTCGCTATCAGGAATTATGATGATAGAAATGGACTTTGATTGGTGTTTAATTTTTGTGCTTTACCACTGGCAGGAATTGGTCTGGAAATCAGCAGACAGCTTCCATTTACTGTGGCCTGTGACTAATAATGGGGCTACAGCAATTCTGCAAAATGCACACATTACTTCTAATGTCTTTTTTTTGTGTGTGTAAAATCACCATTTTCCTACATTGTGATTGCATTCATTTATTTCATATTATTGCCTAAACGCTCCCTCCTGGTTTTAATTTAAAACAGGAAAAATGTCTTCTCATTGTTTTCAATTTTTTATCAGTAACAAATGGTGATATTACAGCGTGTGTCTGCGGAAGGCTTCTTGTTATTCAGAATAATCTCTGAATCACTTCATTAATTTGCTACAGTTCCTTAGTTTGCAGCATTATTGCTGTGCTTGGAGTTTCCCTTTAAGCCTTCTTTGTTTCAATCCTGTAAGATCTGTGTGTATTTCCATGTTTTGACCTCCCAACGCTTTCTGACCCCCCACATTCTTAATTGCTCGTTATATAAATCTGTCCTGAAAGCCTGGAATAAAAGCGTTTATTGGCCACTCACCTGAACTCATGAAAGGCCTGCATGCTGACACTGACACAATCCAGACAAGGCACATTTGTTTGGAATTAGTATGGCCATTTCTCAGTGCACATGAATGGATGTAAGTGACCCAGAGAACAGGTAGTTGATCATAGAGTGAGTGATTTCTCTGCTGGTGGCTGATGGCAAGGCTTTTAGCAGGTGAAACCTACCGCCGCGAACACCAAAGCGTCGCCGGTCGTTCTCACGCACAGGGGTCATGGGAGGTCGCCAACGCCGCAGGTCCTGACACCATGACAGATTAAGGGTATGGAGCTGAGATGGAGTAGAGAACCTAGAGTCTGCATTACTTCATTCTGCATTAGTTTTCACTCATGCCCGTACAGGGCTGGGTAAGGTGGGTGGTGTGTGTGACAGACTCGTAAAACTCCATGATGGATTCAGACTGATCTACACCAGATTGGCTCCAAGTGTGGACTGAGTGGGGCGTGATCAAGCAGGTTTCTCTAGCAATGGCACTCATTTTACACAGAGACATTCCAATAAGATATGGCTGCCCCTTTCCACTTAGTTCTTTGGTATGGCTGAATGTATGCGTATCTGTGTGTGCTACTGCGCATCATGGAAATCATTTATGCTGCATACTTACTGCTATATTTTTCATGATATCAAGTCCTTTTATTGATACGAAATCTGGAAAAACATTTGACAACTTTTTCTCTTTAGATGCTTAAACCATATCCATTTAATTGATTTCCTTTCCTGTTGTATCACTACAGATATTGTAGTGTAGGATTAAACATGTAGGATGTTTAATTTTGTGTGTGTTTCATGTGTGTGCTGCATCCCTGGCTCTGTGCCCTCGGGTCAGCCTTTATAGAGGGCCTGTGTTCCTCATAATGTTGTTTATGAGCCTGTCAAGGTTGTCACTCACTTCACTTCAGGATAATAGCACTTTGATGAGCAATAGCTAAATGACTTTTTAGTGGTCTCAAGGCTAGGTCATTCTGATCAGATTCATTAGTGCTTTATAGGGGTCTCCTCATTCACTTGATTGTTTTAAATCACAGGGTCAAATAGGCCTGCTCTCCAAACTGCTTTACAGGAATATTTCTTGTCAAACATGTTGGATGTTACCAACATAGGATTTTTTTTTGTTCTTCTTATTTTTTTGTGATTTCTTGTGTGTTTAGATGTGCACCATTTCAGCTTTGTCCATTTTCAATATACTGATATCAGAGGTCCAGCTGATACAATACCAGCATGCCCTTAATAATTAAGCTGACTCTCTGCAGGATTCTGTGTAGGAAAATTGTGTACTATATTCACGTGCGGGAGCTGTATTATGTCAGTCAATATAATTCACATACTTATCATAAAGCACTACAGTAAAACCATGGTTAAATAATAAATTATCGTAAAACCATAGCCCTTTTTTCTGTAACGGTGGCCTGCTTTAATTATACATTAGTGTTGAACTATTGACTGCAAGTAATTTATACTGTATAGGTCCTTTACTGCAGTTGGGCTACACTGGTCTTTCTCTGCATCCTCAGTTTTAGAATCAACTCAAGCTCACACAGAATTCATAGACTATAAACAGTTTTCACTCTTGCATACTTCAGGGGATGGAATGGGAAAATATGTCAAATCTGATCTGATACCGATTCTGCATTTCGGGCCAGTGTCAGCTGCAATAGCGATACTCAGTACCAGCTTGGTACGCATCTCTGCATGTGTTTATGCATAAGAGTCCGCTCAGAGAGACCAGTCTTTTGCAAAGTTATGCAGAGCAGCCTGGCTCCATTCAGCTGGCTCATATCTGGGGAGAGAAAATTAATGCGTATTAATGGAGCCTATAAAACCGACTAATTGAGCATTCCGGAACTCGCTGAGTTGGGCATCTGCTACTGACATCCTAAAGCTCCCAGAATACAGCACAGTCTCTCTCTCTCTCTCTCTCTCTCTCTCTTTTCCTCTTCTTTTTCTACAGCACGTGATCAGGCTAATAAAATCAGGATAGGCTAGCGGGGACATTACTGTGACGGCCACATTAATGACACATGACCTTTCAAATGAGCCCCTAGTACCCATAAACAGGTGATCTCCTCACTCGGAGGTTGGTTCTGGTGTTTTTAAGCGCCAAGGAATACTGCTTTAGTTCAGAAAGAATGGCAATATACATACCATATGTGATGTATTCTGTTTAAATCTTGGTATATGTATGAGAGACTTCAAATACAGAGATAGACAGACCAGCATCCTGCATACTACCATGTGCAGTGCTGCTTTACTGAACATTCCTATTACACGTCCTGGCTGTCTCTCACATCTCCCCAGATGTCTTTGAAAACATGTCTGAATGTGTGTGGTGGGGGTTATGTGCGTGTACACGTGTATGTGTGTGCACGTCTGTCTGTGTGTGCATGTGCATGTCAGGTGTTGATGTGTTCATGTGCCCCGAAGTGAAGAACAGAAAGGTCAGACGTCTTCCATTATGGAAGCATTTTAATCAGCCCGCACCGGCGGAGATTAAACAGCTATAAGCATGACTTTGAGAGTGTAAATCCAGCTGACCTTGGAGACAAGAGAGGAAGCTCACATCTGTAAACCAATCATCGCTCTGCTACCCCCGTCATCTATGCTCCTGCACCCGTACACCACTGCCTTCAGGCTTGCAGACACACATATGAAGACTGCCACAAAACTGCCACTCTTGATGCTGAGCAGAAGAGAAGAAAAACTGAGAAAAAGTGGCAGGCGGCAACTTTTATTTTTAAGAGAGCAAGTCATATGCTGGTGTTTGCTTTGAACCTTGCAACCCATTTGATTCCATTTGCACCTAATAGAAAAAACATGGAAGGCAATGAATTTTTCAGCAAATTATATCACTTGGTCCTGTATATACACACATGCTTGCCAGGTGACATCTCAACTATCTGGATTGTTTTCTCTCTATATCTGCTCTATGAGTTGAAATTTAATGGATGCCTCACATAGATTGGCTTGATGATTCACTTTGTGATGTGGCTATTATTATGCCTGAGTATTTCCAGTTTGCAGTTAAAGACGTTTTATAGCTCCTGAGGGGCTGGTTTATGTCGATATGCGAGAATAGTCTCCCTCCGCATTCCCCACCCCCAGACACAGAGGTGTGAAGACTCATTTAGAGAATGACTGAAGTGTCTGCTGGCAATAACCCACTTTGCTCAGGCAGATTGCACTGATGTATAATTGTTTTGCATTAAGGAAAAACATAAACCATTAATGTACAGACGGTAGAAGGTTTTGCAGGTGAGCTGCACACTGCTGTATTTGCTACTTATTGGGAATAACGTCTGTTGCAGGCAGATGAAGATGTAAGCATTCTACAGCTCACTTCCTTTTGTGGTGAAATTTATGTGGAGTGCATCCAAGCACAATCTGTGAATATGACCTTTTGGCCCCATTTTATTATTTTGTCATAAACATACATCAGTAGGACGTATGTTCACTGCTGTAGGCTAGTGGCAGTATGCTGTAGTTTTACTGCTTTGCCACTCTTCCTGGGACTTACAAAATGCTGGATAATTGCTGAAACATAACAAAATGCTGAGTCACCTTTCATTAAGAGAACCTAAATTAGCTATAGCATAATAGTATTTTGATTTCCAATATCCCTTTAGTAACATGTAGACAGAAAAGAATATTGCAGAATATCAAATTATTTGATACGTAGGCTGGTAAAATCAAGTCCATTATAAAGTCCACAAACCAATTATTTGCATATATGTAACAACATTCTGGCATAGAATACAGAGATTTTTATCTCTATAAACAGCAGAACACATAAATCTGTTTTTTTTTTTTAAATAGTTAATTAATTCTAAATAGTTAACAAAATCCATATATATAAAAGATATTTGGGTCATTTTTCCATTTAACTTTCCATTTAAAACTGATTCAGGAAGCATTAAGTGTCCAACAAATGAACAAAGACAACAGAACAGGTGCTAAACTAGCTGGCAACTTATGATGAATGCTAGCGGTTAACCAGCTAATTTAGCCAATGTTAGTGATATTTAGAGATATCTGGGACAGCAGGAAGACATTGGGGCATTTCTAATTTGCATTTTTACATTTACAGAATTTGGCAGACACCCTTATGCATAGCGACTTACATTGATTTTTAAGGTCCTTGCTCAAGGGCTTAGCGAGGGTAGCTTGGCAGTGCTGGGATTTGAACTTATAACCTTCCAAGCAGTAGTCCAACGGTTTAACTACTGAGCTGCCACTGCCCTATTTTCATGTGGTTTTTTTTCCCTAGACCATTTTTAACAGTTTTTTGGGCATTATAAATAATTAAACAAATTAACCAAAAAAATTAACAAAATAAATTAATTTATTATTATAATACATAGATTAATTATAATACACAGTCAGTAGAGTTGGGCACATACACACGTAGTAATCTTTTACAGAGACCTGCTTTAGTGAAAAGTGGGAATTAACATAATTCTGCTCATCTCAGCATTTCTCAAGTCTCTCTTAGAGAGAGCACACATTATAGATCAGTCCAGAAAATCAATGCTGTGAATACTAATGACTTTTAAATATCTGAATGCCCACAAAGCAGCAACTCACAACTATTAATTCTTGACAAGTCAAAAGCCGGAGAGCAGAGCCTGCTGGGTTTCCTAAGAGCTGCTGTTATACACACTGATGAAACCCAGCTGTGTATTTCAAAATCTCATCTTAACTAGTACAAAACATTAGGGAAACAGCAGAATAAATTGTTTATTTATGCAAAATAAACAATATCTGTTATTAGGAATGTCAAGTAACTTTAAAACTGCTTTTAATTTTTACTTACTTATAAACTTAAGCATTTAAATGCATTCAGATATTAATAAGCTTTCAAATATTTATGAGCCTATAATTTTATGCTGCCACAGACAGAGTGACTGTAGCCTTATTCTGTGTATTTGTATTGCATACACCACAGAAAGTGAAAATTGTGTCACTTTATTGTGCACCAAAAATCACAAGGAGGAAATATTATTTTGTAAGTTTAAAGTTTTTTAAGTTTAAAGTAAATTTGTTTTTAATTTACCTAATGTCTTAATGATGATGATGATGAACATGAAGATCCTGGATCCACCAAAAAATCCTTGTCTTTAAGTAGTAATAGTCATCAAGTCCCCTCACATCATATAACTGGATCCCAAGCTTCTTATTAACTATAGATTCTGAAGAACTGATATAGTGTACTATTTTCATGTACTACAAAAATTTAATACTTAATTTAAATTTATCTTTGAAATATGCCTTAAGTTACATGCATTTATTCAGACCCCTTTCCTGTGTCAATCAACAAGCATAACTTAGGAAACATATTTCAAAACAGTTAGCTTAGGGGACTAGAACATTGGATCTTTAACATTTGTGGATTTTTTTTCTTTTTCTATTAAACATATACTGTTTAAACAGTGAAATGTGTTGTAATAATATACCAGGGAGTCTGGCATTACCAGTTATAATGGTAGTTACTGAAAATGAACATTGTCCTGTGTAAATGGTTAAGGTGTGTGTGTGTGTTCATGCTGCATATGGGGGCTTCAGAGTTGCTGTAGCCTCACTCCTGGCCGCGCTGTCAGAATGCAGAACGCCTATTCACAGCTTGTCAACAGTGTCCGCCAGTGCCTGTAAAAACCTTTTCCTCTTTTTCTAACAACTGCACAGCACACACATACACACATTGATGCTCTTTCCTTTACTCTCACGCGAACACACACACACGCACAGCACCGTGGGTGCCCACTCATCTGACAGGATGTGTTGCTGGCACAAATTGTAATTCATAAAGGTTAAGGGGGTCAATGCCTTTTATTACCAGTCTGAGTGCATGCAGCTTGATGGGGGCCGCATGCAAATGCAATGTCTCAAGATGTTCACTCAGGAGCAGAGAGAGAGAGAGAGAGAGAGAGAAGGGGGGGGGGTGGAGGTAGGGGGATGAAAACCTGGGAAAAGTGTGAACCTGGGAACAGGAGACTGGATATGCCTACTTCTCTAGGGCTGATTGGATCTCTAGCAGCCCTATTAATTAAATATTCACATACATGTACATGCTGAACCAATGCAGGTAACCTAGATCATCTTGACAGGTGGCACTACATTTGGGAATGTGTTGAACTTTTATGGAAACTTAAAATAAACCAGCATGTAAAATAAAGATTAGAGGTTAAAAAAAAATGTTTATTATTATTCTTTGCTTACATGGAAGGGGGCAGGTGGTGGGTGCAATGCTTGTGAAGCAAGCTATCAAATGCCCTGCTCAGGGAGAGAACCTACAGGGACCTCATAAGCAGTTAGCACATTAAACTCTTTGACCCCCTCTGGTGGTCAAGGAGCTCAAGGATCACCTCTCATCTCTTCAGGTTTGACCAGCAACATTCTGCTACATTCTGAAATATTATAACAAAATAAAATGACTGCTCTGTTTTAGGCACTGCAGGTAAGAAGCTGTTAATGAAGCCAACTAGTAAACAACAGGCTCTTAAATGACAGCCTGTTGACATTACTGGATTTGCTTCCTATTATTCAATGGATTTAGTCAGGTCTAGTGGTTAGGCCTACCGCCGCAATCAGGGTTCACTTCCTGGCCAGGGAACCAACCCCAGGACAGTGCATTCCCAGTGCCGGTCCCAAGCCCGGATACAATTGGGGAGGGTTGCATCAGGAAGGGCTTCCAGCGTTAAAACTGTGCCAAATCAAATATATGTACCAATTATCTGCTGTGGCGACCCCTAACGGGAGCAACAACGAAAGAAGAACAACAACTCCATGGATTTAGTAAAAATCCTTAGAACGTTACAATGCTTATTTAAATTGAAATGATGTGATTCATGAAGTCAATGTGAATTGTATGAGTAGACCATTCAGAGATGTGTAAGAATTGATCTAAGATAAGAATTGGGTAGGCAAGCCACAAACCTCTACTAAATGTGTGGCTTGAGCAAGGTCCGGTGTTCCCCAGGTCACTACAGAAGACATATGGGGACTGACCAGTTCAGATCATTTCAGATGTTATCAAATCACTGCTAGATAATCCTGCACTGAGGCATTTATTAGCCCCTCTGACTGAATCGTTGTCTTCCTGTAGGAATCAGAGTTAACCTAATGATGTTCACCATGTTCACCTGAAGCGATTCCACCTGTAGAAGCAGTCAGGGATTCTACCCCTGACGGCAGCAGCAGAACACACTGAGGCCCGCAGCACTCATCAGCCCTATAACCAGTGGCTGTGGCAAGCCATTCATCACCCACACCTGCACAGATACTACTGCTGAACTGCCAAAAGACCAAGTGCTTTCCGTGATCCAGCAGAGCAGCCATTTTACCAAAGGAATAAAAAAAAAGCTAAGATTATATTGTCTCTCAGTTGTAATTTGCTTTGAATAAAAGCACCAACCAAGTGAATAAATATCATTGTAAATGGAGAGAACAAACCAAAGTCTGAACAGACAATAACCAGTGCTCAGGAGCTGTGAGACATCAACCTCATGTTTATTCATTCACATGGCATCTCACACACCCATTCACACAGGACCAACTTAGAGTCATAAGTCCTACTACTGCCATGTTTTGAGGAGGCGGGAAAAACCTGAGAACATGAACACAGAGAGAACATGTGCAACTTTACACAAACAGTAACCTGAGATGAAGACTGACCCCAGATTCTGGAGCTGGAAGGCACCAACACTACCTACTGCCCCAAACCATTCATTCATTCATCTATGGAAGGTGATAAAGGCAAACAAGAAAAGTCTAATAATGATTTGGTAAAGACAATAAACATGAAGTGCCCAAAACAATCCGTAAATCTTTTATTTATAGTGCTGAAATGTTTCACCAGTTTATATTGTTTTTAAAACATTTGTTCTATGCCCCATTTCAATAAAGTTTGAAAGAAGCGACCTTGCGTGGCGTCACTGGTTCATCCGGGACTTCTCTCAGAGCCAGTCGTGCGCAGGCGCAGTGCTTCCGGTGTTTCGACCTCTGCCTTCGGTGAGTATCGGAGATTCTGCAGGGAAGCAAAAAAGTCAATCCTGCTTCATCCTCGCTCCATAGCATCTCTTAGTCAGTGTTGCAATTTACGCAGTTATTAGTAATATCATATGTGATTTTAGGCCATTTTATTTTTGAATAAAGGTATAAAATTGGTATTGACCTTACCCCGTTTTTGCTTTACAGACAGTCCGCGGCTGCTGCAATCCTAAGAGGATTAAAAAAAAAAAAAAAACACCCCTTAAATTCCACAATGTACGCCTGTGCGAAATTCGTCTCCACACCTGCCCTGGTGAGTAATTTAACACAAGCCATTTTGTTGTTTAATGTGTTGTATGTTTGAGTGTGTTTTTGGGGCCTTCCGCTGAACTTGAAGCCGGTTGCTAACTAACAAGCGAGTTCATTCATTCCGTCATTCATTCGTGTGTTCAGGGCTTGACAGAGTAAAGCAGGAAACCAGACCTAGTCTAGATTATTGCAATATCGTGTGTTTTTTTTCATTTAAATAACTGACCCTTGTTTGGAGGGTTACCACAGTGAGCATTTGCTTTAAGGTCAAAATCTAGCTAGTTCGCGGGTTAGCAGGCTAATAGCTAAGCTAGCTGCATAGAGGTTGGCTAATAGGGTTCACTTGCATGTTGCTGTGAGTTTTAGGCTTGTTTAACCTGGCTGCACTCTCGTCCACTCTTGACCATTTTACCGTCAGTAAACCTTAAAATGCCACCATGTTGGCTCAGATTGTGTGCCAGACTTTTTCAGGTCCAAACACTTACTGGTTTGGAGGAAATGTCTTCCTAGCTAGTTGTCAGCAGAGAGTTTTTAACTTCATCTGTTAAAGGATGCTAAAGTGGAGGCTTTTTAAATCAGTTCCAGGTACTTTGTCAAAACCCCACAACTGTGCAGCTGTCTATCATTATTCACTACAAAGGTGCGAGTTACGCGCTTAGTCACGTGATAAACTTTGAACTGTTGTGCTTCATTCTGCCTTGTTCCTGCATATGTGCCCTTCAGAAGTCTCTGCAGTTGTGTCTTTCACCTTCAGCACTTTGTTTCTCACTAATGTATCGTTGGCTCACTAATATTTAATGTGTTTCAGGTCCGCTCTGGATCCCGGGCTTTGTACAGACCCATGTCTGCTGCTGTACTGTCTAGGCCAGAGGTCAAAACAGAGGTGAGTTTAAAAGACTGAGCAGCCATCTTTTTTTTAATTTATTTATTTGTTTTATATGACCCCCTTACAGTGGCTGGAACAGAAGACCATCTTGTCCCTGTCACAAGTATTATCTGAGGCTTCACGAGTCATGAGGGGAAAGCATTGGGCTGCTTCTCTCCCACCTTACTAAGATTATAGATTTTGTGTTAAGCAGTTTGTTTTATTCTGTCTTAGGGATATTCCAAGTAAAATACCAGCCTGAAACACAGGATTATCATTGAATAAGATTAGGCAGGTTTTCTGATACAATCCACTGATGTATTATGTGCCCTTAACTGACACAACACAGACAGTACAGGACACGGTTTGTCTTAAAGCAGGTTGCTATCATACCAGTGCTCTAAGTTTGGTTTCACAATGTCAGTAGGAAATCTGTGACTCTTAAGCAGGCTGATTCCCGCTTGTGCTGACCAGTCTCTGTGCACTTGCTTGTAATTGCTCTAGTCCTGATCATGCATATGATACTCTGCTACCTTTTTTCTTTTAGAAGTAGAGGCACAGGTTCTGACCCATGGAGCACCTCCTGTCCTGCAAATTATAGTGTTTTCCCTGCACCTTACACACCTAATTAAACTAATCAGCTAATTAACAGCTCTTCTGTTAGTGGGTTTTTAATTTTTTTATTATTATTTTTTAATAGAACCATGAAAACACAAAAATGGACCTGTGCTCTAAGAAGATGGTAGGAGGTGGACTTGCGTAATGCAGTGATGTTTACTAAATTGTAGTGAGTTTGAGCTGAGGATGTGCATTTTTGTACCATCAGTGACTCTGTTGTGTATTGTGCTGCCAATCAAAAGTGGGTTTAAGGTTTTTAACTGGGTTACTTCTTCTATACATATTTTATATATATATATATATATATATATATATATATATATATATATGCGTGCGTTATATACACTGTTTATTAATTGTTTTAGGGGGAAAAGGGTGTTTGCCTCCTTACTCTTTATATATTGAGGGACTTTATGTATTGAGTTCAGCACAATGTTCACTGATTTTACCGTTTAGAGGTGTGTGTGGGATTTTCTTTTAATCACTCTCCCAAAGGAATTCTGACCAATCATGTCTGCTTCCACACTTTTCACCTTTCCACAATATTTTCAAGCAAACTTGTTAATTTAAACCTTTGTGACCCAGACTAGATAAAAATAGTAACTGATGATGAATGAATGCAGTAAATGTGTACAGATCCACTACACTTCCCAGTCCTGATGCACAACCTGTTTTTACCACTGGAGAAATTCAAAGCACTACTTTGCACTAAAACAGTTTGGTTACATTTCTTTCCTATTTCATTGATGTTCTCGTAAGTCTGTGCCATGTACCAGCTCATCATTCATGTTCCTCTTTCTCTTTAGGCTTCTGCTGCTCTGCTGCCCCAGTCTCCCCTCACCCAGGTGTGTCTGCGAGGCTTCCAGACCAGCACAGTGAGCCGCGACATCGACACTGCCGCCAAGTTCATTGGAGCCGGAGCTGCCACAGTCGGAGTGGCTGGATCCGGTGCTGGAATTGGAACTGTCTTCGGCAGTCTGATCATTGGATATGCCAGGTAAAAATGCTACCAGCTCTTAATCACTCAATCTGTAATCATTTGTTATAGCCGATGTGGATTTTCAAGCAAAGATTTCATGGATCTGACTCTTCTGTCTTTTTTTTTTTTTTTTTTTTAATTTTTGTTTTAAGGAACCCATCTCTGAAGCAGCAGCTCTTCTCGTATGCTATTCTGGGATTCGCTTTGTCTGAAGCCATGGGTCTCTTCTGTTTGATGGTTGCTTTCCTCATTCTGTTTGCCATGTAAAAACTTACTGCAAGTGGCAACGTACGCTGTACTCAATTGTGAATTCACAGTTGCTACCAAAAGTGTCTGCTCTTAATTGTCCATGTAGAAAGAAATGCTCATTTTCAATGTCCACTCTCTCAAAAGAATAATGTATTATAAACTTGTAAGCAATTACAAAATTAAAATGTGTATTTGAACTGTTTAAAGGACAACTGTAATTTTTGTATTTTGGGAATCATGTTTGTCCCCTCTTTAAACAGCAATGGTGCTCACTAAAATGTCAACATTTGAGGATTCATCACAAAAAAAAAAAAACCTTGGTAGTCTGATAGCACTTTCTGTACATCACAGTTGGAGACGTGTACTTGTTCTGGGTCCACTCGTTTCCAGGGGTTGCACTCCTGGTTGATGGAGAAAGGGATGTAGGATACAGCTGATTAAAAGCCAGAAAACATTTGCTTTTGTAAATTGCATTAAATAAATATATACTTGTGTTTACTGGTGTTCAAGGTCGTTACTTATTCCCAGCTTGCTCTCTTATTGAAATAGATTCGAACTAGTCAGTCCAAGGGGCTAACTGTGCAACACAATCTGTAGGATTTCCTGCTCATCAGCTAATGAGTTGGATCGAGTGTGTTAGTCAGGAAGACTGTATTTGAACCCTGGTTCTGGAGGATCTCGTGTCTTGCACGTGTTGGTGTTATTTAACAGTTGAAGGAGACACTAACGTGCAGGACACAGGGTGCTCCAGAACCAGGGTTCTGATTCTGACCGATTCATTGTCCTGCGTCCTCCAATTCCTACAGATCTAAACGGAACTAATGGCGGAAGTGAAAGCTGGATGGGCGTGGCTGCTGAAAGTGTAGTGACCACTGCATGTGTCCTTCAGGTTTTATATGCCAGTTTATTAACTGATAGCGCATCCACATAGGCTCCAATAATTTCTGAGAGCAGATGACATTTTAAGTCTTTTAATTATACGTTTAATAATAATTTAACGTTTATTTAATTAATAAACGTTTTCATATTTGACGGAAATGCACTGGCGCTGCTGGTGGCTTCATTCTTAAAGCTTCGGGATTCATAAACGGGAATGAAGTGAAGTCTCGCGAGAACAGAGGGATCCGTGGGCTTTGGCTGTCAGGGTTGTGCCTGTGGGTAAGTAATCGCATCAGTTAGTATCGTTTGTAAACACACATCACTCGGGTTATCATCTCGGGGTGTCAGAGTGTGAAGTATGTTATGCAAAATGTTTTACTCGTGCTTGCATGACACGTGCATATTTTCTCAGTAACAGCTTTGGTGCTAATATGGCGACGGCTATGCTATAGCTAGCTAGCTTGGTTACTGTAAACAAGGTGGCCTGCATTGTTATCTTCAGCATCCGTATCATCGGAGTAGAAATGAGTGCTCTTGTAAAATTATATACGTAAATATATATATATATATATATATAAGAAAACAGTTTTCTTGTTGATCCTCATTTAATATGGGATGCACTTTACATAAACACACACTGAGTGTCCTGTTAAAGATGTGCCATTCATCTGACTGACAATAGAGTGTACCTGGTAGCTGTGCTGCTTTCAGAGCTCTGTGAGCAGTGATGTCTAAGTGTTTAGTCTGTTACACATTTGGGTCTTTTTTAGGAACGTTGATCTTGATTGATAACTAAATTTGAGCATTAATTGTATTTATAAAGTTGTCATTATAATATGTTCTAATCTAGCTAAGTCCATCCTGGAATATGGAAGGTACTTCATGCAGTATGGAGAGTACATTAAAGGAAAACTCCACCCTGAAACACATTACATATATTTATATTCATATACTTATGATGTGCTTAGTGATTCTGGTCCTAATTTGTAGGTCGATATAGATTTTTTGTTATTCCTCTGAGAAGTTTGAGGTTATGTGTCGTGCAGATGTGACAGGTGGGACATTGTTATTGTGAAGTGGTAGCTCAGTGGTGTAGACATTGGACTCCTGGTCGGAAGGTTGAGAGTTCAAGTGCCCAGCAGTGGCAGCAAGGCCCTTAACCCTCAACTGCTCAGTTGTATAAATGAGATAATTGTAAGTCGCTTTAGATAAGGGTATCTGCCAAATGCCATAAATGTTATTGCTGGTGCGGTTACAGTGGTGTTTACTAGGAGAAACATTTTAATTCAGACATAACAGATGACTGTCAGGTTTCACTCTTAGCTCCTTAAAACAAAATAGTAAGACCTTTTCTCAATCACCATTTTCCAGTGACGTTCACTGTCGTATTAGAGATCCACCATGGAAGTTATGGAGACAGCAAGCACTGGACTCAAAGCTCCAGAATGCAGTGCAGCTATACGATGCGGACTATATGAGACTCGGCTTGGCCAGGTAGTGATGTACGAGACGATAAGCGTGATGGTGTTGATGGCGGTATTAGCATGAAAGTTTTGGAACCTGAGCAGTTTGCACAGAGTGTACAGATGACGAGGTGACAGAGCTGGACAGATTAAAGGAATATATCACTGCTGCATTGTTTTTAGGTAGAGATTAAGCAAGGGCTAATTCCCACTGTCACCGGTGTCAGCGGACAATCGAACGGCATTGTGGGTAATGTAGGAAACCAAAGTGAAAGTAGACCAACATGTTGATAAAAGTTGAAACAAAAAAGTCAACTCAGAATTTAATTGCAAAATAAATCTTGTGCACCATTGAAGATCACATGTTAATTATAAACGTTAATCTGCAAATCGCTCAGGGTGAATTCTTCCTCTAAACACACTTGAAACACTTACATGTGAACAAAACATAATCCAAATACTATCATATAAGCGTGTAAACTCTCCATTTATGCATTTTTGGTATTTCTATTTGAAAAGACAGTAGCGTTTACAGAATGGCTTTTCTGTTAGGAGACGGCATAGAGAAACTCTGAATATGAGTGATGACAAACCGTTCCTCTGCACTGCACCTGGCTGTGGTCAGGTATGTATTTACACCACAGTGAAAAGCACTCTTGCATTATTGCTGGAATCACTGCAGAATTGTTTTTAAAATCTGGATGCTGTACAGTGGATATAAAAAGTCTACACGCCCCTATTAAAATGGTAGGTTTTTGTGATGTAAGATAATTAAGCTATGTTAAACCATGTCAGGACCTTTTTCACCTTTACTGTGAATTTGCAGCATATAAAAATCAAGTGAAAAACAACCAGAAATGTTTTAGGGAAAAAAGGAAAAACAAAAATCTTCCAATACCCAGCTTGCATAAGTGTGTACACCCTTTTATAATTGGGAATGTGTCAGTGTTCAGCGTAAAACCAATCACATACAAATTCGTGTTAAATACTAGTTCGTAAACACCTGCCATTGATTAAAGTGACTGCTTAACTGCGAATAAAGTACAGCTGTTCCTAAAGGATTTTCCTGACATCATCTTGGTAACATCCAAAAGGAAAAGCCATGGGCCACAAAGAGCTTACAAAGCAGGATCTCATTGTTAAACAATATCAGGAGAAGGTTACAAAAAAAATTCTAAGGTATTGAATATACCATGGAACACTGTAAAGACAATAATCAACAAGTGGGGAAAACTGGTCAGGGAGGCTGCCAAGAGGCCTACAGCAACATTAAAAGAATTGCAGCAATTTCTGGCATGTGACAGCAGTCTCCTGAATTCTTTGCCGGATGTCTGGGCTACGGGGTAGGGTGGCAAGACAGAAGCCTTTTTTAATAGAAAAAGAAAAACATTCATTGGTTTGCATCCAATCTCCCAAAACCATGTGGGATAATTTGTTATGGTCTGAAGAGACCAAATTTAAACCTTTTGTCTGTAATACCAAACGATATGTTTGACACACAAAAAAAAAAAACCAACAAAAAAACACAGCACATCACCAGAAGAACACCATCCCCATGGTGAAGCATGGAGGTGGCAGCATCATGCTTTGGGGCTGCCTTTCTTCAGCTGGGACTGGGGCTTTAATCGGGGGGAGGGTATAATGAATAGCCCCAAATCTAAGTCAATTTTGGCAATAAAAAATAAAAAAACTTAAGGCTTCTGCTAAAACACTTAAAAGGAATGAAAAGGAATTTCACCTTTCAGCATGACAATGAACTGAAACACACCTCCAAATCAACATAGGAATGGCTTCACCAAAACAAGATCAGGGTTTTAGAATGGCCCAGCCAGAGTCCAGATCTAAATCCAATCAAAACCTCACTCTGTGGGGTGACCTGAAGAGGGCTGTGCACAGGAGTTGCCCAGATAATCTGACAGAGTTTAAATGCTTTTGCAAGGAAGAATGGCAAAATATTGCTAGGATGTGCCAAACTGATTGACTCTTACCCAAAAAGATTGAATGCCATGAGAAAAAGGTACATCAAGTAAATATTAGTTTAGGGTGTGCACACTTATACAAGCAGGTTATTGTGCATTTTTTATTTTTTCCCCTAAATTGATTCTTATTGTTTGTCACTTTAATTTATTGGTTGCAATTTCACAATAAAGGTAGAAAAGGGTCTGACATGATTTATCTTGGTTTCCTTTTTTTTTACATCACAAAAAACTGCATTTTTAACAGGGGTGTGAAGACTTTTTCTATCCACTGTACATGCATTTGCCATTATTGAAATATTTTGTGTCATTAGTATTATAAGGTTCTGTCTAGGTTAACATTGAACCTTATTAAACTGTGATCATGATTTGTAGTGGAAGCTCACATAAAACACACATATAAGCACATTTAAAATATATTTTTGTCCCCAAATCATATTTTATGTGACAAATAACATTTGTGTATGTGTGTGATGCTGCGTTATTTCCACAGCGATTTACAAATGAAGACCATTTGGCAGTCCATAAACATAAGCATGAGATGACACTCAGGTTTGGGCCAGCACGCAGTGACAGTGTCATCATCGCTGGTGAGTATGTCAGAAATCTCCATCCCCCGATTGAGGTCATTAGTGAAGGTACAGTGGACATAAAAAATCGACACACCCCTGTTAAAATGGCAGTGTAAAAAAAAATGAAACCAAGATAAATCGTCAGAACTTTTTCTGCCCTCAATGTGAAATTACAATGTATAGAAATTAAGAAAAAATTAATAAGAAACGTTTTAGTTAAAAATAGGAAAAATAAAAAAGTTACAATAACCTAGTTGCATAAGTGTGCACACCCTTTTATAATCGGGGATGTGGCTGTGTTCAGAATGAGCCAAGCACATTCAATCTCATGTTCAAAAGTAATTATCATACAGCTGTCATCAATGAAATGATTCTGATTAACCCCAAATAAAGACCAGCTGTTTCTGTAGGATTTTTTACACATCTCCTTGGTTTCATCTGACTACCGAAGCCACGGTCTGCAAGAGCTTGCAAAGCCTGAACAAGGTCCCACTGTCGAAAGGTATCAGTCAGAAGAGAGGTACAAATATTTCCAAAACAGTAGATGTATCATGGAGTACTGTGAAGGCCATCATCAACAAGTAGAGAAAATGGAGCACCAGAGTGACATCACTAAGAACAGGACACCCCTCCAAAGTTTATAAAAGGACAAGACAAAAATTTACCAGGGAGGCTGCCAAGAGACCTACAGCAACATTAAAGGAGCTGCAGGAATATCTGACAAGCACAGATTACTCTCTGCATGTGACAGCAATCTCTCATATTCTTCACATGTCTGGGCTATGGGGTAGGATACCCTTTCTAAAAAAAAAAAAAAAAATTCTTACAAAAAACATCCAAGCTTGACTAAATCACCCCAAACTATGTGGCAAAATGTGTTATGGTCTGATGAGACCAATTCCAAAGGTATAGTTCCAGAATTCCAAAAGGTATGTTTGATGCGAAGAAAAAAGCACATCAACAAATAAACACCATACCCACATTGAAGCATGGTGGTGGCAGCATCATGCTTTAGGGCTGCTTTTCTTCAGCCAGAACTGGGGCTTTTATCAAGGTGGAGGGAATCATGAATAGCTACAAATAGCTACAAATACCAGTCAATTTTTATTCAGGTGTCTGCTAGTAACCTGATGATGAAAAGGAATTTCACCTTTCAGCACAACAGTGACCCAAAGCATACATCTAAATCAACAAAGGAATGGCTTAACCAAAAGAAGATCAATGTTTTTGAAAGACCTAACCAGAGCCCAGACCTGAATCCAACTAAAAATCTGTGGGGTGACCTGAAGTGAGCTGTGCACAGGAGATACCATTACAGTTTGATGGATCAAGAATGTTTTTGCAAGAAAGACTGAGAAAATGCCAAGTCGAGATGTGCGACGCTGGTAGACTCTTACCCCAAAAAGACTGAGTGGTGTAATATATTCAAAAGGTGCTTCAACAATGTATTAGTATAGGGGTGTGCACACTTATGTAACCAGGTTATTGTAAGTTTTTTATTTTTCTTATTTTTCCCTAAAATGTTTCTGATAGTTTTTCGCTTAATTTTTATACGTTGTAAACGTTGTATACGTTTCACATTGAGGGTGGAAAAAGTTCTGACATGATTTATCTTGGTTTCATTTTTTTTTTACATCATAAAAACCTGCCTTTTTAACAGGGGTGTGTAGACTTTTTATATCCACTTCAATAGTTGTTTGTCTAATTGGTTGCTCTTTGCAGACCAAACACCGACACCCACACGCTTTTTGAAGAATTGTGAGGAGGTCGGACTGTTCAACGAGCTCGCTAGTCCCTTTGAACATGACTTCAAAAAGGCCACAGAGGAGGATATTAAAAAGGTACATAAACATAACCTTCAGTGTGAATCGTGACACTGTTGTCATGGAGTGTAACATTATTTCCATGAGTATCAGGACTTCGATACTAGGACATTTCATTTTGTTATTGAATTTCTTTACTGTAAATTTAATCATATTAGAGGAAAACTCCCCCATGAACCACTTGCATATAAATCTTTAAAGTGAACGTGATCTTCAGTGGAATCCAAGATTTATTTTGTAATGAAATTCTGAGTTGACATTTTGTTTAAATGTAGTGCTGGACGATTTTCATGATTAATTTGGTTAATTCGAATTAATGTTTTAAGACGATTTTTAAACTGTTGTATTGGTTATAATATTGCATACTTATATGCATATTTAAATTTTTTATTAAAACATTTCTAATTTATATTTAAAGGTTTAAAGCAATACAAAGGAAAAACACAGCCTTCTTAACCTGATAAATGCCACTAACTTCAAACACTGCACGCTTAGATTAAAAAACATGCAAAGATAAACAGGCAGCACTTCATCGAGGACTGAGCTCGTAGCAAAAGGTTCGGATATCACTTCAGAGATATGGAATTGGTGCAGGTTTGAAAAGTCAGATGAGCAAGTTTATGTAAAGTATAATGCTGCATTACATCCTAAGCAGTAATTCACCATTCGGAATTACGTCATCTTCGACCTTGGCACAGTCGAGGTCCCCTACTTCAGTGTGTTTTTCAATTTGGTTAATGGTTTCCTACATTACCCACAATGCTGTTCGACTGTCCAGTGGTAGTGATGCCAGTGAGTATTCATCTCTATCTAAAGAGAGCAATGCAGCAGCGCTTTAGTCCTTCAGCCTGTCCGCTTCTTCATCTGTACACTCTGCTTAAACAGATAAGGTTCCGAAGCCTCAGTTTTCATGCTAATACCACCATCAACACCATCGTGCCGCTCATCTTGTTGATCACTAACTGGCTGAGCTGAGACTCTTTTGTAACTCAGCACAAATGCTTCCTGTAGCTGCATTGCATTCTGGAAGTTTGAGTCCAGTGTTTGCTACTACTTCTGCAATGGATTTTTTTTTTTTTTTATTAATTTGAAAGTGAACTTCACTGGGAAATGGTGAGCGAGAAAAGAAGCTCTTGTTATTTTGTTTTTAGGAGGTAATGGCGAAACCTGACTTGTTGTTTGAGATGTTGAAAGTTGACATTTTAACCATTGTCAGTGAGCTAGCAATGTCCTGCTGCGACACCAACGCCAGCAGACGACTAACTTCTCATGCGAATAACGAAAATAGCACCAACCAAATAAATTTGTAGTGTGTCTCAGGGTGGAGATTTCCTTTCACAACAGGATTTAAATGTCTTCAACCTATTTAGAACAATTTGTTGATGAATAATTGAATGGTTGTAGCAGATTTCCTAGACACCTCATGTGAACCAGAACGCTTTTCCTTTGGTTCTGCCCTCTAGCACCTTTAATTCACACATCCAGACGTCTGAGGCCCTGCTTCCTATTGCTTCTATTGTTGCACTTGTTTCTAATTCAGCACAACATATTTTGTCATTACAAATTATATTTTCAGCAATAGCATGAGTAAAAAGTAGAATCTTTGACATTTTTTCATGAATTTCTTCCTCCTTTGCTTTAATAACGGCGTGTCCTCGAGCTGGACTTCACAAGTTTTGTAAAACCTGAAGATCCATGTTAGATCAAGTCCATCAGAGTGTTAACACTGATCTTTGAAAATCTGACCTTTTGTACAAAGGAGTTACCATTCTCAATATCACAGAATTTAAATTTAAATAGTGACCCAGAAATAGTCCAGAATCATGAATAGTCAAGATATTGAACATTTCTTTGTTTTAAATTTTTCAGAATTCTAAAACGTACTGATTATTTCCAGTTTTAAATGAAAAGAAATGTCCAGGTTTTCAGTGTGGTCTAAGACCTTTGGACCCCATTGTATGTCAGTTTGGGATTTGAACTAATTTTTCCAGATGGAGTTAAAAATACTAGATAACAGCTGAAAAAAAGATTTAGTGGTGTGTCACTTACACCTCTGAGGGTAGGAAGCCTTTCTGTTTCTGAGGAAGTGAGTGGTTTCATCTGCCTGTTTTTACAGCAGTGGAAGTGCGTCCTTACAGTGATGTATTTTTTAAAGCCTAATTTTAGATTATCAGCTGTATTTCTTTTAGCTGATTTTATTTAGACAGGTGCACTGAAGTGTGCTCACTTGCAGCTGCAATGCTCAAGAGACTTAATTGTGGACTTTGCTATTGGGGTCTGCCAATGTTTGACAAAATGACAGCTAATGATGTTTCAATGCATTTTTCTTTCAGGGCCAGTTAAGTACCAATAATAATTAGATTAAAACAAGGAAAAGCAGAATAAGCAAAAGCGTTTGTGCTTCACTGTTGGGATTGTACATAAGAACAGAAACATCCCTAAGCACTCAGTCACATCATACTTCGAAGTGAGATTGCTGTTATGTACAACTAAACAATATGTAAGGACTGCTCAAAGTGGATATAAAATTGTATTTTGTGATATATACATTAATCATCTTTGGTACTTCATTATGCATATTGAAGTGCCAAAATTTTATCTCATGCTAGAGATAGGAAGAAAAACAAAACCAGGCTGGAGAAGCAAAATGCAAGGATCAGTATCCTTGGATCAGTTGTGTAAGGGAGAATATGCTTAAGGCGAACTTTAAATTAGACATGGCACTGATCCGATATCGGTATCGCACAGACACCAGCAAAAATGGTGGATCAGATATTGCAGGGGAAAAAGAATGAAAATGGGAAAGACTGGATTCGGATTTAGAAAATATATATATATATTTTGGAACTGGAAATGTTTACAGATAAAAAGACTTGAATGCATTTTTTTCTTAGGATTTATTTTTTGTTATATTTATATTTTATACTTTATTAGATTTATTATATTTGCAGTGTAAGTGATTTTTGTGTGAATGCTGCAGTTTTGTGTAAGTTGTGTCTTTAGCTATGTATTTTAAAGTGCTTCATTTTAAAAGATCATTTTAAAACTTAGTAGTTTAGAGAAAATCTCTAATGGGAATCGATATTGGCTGATAACTGTAAAGTGTCCTATAGAGCACTGAGTGCTTTACTGATTGTCGGAAATCAGGCTCATGCAGGCTCCGCTCTGCTGTTGGCCATCACTGAATATATGGTATGGCAGGGTATCAAAAATCAGTGTGGAGATTTGTAAGAGGTCTGCTTTTTATTTCATGCTATTTCACTGGAAAATGTAAGCTAATTAAAGTAACACTAGAGGCTTTGTCATGTTGTGTGTTAGAGGGAAGCATCGCTGCCAATCAGTAAAAAGTTTTTAGTTATTCTGATCACCTTTATTCTATGATGAAACATTTCTATCCTGATGGGAGTGGTCTCTTCCTGGCTGACCCCGCCCCCATCCACAGGGCATGTGGTCTCACTGAAGGGTTTAATGAGTGTGAAAATGTTCATATGCTATGGCCTTCACAGTCACCAGATCTCAGCCGTGTTAAACTCCTTTGGGAGATTTTAGTGCAATTTGTTAGACATCTCTCTCCACCACCATCATCAAAACAGGGAATATCTTCTGGATGAATGGTGTTCATTACTCCAGTAGTGGTCCAGAGACTTATAGAAGCAGTGCCAAGGAGCACTGACGCTATTCTGGTGGCTCGTAGTGGCCCAAAACCTTACAGTTTATACTGTCTTTTCTTTTAATTCGTCACCTGTCTGTAGTTTTGGAGCTGAAACCAATCAATCTGTTTTGTTTAGAGTGTGGTTATCACATTATTAAAAATGTGTGTTCATAATACCACTTTACTTGTGTGATTTTTTGTATTTGGTGTTTTAGTTACCTTTGGACTTGTCACCTCTTGCAACTCCTATTGTACGAAACAAAATTGAGGAACATGCATCTCTGGAATCGCATCGGGACAGCCCTCTGCCCCATCCCGAATCTACAACCAGTGATGACAAGGTGAGAATTGGTTTAGATAATTGTATTATGTCTTGAATATTTACAGTCGCTCATCACTGAATGTCGCACCTCTGATTTATTTACTTGCTGTTCTGTATGTGGTGCAGGATCCTGTGGGTATAGTGCATAAACCTAATTTCAGTTTTGTGACCATAGCCTCCCAAATCAAATAAACATTATCCTGAGGGGGTCTGTACTCCAATTTATCTTCCTGCCAGTCTGCAGAATACATTTTTTTGGTGTTGTCTAGCATTATCTCAGCTGGCCAGTTGTCTGTTGTTATAAGGTTCACGTAGTCAGCTTTACTGTAGTAGCCAGTGTCTTCTTTAATGTATAAAGGGCATGGAATATAATTATAAAGGACTGAAATGGCACTTTTTTTTGAATGGTTGATGCACCTTCGGTTTCATATGATATTTTCAGGAGGTTTCTTTGCAGCCGACCTCACTGCCTACGTCCACTATAGTCCGTCCTGCCTCCCTCCAAGTCCCCAATGTACTTCTGGCCAGTACTGACGCTAGTGTTGTTATTCAGCAAGCCCTTCCATCTCCAACATCTAGTTCTGTTATAACTCAAGTCCCATCCTCTAATAGGCCAATAGTGTAAGTAGCTCCAAAATGTTACTTGTTACTTAAGAACCTTTAATTTTCACGTCACAGCTTTTTTTTCTACTTTTTTTTTTTTTTAATCATCAGGATTTTTTTTTATTTTAGTCATCTATTATTTAAAGTTGCTGATACTTCTGTTTGCAGCTGGCAAGATTTTTCTGAGTTACTTTGTCACCAGTATCACCAACATTCTCATTTTAATTTGCTTTAAAAGGCTTAAAAACACAAATACAGCCAGTTATATGTTTCCTTTATATATACACATATCTGTATTTCGTGTTAAATTGTACCGATAACATAATATGCATATATTTATGGTATTACTATTCTCTGCTCTGTTCTGCTCTGTCTTCAGTCCTGTGTCTGGCACATTCCCAGTGATTCTGCAGCTGCCAAATGGACAGACCATGCCCGTCGCCATCCCAGCCACCATCGCCAGCTCTAGCGTACACATCCCCACTGCCATACCTGTACGTTTACACACTTTTTATTTATTTTATACCAAATATGTTTATACTTTCACCAGATGTAATAACTTATTCTCAAAGCGATGAGAGTTTTTCTGTCCAATTAAGAGTAGCCACACTGCAAAGCTTAAAAGCATGTAATCCATCTGCCATTCCTGGGGGTATTACTGCACTGAGAGGGAATGTTTCCTGTAAAATCTCTTCAGAACTTTGAAGAAAATTGTATTAGTACTTTTTTTTTTTTTTTTACTACATTTCCTCCACACATGCAACCTGTTTATCTACATCCAGAACTCTCGGAGGACTATTCGTTCTTTTGCTGGGCGATTAAACATTTGAAAGTGACTCCCTTCCAAAAGTGTGGCGCAGTGTACTCATATCATGAGTGACGTTGGTGTGATTTGTCAGTGGCACGTTTCAGCGTGGCACAGAGGACAGGCCGGTATTTATTATTCCGACACCGTCTGTGTAGCATGGAGAGAGAGAATGAGAGAACTAATGGGCCTTAGAAAAGGGCAGTTGTATGTCACAGCAATAAAACGAGAGAGGGAGGAAGAGAAAAAGACACAGCGAGAGGACACTTCAAACGTAATGAGATCTATGACATGTTCACTGTCCTTGTATGGGCTGCTAGTAGTCGGATCAAAGCTGCATGATGTACATATGCACGTGCATATCTCCATGTGTGGAAGGATGTTGTAATGGGGTGGGTGTTGGGAGGACAAACAAGCCCATATCATAATATATAGTATCTGTGTGTCTGTTCACATTTTCAGTGTATGTCCTTCTGCTCCACTTCTCTCTCTCTCTCTCGGTTGTGTGGGTGTGTTTACGTTGGTAGATATGAGGACTTGGTAGCTACATCTTTCTGTGGTTGTGCCGCCTGCAAATACCAGGCAGTCAGCCTAATGAGTGTGAGCTATGGGGTTAGCCTGAGTGCATGCTGCTCGCTGTGTGTGTGGGTGTGTCTCTGTGTGAGAGAGTGGAGTGGACAATTAGAAGGTTGGGGCGTAAAACGTCTTCAGAGAGACTAATTATGTCAATTTATCTGCTTTCCCCATGTTCTCCATATGTGTTCTGTCTTAGCTGGTAAGACCAGTCACTGTAGTGCCTAATGTTCCCGGGATCCCTGGCCCCTCCTCTCCACAACCCGTCCAATCAGAAGCAAAGATGGTAATTCCCTTTATGTACTTATTTATATATGTTTACTTACAGGTTTGATTTCATGTTTTTCTTAAATCTTTACACAGCAGGACATCATATTTTTAAAATCAGAGTGTTGGAATATAAACTATCTAAGGCCTGTTTTTAGTGTGATAATTACTATATCTGTACTTGCTTTCATTGCAATTCATTTATTTAAGGACTAGAGGGCACCACTTACAAAAGTTGTGTGTTTTTGTTGTAGACAAAGAAAGGAGTTGTATGGATGTAATGGTACGTTGTGTTGCTAGGAAAACTAGAATGTAATTACAGTGTGATTCATTGACGAATACATTCTGAATGTGATATTTGTAGATAGAACAGCATTTTTTTTTCATCCGTGGTTATGTCAAGCTTTGCTGAATTGTACCACAGCATACTACTGATACTGGTAAGAGAAAATAAATATATAGTCCAAGTGAATAATAAAATGTTGCCGTATATATTTATTGTTCTCTGGCACACGGTCACAGAGGTGTGATCTTGTGTTTAGTACAGTGTATTGTAATGCACACGGAGTATAGGTGTGTGTAGGGGGTATACATGCGGGCCTGTGGTGTAGTGATGAAGTGTTGATCACTCTGCTGTAAGTGTTCACAGCATGCTGCTCCTCCAGACATTAGCATGTAAACTCGCTCTAGGGGACAAGGGCGAGGGGTGTAGGGATAGAGGCCTGTCTGTCGCGGGGTTGTATATGGATGTATGCGTGCGTGTTCGAGATGACAAACGCACATACAGCGCTGTGCTCAGCAGGTTGTCATCAGGGGCAACCGGAGTGGGGATGGAAGTTGGCACGCGCTCAGAAAGGCACATTTCTGCGCCTCACCCTGCATGAAACCTTTTGTTCAGCAGAATCCAACCTGACCCTGTACACCCTCTCTCTCGCACACATAACAGAAACACACACGTGCGTACGGGGGCTTGAAACATCAGAGCATGTACTTACTCTTTCAATGCCATACCACACACACACACAAACACAAAACACCTAATGAGCTCACATCAGGAAAACAGACCCCTCTCTTAGGCTGCCCCTCCTCCTGCCATCCACCCCTCCATCCCTTTATCCCTCTCTTTTTCTCCTCTCCTCCCCAGACACAGACACGGCACTTTACAAGGACTGATGATGCTGCAAAGACCACAATAATGATAATTAACTTGCTGAATTTAGAAGATTATGCTGTTAATTAGTTGAAAAATAAAGATAAGTAATATAGTAGCAGATGGCTGGATAACACCCCAGAGATGGAGGGTTATTGCACTGATGAGGTTCCTGTGGCAGATATGAAATATGATTCAGATTCCCCCCCCCCCCCTCTTTTGCTCTCTCTCTCTCTCTCTCTCTCTCTCTCTTTCTGTCTCTTTCCCTCTTTCTTTCCAGGGAGTTCTGGAGGGTTGTTATACTATAAACTAATTTGCTAGATAGATAGGTCTGGCAGAGGTAGCTGTTAAAAGAATGTCCCCCTCTTGTTTTTTCCATGTTAATGAATCTCTCTTCTCTCTCTTAGCCCTCAGTTGCCTTGTTCACCTGCTGTGGATGCATTTGTTACCTGATGCCTTTGACTTTTTTCACGCCATTGTTGCTTTTTTCCCTCTTCTTTTTCAGGGAGATAGTTTAGGTCTGTGATGTATATAGTACGGCACTTTATATCTGTGATATATTTTGCACGTTGCCAGCGAATGGCCATATGAAGACGGACGTGATTCAGTATGGCTGGATGCTTCGAGCGTGTGTGGATGTCATTCAGCGTGTGAGAGTTGACATTATTGTTAGGCAGCTGTGGGGAATGTGACAGGCTCAGTGGGAGGCAGAGTTAGGAAAGGGGTGCTTAGCGCTGAGGTCGCTATGCTATGCGAGCTACGACTCGCCCGGGAGAGAAAGATTTCCCTGACAGGAGAGAATCACGGCCGTCTCAAGGGAGTAGGAAATTAGCTACGACAGCTATTACTCCTCTGGAACAGGATGCAGGGAAGCATCTGTTTTTAGTGGTGATGAATATGTTGTTTTAATCCTTGCCTCCCGCTTTCTCTGGAAGTTAATTACTCTAATCTCCTGTACCTGCCTCTCTCTAATGCGGTTTAGCTCTCTGACTTATGAGAGGGGCTGTTTGAGCAGCAGTTTTGCCAAAAGAAAAAGGGAGCTTATACAGACAGTAAAAAGATGAGCATTTTGCTTCTTCTGTAATTTGCTGTACTGCTGGAGAAGGTAGATAACTGAATAAGCTATTGAGTTGCACTAGAGCTCGCTGCTTAATTAGACATCTGACCACAAGTCATTCTTGCACAGCAGTTAAAATCCAGGGTCTTGTACTGAACACAGTTTATCTGTGTGACTTGCGGAGTTAGGAACTTCATACCTGTGTGAGAGCTGCAATAATTGTATGCAAAGTTGTATTATTCATGAATATAAGAATCATGGATTCAATTTTAGTAGGAAGAAAGAGTCCAAGTTTGATGTCATTATTCAAGGATGGATTATTTGAAAAGAAAACTAATAAAACATTTAGCTATTTGAAAAAATTCACATGTAATTGAAATATATCATTGGCTTTGTTTTTTTAATATTGTTTTATATTTCATTCGAAAAGTAATAAATATATGCGTGTAAAACTATTAACAGAAACTATACAAACTAGCTTTTTTTAACATGATGAAATAAAAGTGATTCTTGGTATTGGAGCTCACTGACATTGGCGACGTCGAAGGGGGTTTGTTACAGTTTAAATGAGTTTGAATGTGTTTATTACCCATGATATTGTGTCCTACGATGGACCTGTAGGTTGGTGTCCTCACCACACCTGTTTTTTTTTTTGTTTGTTTGTTTTTTTCTTGTCATCTGACCTCGTTTTTGATACAGAAGCTGAAGGCAGCTCTCAGTCAGCAGCTTCCTCAGGTAACCAACGGAGACACAGAGCAAAGCCGGGCCGCCAGCCAGACTCCGCCCCCAGTCCCACCACCAGTCCCACCACCAGTGCAACCACCAGCAGAGGAGACACGTCCACAATCACTACAACAACCAGCAACGTCAACCACAGAAACACCCGTGCGTACTAGTTTTGTATGTGTATATTGGGGTCTCAGGGAGACAGCTAACCTGTCATCAAGTTTTACAAAGGTCTGCATTAAGCTTTAATCAATGATTATTAATTAAACATTAGCTGCACATCTAACGCATGTGTTTTTCCCCAAACATTAGTCTCCCTGCAGCCAAATTATCAATAAGTCAAATTATAATTTGATTTAATTTTTTATTGGTTGTTTATTGTTCAATACTACAATTATTTTCCCTTTTTTTTCAGTACGTAAGCTGTATTTTTCTACTTGTTATAATCTTTGACTTGTTGAAAACTGCTGTATGAATAAAAAAGTAGTATTACTTTTACTTGTGCATGGCACTGAGGTTCATCTGTGTGTATCGGTGTATGTTTATAGGCATCGCCAGCCCCGCCCGCTCAGCACACGCCCAGTACAGGTGGGCGGCGCCGCCGGTCAACCAATGAAGACCCCGATGAGAAGAGACGGAAGTTTCTGGAGAGAAACAGAGCAGCGGCCTCGCGCTGCAGACAGAAGCGGAAAGTGTGGGTGCAGAGTCTGGAGAAAAAAGCTGAAGACCTGAGCTCTATGAACGGACAGCTACAGGTACACCTTATACACCTTATACACCTTACACTCGGAGGCCTAAAGCTTCTCTCACATCACAGTGGTACGATTAGAGAAGAGCAAAGTCCAGAGATGTTTTACAATAGGCGGTTCAGCTCAGTGAAGCAAAGTAAAACAGATAAGAAAAAGAATGATCAACTGAATAAAATTTACTCTCAGAAATATTGACGCTATAGTGCCTGTCCTGTTAACACAGCAGTGGTAGATTAATCGTATTTTGCTTGTCGAATCATGTTTACTTCTTTCATAACCACCACCAGTATGGAAAATCATATCACGATGTATCACAATATTTAGGTTTGTTAAGGCTTGCAACGATAAAACACTGGAGCCTTATTATAAATTATATTTATACATTCAGAGGGTTTATCAAACATTTATCAAAAAAAAAAAAATAGTAAGGAGGGAAAATGAAATTGCAGGTACAAAAAATATATACGCAATGCTCAGAAAAGTATATTGTGATTTTAATATCACACAATTTCCATATAATTTTGTCATCTCTCTGTGCCTCTTAACTCTGTGTGGACAGTCTGCAGTACTTGAGGAAACACATCATTTATACACTATGGCACCTTAAATATTCCATCTTGCTTATTCTTATGATGCATGTGTATATTGTAAATTAGCTAAATAAATTAGCAAAACTAAGAAGTAAAGTTTTAAGAAGCATCTCCAGTTCCTCAAGATTATATTTTAATTCCACTGGTACTGTGATACAAGAAAGTGCAGTTGAAAAACTCAGCACTGGCTCCAGGTACCGCCACCTTAAACCCCCCGGCATAAATACACATTCTGTTAATATAGACACATTATGCTACATGTCGATAAGAAACCATGCAGATACAGTGGGCCAGCACTTTAATATTTCAGGCAGGGTATCATGTGACAACCTCCAAAATGCACCTTTCCAGTGAAAATGTTTTTTGAGGAGTTTGGAATAAAATAGTTCATATTAATTGTAATTAATATATAAATTCTATAAATACCGAACAAATGTTAGAATGCTTTTATTTTATTTAAAAAATATGTACATTGGATATTAACCTTTATTTTTATTGATTGGTTGATTGATTGAACTTAACAGTTAACATTATTTTGTAAATGTAAATTATTTATGTGGGTATAGAACGTGAATGGGATTTAGATAATAGTAATAGTCATTTTAATGTAATATTTATAAAAAAATATAATAGAGATGGCACATCACTTTTTCTTTTTCCATACCGATGCTGAAACCTTGACTATCAGCTGATACCGATACACATCCTCTATAGTTTTCTGTCTTTTATTGTTTTATTTTTGTTGTTGTTTTTCCATTCAATATTGTTTTCTTTCTTTTTTTCCTGCTAAGCTTTAAAATGTTTTTTTTTAACCGAATCTCTTTACGGTTAAACTCTTTCACACAAAAATCACCTACATTGTAGTAATAATAAATATAATAAAAGATCAAGTATAAATATAATAAAATCAATCCTAAAAAAAGGGTGGAAAAACAGTCAAGTCTTGTATGTAAACAGTTCCAAAAATAAAATTTCTTTACCCAAATCCAGTTCTAATTATTTGTTATAGGACCTGATATCCGATATGTTTTGTACAATCTCTGATCCACCATTTTTCTGTTGTTAGGGTTAAGTTTAAATAATATATAATAATTATGTCAGTAGAATGTCCGCACAAAGATAGTAAGGGGTGTGTGTGTGTGTGTGTGTGTGTGTGTGTGTGTGTGTTTGTTATGTTCATACCCTGATTAAAGGCATTTATTTCCCTGACATAGTGATGAAATCATTAATGATGATTAAGAAGTGTTTTGTTCTGACAGCTATGGTGAATATGTGCACATGTGAGCATGTGTGTGTGTGTGTGTTGTGTGTGTAAGTGTTTGTCTAAGCATCCTGCATTGATACATCCCTGTCAATAAAGACATTTCCTCCAGATGTCATCGGCACACAAGCGTGTCGTCTCTTCTGTCTGCGCATTTAAGAGCTGGCCCTGGAACTCTCCCAGGGAAACCCGTCTCTTTGAACCGCCATTTTGCGGCAGGCAATTAGGATTCACTCCTGACAAGTTCGAAACAGTTCACGTAACTGTTGTCTCTGCTGATAGGGACATGCTAGGCTATGAGGCGACGTGTTCCAGACAATTTAATGAGATGTGCCGCTGTTTATTTGCGTGCTGTCTGTCCTGTTTGTCCATTAAGGGGTGGGGGCTTCAAGAGGGAGAAGAGGAGGAGGAGGAAACGAGAGTGATTAATTTGTGATGGAGAGACAGACGGGGGGGTGCTGATGAGATTGTTGTAACTCTGCTTAGGGTTAAATGAACACAGGCAGATGAAGAGTGGTAAGGGGGGGGGGGCATGGAAGGAAAGAAGGGTATTAAAACAGCAAGTGTAACTGCAGAGAGCAGAGCAGAGCTTCATACTGAAATTAAATGTAGACCATTAGAGTGTATCTTTTTATGCAGTATGTTAATCAGTGCCATTAGAGTGTTGTAATGTTCTCTGTCTGTCCCATTGGTTTTGCTGATCAGCACAGAGAGCTCTAATGATGTACGATTACTTTGACATCATCCTTAACGGGCTCTTTAATGAGATGTCGGCACCAGCCGGCCAGCTTGCTGCACGAGATCTGCACATTACACCACCTTTGAGCCTCCAAAAATATGATTACCACACAATAAATGGTGCATTGAGGTTTTGAATTCATTAGTAATCCTGGGATGATCTGTAAAGACATGTACGATACTGTAAAAGCACTGAAATTCATGCACTCGCAGCTTTTCAGGTTGGTGATTTGGCTCCTTAAGTACTTTGTCACGCACTGAACGGCAACATGCCTGCTGTTGTCCTTTAGGCTCAATTGTACTTTGTATGTTTCTCAATGGAATTCCCTCATTAATCTAATAACCGATCGCTTCCTCTCAGAGACGTGTGCGCCTACATTTAGTTAGTAATTACCTGCCTGATGCCTCCAGTTCTCCTATATTGCCAGTAGAATTGTATAGTATAAAGGGGTTACATGGATCCATCAGTGTTTTATGGGTAGAAAGGAGAGAGGGACGGATAGAGTAGAAGGCGAACAAGCAGGCTACGGTACGAGCGCGGGAGCCGCAGTGCTGGTTGTAATGGGATGTTGCCGTGCGTGTGGTGAGGAGATCCACGGCTCCACCAGCTGTGTTTAAATCTGTTCCTCTACAGCCTTGCCTTGCCAGCGCCGCCAAGCCCTAACAGATGGAATCAAGTAAATTGGCCGCTTTTTACCCGAATAGATTAAAGCTGCAGCCATGTTTTAGAGGAGAGGAGAAAGCACTTAAACCTGCCATGTAGTAGTCTGCCGCTCTCACATGCCCATGTTCCTCTAAATCCCCTTAAAGTCACCTTCACTGTTAAACGGGCCCATCTTTGACACGCACAGCACGGCATCCCATGGGAGCAGTAAGAGGAGAGTAAATCTTGGCAGAATGGGGTGTGGAGTTCTGCTGACTGAGAGGATAGCGCTCTCTCCTTCTGTCTTTCTCTCATCTCATTTTCTCTACTTTCCTTTTTGAGGGTAATGACACAATAATTCACTTTGTTGATAAAGGATCAACCAATTTAACCATCAAAATTCCGTCGTTTACTCGTGTAAATGGTTTTCAGCATTGACTGTTGAAACTTGGTTTAAAGGTGTTTTTGAGTTCGTTGTTGCGTAACTGTTGAGCTGGTTGCGATTAGGGATGGCACAAATAATAACTCTCAAATGCATTGCAATTCTCACATGAAAGATTCTGGATCAGCGCACAAACTCTGAGAATCAAGACATTTACATGGGCTTATGCATGATTATTATTTTTTTTTAACCTATATCTTAAAACCCTTAGTGAAACATAAAGACATAGTCCTACCTTTGGACTGCATTCAAATTCAGCTAAGAAAAAAAAAATGGACAAACCGAGAGGTTTTATAGGCACATGGAGTTTATGAAACAGATTGAGTTAAAAATTCAGAACATTCTGGAGTCCATGTTAATTTCCTTCCAGTCTTTACACTGGCTGAAAATACAGAGATGGTGTAACCTGCCAGTTGATACACTTTAATTTCTTAATATGGTGTTATAAAAGATAATGAAAATACATTAATCCGAGTGGGGTGTCTTTTTTTCATTACGGATGAGAATATTTTTTTAAAAAGTGAGTGGTCAGGCTAGAAAAAAAAAATAGGATATACAGCTAAAAAATGAAACCAAATTACATAAAGAAACTTTTATAATTGCATTTTGGTGCCCAGAGATTCCCACCCCTATATAAATCTGTTCTCATGTCTTCCATAGTTGTGTCTTTATAACTCTTGTGGGTTTTGTCATTTTCGTATATACAGGTCTCTTTTTTGGGAACACATTTACATTGTCTCTGTTGTATATAATTTCTATTCACAGGTGTTGAACCCTAGGAAACAGACCAAGACATCATCTCTGCTGAGAATGGATATGTATTCTGAGATGTTATTGAAGTATGTGAAGGTTATTTGTTCTTGTCCTAACATGAATATGATCTCAGCTGGATGTGTCTGTCTCATCCTCTGTCTCTGCAGAGTGAGGTGACTCTGTTACGAAACGAGGTGGCCCAGCTGAAGCAGCTCCTGCTTGCTCATAAGGACTGCCCAGTGACGCTCATGCAGAAGAAATCTGGCTACCACTGTGAGTACTGAAGTTTGAGTGAGCATTGCCGTTCAGACACGAGCACCCTACGCTCTTATGACTAAACTATGAGCTTGGAACAAACTAAAATCAAGGCTGTGACAGTGTAAATCCAAAGACTGAAATCAAACCTGACCTGTCTTCCTTGTTAACTCATGACCTTCCTCAGATTGTACATGATTCAACCATACTAATGCCTTAAAAAACAAAATGATTTTTGATTCCGCTAAAGTACAGTGCCTCTTTCCTGCCTCCAAACATGATTTGACTTTTGCTTATGTTACTGTGATAGTCATGGACAGAGCAAAAAATAAATAAAAAATAAAAGGCAATCAGCAAAGGCATGTAGAGATGCCCGCTTTTCATAAGCCAATCAAATCCTGATGAATAAAACCAAAGTCCCGCCCACACAAATATGCGGTTTCCCTCAGAAGGCAAGTTGTTACTCAGAACGTTCACGTTGTGTGTAAATCTAATTTTGGATTTTTTTTTGTACAAGTTGAGAATGCTTTCATTCATTCTTTATTAGTTCCTGAATATTATCCCAACAGGCCTCTTTGCAGAATGTTGCGTTTAGCTTAAACAGTGTGTTAAAGTGTTTTACTGAAACAGCTTTCGGCATTTCTAAGATTCCTCCATGATGTCATTACTTTCCGATATGTTTGCTCCTTCACGCTCTTCCTGTATTTGGACCATCGGTATGCCCTGCAGTAGCCAAGCTTGCTTAACACGCTGTTAAAACCTCATATTCTGCTTTCATTCTTTCTTTCTCTTTATTTGTCTTTGGTGTAATTGCTATGTTGGATACCTGATGAAATGTGAAGACTAGAATATGAGCCAACGTTGAGTTTGAAAAGGCCCGTAGGTAGGATAACAACCACACGGATTCACGCTTAGCTTCTCAGGGCTTCATGTTCTTTAATGATTTTGCTTATATGTGAATCATAGGTTGTATGTATGTAGGGTTTTTTTTTTTTTAATTAGCAATGTTGCTTTCATGTTTCTCTTCTTCCAAACTGCTGCCTTTTCGCTTTAAAGGTAAATGAGCGAGTCTGAGATGGAGGGGCATATGTGATTCAGGCACATCTTTAGCCGTTATGCTCTAATGACATCTTATGAAATGAGCAGATCTGTAGCTTGTCTCCCATATGCAGCCACTTCATATCAATTTGCTGTTGTCAGTGGAATGAAGGAGCAGTTGTGGGAGGCTGTGCTAGCAGCGGATCCTCAGGCTCTCTGCAAGTACCAGAACTTAATGGCTGCCTTTGTGTAAGCATTTTCTGACGAGTCCTCGGTTATAGCACTTCCTCAACTTTATTATTTTTTTACTACTTCTTTTTATTTATTTATTTATTTATTTATTTATTTATTTTTAAACAAAATGACTTCCAGATCTCTGATGGTGTTGCGTGTGCATGTTTGTGAGGATAAAGTGATTGCAATTGAGAGAGATTGAGAGCATTGCTTCTCCTCAGGTCTGTCTCCGGAGCTCAATGAGAGAGCCGCACAGACGTATTGACAATGATTGCCTCCGAAATGAGTGTATTATAGCGGCAAGGCTGTCCTGCTGCAGACATGCCACCTCGCCGCCATGCCGTTCATTATCCAGCGCCATTGTTAAAGCAGCAGGACTGACACATCTCATGCATATTATTGGAGCGATGGTGGCCGGGTGGGATGAGGTTGTCAGGGAATGAACTCATTTGCGGGTGTCTGGTTGGTGTGTTTGGGGGAGCGGAGTGAGGGCTGTGGTAATGGATGAGGCCATCCTTCACTCGTGTTTGTGGTGGAGTGCAGTATGAGGGGTCATATATTAGAAGCAAGCTGAAATAAGATGGAGGTTGGAATATCACTTTGTCTTTTTATTTTAGTAAACAATGAAATGAGGTTCTCCAACATTTATTGCTGGCATTGCAACAGCAGATGGTCATGTCTTCTGTCAGGAAGTTCTCTAGTGTAACGAAAGACCTTTATTTTGTGTTTAATATATTAACTGAGCTGAATTATGGATATGAAGTAGGCCAGGTCAGTCTCTTTGGTCCAACATTAGTAGCCAGGCCTGTGAGGTCCACATGCTTGTGCCTCTCTAACTGTTAGCACTATTGATCATGGCTCCACAGTGGCAGGTGTGGGGGGGAATTACACAGGCTGCCCTGCAAACATGGCAGGCCATGCCTTGGCTTGGCAGTGAGCATAATCCATCTGCTCGTGCTGGTTAGATGATCAGAAACGAATGTGAGAGAGAAAGAGAGGAAGAGATAAAGGCAGTTTCAGGAACCAGAAGTGCTGCATATGATAATATATCTCACCCTGTGCTCTTCTGTATAATGCCATTACGAGTAATTATAGGAGCCTAAATATGGAGCAAAAAGAGAGAGCAAAAAAATGCTTGTCTCGTGTTGAGTGCGACCTATTCAGAGCTGTCAGGAGTATTTATGGCCTTCTGGAAGCGCATGTTTTGCTATGTCACCTGTTCAGAGCCAGGTCTCACACAATGCTGCAAGTGTTTTAAACAATCAGCCTGCGTGGCTTCAAAGCCTAAATAAGAAGCCTACACACACACACACACACACACGAGATAACAACCCCCCATGTTAATTATCAAGTGCCATTTCAGTGGACTTTTGCATCATTAGCTGTATTAATTATCATAGTAGTCTGCATTTCTTTACGAGACAGAGAGAGTTTTTTTCCTCTCCTCCCTCATCAGGATCCAATTAATTCATTGCAATTGTGGAGCAGCTGGTGGCATTTGGACTGCGAGTCTCTGCCTCTCTCCAGTGTGAGCATCATTAAAATCAGGTGCTGTAATCATCTGTCGCTGCAGTAGTTGGCAAGGTAGCAAGAAACAAATGAGAACGCTGGGAGGGGTACGAGGGCTCAGCCACACGCCACTGCCTATAATACACCCTTATGATGTTGGTTTAAAATGACATTGTAACTTTAATTAAAGGTTACAAAGCGAGCACGGGGAATAATAAAATGCAAAGCACGGATCAGGCTCAGAAACTGAGTTTAATAGCAATTACGCATCAAATCGACTGAATAGACGCTAGCTTGTTTTGCATGCTGTGTTTACAGGGTCAGAACTGTGGCATTGCGGTGTTACTTTTATTAAAGTTCCATCCAGGAATTGCAGAAACAGTGCCATGGCCTCTTGAGAAAGTTCTTGGTTGTTTTTTTTTCGGTGTTTCGGTTGTATGGCTATATGAAAGCCAGTTACTGGAAGGCAATAATTCTTGGAATGTAGTTTGATTTTATGCTGTGAACTTTTCTTCTTGGTAACAGTTTTGTCCTAACCATTTTCCCCGTGTAGTATTAACACCAGTCTTTCCAGGTAAACACTTTTTCTCTCTTGTGAATGGGGCTAACCGTTTTCAGATGACAAGCCATAAGCTTGTCAGAGCTCTTGGAAGACAATGCTAAGCGCTGTATTTTTTTTTTTAATGTGAACATGCAGACTTCTGCTTGTTAGCTGTTCCCATAACAATACCGGAGACACTGCAGTCTTTTGCTTCCAAGGACAGCACGGCCAGCCGAGTCCTTGGGGACGCCCGGACAGAGCGGCTGAGTCTCCACTTTGAATCGTAGCTATGTGATGCTCCTCTACACAGCCAAGCATTGCTTATACTTGCTGATGAGACATTTCTGATGCTATGCATGGTCTGTCTACCAGTCCTCTCAGTGTTCCAAGCATCTTGAGAATATCTGCACGTCTTTGCACCGTTATACAGTGACTCTTTGCACTCTCTTCTAAGTAAAAGTGTGTTGAGTTAAATCTGTTATTTTCAGTAGAGCCAGGGTCTGGCTTTAGCATTCAGGTTTTCCTGAACACAGATTAAACCCTGAGAGCATCGGGTGACATGTACTGCATTTTTACTCTTTGTCATCGTAGCAGCTGCTTAAAATTTTTTAAAAGGTAAACCAGCTTTGTTTTCCTGAACACACACACACACACACATATATATATTGTTTCGTACAATGGACCTTTTGAAATTCAAATAAAATTCTTGATTTATTGCAGGAATATTGGGTACTGCTTTACATTACCTGACATTATGTAACACATTAGTTTACATAAACATCAACGCTAATCCACCATAAGTAACAAAGTAACTGACACTTGTATTAATTGTTTTTTTTATTTATTTATTTTTTTTTTTTTTATAATAAGCCAAATAATCTACACATGTATAAACCATTGTTTATCCCATCAATTGGGCAATATGAACAGCATCTTAATGAACATAGCAAAATTCAGAACTAAGGTTGGAATAATATAAATATTTACAGCTGGAAACCAGAGTTCAGGAAGTTATCAACATGTAGTAACATGCTATGATGAAATTTTTGTTATTTTGTGTGCAGGTGGATTTCATTAGCATTTAAACAAACATCTGTTAATACATGTGTTAACTTACCTTGTTATTTTCTTAACATTACAACATTTATTAATGATTAAGTTTATTGTTTGTTAATGTTAAATAATGCAGAAAATAAAGTAAGTCAAGGGAACTTTATATTAAAGTGCTACCAAATATTGCACTAAATTGTATAACTGATTATCAGCACAAGCCCTTCCAAGACTGATCTGTGTTAAAGGAGTGTTTTTTGTTTTAGTTGTGTCGCTTTTCTGTTTCAGTGCTCGATAAGGAGGACAGCAGTGAGGAGATGTCCGTCCCCAGCAGCCCTCATAACGAGGCCATCCAGCACAGTTCTATCAGCACATCCAATGGCGTGAGCTCCACTACGGCATCCGGCTCTGCCACTGGGCCAACCACAGACCAGAGCACAGAGGGGGAGGAGTCAAACGCGGCCCCGGCCACTCACACCCAGCCCGCTAAGAGCTGATCGGGATTCTCTGTGGTTACTTTTATTCCTGGCAGCCATGTTGACGTGAGGTGGAAAAAACGATTCCTCACCTTTCTTCAGTCTGGAGAATACTCATCCTCGAGTTTATTTAATTTGCCATCAAACACATTTTATCAAAATGTAGTAAAGATGCAAGAGATGGCACTTTACCAACCATGAGTAAGGCTGTAATGATTGTCTAATTTTTTTTTCTCTCCTTCTCTTTAGTATCCAAGTTTATTTATTACGTGTACATGATCACGAGTTGTATGACATTGGAACTCTGAAATAATGACTGACTCGGTGTGTTTTATATAAGAGTCAAATGCCAAAGTGTGTCATGGCTCATTGTAATGGGAAATTGATTTTCCCCAGCACTACTGCAGGCCTACAGAGAGACGGAGCAGCCATGTTTATTTCTTTATGCCTTTTCCATTTTGCACATGAGGAGAGACAGGTGGTTTATTTTTTAATGTAGTGTTTGCCTGTTGAAATGGCCAGTTCTGGCAGCTTCTAGGAGTAGATTTGAGTACATGCATTGTTTCAAATCTTCAATGATTGAGCGCAGTTTAAACAATTTTTTTTTTCTTTGTGTGTGAGTTGTTGGCTACGTCCACAAGTGGAATGATGTGGGCAGAATGTTTTAAGTAATCTTAGACCTGTAAAAGCAAGTCTTAAGGATATTTGGTTAGAATCACGTCTTTTAAGAGCAAAGCTTTGATCAACATTCCATGAGTAGTTTGTTCCAGTTCGGTAACTGTAGGACTATAGTGCATATTTCACCACACAGACATGTCTTTGATGTTGATTTAGCCGTGTGCCATTTAAAAAAAAAAAAAAATGTATTAGTTACAGATATTGATTTGTAACTGATGAATGCAGGCAGACGGCTGTATAAAAGTAGATTGTGTTCTCAGATCACAGAGGCTTTCATGTACATAATGTGGATTGAGTGGGAGGCATAATGCTTTTTTTATGGGTGTTCTTTGCCACTTGCTGACAAAAGGACAGATTCTGAATCTGTGGTGTTCTACTTTTCAAAACACTGTTAGATAAAATACGATTTTTGCTGTTATTAATTCACCTCAGTTGATTGTCAAATACTGCATTTTAGGAAACACTGTAAATTTCATTAATGACGACGATAACATTGTATATGATATCTGCAGAAATTTCGTGCATTGTTTATGTTGGGGTCTTACAGCCCTTCATTCAAGAATAGTGAACATGTTCTTTTAAAAAATTGAAGCGCGTTCCACACTTGACATGTGGAGTAGTTTATTCCCTGAAAAAACAAAATAGGTAACAATGAGTAAATAATAATAATAATACAACTTTTGAATTGTTAATAGTATAATCAGGAGGTTATTTCCAAAAATAAGGAAAATTATTATGTACTTTATTTAAGTTAAATTATTTAATTGCAGTTGAGCTTAGTGATAATTACAGAGTAAGAGTAACTCATCAGTTAGGCTCAAATTGCCTTATCTCTTAAAATGTATTGGCTTACTACTGTGTAGTTTTATTGATGCATTATTTTTTGCTTTTCTACATGTCATCTATTGAAGAATGATTTTGTTTTACAGGTAAATTAGTATGGTCACTGTTATGTGCTTACTTGCATGAAGGACTGATTCTCCGAGAGAATTAGACTGGTATTTTAATCATATCTTAGTTGGATTATTGCTGTAGAACATGTTAAACTTTGATTCTCAGTCAGGAGGCGGCAGGTTTACTTTCTGCTGTTTGTTAAACTTTGGCCACACTGCGGAAAAAGGATGTTACTATTATTGTGCTGGCAGTAAACTTGTAATTTCGTGAAAGTTATGTATAAAGTAACATAAATTAATACAATGTTGTAATAAATCTTTTAATATCTCTTTAAATCTATTCCCAGAGTGTGGATTTTTTAAAAGCTTGTCAGCTGATATTTTTATCACCTGTCAAGCTCAGTTTTATGAGGTCTCTCTAAGGGTTTGTTTTGGTTTAGTCTGCCATCTTGTGGTGAAACCTGGAAAAAGTCTGGTCAAGATTTGAAGCACATAGTAAAAATTTGTACAATCTAGGTTCGACTATGTTACTATCACTTAGTAAATAATAATTCAGTAACAGTGTCTCTGTAGATATTACTGTTATAGTGTGAACAGGTACATCTTCAAATGTGCTACAAGCCCTTACTGAGATTTAATGTACAGTCTCCCAGTATAATAAGTATAACATCCAGTATTCATATGGTGTCAATTAATGGAAGGAAAACAGAAAAAAAGTTTAATTTCTATCCAGAGACATAAGTGTGTTACGTTGTGTGTTTGTTCATGTGGCAGCAAATATTCTTCTAGGATTATTTATAACAAAATTATTTTGCTCTGTGGTGTACAGGATGTGATGAGCTGCTGAAATGTTACATTGTAAAGCTGTGTTTAAGCAAATTTAATCATCATCCAATCAGTTAGCTTTTAAAGTGTGCTAACATTTCACGGCCTCAGTCACTGGGGAAGCTGTGCACTGGATCTTGTTGAAACATCTTTAAATTTGAGTTCTAATAAAAAAATCACACAGAACATGCTACAGATATTGGGGAAATCGTCAAGGAATGGGGTTTCTGACAAAATCCAGTGCACGGTTCACTTGCTTGGGAGACTTTTAGAAGACAGTAAAGGCCCATTTTGTTGCATAACCCATTCCACGCACTTTGCTCAGCTCGGGCAGACCAGCTGCTAGACCGAAGGATCACTCGCAGCTCACCTGGTGGAAGATGCCTTTCTTACATCACCCCATGAACTTTGGAAAGGGATTCAGTGAAGATCAGAAAAGTAAAACATAAAAAATAAAAACACAGTTGTTTACCTTGCCTATTGTTATTCCTTGTTAAATGTATTTTTTTCTTAATTTGTAGTATATACTATATACTTCTCATGTACTCTAGTATTATTATAGATTTATGGTTAATTAATTAGTGATTAATTAATTGTGATTTATGAAAAGTGCTATAAAATAATAATAATAATAATAATAATAATAAACATTACACGTGTGGGCTTTGGCTCATTGGACTGTTACATTTTTTTCATGTGAGAAATAATTAACAACTATACTGTGGAATTGGTTGTAAATGACTCTGAAGTACAAGATTCTTCATGTCACTTTCTGCCAGACTCCAGTGTAAGTGCACAGAGCTGGAAGTGACTGTCACAGCAGAGATGTAGAGAATGACCATCTGGTTGCAAGAGCATGCATCATTGATCTTTCCTTCATTCTTGGCAGTTTGTCCAATTGGGTTAGAACATCTAGCAGTTAGTGCAGCTGGGGTTTCATTTCTAAGGAGACAAGACTACCCCTGGTGGCTGGTTCCAGTATTACGGTACTTTCGGAGCGTTTCCTTTCTCTGTATGCTTGATCATAAGCTGTGGAACGTTCCTGCTCACCCTTCTCTGAGTGTGGTATCTGTCACCATGATGGGAGGTTTGTCTGGTGGCCCGTGAGCCATTGCCTGAGTGGGTTGGTTTTGATTGAACATGGCTCTGCGCTCTGCTGCACTGCTTGTCAGCACCATGGATCACTGGATTGCTGATAGCGTGGAGGTACTGACCTTTCAGAGTTTCTGGGTGAGAGCACCTCACTGTGATAGGAAACTCTCTCTGACTCCAGCCACCTCTCCAGGCTCAGTAATCTACAGTCACATTTCCACACATCGCCTCTCAAGTCCAACGAGTGGAACTGAGTGTTGGATCCAAACACCTGTGGATTTAAGGAAAAGCGTCTGCTGCTGTTCAGCCTCAACATCTTCATCTAGGACGGGCTGAAATGGTGATGTCACTGACATGGATTCTCAGAGGTTTACACTAGATTGAAACACTAATTTCTTTCTTAAAAATATTATTTCAATTCAAGTTCAGGGCCTCCAATTTGTATAGCTCTCTGAATGCAGAAGAATTTAGCTGAGAAAGCCTGCTAAGGCTTAAAGACAGCATCGTAAGATTCCCCATGGCCTTAAAACTTGATTCTTTGATTTTAGACAAAAGACTGTGTAATCAGGAGGAACAACAGAGGAATGAAAATGCTATTAGGGAAGCTTTATATAGTGTTGCCTGAAATGTTTCACATCTGTATTCTCTGCAGTCCATTAAATGTTTCTTTAATCATTGGCTTGATTCAACTGACTTCTGTCAGCAAAAACTCCAGGGATTTTTGAGTTGCTGGTTTAGAGTTAAACTAGGTTTCGCCACTGGGATGCCGTTTTTCCAACATGTTTTAGTGTGGTAGGTGCTTTCTGCTGTCTTTGACTCATATTACAGTTGGCTTGAAACCTGTAAAATCTGTTATATTGTTGAGATGATAAAATGTTCCATAATTAAATTCCCTGACTGAATCTGAATGCAAATTCAAATCACTCAAATTTGCAGGCCACTGGAGAATGGATGGACACATACAACCTACAAGGTTTCAGCAAGGCTGTAATGTCTTGAGTGATACTGTGTGAGATTAGTTAATACCACAATTATGCAAAATACTCTGTCAGACACACTGGCATAGATTATCCGTATAAACTATTGTAACAAAAGGGACCAAAAAATGGAAATTCTTGCCATTTTAATGTCTGTGACAAGTTGCTTATGAACACTGTTGATGTAAACAACTTAAAACCTAAACTGCGCTGTTGCTATCTAGAAGAGCTTGTGCGCCAGGCCTTTCCTTCTCGAAGTGAAGTCTTATTAAGATTTTATCCTTGATCCTGGCAAACAGAAAAGAGATTCACTCTCTTATGCATGGCTGAAGAAGGATTTTTCTGCTGAGGTTTGTGCAGTAAGCAGTTTAGTATGAAATTCACTGAAAGCAACTGATCCTTTGAATACCTCAGAGGATCCTCAAATCTACATCTGACTTACCTCATTTCAACAAAAGTACACCATTACTCTATCCTATATTTATCCACGGAAATGCCATGCATATAGAAATACAAATTTCTATGTGGAACCTTAACTTTAACAGTATATTGTACACAATAAAATACTTCCAGGAGTGTATCCAAGAAATGACATCATATGAATTTCATGGAAGGCTTTCACTGCCACTCTGGCCACCTATGCTGTATTGTTAAAAAGGGGAAATGAGCATTCACCAAAATTATGTTCTAGTGAGACTCCCGTTGTAGCAGTCTGAACGCACGCAGGCTGTTGGGCTGCTATTGTCTAAACTTCCTGTTAGCGTGCACGCTCGCTTATGTTTCTGTCAGTGCAGGATGTCCATGTGGGGGGAAAAAGCAAACACGGAGGTTACTGGAGAGAAATGTTTGGATTTTGGGAATGGTAATAATAATAATAATAATAATAATAATAATAATAATAATAATAATAATAATATGAAGCAGAAGAAGAAGAGTTGTATGTATTTTAAACACATGGATTTAGTTTGTAGCAAAATGTTATGATGTTTCTTATCGTGTTATTATGTTTCTTATGTTTCTGTATCTTATGTTTCTGTCAGTGCAGGATGTTCATGTGGGGGGAAAAAGCAAACACAGAGGTTACTGGAGAGAAATGTTTGGAATTTGGGAATGGCAGTAGTGATAATATTAATAATAATAATATGAAGAAGAAGAAGAAGAAGAAGAAGAAGAAGAGGAATTGTATGTATTTTAAGAACATGGATTTAGTTTGTGGCAAAATCACGTAACACCCAAGGTTGCAAACAAACTACATACACAATGAAAACAGCTAATAATCACTACTAAACAAAAATTACATTAGAATCATTACAGTACAAACATTCAGGAGGAATAACAGTAAAATTCAACGTACTAAGAAAAGAGGAGTGTTTGGAGCTGTACATTTGACTGAAGCTGTACTTGAGATTGTACAGCAGACTCAAAGGCACTGTTTGTTCCTTCCTGTAACCTGTGAATTTAGGGGCAGTCCAGTGCCAGAAGACATGAGCCAGTTGCCAGGGAAGTAGATTAGGGAGGCCTGGTTAAAAATGCGAAACCTGACTATGTAGGTTTTGTTAGAAGGATTGTTTTGATACATTAGGTGGTGAGCAGAATCTTGCTATCTATCTGAGGTTTCAGATGAATCAATCCCTGGCTTGGATAAAAAACTGATGAAAAACTAGATCATACTTAATTAATGGTTCGTGATTACAGTGGCGATTGTTCGCATTCTGCATTCTTGCACATTTTTTCTTAAACTAAATGAATAATCAACTGTCTTATGTCTTTTTTGTCTTATGTGTTTTTTTAATCTGTACCATCAATCTATCAAACCTCGGAAGTAAATTGAGAACCTTGCGCTGGGTACACACACACAGCCTATTTAGTTTAGACAGCTTGCTATGCAAAGTGATTCAAGGTAAGTTTACATTACATTTGGTACATATTTCTTTTTATTTATGTCCACTGTTCTTGTGTTGTAAATATAATGTTAAGATATGAGAAAGTGTTCACATGTTGTGTGCTTATGCTCAGTAATGGTATGTTTTAAATGCAACATAACACAGTACAATGGTTATGAGTTTAAATCCCACTTCCAAGCTGCCACTGTTGGGCTCTTGAGCCTCTCTGCTCCAGGGGCGCTATCATGGATGTCCCTGCGCCCTGACCCCAACTTCCAAGCTGGGACATGTGAAGAAAAGGATTCTTCCCCAGAGAAAAATGTATTGCTCAGAGGTTGCTTTTTCATCCACAGGAGTCTTAATGCTGATTCTGCTTGGTATTGATAGCACTTGGGGAAAAAAAAAAAAAAAATCAGGACTAGAGTGAATTTGGGCAGTAACGTAAAATAAAACTCTAAAGAATACCTGAATCACTCCAGAGCAAAAATAAGTAAAATATCTCAAACAGTAGCAAATACTTTACGTATTATACAGGAAAAATCTATCACAATAAGATCTGTAAAGAACAACTTAAAAGTTTAGTCTGTAGCTGTAAAATAAATACATTTAAAAAAATGTAAAAAAAAAAAAATTCTAGGGCATAGTGCTATGCCCTACAACATACAATGACAAAGTTCACACTGCAAGCCTGAGTGCGCAAATCCATTTTCCTGGATCCATAAATCTGTTTTTTTTTTTGTTTGTTTTTTGTTTTTAGGTTATTCACATTGTCTTTTTAATGTGGCCTACTGCTGACTTCAGTCTGAACAAGTCATTCTCATGAACTGACCTGCATGCCCAACAGCAATGAATAAGGCTTAAAGAGGCCACTTAGAAAGAAATAAAATTAAATGTTTAAAAAGTGAGATTAATCTTGTGCTCAAATATTTTGGTTGCTGAGCTATAAATAACATTTTGAAATAAAACAGGAGAGTAACAATTTGGCGATTGTGGAGGACAGTTTGTTACATTATCTGCAGGGGTGTAGACAAACCTTTCACAATGGGATGGCCAGGTTAGACCCAGTGACTTTATTGGGGCGGCAGTTCGGGTGGGCCAAAATATGAATCTACATCCAAGGAAAATGACATAATGTAGCTAACCCTGTGTATAGCCTGAGTAGGCTCTCTACTGGATCTAAAAGACACACACCTAAGTGACATTTGTTTGTTGTCTAGCAAGCTACAAAAAATAAATAAATAAATAAAATCATTGCTGAAATAACATTAGGCTACATCTTATGAAGTATGAAACTCAAATTATTAGCTAATGGGAGCTAATAATAAACTGAAGGATTACAGTATTATGTCTCCAAATAATGAATATCATTAATGTAAAAAAAAAAAAAAAAAAAAGTTTGACCAATTCTGCATTTGTTTCCTGAACAACATTACACTTAATATTTGCAAGACTGCGTCACACGTCAGCGTAACACACTCAGAGGAAAGAGCTACCTACCCTCTTCCACATACATGAGCTCACAGACGCCCACGACTGGCTAATGTTGCTGTGATTGACAGGGGAGAGAGAATATGCCACCCTTCCCAACTCCTGCCTATTCACAAATCTAACATCAACACTGTTCATCTAATTTCAACAGTGTTTGTACCAGATGGGTGGGGTGTATTTGAAATATTTTATAACAGTTCCAAATGTTTACTCATGGATGGTTCAGAGAGCATCTTCACGTCTAACATTTTTCTAACTGGTGTCCTAACTTCCGGTTTTCTTTTTCATCATTTTCAGTGGAACTGGTATACAAGTAGTCATTTTGTTTAAAAATCAACTGACCAAACAGCAGCTTGAATTCACCGTTCTAACTGTGAATACATGCAGCTTGTGCAAAAATCAACTATCAGCACTGTTGTCTCCCTCTGGGGTTGGAGGTTCAATTCCTACCTCCGCCCTGTGTGTGCAGAGTTTGCATGTTCTCCCCATGCTTTGAGAGTTTCCTCCAGGGTCTCCGGTTTCCGCCCCCAGTCCAAAGACACGCATTGTAGGCTGATTGGCATCTCTAAATTGTCTGGGGTGGGTGTGATGGTGCCCTGCATTGGTTGGCACACTATCCAGGGTATCCCCTGCCTTCTGCCCCTGAGGTAGGCTCCAGGCTCCCCCTGCAACCCTGTGTAGGATAAGCGGTACAGAGAATGGATGGATGGATGGATGGAGTAGACACTGAAGACCACAGGCACAAGAATCCATCCTACAGCCACCCATTTGTTTTTGTCCCCTTGCTCAACAGGTTATAACATGTTTATCACCCAGACACCAACTGCAGCATCATGACCATGACCTCATCATGTTGAGGCAGTGCGTCTCCATGGTAACGCGCCATGAAGAGGCTGCAGTCCCTGAGGACAGAATGAGCTTTGGATCACGTGGTCTCACAACATGGCGGCTTCAGTACAGGGATTCAGAGTGAGTCGGAGCATACAGTGCCGCGCATCGCCAGCAAACCAGATTTGAAAAAAAATGAACGGGCTTGGATAATAGTGCTGATCAGCGACACTGCTTTGTGTTTAAATTACAGAGAGGCGCTAAACTGATGCGGGGAGATAAGACTCAGTGGGGTTTAAACTTTAGCTCTGTATAGCCTGTGCAGGAAAAAAGAGCAAATCAAGACACCTAGTGTAGTGAGGTAATTAAAAATATATATATTAATATTCATACAGCCTGTTCGGTGAGGATTTCCATCACGGGATATCTCTGAATGAAAGAGAGAGAGAGAGAGAAAGAGAGAGAGAGGGAGAGAGAGAAGGAAGGAACTTGTCGCTGCAGTGCAGAGCTTTGTCCATTGGAATTAACAGCAATAACATGGCTATCCTCGTTTTCGGTAAGTTACACCATCCGTTAGTGCTCTTATACCTAAATATTGTGTAAAACCTAAGTATTGTGAGCATTGTTTTGAAGAAAACGTGTTGCAGCACTGCCCTGCAGGGTGTGTAGGGTTTTGGCAGCGTGTCTCCGCCGGTGCTAATCAACAATAGACTGGCCATGTGAAGCTAACAGGCTTATCACAGCCAACAGGTTCTCCTCGGGTTTAGCTTACAACATGCCCTTTATTTGTAGCATGCTTCTACTTATTGTTTCCTGCAGGTGTTTCGGGAGTATACTATCGGTCTGGTGTAAAATGACTATTCCCCGAAATGTCCTATATGTTTAAAAGCACAAGAGAGTCATTCAGTTTCTTGCCCTAGGGACTTTGTCTCCAGTTCAGCCTTCAAGAGCACTACTGAGGGAACTACTGATGTTATACTATACCTGTCTTCAAGGGCTAGCTGAATAAATCTCACTTCTTTCTCCAAGTATTACTTACAGCACTTTCTTAAGTACTAGTGCGCTTGAGAGGACAAACAGCAATGATTGAAGGATACAGCAATACAATGATATGAAAGCTGACCACCTCAGACACTTGTTGGTTAAGTGACTAGTCATGGAGAGGAAGTGCTCTTCCCTGCAGCTCTTATCTCAGGATAAGGGAGCAGCCATTTTCTATCAATATTTAATGCTGAATCATAGGAGGAGCACAATGATTCAGGGACATATCCTAATTTGGCATGAAACAACGTCTCCGCAACATTGTCTGGAGCCACAGTGTCTTCCTTCCTCCTCCAGACTTTATGGTTGGGGATGTTTCTAAATGCAGGGCCGTCTCATGCTTTTGTGATGTGTTCAAACATTTCTCATGCAATGTCTCTGGATATGATAGAGAGTTTGATTCTACTACTGGAAGTTCATTATAATATTTTAGAGCCGTTTTCCTGTCCTGCTGAAAAAAACAATAGAAACCATCACAGAAACCCAAATTGTTTCCACTACAAATACCATCACAAACCATCAGCTAAGCATTAAAACCATTATCATTACTGATCCTTAATGGTGTCCATTAGACATAACATGCCACCAAAAGAACGCACCAAATTACCAGTAGAGACCCACAGGGACCATTACAATTTCCAAAAACCAATACAATTCCCATTATAACCATTAAAACCATTACAAATTCTATGATTTTTGTTTCCAGCAGGGTGGCACATGCACTCGTGTCCCTTTTTTTTAAGGGAAGCAGATGGGAAAGAAATAGTTTTGTTGTCACCCTTTTAATAATTAAAGACAATGTCAGAAAGATTCAGAACGGGTACTGTGTCATTATGAGTTCATGGGATTAGTGAAAGTGGCTTAGAATTGGACAGTTTAAATTTTGGACATGTTGTAAATAAAAGACAGAGGAAACTGTTGCCTCTCAGGAAATTCCCTTTCTGCTCATAAGAGGCTGGAGAGAGAGAGAGAGAGTCTTGTAGTGTAGTGAAGAAGGACCAGGTTTTTGAGAGTCCTTGTGACATTGTCTAAAGCCTCTTTCCTCCGGAGATGCATTGTTCTGTGAGTGCTTACGCTGAGAGGTTTTTGCAGAGTTTCCCGCCTGAGGCCCTTCATTAAGCCTGTGAAGCACCAGCAGGTACCTTTATTAAGCACATGAAAAGCTCTTTTTATCCGTATTCTCTCTTTTCCATCACAGACTCTTGAATGAGAATTGAACTAGTTCCTGTTTAAAGCCTCCTTGTTGTACAGCTTCATCCTGTGTTCAGTATTCTTTATGAGAAGCAAACTGTGTAAAATGATTTACACTTCCCAAAACAGTTTGTAGATAATCCTACCTGAATACAGTCTTTATGATTACTGCAGCAGTTCTTATTTACAAATATAAAGCATTGCTTGTTTGTACTTAAGAACTGCTGCAGTAATCATAAAGACTGTACTGTGTTTATCCCAGATTTATTCCTAACATGCTAAAACATCCTTTCAACACTCTTAGTGCTCTTTGTCTTTCCAGTATACAGTTGTAGAAGGGTAATGGTTTATAATCGCACTGTCCAGAAGAGGATGGGTTCCCTTTTGAGTCTGGTTCCTCTCCAAGTTTCTTGCTCAAGGATATAAATGTACATCCTGATTTCTGTAAAGCTGCTTTGTGACAGTGTGTGTTGTTAAATAAAACTGAACTGCAAATTGAATTAAAGAGCAGCAAAGGTTTGTCTAGTGGTAAGTCTAAGTGACTATAGCTTTATTGTATAATTTTGAAAGTGCATCTATTATAACATAATCATAAAAAAGTCTGCTGCTGGCAATCCACATTGCAGTTGAGCTTTCAAAAAGGTTCGTATGTTGCAGTTTAACTGGGAATATCCGAGTCTTCTGTAAATCATATTATAAATCAAGCGGTAAATGCCCTTTCCTGACTGCTTATCATTCAGCTTTTTTTTTTTTTTTTGATCAGGGTTTTTTTATTTGTTTTCAAATTATACATAAAGAACAAAGGTACACAGAAACTGAACTCCCCCATCCCCCAAACACCAGACATAACATAAGGATATTATACATGATCAGATGTCCATAAATACAGAAAATAATAATGCTGCTAATAATAATAATAATAATAATAATAATAATAATAAATAAACGATATGAAGTAAATATAAATAATATTCCCCAACCCCTTTGTTTTACAATACTATATTGCCTGCTTTCATTTCCTCAACAAAAGTTAAGAAAGGTTGCCAGATTTTATAAAATGCCCCAGTAGACCCTCTAACTGTATACCTAATTTTCTCCAACTTAAGATGGTACATGACTTCCCTTATCCAGTGGCTAAATGTCTGTGGAATAGGGTCTTTCCATTTAATCAGTATCAGTCTCCTAGCCAGAAGGGAACATAAGGCCAATATTTTACTTTTCCTTTTACTAAAACTAATGTTTTCTGGGGCCACACCAAACAATGCATTCAGCTTTTCTTTTAGCTGTTCACTCACTACAAAGTTATTGTTGCGCTAAGGTACAGACTGATAATTAAGAAAGCTGTTTATATAAATCATAAAATCAATACTGCCCTCTAATTATTTCCCACGCACATTAGAAGGCAGTAAGCTGAACGTTTAATTTAAGGGTAGTAAGCATTTCGAGGTTAAGAACAAACTCCTTAGATAGGAACTTTGGTGTGATCTCTTAGTGGTCAGATAAGAATATGGCCCCAGGACTTCAAGATTATACCATAAGTTCAGTCACCTGAGGTAATAATGAAAGCACAGAAGTGCTTTTTATCAAGTGAAATGTGGGACCTAGCATTAGTGTGATTTAAATTGTATTTTAGATATATTAAGTGAAGTTATAATAGAAGTGAATGTACTGATGAATGTTCTAACCTAAAAATATAATAAGTTATATAATTAGTTATAATTACAGTCTGGCGCACAATGTAGTTTTTAATATGTTTATGGAAATTATTTGCCGAATCCTTTCTACCTTGAAAAAAATAGATGAGTATATTATAGAATATGAGGAAATGAGCATAATACTAATAGGTTGTTTATTATTCCTACCTGCTATACATTGTAATTAATGTAGTTCATTTTTAGTCAGATTGTCTTTGCAATGTCTAGTGAATTGAAAGCAGCTGATGTTGAATGCCTGAGGGGTTTTATTTACTCTGCATGCTATAGTAGAGCACAATTTTCACTGACTGGATCTTAGCCTCACTGGTGCTTGTACTCTGATCCTAATTTAGAGAAAGTTTACTGCTTTCTATTCCAGAGAAAAAAAAGAAATTGTACATGGAGCAATGAGCATGTGTACAATATCCACTCCACTAGAGGGTGCACTTTCTTAACCAGTGTACTGTTGTGTGGCTCAGGTATAAAATGTAATATTGTCTGTTACACGTTTTGTGTAGTCTTGTATAGACTGCTTGTGTTATCTTAGCTGACAGGGTCATGTGTTAAGTCTCATCGCCATCGCCATCTCTAACACTGTCTTGAATTTCTCTCTGACAGATAACGATGAATATAGACCACCAGTATGGAAGTCTTACTGTGAGTAAAGCTTTTAATATGACCGCATTCACCTCACTGCACTCTGCTGAATACTAATATGGTTTTGCTGGTTTTAGCAAAATTTTGGGAGTTGGATTGATATTGATACTAAAACAAAGGGTGTTTTATGAGGGCAGAATTTGTGAATACTAATGACAGATATGCAGTAGCAGTAACACACGCACTGTATCTTTATTCCTTAATATTACCTGTCTGTAAGCATTGAAATCAATCTCATACCTAAGCATATTTGCTCTTTGGATACTGCACAGAAGACCGTTTAAAGCGAAATGCAACAGTCTTAGACATCTTTTTTTTTTTTTTTTTTTTTTTTAAATACAATTTTATGCTTTAGATGTTTATTTTATGACTTCGTTTTTCTATTTTATGCATCATAGAGCCAGTAAAAACATTTTATGTTTCCAAGCATTACTTTTCCAACAAAAAAATTAAATGTTACAGAAAAATTGTTTGTCAGGAAAGAAAATAACATAATCATAGACCAATTTTAAGACAAAAAAAAAAAAACATAATGAATGTAATCAGGTTTTCCCTGCAAACACAGATGCAAGTGTGACAGTCTCCAGATTGTCCAATTTCCTTAAAAAAGAGTATCTGAGACTATTGATGCTTTTTTTAAAAAAAGTGTTTCCATGCCAAATAAACTTTGTCTATTACTGATTATTGCTCTTTATAGTATATTTTTAGGTAGAAGATGTTTAATTTCATTGTTTTTGAAGGCGTCTTTACTTTATAGCATTTCTTTACACATGCATATTTATTTTTAACACTGAACTGGTAATAATAATGAATGTTTTTCAAATTTGTATGATTTCCACACAAATGGAAATGCAAAGCTGTATTAATTCAGTTTGAATACATCATCATTCTAACGTACTGTTTGATCATATATGAGCTTTGATATATTTTATATCTTCTTGTGCAGTAAGAGAGTATTTTCCCAAAGTACAACATAGAAATAAGCACTTTATATCATTTCACATAAAAAAATCATTTGTGGGCAGTATTATTTCATTAGTAGATTCTGTCTACGTGCTAGAAGAGCTGCTGTTTGTGCAGGACACTGTGTGATTGCTCTGTTGTTGTTGTTTTAGTGTATCAGCTCCAGCAGGAGGCGCCACACCCTCGGCGAGTCACATGCATCTGTGAGGTGAGAGATGATGTAAATAAATATGTAGTTCATTTATATGAAAAACAACAACATGGTATTCTTTCCCTGTCCTGACACATGTCTATATTCTCAAATGTTTTTTCCACACATGTCCAGAGACGCTTCATTACAGCTCATAGAGTGGCTCTATTTTTAAATTCATTTCTTTTGATTAAACCGTTTATAATCCGTGTGATTATTCATAAGTAGGCCAGTGGTTGCTATCGGATTACACATTCTTGTTTTAATTGCGTGATAGTCTAGACTGCTTTTTTTTTGCCCCTGAGTCTCGCTATAATATAAACAGTGTGTTACTGCAAATATCACTCATACTCAGTGTTTAACACAGAATGCAGACTCGCTCCCCGTTCTCATCCATCCAGCAGGACCAGATTAGTCGTGCGGATAGAAGTGTTAATTAGAGGAGGAGAGGGTAATGCTTTTGAATTATTCATCTGTATTATCATTATAGTGTCTGAGAGCGTCTGTAGGCTGGGGTAGATAGCTGGAAGTGGTGCAGTTGGTAATGGGTTTAGAGACGAGCAGAAATGCAACCAGGCCAAGAGCCTTCATTCAGAAATTGCACTAGCGAATGGTCATGATAAGATATGCTTCAAACCAGAATGCTGGAGCACTGATGGCATGTCATAATTTATACATTTTTATTTATTTGCAGGTGTAAATCTAGTACAGCACGAGGTACTTATTAAAGAGTGAGCATACTAGCAGAAATCTGACAAAACTGTTCAGTCAAAGATTTTGCTCCTCTCACTAAATCATTTAATACTTGTACTGCCACTGATGTGCATAATTTAATGACTGTTAGATCTATCATCTAAGCTCATTCTCATTGGAAATGTGAAGTAAACAGATACTGTGATAAATAAATAAGGCACAATTTTTGGACCGTGTGGTTATCACAAAACAGAAGAGTGCGATCGTTTGAGCTGCTGAGTGATGGGCTTGCCTGTTATTATTGTAATTCACCTAGTGTTTCTCTCGCACATATACACACACACACACACACACACACATAGACACACACCCAGCTCCCAGAGCTCTATCTCAGCAGTATGGATGCACAATTATTCATGGATTAACATACAGCCAAGTTGACATAACTCCGTCTTCAAATGTTTGCATGTTTCTTCTTCCAGAGGTCATTAAGTTTTCATTTTGGGACTTTTTTTTTTTTTTTGGCTGTAGGGTCATACATCAAAGTCGGCTATTGAAAAGCACATTTCCCCCTGGGTAGAGGCATTGTGTGTATGTGGCAAGAGATTTAACCCTGTGCAAAAGGAGTCCAAAAAACCTGATTTACATCTCATTCAGAATATGCTAATATGTCTTCAGTTTCCCCAAGCAAAACCTCAACAGGAGCCGAGCAGCCGCACACAATGTTTTCTAAGCATTGCACATCATCCACTGTCTCTCCTGCACCTCTCAAATGGGTTATTATGCAAACATTTTCAAAGGCGGTCTTTAAGGCCACTAAAGCAATATTTGCTGTCAATTTTCAAGGAATTGGCTGCTATTACTGTTGTATTTATTTTCATTACTGTATCCAGTGACTGAGCCCCATTTGTCATGCATGATCTGCCTTGTGGTTGTGCATATATTTAACAGTACCAGCCTAAAGGAATCGCTGAACAGATCCTGGTACTCATTCGATGGGGGGGGGTTGGGTGGCTGGCATGTGAGTTGTTAGGTAAGTGAGCAGAATGGCACCATGCTGATGGTGCTCACTGGAATGGAATGAAATGTGAAATGTTTTATTCTATTTTCAAATGTTTCACTCTAGCTATTTTGGTTGTTGTACACAAACTCCGTGTTTTACCAGTACAGCAATAGGCTAAATTGCTGTGGCACAAAGAAATGTGTGTGTTCCCAACATCATTGCTGTGCAAGTCATAGACTATGGAGAAAGAACAATGTTTCTCCAAGAGAGGTCTGTGAGAGGTCTTTTTTTTTTTTTTTTTTGTTCCTTACAGCAGTGGAAATCACAACTCATCGTTATCAAATATTATATTTCTTATAGAGTTCTTGTGATTATTAGCCTGTTTGTATGGTCGCTTGAATTGAGTGAATTTAATCCAAATCTGAATAACTCAAAAACAAGTCAGCCTATAAATAATGTCAACTTGAATCTGTGTTGTGCTAGTGGAAATTTCAGTAATAAAAAGTCTCTATGGTTTCAGTAAATAGCCAAAATATTATTGTTCACATTTGAACGCATTTAAATAGCTGGGTAAAATAAATGGGTCCCTTTAATTTTACAGTTAAAGGGGTCCCTGGCTGCAAAGAGTTTGAGAACCCCCAGGACAGAATATGGGACAGTCCAATAATAAGTGAATGGAAAGTATCAGTGAGTCAAACATCCTGTGTAAAAGCATCTAACCCAGATTTATGCACAAATTCACCTTGATGTAAGCCACCATGGCTCCTGAAGCTCTGTGTGTATATTCGCATGTCTGTGCTTCTCTGTATTTCTCAGTAAGAGGGGCTCTGCTCTTTGGGATTATCATTTGTCCAAATCCTTAAGTACTTATGTTGACTTGATTATGAGCTCTAATTAGTGCAGATGTCCGTGATGTCTGGGCAGCTTCTTTGTAATCTCACGCTGCAAAGCTGCAGGCATTGTGTAAGGCTACAGGCTTAGTTTATACTGATAGGATTGTTTCTTCATATTAGTGTGGAGTTACGTCCATTCTTCCTTTGTCATTACAGTGCAGAACCACACACTAATGTGGTGATAAGAGATAAATAGGTGGCCAGGCATGTTTTGATTTTGGAAAAGTGTTTAATTGAAGGATAACCAAAAAAAAAAAGACAAAACGTAACATTGAGAGTAGCACTGTTATTTCATTGTTTCCTAATTTAGAATAACTTTGAGCAGATCTGGGTGTTTACAGCATGGATCTTTAGTGCATTTTTTGCTCCTATAAACCTGATTCACATCATGAAGTGTTTGTTAATATGCTAATGTGTTGAATTAAGTGTTTGTGTGTGAGTGTGTGTGAGAGAGAGAGAGAGAGCTGGACCCTTCATTTGCTACTGTCTTATTATTAAGGATTTTCTGAGCACTGTCCAGTGACCGTCTGTAATCTATAAGGTCTCTAATTTACTGCTGTTTACACTGAGCCTCTGGCTGTTTATCCCCCCAACACAGGAAGCAGAGCTCCAGTTAGAATGCACTGACATTAGCACAAGCTACATTAATAGCTTGGTTATAAGCGGAGTATCACTCTGCATTTGTCTGTATGTGATTGATTATGATGTGGATAGTAGAGGCAGTTTGTAAGGCTGTCTGTGCTGCGCAGTTGAGATTAGTTTTTGAACGGATAGAACAGCAGCAATGCAGCACATCGGGCTCCACTGTTCTGGGACGGTCTGTCCCTATGACGTAATCCAGTGGGTTTGTTCATTGGCAGTGCTGAGCTCATCACATGGTCCACTAAGCATTCAGGTTAGTGCTGCACTGCCTTTATACCACCAGCACACAGAAGTTAAATCAGATTACAATCTGTCAGGGTGAATGCAAGATGATTTGTTTATTCATAATGTCTTTCCTGTTTTTATCTAACAGCGAGGGCAAATTCAGCTCTCCCCTTGAGTGAGTCATCACTGTTGGACCCATTTTAGTGCAACCTTCAGGCTTGAGTTCTCCTCCATTCCTCTGTGTATAGAGCAGATTTTCATTCACACGTAGTGTGTTCCTCGAGCAATTTCCCTCCTTTTCCCTGCTGTTCTTTCCACGTGTAATTATACTCTTTATCTTTATAGCGCTTCAATGGCATATTCCTATCTTCGGTTTGTTCTGCGTTTCAGAAGCCCCAAAGACAGTGTAAAGTAGTGAAATCTGTCTTCATGTGCAAGTTTGCAATATTGACGTTTACTTTTGATTTGACCAGAATCCAAATCTGTGTCTTTAAAAAGCTAAAAGCAGGACGCAATTTGCAGAAGTCCAGATAGCTAGTCCCCACACCTATATACACCCTTCTGCCACTGCATACTGACTGTATGCCTTGACAGTTTCTTAATCATTTGTGATTCTCTCATTAAGTTCTCTCCTCCTTCTTATTTTCACTGTAATAAAGGACAGAATTGGGCAATCCCAGACTCATTTATTCAGTGACATGTTGTCTCATCATATTACACACAGCTTTCCCCTGCTCTGTGGATTTCATTATGTGAAGCTGAACAGATTATGCTATTGTACACATACAGCTTATAGATTACATACAGCTCATAGGTGGCATGGCTTGATCTGGAGGAACTGATACTATGTCTACTATTTTTGAAATTCTTGTTTAGCCAAATTTCCCTGGAACATTGTAAAGCTGCCATATAAAATAACACCACTCATTTACTTTCTCTCACTCTCTCTCTTTTTTTTTTTTTTTTTACACTGTTGCTATTCCACTGCTGTATAAGACGAACCAGACATGTGCATCGTTAGGGGAGGGAAGGCCGGGTGTGCCCTGAAGACAGAAATGGACGTTGTTGGGTCTATAAACAAACCAATATCATTGTAATCTGCATGAGATCCAATTTCATGTGTTTTCTGATGATTGCCGTCTCGCAGTCATTTCAAGGTTAAACAGCTGGGGGCATGCTGTTTGTGGGTTTATTATGCTAATATGTTGATTGTAATAACCTATTTTCAGCAGATCCCTGCTCTGTGGATACCTATCATACATTATAAATCATCCCACTGTCCTGGTGCTTTCCAGCTGTAGCTTATACTGTGCTCTAAAATCACTTGTTTCTTCTAAACACCCCTGTTTTTAATGTTTGACAGAATCAGGGAACCCCCTCCTGTGCCAACAATTTGGTACACTCGCAAAATCCTCACGAAAAGCCAAGTATATAATGCACTTTGTTTCAGGTTAATTGGATGTGAAAACAGCCCTTGAGAAAGGTTTTTTTTTTCCCCCCAATGTAATAAGAGTACTCTCCTCAGCTTTTTTTCTTTTTTTTTTTTAATTGGATTATATGTTGACTTCTTTCTTCTTGTCTCGCAGGTTGAAAACAGGCCGAAATACTACGGTCGAGAGTGAGTTTCAAAACATTTTTCTAGTTTTGATATCTGTGTGTCATTAAATGATTAGAAATGGTTCAGCACACTTTTTTTTTTTTTTTTTTTTCAGGTACCATGGCATGATCTCCAGAGAGGAGGCGGATCAGCTGCTGAGTGTGGCAGAAGGAAGTTACCTCATAAGAGAGAGCCAGAGACAACCTGGCACTTACACCTTAGCCTTACGGTCTGTGATCTTCCACCCTCAATACAAATGCTCTTTATTTCATACCTTTCTACTATTCATGTTCATCCCTTCTTTTATAACTTCTTCTCTTTTCATGTCATTAACTTGAACCTGAATTATCTAAACCTATTTAAAGCTTCCTGGCTGCAGTCCTGAGGGGAAAGTGTTACTGCAGTCCCGGCCATCTAATTCTGTTCTGTGTACTGTGTTCAATTTAGCTTATGTAATGACTCGTATGGATGACCTTCCTTTAATCATTAGCGCACATCAGATCTCAGTTAGCATGCCTTAGGTTGTACAATCCACATTCTGAACTGTAATATTGTGACAAAAGGATTAATGTATGCAATCTTAAAGCCCTGTTAAGTAATTTTCATAATTAGCCTCTTGCTGTTATCTATAGCATATCTGGAGAATTTATCAACATTGTTGTTTTTGCTTTTTCAGTTAGGAGGTTTCTGAATTTCTTTCTTCTGCCATTTTCGTCCGTAGATATTTGGGAAGTGTGACATCAAGCCTACCACAGTACCAATCAGAATCAGACATCTGCTTTCATCAGCTTTCCTCTTATCCCAAGCGCAGAAGTGCTCACTCAGCCTCTTTTAGGCCCGAGTATCAGCAAAACTGCAACTAATTATAATTTTTAGCATTTAAATTTAAACGCCATTTAAGCATAGTATTTTCTGGGACAGTGGTGGTTGGTTCTAACTTCATCTTTCTTTAATGGTGAAAGGAATGAGAATTTGCAGAGTGGCTGCACTTGAGCTACTCATGATCTACCTAATGCTTCAACATGGTAGGCAAGTACCATAAATTCAGTTATAAACAGAAAAATATGTCGGAGTTAATCTGTCCTTGCCAAGCATCAATGGCAAAACTCATGCCCATAAATGGTTAATTAGCCTCTCTCCGATATGTAGTAGTAGGCAGGTAAACGAGTGGACATTATAGCTTATTGTAAACAGTTTTATTAAACCAGCTGCCACATGCGTGCCGCAGGTTGAAGTGCCATGCTCTGTTGATCAGTATAGCTTTTTAACTCGGCTGGAAAGGAGGAAGGAACAGTGAAGTACACACAAACTGCAATATTACCTGCAAGCAGAAATGAGGACTTTGTAGCTGTTAGTTATAATTAAATTGTAGTTAGGGATTATACAAGGGTGAGTCAAATGACAACCTTTAAAAGTGCAACATAAATTAAAGAAACAGTGGATTAAATTTGTTTTTGCAAAAGTAGCCCCTTCTACTGCTATCTTAAACCTGATATGCTTTTCTGACAACTATCTGCAATAAACAATATAAAAAAAAAATAAATAAAAAAAAAAGAAGAAGAAGGTTTATCTCCCTATCGTGTATTTCTTGAATCTACCATTGGTAAATGTTTATTTAATGGCACCTTTAGTACCACAGAGTTTTTTTTAACATTAGAAATCATGTTGAGAGGGGCTTTCAGGTTCATCGTGTTGTGCAGTGAAGGATGTGATGTGGAGATGGGCTCTTGTTTACATGTACGGATATGTTTGATTGATTTGGTATTAGTAAATCGGTTATCCTAGGTTATCATGTTTCTCAGTTAATATTTCTAACACTCTGTCTTATTCTCTGTGAGGTTTATTTTGTGTTGTGCAAGACAGGAGCATTTTCTTGGATTTAATGGCATGCAAAAGAAAGAGGATTATCTTTTTTTATTTGGGCTGCGACATCATCTGTTTGTGTAAATTCCCAGATTTTGCAGCCCCTGGTTACAGATGATGTCTCCATAATAAGAGTTTTGGTCAGTTAGATATTAACAGGATTAGGCAAAGGGTCTGCGTAGCGAAAGCTTTAACCCCTTAATGTGCTCCGTGTGTGTGTGTGTGTGTGTGTGAGAGAGAGAGAGAGAGAGAGTGTGATTTCTGTGTATATATTTGTTTGTCTGCATTACAAAGGACCAACCACCACAGCCAAATCAGTTATGAGTGATACTGCTATTGTTAATGTACGTGGCGGTGAGTTGTTGCTTTGCGAAATTGATTTGTACTAGAACTCAGCGATGGAAAAACTTTCCCTTTTGTACTGATAAGAAGCAAAAATGATTGAACATTTATCTAAACTTTAGCTTAAAAGACAAACCATCCTAGAATATCCCTGAAATCGAAATCTAAACATGTACTAAACCTTTAATAACTTTTATTAACGTGTTATGACGTTAGATCCTAATCAATTAATTGCATTAGCTTCAGTGTTTCTGTGGAGATAATGGAGTATCGGTTTTCTCCAGATAGGAAGCCGGAAACAAGATCTAGCTCAAAACTATTTTGTGTGTGGAGGCGAAACCCCCTGCAGTCCTATATTCCTGTGTGCATCAGATATCCCTCTCTCTGGGACTATAACTGAACTCACACAGGAAGCACAGCCCGGACCCAGAAGCAGCCAGAACGCATTAGAACCCTGAACACTGTATTAAGTGCTTTGTTTAACATAAAGTTAGCATGTAATAACACATACATGCCTCTATGAAGCTCATATTACTTGTGTTGCACTGGATAAAGCATCACAACGATATGTCATATTGTTGGTATCAGTATCATGTAACAAAATCTGAACTTACAGTTTTTCATAATATGGTTACACTGTTTATGGTTGCTGCTGAATGGTTACATTATTGTATTGCTGTATTTTATTGTAACTCCGTTTTTGTGTATCATCCACCCCAACATTTCTGATTGAGGTCCTGGCATAGTTTAATGTTTAAGCGATTGATTTGTATTTGTGGTTATAGTATTGTAGTTCTAGTTTAATTAGCAGTGTGTAAAGTGTAAAGAGGTTATTCACTGTTTATAACATGTTATAAGGCTAACTGTGAGTTCTGGTGTTCTAATTGAATCTGTTGATCTAAAGAGGAGTATACTCGACTTTGCCTCATCAATATTTAATTACCTGATCAGTTTCACGTAATGACATTGACTGCATGTTAAACTTGGCTAATGCATGTTTAGGCTAATGTATAATTTATCTTTAGGGAAGTTACTACTCTTCCCTTCTGCTAATATCACTGCTTTGGTAGAAAATATCGTTAACTTTAGTTGAAGAAGGTAAGATCAATCACTACTGATAGAGAATAGAAAAGGAAAAGCTTTGCATGCATGTGAAGTTTCTGTCTTTTATCTGTGTGTTATAACACAGTTTTGTTTTGCTGTTGTGTGTTGATGAAAGGCTGCCTGCTCCTAATCTACTTATTGATCTAAGAACTGGCTCCTTCATGGCCATTAAGTGCTTTAGTTCTGAAAGATGATCAGGCTTGTGTGTGTGTGTGTTTGTGTGAAAGCTGAGGACAGTTAAGGATTTTGGCTTTCCCATCAGATCCTTTCACAACTGTGGGATAAAGTACTCAGGTTCACTAGATGGTCATATTTCTATTGGTCAGTGACCATTTGGCTAGAGAGCATTTCTCCCTTGCCATCATTCTCTCTTTCTTCACCTGGTCATTAGCTCTCTTCCTCTCTTATTGGTTTTTCCACCGGCACTTATTTTTTTTCCCCTTCTTTCTCCATCCCCCCCCCCCCCCCCAATCAGCTTCGGGAACCAGACCCGCAACTTCCGCCTCTATTACGATGGCAAACACTTTGTGGGAGAGAAACGGTTTGAGTCAATCCACGACTTGGTCACAGATGGCCTGATCACCCTCTACATCGAGACCAAAGCAGCTGAGTATATCTCTAAGATGACCATTAACCCCATTTATGAGCACGTGGGATATACCACGCTGAACCGTGAGCCAGCACTGAAGAAACCTGCACCCGTCAGCACAGACACACCTGACTGGAAGGAGCCATCCGGGGAGGAGAGCGGCCTGGAAGAGAGGGTAAGTCTGTCATTATTTCTCATCTATACTTTGTGGGTTTTAGTAAAAAAATGATAAACTGTACTGTATTAAAGGATCATTGAATTTGGAAATTGATAAACATTTGATTTCCTGGAGTGAGCACACATTAGAAGGTAGGAGCTTGTGCACTGTAGAGCATCTGTTCCTGCATTTATGTAATTTTTCTTGTGGTTTGTACATTCCATAGTTGAGTCAGAAAGAACTGCAATACACATATCTGTGGCAATGAAGAATGAGGGGTGGACAAATCTACAACTCATTGCCTAGCCTACTTTTTGGTTGCTTGGAAACCTAACTGACCAGACTAAAAAGTGGGAGGTAATGTAACATAATGTAATGTCTTAGTCACCTAGTTAAGTGCATTCATACAGCGTAAAGGAAACAAACGGATATATGACTTCCAGGAGAGGGGTAACTGTGTATCCACAGTCCTTATCCTCTCCTGATAAAGTCTTTGATGGAGCACCCTTGACATAAAGCCACCAAATTGCTGGAGAGCAATTAATTTTTAATTTTATATTAATTTTTAATATATTCATAACTTTTGTACACATAGTTCTAGCAGAACTATGTTGTATGTTAGATTTGCGCTACTCTTTATTTTGCGCGATTTCGTCTGTGTTTCTGCATGCCTGCTCCTTATTCTGTCACCTGTGCACACAAATTAATCGCCCTAGAAAAAACAGTTCAGTCATCAGTCAAATTGTGCCTCAGCCGATACGTGTAGTGCAGCAGGAGGTACCTATTGCATCGAGATGAGTTTAAACATACTCCCACCAGCCACTGTATTCAGAACACCTGGACAGGTGAAGATTGGGCCAGATGACGTTATTCGAATCATCAACTGTCCAGTTTCGGTGAACGCGTGCCCACTTTAGCCTCAGATTCCCGTTCTTAGCTAACAAGAGTGGAACCCAGTGTGGTCTTCTGCTGTTGTAGGTCATCCGCCTCAGCCTTTGATGTGTTGCTCATTCTGAGATGCTTTTCTGCTCACCATGGTTGTAAAGAGTGGTCATTTGAGTTACAGCTCAGACTAGTGTGGCTGTTCTCGTCAGACCTCGCTCACCAACAAGGCATTTAAACTCACAGAACTGCTCACTGGATGTTTTTTGTTTTTCACTCCATTCTTTGTAAACTCTAGAAACTCCATTGTGCCTGAAGATCCCAGGAGATGTGCGGTTTCTAAAATATCCAACCCAGCTCATGTGGCACCGACAGTCATGCCATGGTAATCACACGAATGAGCAGGTGTTCCTAATAAAGTGGCCGGTGAGGGTACATATCAAATGAAAGGTTTTGTTTTGCAAAAGCAAATGGGAAGTAGGGTTTATTTACTTTTTCTGGTTGTTGAACCTACTTTCTCCACCAGGCAGCGACGTGTAAAAAAAAAAAAAAAAAAAAAAAAACTATAATAGCTGGTACAAAGAATCTGATTTGTCCATCCCTCAATATTTATCTTTACAAGTAGAACAAATACACTCAGTAGGAACTAGTTGATTTATCATCCTGTCGCAGAGATCCTCCTTTTAACCTTCATTATCAGCCAGTGCCAAATTGTCTGATCTGAGTATTAAAGTAATACGACTGATGTGTCATTCTCTCAGGGGGGAAAAGCAGTGTTGAAGTGATTTTGACATTTAGATTAGGTTGCACAGTAAACAGAATTGTCCATCACGATATTGGCCTTTGCGATACTGTTAATGCAGAAAACTCTCCTGTGCAGGTGAGACCTCAAACAAATAACGAGTGTTTTGTTGTGTACTGTGAACATTTTGTCCAGTCTCAGCTGTTACTAATGAGCACTTGTGTGGGTGTTTTGATGAGTCACAACATTTACACAATCCAGAAAAACAAGTGACTATTTGTTATAAAATCGAGATGAACTACAAAAAAATAGCATACTTTTGTTCATAAAGTGATGCCTTTTCCATAATAATACGGATCCATGTTCCTTCTTTTAGCTTTATTAAAAGGGTTCAGTTAAGCTGTTGATGTAGAGTACTTGTGTTTTGTGTGCAGATGTGATTATTGTGTCATTATGCTAATGGTCTTGTGCACTATTCTTCTCACAAAATCAAATGAACTATTTGTTGATCGTGCCTGGAAATGTAATTTATCTGCAGGACAGTGATGTGGATTTGCCTCACTGTTTCTGGTGTTTTTGCTGAATAATAATTCTAAGTCTTGCATTGCTGACTCATTTAGCTTGTAACTTATGAGTCACGTAGACGTCCTGGAGGAGTTTGGAGTTGTTTACATGTCTTAGTCTGGGCTTCTGTGTTAGTGTTTCACTAACGCACAGACACCGTGAGCTGTCCTTGCTTGGAGAAACGACATTGTGTGTTTACATCTGTCGCGTGTGTGTTTTTCCCGTAAACTGCTTCCACAGTTCCGCTTTTGTGCCAAATAATGATGGTGACGTTTCCCCGCACTTAGCTGTGACTCATCTGTTCGCTCTGGAATATTTCTTTTGAAGAAAGGGGGGAAAAAAAAAAAAACATATGACTCAAGATTGTGTCCAATCTTTCCATTTGTATTTAGAAACAATAATAAGCCTTTTGACATGGAAAACAATGAGCCGGCTTACTGTAAGTGTAAAATGGATTAATAGATGAAAGATTAGACTCAGAAACGAATATCTTCTACAGTTCATTTTACTCTTTCGAAATCTTGCGTTCGTCGTCACTCTCATTGACGTGGTGTTAATGTTTTTTTTTTTCCCTCCGCACCTCTCACTGGGCTGTGCTGATTGGTCTGAGCTCGTGAAGATCTGAGAAATGCTGTGCGAAGGGGCATTGCAGCTGCATCACACTGCACAACACACAGTCGGCTCAGTCGCACAATTAAGCAGCTAGCTGTTTAGCAAATTAGTCCTGTTTTAAACATGCACTAATTACACACAGTCATCAATCGAACTCTTAGCCTGAATTATTAGGGAGGATGAGATTGTAATCATGAGAAGGGAATTTTCTCGAGCTACAATGCCCTAATTGCTGTTTTGCCTTTTGGAACATTATAATTTGAGCTGTTTTGTTAATCTCGCCAAACACATTTCCCGCAGATATTGTAGATGGCGCCTTTCTTTTGTGATGCTAATGAATTTGTAATTCATACAAAGAACTGTCTCTGAGAAGCAACAAAAACTCAGGCCCAGGGCGGGAGACTCCAGATTGAAATGTCTTTGTGTGTCTGGTGCAAAGAAAAGTTAATAACAATGTATTACAGGTTGTGCTGACTGTGCGCGGTGTCCTGTACTGTGTCCTGTGTAAATTGCTTTGTGTCTCTGTGGGTTTATTTTTAATAAAGCGGTGTTATCCCCTGAACAGGAAGTCACAAAGTCTCGGCCTTGTCTTGGTGACATCAGCTGTGTGATACTTGTAATATTACTGCAGATATTGGGCCAGATATTGGCACACAAAATTCTCTGGAAAAAGTTTGTTTTTTGTTTTTGTTTTTCTTCCATCTACTTTTGCAAAGAATTTTTTTTTTTTTTTTTTACCTCATATGTTCGTTTAAAAGTAACTCTACTAGCGTGTGCTACTCTGATGTGCTACATCAGAGACATGATCACGAGAGGATTTTGGATGCACAGAGGAATTGAGTACTCACTAATTTTCATTACTCTGTATTAAGACAATTAATTACCCCATCATAGTTTGGGGTTTAATTTCATTCGCTACATGAGACTGGGCAAGCACATCAGAGCTTTCTCTTGCTCTATGGGTTAAATAATGAATTTATAATTCGTCATGGATATTATATTTATGGAGATTTAAGATTTATTTAAAATGTAAATAAGACAAGGCAATACAAGGTTTGTTTAAAAGCATGGTGGCATGATAATACTAAGGTCTCTCCCTTCGCACATCGTTAGCATAAATACATGAATCTTTATATAAGCAAATCGGAATAAGTCTTTAGAGAAGAGGTTAAAAGTGTATTAGGCTGAAATAGCCGCGTTCTGAAGCATTATGCCGAAAACACAACGTTTGTGGAATCAGTGGTCTTTTACATGACAAGTAAGTTTTTCTCCTGTACAAGAACCCCCACTGTGTCACGAAGGACATTCTCTTTATTCATTTATAGACGACTTGCCTTGATGTTGATGTACCTGGAGTTGCTTTATATTTCTGGGAATTCTTTTCAGCTCATATACCCAAGACTCGCTAGAAGACTAGACCAGTGTCTAGTCATGTGTTTGTCTACATACTCGGTTATAAAAAGCACATTCACCCAGAAGCTCAGTAGTTCCAGGGAAGAAAGCACAGATGTTTTTCTGTTAAAATCAGGTCAGATGAATCTGATGATGCAGTGTGAATGCTTTTTTTTTTTTTCTTTTTTTTTTTTTTTTTTAAATAAGTGAAAGAGCTTCCTGAATAGTCTGGTTAAACACTAAAGGGCCCTTTGCTTCCAGAGAATTTCCCTGTTAATTGTTCTAGCTAAACATTGTTCATGTGTCTCCGCCTCTAAGCTTGTGGCTTTGCCTTCGGAGTTATGTGATCACTGATATTTTACGTGGTGTAGTGCATTCTCTAAACATGACATATAGAGATTGCAGCTTTAAGAGCTTTAAAGGTCTTAATCATTTTTTAATTATTTACGCATCAAGTCACTAAGCAATTAATATTGAGGAGTAATATACTGTGGTCATATCAATAATCAAAAATGATTGCTGATATGCAGTTACAGATTTTGTCTAGAAGCTTGAAGGATTAGAAAACAGCCCAGGCATTTCATGTTCTTGCATGTGCCCTTTTACATAGTTGAGTAACTTATTTTACATCTCTACTGTGTTTTAAGAATGAGTTCAATTATAGAATGAGGGAGTTTAATGGTGCTTTCACACATATCAGTCTGTTTATCCAAATCAGGGCAAAAGTGATACTTTTGGAATTGATACTTGCGTTTTAGTTTGGTTTTATATGAACCAGAAAAGAAAAAAAAAAAAACTTTGATTAAGGGGCTTGCAGGGTGAAAACATACTCGTAAAACTCTGTCATTCATCCGTCAGTAATATGGCAACAAAGAAATATATAACAAACCTTTACGTATAAAGAACACAGAGCCAGGGCTAAATAAATGATTCATTATATAAATAACTAGTTTAAAACATTTTGTGTATTGCATCCAGCATTTATTTTTTTTCTTTTAGCTCTTCAGTGCAAATATCCCAAACGCATCACATTTCTTCAGCACTACAGCTGTCCTTTGGCTCAGTTTGCACTTTGAGGGTCAGATTAGAAGCTCACATCTTAAAAAAAAAAAAAAAAATGTTACCTGTAACCCAATACACAGCATGTTTGATTCAATTCCAGCTTAAACAACTGCACCAAGGGGGGAAAAAGTGCATCAGGGTTCGACTCAAACAGACGAAACACTGCATATGTGACACACAGATGCTTGAGTTAGTTCTCCTCTGATGTGAGTAAACATCAACATTAGGTTCTGCATCATATATTACGATAAAGCATCTGATGTAGGAGGTTTGAGTGGGAGGCTTTTCTGGGGTGTAGGAGGGTTTAGTGTATTTTATGTGTGTTCAGTGTGGGTGTAAGAAGGACGAATAATTGAGGAAGCTGGTGGAGCTTTTTAAGTGTGTAAGAATGTTGCCATTTAAAGAATTCACCGAGCCCGTTTCAGCAAACAGGATAATCACTGATCCTACACACCGGAAGCAACACACAAGAGCTGTTCCTATGGAAACTGAGCTCCTTCCACAAACACCGTTAGGCCCACGCACATTCAGTGCGCACATAATTTTGATGCTTTTCGTCATCATATGGAGCCATCAGCTATGAGTCACTCTAAAGCTTTCAGATGTTTTAGAGTGCTTTGATAAGGCTGGACTTCCATGGTCCATATCCACCTCCAGCTGCAGTAATCAACAGTAAATGAACACTCGTAGCATGCTGAATAAACATGGTGAAGCTCACTTTACTAAAACATCTTCCGTTCTTCCAAAGAGGGAAATTGGCACTGTAAAGTGACATGGATCATTAGTCTCCATCTTTCTATTATTAATTTTTAAGTAGCACAAAATGATCTTCTATTTATCCCTTTTTTCCATATACATGTTCTATATTTAATTTTTTTCTTTTAAATATCTGAGCTGAGAATGAATCAAATGTTTCCTTTTAGTCGAGCCGATGTTAGTGGTCTCTCTCCCTGTCCTCCTTTTTTGACCATCCTAAGCACCATCTAGTGATTTTCCATCTCTGTGCCTGTGCAGTAGTTATGAAACCTTCACCCTCATAGCCGAAATACTACATTGCATAGAGTCTCGATAAGTATAGTGTCCTAATTTTGGCTGCTGCTTAAATAGCTGTATCTTAATTAGCCCGTATAGTCTGTGCGATTGCTTATGCTTTCATCTCCTTCACGCTAATGATGTGGATCTTTCAGTTCGGTTATGTCAGGTTTGTGTACCGGTTGCGGTTTGGACTTTCACTGCAGGGCTGCAGCTCTGCCTGAATGTGAGAAAGTTTGCTGTTATGTGTTTACGTGGTTGTTTTTCTCTCATCATGCGGCGAAGAGAAGAATGCAGCTAGTTTACATAACATCGATCAGAGATACAGCCTGAAACTCAGGGGTGGTGGCTGACCCTTGGTTCTGCAGTGAGCAAGAGGAAGGGAAGAGTGTCCTATACTGTGCTGCATTACGCTTTCCAGCATAAACACTAAATGAACATCAGCTATTTCAAGTATTTTTCCACCACAGAGACTAGTGATCACTGTATATATTATAGTAATTACAATAAGACACACATAATTATGCCCGTAATCAACAATAATAATCGTGGAGCCTCTAATATATGGTCATTAGCCCTGCATTCAATCTGAGTGGCAGCATCTTAAGGGTAAAAATAAAAAGGGTCCATCCAGAGGCAAGCACAGCTGTCTCATAAGTTTCCTTAGTTTTGCCACATTTGAAGGAAGCATCATGTTATTCCTCAACTAAGGCAACTGGTGATTTGCACAAGATTGGTGCTATTCAGGGTGGGAGATGTAACAAAAATATCATATCACGATTCTTCAAGGCTTTTCTATGATGCGTGATATACAAATCTGTTTCTGTGATACAAGCATCATGCATACGTTTGCTCACAAACTGCCGGGAATTCAGTAGTGTTGCGTTTGAAGCAACCCGTTATAAATAATAATAAATCTGTTTAGTGTTAATAAACACATTTATAATGATATTTTTATTTTTGTTTTATATTTCAAAAATAACCATTTTAACCATTATAAACCATTATAAATAATAAATAAAAAAATATTTAACACTGAAAACTTACAATTTTATTTACAATTTTTGCTTCCATTCATTTTTGTAATTATTTTTTTTAATGTTTAAAAAAAAAAAAGAGATCAGGATATCCAATAATATCTCTGAAAAGAGTATTGTGAAACAATAATTTATTGTGTATTTATACACTATATTACCAAAAGTATTCGGTCACCTGCCTTGACTCACATATGAACTTAAGTGCATTCCATTCCTAACCCATAGGGTTCAATATGATGTCGGTCCACCTTTTGCAGCTATTACAGCTTCAACTCTTCTGGGAAG
>CM075007.1:16717293-16744399 GCA_037576675.1 Pangasius sanitwongsei | reverse complement strand
AGGCCAAGTGATTAGGACACCTGATTCTGATCATTTGGATGGGTGACCGAATACTTTTGGTAATATAGTGTATATCATATCGTCCAGCCTTAGGTGCTGTATAAATAAAAGTATCAGTACTGTATTATTACTGCACAAATAAGGAAGAGACAATGACAGGCAATAAAGGAATACCACAGCATTTGTTTACTTAATCACAGACAAGAGCTTTCATAAGATTCTCTGTACTGAGAAAAGATTGGGGAAAAAACTAGTTTAGAATTACATAAATGAAAGTATTTAAAACATGTGACTATATCACACAAAGTCAACACTCTAACAAGATTTTAGGATCAGATACACATGAGGGAAAGTCTTGAGAGAGCTGTTTTATGGAGATTTGTCACACTGGAGCAATACAGTACAAAAGACTTACTTACGCCTTCCTGAGGCTTTATACTATTCCTAAATGTTTGGGCTGAAACTATGGAACCTGTAGACAAATTCTTCTCTGTGATAATTGTGTGCTACAGATTGGGCTGTAAATTGCTGGATTATTTTGTACTCTGATTGGTTTGGATTGAGGTAAAGATATGTACCACAATTACGCTCGTCAGGCAAACAGAGAATAATGCAGTTTCTGTAATGTTGCCTTTTATACAAATGAACAATTTTATACATGAATGCTGTTTAAAATATATGAATAGATCAAAATGTATAAAGGTCTAAATCCTGGTGGTGAACACAGAAAAAGCTTGAAAAAACATCATGCCCGAAGGATTAAATATTCATGTATACAGAGCTGAGCCATTCTTTACCTTAACCTGTGGAAATAGCACATACGCACACACACACACACACACACGCACACACACACACAAGCACTCACACAAGCACTCACACAAACACACATACACAGACTCTAATGGGTTTCTAGTGTACTCAATGATATGAAGTAATTATTTGTGGGTATTAGCCCATGTATCATGTACAGAGTATGTGACCTTGGTGTGTGTGTTTGTGTGTGTATGCGCATGCGCTCAATATGTGATAGTCACACCTCGTTTATCATTGTCCAAGCCCCAGACAGAGTCTGATAATCTATTTATCTGCCCAAAACAATGCCCAATGGTTATTTTTTCCCTTACCTTCTTGCCGAGTAAGTGAAAATGGAAAAAAAGATAGAGCAGGTAGATGTTTTGCTGTAAAATACATTTCCCAGGTAATACAGTTTTTAGAGCCAATGTTTAAAAAGAGATTGATGAAGAAGACATCACTATAATAATAGTGATATGGATAATTATGCCTTTTTTTTTTTAAATTACTTTCACAGGTATCTTATATTTTGGGCATAAAGGTTTTAGGGTGATGATACAGTATGTAAGGCTACACAATACTGGCCAAAATAATGATCATGATTATTTGAAATTTGCTTGATACTGAAATCGTATGGTAACAATTTTATAGCTAAATTAGGAACAAAATAGTTTTTCCTTTTACATTGTACATCTGCTCCTCAGTTGCATTGACTGGATCAGATGATAAATATAAGCAAAATTAAACTTTATGAATGAATAAGAGAGGTAATAAAATCTGATCTGATGTTATTCATCAGATATCAAATGAAATAATTCAATATAAAAGTCTGTTCATTAAAAGTTTATTTCATTTAAATGCATTCTCTAGTTTACTTCGTTTAAATGCGTCATCCTATGCCAACTCTATAGCTTTCAGTCTTCCTGCAGTTCTCTTTACTTCTTTTTAAGTGTCTTACATAATCACAGGCCTTCAGGCTTTGTTCGGTATATAGAGTGCTGCTATAGTAACAGTTTCTCCAATACACTGTGTTCCTCTGCACTGTTCTCAGCTTGTCTTCTCACTATTCAGCTGTGAATTTGAGGAGGAGGGTAATGATGAAGATATGCGTGTGGGTCCAGCCTGTACCTCAGCTGTGCACTCGAAGTGCTAATAAAAGTAAAGGGATTTGCAGAACGAGCGTATGGAGCTTTCAGAGAACATTGAGAACCAGAGTCCTAGTTCTTTCCTTTTCAATAATGACAAATCATATGCTATGCCTACAAATCATGAACGCAGGTTATATAACATTACATAACATAACTTGTAACCCAAGATATTTGGCCCAATCGGTATTGTTTCAAGAAAGGATAGTAAACGTCTCTGTGTTGATGGAATCGTAGTCGACCATATTCATATTTATCTTTTCTTCTCTGTGTATCTGAGAGAAGGCACTGAGAGCTTTGTGTATCTGTAAGTATGAAATCTTGAGCGGAGGAGAGGAAGTCAAGCCACTCTGATGGTACTTTAAAGACTTTACAGATCAGCAGTACATCTTACATAACAGCACTCTTGCCTACTCTTGCCTACTCGCCTGCTCCCCCTCCCTTCATTCTTGTTATCTCTCCATGTTTCTCTTTTGATCAGATTAAATACATTGCCATTTTAAGTTGTTCAGATTTTGGAAGCAAAACAAAACAGAACTTCATATAGCTGATGATATAATTTCACCCCTCGTCATGATGGTCATTATGGCACCCTTCTGGTGCAGCTAATAGGCATCCAGGTTATGTGCCTCTAAAAGCATCAGACTCCTGTTAAACCATCAGGTGTTTAAAGTCAACAGTCTAATGAGTAATTACACGGCCAGATGGACTTGTGCTTTCCCTCGCTTTTAGTAAAGGCGGAAAATGGTGTGGAGTTAACAGCACTTTGCCTCCATCCATTTTACGAGTGCAGTTTGGGTCCGGGTGCTGTTTGAGAAACGGGCAGATCAATCAGTGTCAATTAGTGGAGTGGCTATAAGCGGCCCCATCCTGAGAGCCAGACGCCAGCACTGCACTGAGCAGCAGGCAGCGCTATTAAACTCCAAAGAGCCCGAACACACAGCGGGCCGCACTATTACACTAACACAGCAGCAGCATGAGGGGAGGTGAATATGAAACGTGCAGGGCTGCTGTGCCGAGCCACATGGTGCAGGTTTCTGTCGCTGGGTGAGCGTGTCCCTGGGTGTACAGCAGCAGAGCCTCTATTGGAGTCCTACACTCGCAGCCTTTCATCTCGGCTCCAGCAGTTACAGCCAGTCGGCCTGTGTTCGGCTCATTGATCTGGAAAGCAGCAGGCAGGACGTTCTCTCTTATCCTAGGCGCAATTTGGGTTCTGAACTGTAAGAGGCTAGCTTTAGTGAACTCTTCTGGTATTGATTAAAGGGAACCACACTGAGGGAGTGTGTGAGCGTGCGTATATAGGCAGAGCACGCATGCACTCACACTGCCTTCGACTTCAGACCAAGGAAATGGTCAAGTTGGAGAAAATCCATAATCATACAAGGATAAGAGAAAGTGTCACAATGAAAGAAAGATGGGAAATGACAGAGAAGGTGGAGCTTGTGCACCAGAATCTAGGTGAGGTGTTGATCTTCACTCACTGTGTTCAAAGTCTCAGCAAGAAATCAGTCCTTCATAAAGAAATATCCACAATCATGTCAAGATATTGCCAGTGCTTTGTTTTTTGTTCACCAGCTTTACTCTTTTAAGCAAAAGGTGGGTTAAAATGTAGAGAGCTTCAATAAAAGTCAGATGGTTAGAAAGTTTGCCAGATGGTTCACAGGGTATCTGGTTGATATTAGGGTTGTGTTTCAGGACTGGGTCCTGCATGACGCAACAAAAGAAATCAGATGAGTGGAAGGTTTTTTACTTTCATTCAGTCAGATATGAAGCTTGTGGGACAAACAAAGACCAAAAACCATGCTGCGTTGCATTTATGACATTTAATCTTTCATTCTTAGTAAATGCCTGGGCAGGGTCGCCGTGGTTTAAATTAGGCTACTAGTTGGTTACATTTTGGGAAATAGAACCAAATAACTTTGTTGGAAAATATCACTGGCAGGGGCCAACAAAGGTTGTTGTTGTTGTTGTTGTTGTTCTTTCAGCTGCTCCCGTTAGGGGTCGCCACAGTGGATCATTGGTCACCGTAGGTTGATCACCGTAGGTGCCAACAAAAGTAATGGATTAAAAAAAGTGATGTAGCTGAGGTTGAGGAACTGTTAGAGCCAGACCTCACAGATCATGCTGACAGTACTGATATTTCTACCTCTGGCTTTTTTCCACTGTTCCTGGGGGTATAGTGGTAGGGTTTATTTAAATTAAAGAAAACCTTCCACTTTAGGCCATGCCCACTTCAGGGTTAAATTCGAATGCGCATGGAGATATTTGGGGCACTAAACAGATGAATATGGCAGTGCATAACGAGCTGAAGATCCTTGTACAACACAATAATTTGACCATTTTTCAGATAAAAATGTGTTTAAGTGTCTGATGCACATACACAAAATTACTTTAATTCTAATTAACGTAACTTTTATCACAGCAGTAATGATTACATTTTGGTTACATTGCTTACTACATTGATACGCTTTAATTCATGTTAATTACTGTAATTATGTATTTCTTATAGTTTGTTACTGATTTTCAAACTGGAGTTTTACGGGAATCATCATTGGCAGCGAGTCTAATGTGCAGTGTCTGTGAATGGTCTGTGTTGGAGAGCAAAGCGCCGCCTCTCATTAACTGAACACTTTAATTGGGTTTAGTGTTGGAAGCCAGGAAGCTGTGTGACAGGTGCTGCATTGTGCTGAAGCAGATTTAATTACACTGCAATAGGCACATGAGACTGGAGCATCTCTGAATGGTCTGTGAGGATTTTCCGACTGCTGCGATTCAGAAGGAAATTTGGATAAGATTGTCCTCTGATTATGTGCTGTCAGCATTGTGTGTTGAAAATGCTGTCACTTTATATCGATGAAAATTTCCCATGTTGCAGTAAATGTTACTTTTTTTTTAATTGAGCCACTTGAGTTTTTTTTCCCATGTTTCTTTTCTTTTTAAAAGAAAAAAAAAAAAAAGCTAATGGTTTGCTGAGTGTTAATGTGCTTGGAAATGACCATGTGCTGCTATTAGCAAAGTGTTAGCGCTTAGCTCAGAGGTGATGGATGACTCACTCACAGGTCGTTACGGACCCACGCTTGTTCTCCAGTTCCTCCACGCTTCTGTGCCTGCTACTGTCGCTCTCTCCTCCCACACACTCGCTTACGCACAGCTCTGGTGAACGGGGGAGTGGGAGGGGGGAAAGAGTGATCACGATGATAAAACCCTGGCCTGCTCTACTCTGATTGGTGGATTTAAGCTGTGTAATCAGTGCCACTGTCACTGAATCCCTCCCCCACTTCTCTCCTCCACTCCCACCTCCCCTCGCTCTCTCTGAGGCAGTGTTCCAGAGAGGATATCTGCTGCTCGCAGAGAGGAGAGGATTAACTCAACCACTCATCTCATCTGCATATAGATGCTCAGACAGACAGACTGAGGGGCTACACACACACTATCACACACACTATCACACTTAACTGCTTTTCTATTCCATTCCCCCTTGTTCAGGACTTGATGCTCTTGTTTTAAGGACACTTTTCCCACTGTCGGAGTTGAGCTCTTAGGGAAGTGGCTTGTTTTGTTTATGTTTGGCTCTCAGATCTCTCAGTACAGCAATGCAGGACTTTCGCAGCATGACTAGAAACCTCTGAGTGTCAGGGGCTTTTATTTTCATCTCTCTGTATTAGAGAGGCAGTCGTTCTCACCGTGTTAAAACCGTTTAGTGTGTGTGTGTGAGCATGCCGTCGCGGGAGTCCTACTCTCTCAGTAAGGCTGAGAAGTCCCTAGTGCACAAGACCAAGCAGGAAGGGAAGGAGCAGGAGCTGCTCGCAGCAGCGCTGGCCATGAGGATGCGTCCTCAGAAACCTCCAGCTACCCTCTGGCAGCCTCTCAAACTGTTTGCTTATTCACAGCTCAGCTCGCTGGTGCGCCGGGCCACGCTGAAGGACAACGACCGCGTACCCAAGTATGAGAAAGTCCACAACTTTAAGGTAAGACCTTTTTGGTTTCTCTGCTATATTGACCTACTTCTACTGCATGTGTGCATGTGTCGAAGATGTTAATTCCTTTATTATTTTTTTAAATTCTTTTGTGTTTATTGCTTTGTTGTTGTTGTTTTTTTTTTTTTTGTTTTGTTTTGTTTTGGTCCAAAACATGACTAGTATTGATTTATTTATATCTTAAATGAAATAATTGTAAAATCTGAGTTATCTAAATGCTACCTTTATAGTAACATGTACACAAAAGGTGTGAACCACTTGTGCAAATGATTTTGAAAGGTGTGTGTGTGTGTGTGTTTGTGCCTTGCATTTTGGTCTGTCACGTTCAGTTTAGTACAGTAGAACAGAAAGGGAATAAAGAAGATCAGGACAGTTTAAGATGTTCACTGAGTGCTTTTCAACAAGAAATGTCTTGTTTGTTTATATATTTGCGTGCGTGCGTGCGTGTGTGTGTGTGTGTGTGTGTGTGTGTGTGTGTGTGTATGTGGGAGACCCCATTGCTTCAGGGTGACAGATGGAAAGATTAGGGATTGATAGGCATCACGAGCAGAGCGGTGTATTCCCATTTGGCTTCTGTCAGCAGAAGTGGCCTCTCTCCCTTTCCACATTGCTTATTTCCTATTTCCTATATATCCTATTTATTTCCTATATATTCTTTTTTTCTTTTCTTCCTGTTCCCCTCCATCTTCCTGTGTTCCTTTGAAGCTTTCTTTCTTTCTTTTTTTCTTTCTTTCTTTTTTGTTTCTTTCTCTTTTTTGTGTATACTTTCTCCGTAGTCTCACTGTCCCTCACTCTCTCTGTATATCTCTGTCCCTCTGTTTCCCTCCCTCTCTGTCTCTCTCTAGTTCTCTCCTGCTCTCCTTCTCTCCCTCCCTTACCTTCTTTCTTTATCTCTCTTTCTCTCCCTCCATCTCTGTCCCTCTCTCCATCTCTCGCTCTCTCTTTCTCTCTCTCTCTCCCTCCCTCCCTCCCTCCCTCTGTTGCCCTCACTCTCTCTCCATCCATCTCCCTCTCGCCATCTCTCTCCTTCCCTCTCTCTTTCCATCCCTCTCTCCCTCTTTCACTCTCCCTCTCTGTCTCATATTTATTCCACTTTATTTTTTTCTCCATCTTACAGCATGTGCTGTGTGTAATGTGACTCTAGAGGCAATGATATCACGCAGACTCTGAAATTGCTGATTCTTTTTTTTTCTCTGTGTGTCTGGTCCTTATCTCCTCAGTCTCAGAGCATCTTTCGCACACTCACTCTGCTCTACTGCCCGTTCGTCTAGAACAGCAAAAGCTCGACAAGCAAATTTGTTTAAAATTACACAGACCAGCATTTCATTGCATAAATGAATGAAACACAAATATTTTAATAGCAATGATCTTTATTAATAACGTGTATTCGTGTCAAGTAGGTCCAGTAACTACAAAAAATATTTGCTTCACGGTTCACACGCTAACTGTTTACGTTCGTTTTACCTCTGCTGGTGTGTGTATAAAAGAAGCAGTTGGGTTGTAGGACCCTGCTCAGTGTTCACTGAGGCCAGGCTTCGATTCCAGCGGCCAGTCCCCCGCTCATGCTCCCTAGAGAGCGAGCATGAGGCCTCCTGATTGGATGAGCTGTTACCTGGTGCAGAGGGGAACGGGAGCTGCGATAGCTCTGCTTTCTGCCTCAGAGAGCCGTTCTTCCATGGTCCAACGACACACTCGCTCATGGCCCCTCTTTCTGTTATTCTGTCTGCTTCCCTTTGTTCTTTCCTCTTTCTTGTGTACACATCCTCTGTCCCTCTGTGTACTGATCTGCTGATTAATTGTCTGAGTGGATTGAAAAGGCCATTGGATTTGACCAGATCACAGATAATCCTCCAATTCTGCTGTTGTAGACGAGTGTACCATCCTAAAGAGCAAGGGAGCTTTGTGTGTGTGTGTGTGTGTGTGTGTGTGTGTGTGTGTGTGTGTGTGTGTGTGTGTGTGGGTGTGTGTGTGTGTGTGTGTGTGTGTGTGTGTGCACTGTTCATGGTGTTTTAACATCCCTGCTTTGTCTCTCTCTGCTCTGTAGGTACACACATTCAGAGGGCCGCACTGGTGCGAGTATTGTGCCAACTTTATGTGGGGGCTCATTGCTCAGGGGGTCAAATGCGCAGGTGAACACACACACGCACACACACTCACACACACACACACGCCAGTTCTAAAGCCATTTAAAAACAAGTTTAAACTGGTTTTCATTTTTTTTTTTTTATATCAACAATTTCATAGTGCACATTTACAGTTTCAGTGCAGTTAGATGATGACTGCCTGTACTTCTAATAATAGTTTAAAAGGTAATGCGATTAAACAACACTATCACATCACTTCTTGGCGTTAACACTGATATTAAAAATCACACTTGTACTAATTGCACTGAATCGCAGAAATATTGTATTGTGCAGAAATTGCAGTAAAAAGCAGAATAATCAGTGTACTTGTGTTATCATTTGGGTTTCCTTAAAGAAGATATTTTATTGTAGATTAATCCAATTTTTGCCTAAAATGGCAGTTTAATAATATTTAATACAATTCAGCCAATGAATTGTGTGTGATATTAATTAATACTTTAATGTAGAATATATGATTACATGAATACATGATTGAAGATTTCCCTCTCGCTTAACGGATGTAGTGTTTATTCTTCATTAGATGTAGTTGTAGTTCATACGCGTAGGTCACAGTGTGTAGTGTGTGACGTGTGTCGTGTGTAGCCCTGTGTGTAAGGGATGAGAGTAATATACTGAATAATATCTTATACTGACTTTTCTCAAGGCTGTCAATTTCTTCAAGCTAGTGTATGAATGCAGTGAGTGTTTTTTTTTCTTTCATATGGTTTTTTTTTTCCATATGGAGAAGTTGGCTAAAGTTTATGATATGAGATGTCTGTTATAAAAAGTATCTATTATTTTACTCTCCAGTTATTACTGTGTAAGGTGCTACACATTATTTTCTTCTTTGAGCTGCAATTAATTGTTGCAACACAAAGACTTTTTTTAGTCTATATTCAGTTATAGATTGTATCTTTCCATTTTCCTGTTTACAAGAATGTATTTCAGGTGCTGGTCAGTTAGTGGAAATAGACCGATGTGTGTTTTATTTATAGAACAAAGTGAGCTACATACATGTTTTCAGAGTCTGGGGGTTATGAATAATACATGAATCAGTTTTGAAAGCAGAGTTCAAAGCCATTATTTTTAGATCCCATTCTTGATTTTTTTTTTCCTCCTCTCTCCCTCTCTCTCTCTCCCTCTCTCTCCCCCTTTCCTCCCTCCCTCCCTCTCTATCTCACTCACACTCTCTGTCTCACTCTCTCTCTGTCTATATCGTTCCTGTTCTCTTTTTATAAGTGATGTTGCTAGGAACTAGGACAGCAAAGTCGCATTTGATGTTGAAATTTGCATTCCCCGATGTCCCCCCTTTCTGTGTGTGTGTGTGAGTGTGTGTGTGTGTGCGTGTGTGTGTGTTTGGTCAGGTGCCAGCATGCCAACCCCTGTGTCTGTGCATGTTGTGCCACATTGCTTCATCAGGGTACAGCCTCCCTCCTTCTGAAACCCGTTCCATCATGGCAGAGCTCAAAACAAAGCTGGCATGTCTTCATAAAGGAGCGCGGGGCTGAGAGCTCGGGGACACACATTGAAATTCAGTCCCCATAACCCGATATGGGGAACTCTGTGATAAGCTCCCGGTCCTCTTTGCAAGAAGGGAAATTCCAAGTGTATTGACTGTCTGAGAGTAATAAGTAGAGCAGGGATTTTGCCAAATATTACTGATCCAGCAAGAGGACACCTGCCATCATAAGCCCAGTAGCCGAGTGTTAAAGCTAATATTTCAGACAAAGAATTGGCTTCAGAAATTCTTGTGGTGTATTGAGAGAGTATCTGTGTGTGCACACAGTGTCCTGGAACTTGGAGCTCAGGATTTCATTCACTGATAAACAAACACACATACTCTAATTCATTTTTTTTTTTTTTAAGTGTGTGTGTCTGTGTATGCAGGTTAAGAGCCTATCTGTGTCATCGCCCCCCACCTGAGGGCTTGAGGGTCATCTAGCACTAGTATTCTGAACACGGGATCAGCAGACCTTAGAGGATAAAGCGAATCTATTAACCGGTGCCCTCTATTACTGCGCCTGTCTCCCACTCTTAAGAGATCCTTCGCTCTCTTTCGTACAGTAATTACATTTCTCCGTCAATGAATTTAAATGAAGGCAGTAATGCTCAAGGGGCCATTTTCAATCTTTAATGTTGAGTCTTTTGAACTGGTATCACTATTGCCATGTTCAGTACTTTTATTTTGAATAAAGGTGTACCATAATGCTAAATGTAATTACAGGAGGTAATGGGGAAAATTGTTTTCTCCAGCTTTAGTCAGTTTAAAAAGACGGCATCCAGCAGGAGATTGAATTTAATGATTGTTGCATTCAGTCAGTAAATGAAAGGGGTCGGAGTAATCGTGTTATTGGTGTCTAGTAGATTAATGGGCTGTGGCCATAGCGAGCAGGTTTTCAGCACCTTCTCACTAATGTGGTTTTCAGTTTTTCTGTTGTTCAGTCCAGAATGAAAGGAATATGTGATGGCTGCTATTTATCATGCCAGTATCATCATATAAATAATGTTGATTAAAGAAATTGTGTGGGTGTTTGTGTGCAAACCAAAGAGCTGGCCCCTAAAATCTGAGTCAGACAGACAGAGTGCAGGAGAGTGCTTTGAGATTCTGTCCCATTTTGAGCTGGAAATGAGGTCTATTGTAGCCTGCAGCACAGAGAGTATCTGCCTGCTTGATTATTGTGTGCATGACGATTGGTGTGTGCTGCACTCTCTCTCTCTCTCTCCCCCTATCTCTCTCTCTGTCTCTCTTTCTCTCTCTTTCTCTCCTTCCTCTCATCCTTCAGGCCACATTGTTTTCAGCGTAGCTCTAATTCCCTAATTCTCCCAGAGAGCTCTGCGCGCACAAAGCAGCAGCAGTTGAGCGTCTGCCCCAGCCCCAAACACGCCACTGCTCTGGCTTTCACTTCACTCAGCTCTTCTTTATCTTCTGTTTTTTTTTCTGCCCACATGGTACCTTCTCTAGTGCAGCTGGCCTGTTTAGGGAGCCATGCATTATATATTAATGAAGTCATTTGCCTATATTTGCATAACTCCTGGTACTGTCTGCATTTTGGGGTGTAGGGAAGGGCTTCATGTCTGCAGCACCAGTCTTTTTTAACACTTATTTTAATAGGACATGTTGACAATTTATGATATATGATGATTTTTTTTTTTTTTTTTATGAAGGTCTTATATTTTGATCCTTTTTTTTTATTTCGCCATGCTCTTTTGAAACGAATGATCTTTAATCCGGGTGTGTTCTTCTGTTGGCTTCTGCACACGTATCCACGGCCCATAATCATATTCACGGCCCATAAATGGGTGAAGTAGCTCATGTATTTTTTATCAGATGCCGTTTGTAGGCCTAGCAGGTTCCTCCATGGTTACACTGACAGCATGCCTGGAAACCAATCAGAAAATGATGACATCAGAGATCGGGGCTCATTGACAGTTTGGACAGATATTGATTTAGGGGAATGAAACCTCAGCACACTTGGTTGAAAAATTAACTCAATCTGCTCTAGGTAAAGGGTATGGGCAATCAATAAAGGTATTAGTCTCAAACTGCCGTGTTCTGCACGCAGTGCAGTTCTTTGAACTCAGCACGTGGTGCTGAAAATTTTCATTAGCGCATATTAGGCAAGCTTATGTGTTTTTGCAGGCTTGAAATCATCATGATCAGTTATGTTTATTTCAGTTCTTCCATGGACTACAGGGACACTTTCTTGCTTTTGTTTCTTGCAGATTGTGGCTTGAATGTTCATAAGCAGTGCTCCAAGATGGTTCCCAATGACTGTAAGCCGGACCTGAAACACGTGAAGAAAGTGTACAGCTGTGATCTGACCACTCTGGTAAAAGCCCATAATTCCAAACGACCCATGGTGGTGGATATGTGCATACGGGAGATCGAATCACGAGGTGAGCGCTCCGCCTTTAATAGAGGATCAGTGTTAAACTAGCCCTTCAGGAGAGCTCTAAATAAAATGTTACAGAGCTCTAAACAACATTGTTTAATTCTTATTCATATTCATCAATATCATGACATAGTAATATCACTCAGAACATCTATGTTCGTGTAACAGAATATGTATCTGTCTGTAATTGTGATAGAGTGGATGCTTTTCATTTTGTATTCCTTTCAAAATTAAATAATGCAATTTATTTCATTCCACTGGCAGTTTAACAGCACGCTGTATTAATGAATGTCATTAAACAGATGGTTAATTGTTTGAATGGTTTTGGTTTACACTTCAAAAGAACTGCTCCATTAGACACACCATATGTTAAGTAATGTACAATTTTGTCTGATGTGAATCAGATCGCTGCTGAATTTCTGAATAAAGACTTTACTGTAAACTCGACTCTGTTTTAGGTCTGAAGTCAGAAGGTCTCTACAGAGTGTCTGGCTTCAGTGATTTAATTGAAGATGTCAAGTTGTCCTTTGACAGAGGTATGTTTCCCTTTGCGCACGTGGAACGTATTCAAAACAACGCCTGTTTCATGCGTCCTCGGTTCATTGCACTTAGTTCTGATGAAATATAGTAATTGCATATGAAATCTGCTGCATGCCTGTACACAGCTCCCCGTGTATAATCCTGCTAAGTGTTAAACACCCACGTGTGTTCCCAGTACAGCTTTTTTAGGTCACTCTTTGTCTAACAGTGGAAACACTGTGTGTTTTGGTACCGCCTCGGCTGCCTTGAGCTGCTTTAATGTGAAAGCTGCACATTTGTGCGAGGATTATGCTCCATCTGCACAGAAGCGGTGTGTCCTCAGGAGGCCCCAGTTCTGGCAATAGATACCCACACTCAGGACAAATGGACAATGTCAGAGACTGTTTAGCCTCTACAGAGAGAGAGAGAGAGAATTGCTGAGTTCACAGGGAAAGGCTTCTGAGGGAGAAAATACAGTTTTTATGATGCTTTCCAAGTGGAGAAGACCATAGGGTTATGGTCTAACTGTCAGCTGTAGAAGAAGAAACGGTGAGAAAGGATGGAACGAGACACAGACAGATAGAAATAGACATGAAAAGACCAGACAGAGTGGGAATGAGAGAAAGAAATGGGTTAGTGAGATGTGAAAGCAAGCAGGTTATAACCCTCAGCAGTGTCAGCTTGGCTTCTAGCTTTGTGATGAGAAGCCAGAAATCAAGTGGCAGAAAGCTTCGAAATCCAGCCACCACACACTAGTGCTGTCCAGTCGCTGCCAGGGTCATGTGACTTCACACAGAGCTATGCATGACAAATATCCCTCCATCCTCCATGGTGCTTGGCATCCTCTTATCTCCCCGGCCATATTTGTGGAAAAGCACTTTTTCTAGAGTGAACCCTTGATGAAGCATGCGTCACCAGACAGTCTCTTTCCTGCTTTGTGTGTAGATGGGGAGAAGGCAGACATCTCAGTGAACACGTATGAAGATATTAACATCATCACGGGTGCTCTTAAGCTCTACTTCAGGGAATTGCCCATTCCTGTTATCACTTACGACGCATATCCACGCTTCATCGAGGCTGCCAGTAAGTCTTTGTCTTTCTCAGACACACACACATTTACAGATAACAGTGTTAACTCAGTCATTGCTCATTGACGTGTTTGTGTGCTGTGGATGAATGCAGATATGCTGAGTTGCATTTCTGTATAACTGAATGAGCATCTCCTCAATTTTCTCATCACTTTGTATTCAGCTAGAAATTCACATTTGACTGTATCTTATCTATTGAATAGAATATAAAAAAAAATAGAGGCTTGAAAACATTATATCGCGTTTGAAGAGCCAGCATGTCTCCCAGTCAGCCTCTGAGTTGAGACATTCATTAATAACTGTCGGTGTCATAGAAAGCTTGTTCAGTTTTGTTTCTGTCTGTGTGCATCTACTTACTTATTTACTTGTTTGTAGTATAAATGTGTAATAGAGATTGTGTTTATTTGTGGTCTCAGAGCTGACAGACCCAGACGAGCGTCTCGAGGCGCTTCACGAAGCCCTGAAGCAACTGCCTCCTGCTCACTGTGAAACTCTGAGGTATCTGATGGGTCACTTAAAAAGGTGAGGAACAATGCCGTTATGTTTGATTTCCTGCCATCATCTTTATCAAAGTGACATTGTGAAATCATGCCACTATCATATAAATGTTTCATATTGCTCCAGCTAGTAATTCTGACACATCATATGTTGGTGTGTGTGTTTATAGGGTGACCCAGAATGAGAAGGATAACCTGATGAACGCAGAGAATTTGGGGATCGTGTTTGGTCCCACTCTGATGCGCGCGCCGGACCTCGACGCCATGACAGCACTGAATGATATTCGCTACCAGAGGCAGGTGGTAGAGTCTCTGATAAAGAACGAAGACATCCTCTTCTAGCCTGTCCATCATTCCACCTCCTATATGAAGAAAAAGTTGCTTTTTTTTTTAAATCATGGACTGCAGCTCATGCTGTGTTTCTTTTCGTGCAAAGACTTGAAACTGAATATGAAGGACCAGTGTATAGTAGTCCATTCTTTCCACATCTGGTGGACCAGTTCTCATTGGTTAACGCTCTATTTTTTCTTGTTTAATGGGCGTGGATTACGTACCATAACATTTGCATGTCTTCCTCCCCATTTTTGTCGGGGGTTACGGTAACTGAACAGTGGGACTCTGCAGAGCCAGTGTAGTTTATTTTGTGACGGTTTAGGGGTTACTGAGGAATAAAAGCTAGCCTCGACCTCCTGCTGCAGCATGTGATGAAGCTCGTGAAATCTGACGCGTCGTGACTGTACTTTTATTTGTCCCATGTATGTACACTAGTTCCTACTTGCCAAACGGGTTTTGTGTTTTGTGAGAAACTGTAAATGTGATATTTCCCAGTGATTTTTGGTGACACTTTACTTGAAAAGCTCAGAGTAAAAGCTGCTTTAGAAAACATTGTTAAGTTGTAAACAAGAAACTTCTGTAAACTCATTGTGGGCTTTATAGTTAACAGGTATAGTACCAGTAACAGCATGTATTAATGTGGTGAAATCCAGCTGTCTTAGGGTGTTCTTAAATTCTTAAAGTTCTTAAAGATTTGATTTTGTACTTGCTGAGTTGCTTACATCATTTTCTCTATGCCCAGTGATTAATATTAGCTCAATTTTGTTTCCTTTTATTTGTACTGAGTATCTCATGAATGTCATGTCACCAACAGTTATCAATAGCTCTTCAAGTAAAGTGTCACTGTTGATTTTTTAAAAACCTGTGACTTTTTTGATCCTTTGTCTCTGCCTATAATCTGCCTTTTTCATGCAGTACCTCTTCAGATGACTCTCCAGAGGCTCTTCAGCTCTACTGATGAAGGATATTACAATCGGTTTACTACTCAGTGTCTGTCATAGTAGTCTGGCCTTTACAGAAATCTCTTGCACTCTGAATAGAACTGGCTGGTGTTTTTGGTTGTAATGTTTTTGTATTTGATTTGCTCATGGATTAATTTATTAAACGTCACTTTTAGAAATATGGAGCTTGGATTTATTTTATTTTTTTTTGCATGTAATATGCTGGGTTCATTCTGCAAGCTTCTTACAGAAAATGGCATACTATTGTATGGGGTGCTTTTTATTAAATCCACGCACAGGCCATGATTAGCTTTCTCAAATGGTGACCTCGATGAAAGGTCTTGTACATATGCATGATGTTTGCATGTTTACAGTGACATCTGTCAATCTTTGTGCCTTGATCCAGTAAGCCCTCCGGCCTGGCGTCAATCACACTGATTAGCATAGGAGCAACAACACCTCAGGCAGCATCCATCCCCCAATTCACTGCAGTTGCCGGATGCATATGCAAACCGCATGAGGGAGGATTCACATGTTTCATTTTTAATTACTGATGATGGGTTGCCCTGCCTGCAGCATCCAAAATACTGTAACGACTTTTCACACTCAGTCAGTGTTAGTCTGTTTTCAATCATCATGCTTCTCTGCTATTATAATGCATATTTTGCTGAGTTTGGACATTCCCAAAGAAATTCCTTATCAGTGGTCCCAGACTGTGTGACCTGATTGTGATTATTGTGATTCTGGGTTAGCGAGAAGACACACATTTCTTCATTTCCATGTTGGAGGCTGTTAATTTTCTATAAAACCTTATTAAATTGCTCCACATTGTTCTGTCAGTTGCCCATAAAAGCAGCAGTCTAGGTTAGGTTATTAAAAGCCATGAAGCGTTACGAGCCCTGACCTGTTCCCTTATTACTGGTTTCGTGTCCATTTATTGTGTCTGCCACTCTGCGAGGTCTGATGCTGATGCTGTCTGTTATTCTTCCCCCTGAAACTCTGAGACTGATCGATCTGAATGTTATTTTGTGTCTGACCATTTCTGAATTAACAAGTTTACACAGTGATTGCACAAAGTCAAACCTAATCTCATACAGATATTATTTAGATTCTGAAAGAATAAGTCTATATATATATATATATATATATTGAGATTTTCCTAACCAACATCATAGAAAGGAATCAAATGTTTTTAACAAATAATGTCAGGTTAGTAATTAAATATCAGTCATAATACAATCCCTATCCTCGGCACCTCGACAACCACTGACATTGTTTTTGATTTTCTAGTTTCCTTTTCGTTCTGTGTTAATATGCCCCCTGGAGCTTTCTGCTGCACTCCATTGACTCCTGAGTGAAGGCTGAAGCTTATGGGGAAAAAATCACAGCAGTCTCATTTTTGAGAGAATGATTTATTGTTATTGTGCATTAGTAATCCATCTGTGTTAATACAACAGGGTGGCAAAGCTAAAAGCCCATTTCATCCAGCCTGCCGCTGTGTTAATGCCACGGCGACTGAACACTCATCCACACACATCTAATAACACACCAAATTAATTACGGGTCTACTGTGCCTTTCACACTAATGAATTGGAATACTGTGTGTGACGGCTGGTGTAACTGACCTTTCTGTGTCAAGTACATATGGAATGTCTATGTGCAGAGAGCTGCCCTATAGTATACTGAAATACTAATGTGGACTGAAAGATTCAAAAGAGCTGAGGAGCTAAAAGACCCTTGCATAATGCATCCCTGACCTCAAATGCTCCATGTTCTTCCATTATTTATTAACGGAATATCTCGGCATTTTTCCCCCTAATCTCTATCCATTTAATCATTTTTACTGCTCTGAGAAAGGAACTGAAAACCTACTCACTTAAAACTCCCTTGTAATGGAAGTGTAAGGACCTTTGTTGAAATCTGTCAATAAAGGTTTTAAAAATGCATCACTATATAATTCAAGTTCAAAATTGCAACAATAACAACAAAGATCTTACAGAACACATGAGAGAAAGTCTTACCAAAGCATGTAGTTTAATCCAGAGTTCCAATGCTGGAATATCATTATCATCATCGTTCATCTTCAGTAAGCACTTCATCCTGGTCGTGGTGGTGGTGGATCCAGAGTCTATCCCGGGAACACTGGGCAAGAGGCGGGAATACACTCTGGATGGGACGCCAGTCTGAAAGACCAAATTATACAGATTTACATTTACATTTATGGCATTTGGCAGACGCCCTTATCCAGATCGACTTACAAAAGATTTAGCACTTAATTAACAAATACCTTTGACTGAAGAATTCATGAAAGCATTTTACAGTAATAAGTGTATTGCATAGACTTTCACTGTAAGAGAGTTTTGAGGAAATGGGGTTCCCTTCATTTCTCAGCACAGGGGAAGTATTACAATGTAATTACATATAACCATAATTGGTTTTACATAGCCACAAGGGATTTAATGCTGAGTTAATTCTTGGCATTTTATAAAATATTTGATTTCAGTGTCCTATCACAAAGTGATAGGTTTAAGTGCTGATTGTATTAGCTGTATATTCGGTGTGCATTAAACAATCTCTAAATCCTACATGACTGTTGTTTTGGGGGGAAACAATTCATTTTGCCATATGTGAATGTTCCTCTCTGCGTGATGCAGGAAGTCCATGCCGGTGCTGTTCCTAGCGAAGAGGTGGAAAAGAGTGTCAGGATGGCGTGTGTTGGAGGTTTGGAGACATCAGCCAAATTTATGTTAGAGTGTCTGTGTTTGGATCAAGCTCTAGAGTGACTATCCTGCATCAAGCTGAGATAGAGCAGGATTGGGACTCGGGCAGCACTGGATGGGCTCAGTGTGTCTGGACGAGTGTTTAGTTGTGCCGGCTGCACACTCTCAGCATGGCTAGACTTCCAGAATAGAGCTCTCCTCTACCTCTGCTCCCTCTGTCAAGGGCGAACGGGTTTAATCCTGCCAGGAGAGACACATGTGGGACTGAGATTCAGGTGGTCATGTGTGTGTGTGTCTATGTCTGTGTGTGTCTGTGTGAGCTGGGCAGTGGGTGTGTGGGATACTGATCTCTCTTAATTCTGCAGTTGCCAGATCTGCCACTCCGACTCTAAATAAGATGAATGATGCAGGGCTGTGAGTAAAGTAGTGAAGGGGGAGGGAGGCAGGGGAAAATGGAGTCTGCTGGAGCATGGAGGGGGGGTCCCTGTGTGGGGAAATTATTCCTGTCTGTAGAATGGAAGGTTGTGTCAGGACAGGGGCTGTGGATCAGCAAGGGCAAGGATGATTCAGAAGGGGCTAGCGATTAAATCCAGCCAATCATACCCGAGACAGAAAATGTGTGTCTGCTTGAAAATAGTCTACAAACTGAATAGATAAAGTGTGTTGAATCCTTCAGGAGGCATCAGAACTGTTAGAAGGGATGGGGCATTAAATTTGCGGATGAGGCAGGTGTGAAACCGAGAAAAGGCACAGCGATGTCAGGCTCAGCCATCTGGAAAAGTCAAATCCAAAGCTGTGGCCTCTCAGCACCAGCTTGTGAAAATGATGGAGTAGGTTATGATCTAATATAATAACCTCATGCTGACTGGGACCACTGGCTCTGGGGTGACTCTAAAAAAGCTATAAAAAAAATCTCAGTTTTAATTTTTTTTAAGTTTTAAGTATTAATACAGCTTAAAGCATACTGCTATACAGTAGTGCAACACCATGACCTGGAACTGGTAGAGCAGAAATAATTAATTCTCAAACATATCTGATCAATTCTTTTTTTTTTTTTTTTAAACATTAGATAAAATCTGAATTAAGTTGTGAGAAAAGGTACAAACAACTAAGCCTGGCCCTAACCCTAACTTTCCGTTTTGCATCTTTTCACAAATTTAAGTTTAAAAAAGAGAAATTTCAAAAAATATTATTACAAATTATTTTCCCAAAGGCAGCCATTTCTAAATCATAGCTTTAGTGTTTTAGTTTATTTTTTCCTCTCTGTGTTAGAAAGCTCAAATAACTCTCAAGTGTATTGAAGAGTGAATAAGGTTTTTTTCTGTGTATAAATATCACTTTATTATTGCATTCATCTTACATACATATGCATATACAGTATGTGTTATATGTGAGACGGATTAGAGGTATTTGTCTCTGGTTTCATGTGCTACACGGTGGATGAGTTTGACCCTGCAGTAGCATAAAGCAGACCAGACAGCTCAGTGAGAAACGAGAAGAGACAGAGAGACAGGCACCGGACTCAAATATTAAACCCTCCAGACCATATATGTTAAAAAAAAAGAAAAAAGAGGCTTGTAAACTAGCGTTTTCTTATTCTTTCTTTTGAGAAGAGAGAGCGGGTTTTTCCATTTTTACATGAATACCAGTGACATGAAGTGGCTCCATTTGGTTTCTCTGCTCCTCTCTGTCTCTACAGGTACAATTCGGCATGTGTTTATCTGTGACTTAATTTGAATTTGAAATGAAAAGTAAGCATGCTAAGATGTAAATAATGTACATGCATGGTTGATTTTAAATTTAGTGTTTTTTTTAATGATTGAAAACCATATAATGGGTGTTCTAAGCTAATTTATAGTTATTAATCTAATTGTTTTTTATGGCTAATGAAAGCCCAAGCCCATCAAATTTAAGGAAATGCATCAAAAGCGTAATGTGTGATTGCGTGAAAATAACCAAACAGACACAGGAAGTTGTGGTCTAAACATTTTGTCACGTAGTTGATAACATAGACTTATTAACACAAGTTTGACCTTTTACTCACATACTTCACATAACTTATTTGAGGATCCATTTGTAGATATTAACTGATCCTCAATCAAATCTTATTACATACTTACTTTTTTATTTATCATTATATTACATACACATATTATTACATATTTATGATCATTAATCCAGAGATTACATTAACTCAGAACTGTAGTATTTACAACGTAAGAATTTATAAACACAGAGGTGAAAGGAGAGTTGTAATGTCCGTTTGCAGTACGAGAGGTGGAGTATCATTCTGTTTTTAGCCTGTACAACACATTAATTTGATTGACAGCTTCAGATGTCCAAGTGACTCTTAGTGACTTTGTTACTGCTCTTGTGGAGATTATTGCACATCTACCACACACATTGTTGCGACTGATTTATATGAATGAACAGAGCTCTTGATCAAAGGACATGCAGTTAATGCTAATTTTAAAAAATCATGCTTAATAATTAAGTAATTTCCATTTAAATAATTTAAATAATTGCCTTATGTCAGTATATTGAACATAAGGCAATTATTTAAATGCCACACTTGTCCCTGATCTGTTCAGAGAATTGAAATAAAAATGTTAATGGCATATTAAGGCTGGGAATTGCTGACATGAGATACCAGTGGAAACTCAGAGAGCTTTTCCGGTAACTCGAGCCCTAATGGAATTTTCACACGTTTGTTTTGGGCTCGTCTCCAGTGGCGTGAGAAATCAGGCTGCCAGAATATTATCCATCGTACCCTAGACCTCCACCTCTGCTTCCACTTTACTTTGTTTACAGGGTCCAGATTAGCACTAACCTAAATCTTACCCGGTAATATTTATTTTAATACATCACTTGCAGTTTTTTTTTTTTTTTTTTTTGTATAGCACTTTTAATAGCAGACGTATCAAAACATGTTTACAGAAATTGGGGTGGCATGAACCATGAATTAGTGTTTGTTGCCTGATTCAGACAACTTTTCATAGACAAACTTATAATACTCTTTAATAGATGCTGTTTTCAACAGAACTGTGTCAGCCAGAGGTTACATAGTGTTGGTGTGTTTTGTATCGAGCAGGACTGGTGTGCTGCTCAGAGGATGAGACTCGTCTAGTGAAAAAACTCTTCTCCGGGTATAATAAAGTGGTCAGACCTGTCAGTCACTTTAAAGATGCTGTGGTGGTCACTGTAGGACTGCAGCTAATCCAACTTATTAGTGTGGTATGATTCACTGTCATCACAATTACACAGTTACTCCAATTTCCTATACAGTTTTATTATTTATTATGAATAATTATGAATTTTCAGAATACACTGTGGCTGGTAATTTATATGGTAATTTAATTTGTAAACCTGCTATTCAAGCTGATACATGGAAATAAACAGTAAACATTCTGACTTTTCTCTGACAGGATGAGGTAAACCAAATTGTCACAACCAACGTACGTCTGAAACAGGTACCTGTGTTTTGACTTGAATCGTTTTCTATTTACTAAGGAGGTCACACTTAATAGAAATGATCTCTTCCAAAGTTTCAACGATTTGTGTGTGTGAGTGTTGTTCATGATGATTAAACAATCCTATCACTTTTCTTTAGCAATGGAAAGATGTGAACCTGCAGTGGAACCCAGAGGAGTACGGAGGAATAAAAAAGATCCGAGTTCCCTGCACTGACATTTGGAGACCTGACCTCGTTCTCTATAACAAGTATGATATCAGATCTGTTTAATTTTAGTCGTCTTTATTTGAACACATGTATGTAAAATGAGCAGACTGTGTGAGTCTGAGCGCCATGATTGTTTCTCTGCTGTAGGCTTGTGGATGTGTTTGTGTACATGCAATCTGTGTTTGATGTACTGTATGGGCTGGAAAGAAGGAACAAGCTCTCATATAGTATCAGACTAAATCTAGACATTTACATTGACATTTACGAGATTTAGCAGACACCCTTCTTTAGAAGAAACTACAGAAGTGTTTTTGTCTCCATCAAAAACATGCTCTTGTAGTACAAATAGATCAGGGGCTAAGAGGACCATTAGGCTGTTAGAGCGTTTCTGTAGGATTATCCTTTATACTACACACTGCATATAACAGACCACACACACACAGCAGTTTATTTGTCTGAGAGAAACAGCTGTGGACGTGTGTGTGTGTGTGTGTGTGAGAGAGAGAGAGAGAGAGACCCGTGTTAATCGCAGTGCTGGTTGCCTGGCATGCACGTGATTGTGATGGCTCAAGGCAGAGCTACATCTGTTAACCATATCCTCTTCTGTTATCATTCACTTCTCATTTTTCTCTAATCTCGTTCTTCTGCCTACTATTTCCCAGCAACGGTCTTAGAGATTAATTTTGGATCTGTTTTGTAAAGAAAGTACCTTGTCACACCTCACACTTTGTCACTATACTGAGTAACGTTTATCTCTATAGCCTCTTGGTGTATATGTCTTTCTCTAGACTATTACTAGAGATTGTTAATGGTGTTTCTTTCACTCTTTTTGTACCTCCATAGTGCTGACGGTGACTTTGCCATTGTGCATGAGACCAAAGTTCTGCTAGAATATACAGGAATGATCACCTGGAACCCACCCGCCATCTTTAAGAGCTACTGCGAGATCATTGTGCTTCACTTCCCCTTTGACTTACAGAACTGCAGCATGAAACTTGGAACATGGACATTTGATGGAAATCTTGTTGTCATCAACCCTGTAATAACATCACATAATATCTTACTGATAATTTGCAAGTGCAGATCATTCATTTGCTTAATTTATTGTGGTTTAAGGAGCATTAGCAAAGCTGTGAAAGGAGGAAGCATCTCAGTGTTCTTGGAGGGGAGTTAGGGTGCACTTGCACTTGCACGTGTAAAACATTAAGATATTGAAAAAATGCAATATATAATTATCGACAGTGAAGAACCACTTGGAGTACTTTAATGCCAAGTTGTGCGACTTATGATGTACTGATGTAAAATAAGTCAACACTATGGACAGACATTTACTGGAAGCATATAAAGCATATAAATACAGATTTTGTACAATAGCTGATTTTAGCAGTTGTAAAGTCTAATACAATTGCATGTATCAGCTATTGTTTAAAGATGTGATCTGATCGAATCATTCTGAATTCTAATGACAATTTATGTTATTGATCGAAACTTCAGCTAAGTCAGCCTTAATTACATCTCAGCTGATCAAATTCTGATCTATTCACACCATGTCAGTTCACTCCCTCATAAACTGAATTACCTTGTCTGTGGAGCCTCTAATAAGATCGATCATCTTCTCTGTCTATTAGGACAGCGATCGGCCAGACCTGAGTAACTTTATGGAGAGTGGTGAGTGGGTGATGAAAGACTACAGGAGCTGGAAGCATTGGGTTTATTATGCCTGTTGCCAAGACACTCCATACCTTGATATCACCTACCACTTCCTCTTGCTGAGACTGCCGCTCTACTTTATCGTCAACGTGATCATCCCATGCATCCTCTTCTCTTTCTTGACTGGCCTGGTCTTCTACCTGCCCACAGACTCAGGTATGAACTTTCCTCTAACACAAAGTTGGCTGGGTGGATGAGTAAACAGAACAGGGACTGGTTCAAAGAAGATGCTGGGTGGTTGGATGAATGCAGGGTTGACTGAATGTATTTAATTGCATGTGTGACTGACAAAAACAGCCAGCATCAGATGTCTGTGTCACTGATGTATATATGAGATGCGTGTGTATGAAGAAGCGATGCTCTGTGTCTCATCACGTCTCCCAGTCTGACTCTGCTCTAATGTATTATACATCACACATCGCTCTCAGTCTCATGATTGTAGAAGTGCTCTTCTAGATGCCTGAGTGAGATAAGGGCTCTTAATTTGGTAGATGATCAGATGAAGCTTGAGTTAATAATCAGTAGTGTGATCCTAATTTTTCTTGGTGCTCCATCTGCCATAATTTTTACACATGGTTGTATGGTTATGCATTGTTATGTGGGTTTATTTTAGAGATGTTTCTGATTAGTGATATGAATAAGTGTTTTAGTGTCTTTGGCTGGAACAGTCACCAAAAGGTCACAATACACACATACACACACACACACACACACACACGCACACACAGACGTTAGTGTCAGTGTTGATTCATCAGCTTAAGTAGCAGTCTCCTTGCTCAGTGGACCATGATAAAGGCAATAGTGCAATCTCCATAATCAGCACACAGTCCTTTCTGTGTAATAGCTCATGCTTGGAGAATCCTAAAGAGCTGACCAGAGTGGAAATGAGCCCCTCACTGAACTCCCAGGACTCATCGGCTCCTGCACACTTACATTCCTCAATATTTATGGCTGCGTACCTTTCTTATTAGTTTCCCTGCAGTCACTCAATAATTCATAGATGTTAAGATGCATAACTGAATAATAAGCTGAGTTTTTGAAGAGCATTTGAAGACAGGTCAACTAGTATAGCATATATATTATTAACAATCCAAATCAGCAGACAAACCTGGCGTCAAAAACAAGCAAGAAGTCAAACATCAGGCAAATGCAGGGCATTCAAATCAAAATAAAAAAAAATTGCAGAGGCGAAAGGAAAAACCAGGAAAGAACTCATGAATGCACACTGGAATGGCAAAGCATCACAGCGATACACAGAAGTAAATGAGGGTTAACAGAAAACTGGTGAGTGTAGTAAGCATGTGATTGAGAGTGGGCAAATGTCAGGGTGGGGTTGCAATGTGGCTTCAGATGTGACAACAGTTGGAGTGATAAAGTGTTACAGTCACAAAACAGGTTCAGCTGAAGTAGTGTCTCCTAGTATATTTCACAAAATGTCAGCATGTTACTATCCTAACAACATGCACAGACCTGGATTATTAGGTTTATCTAAAGTAATGGATGTGTATCAGTCAGCCAACTGAGATAGGAATGGATTAGATCGATTATGTACATGTATAGAGCTACTCTTTCTTTCTCACTTTTATGTGCATCCAAACATACACCATTGGCATGATAACACATTTAAGTGTTTGTTAGTTTTCTTTTGACCTTTTGACATTTTTGCATTGCAATATCTCCATACATAAATCTGTTTCAGTCAACAGCTTTGTATATATCCATAGCACTGTAAAGCCTCTGCCAACTGCCCACTGGCCTTCACCGTGACCTTGAGGATTAGTATATTGTGCAAACACATTAAAAGATTATAAATAGACCACTGTCAGGCACCACTGGAGTTTAGAAGCCTCTTGTATATATTTAGCCTGACTGATGGCCACTCTGCTGGTCATATTGATGACCAAGACAGCTAAAAAATATGCTGAGCTGAATAGCTGCGTTTCTCTATCTGACATGATATCACGAGTGGTGAAATCTGTTCATTAAAGGCAGCAAATGATTTGTGTGTATGTGTGTAGGTGAGAAGATGACCCTCAGTATCTCTGTCCTGTTGTCTCTGACTGTGTTCTTGCTGGTTATCGTGGAGCTCATCCCTTCTACCTCAAGCGCTGTTCCTCTCATTGGGAAATACATGCTCTTCACCATGATCTTCGTCATTGCCTCTATCATCATCACTGTCATTGTTATCAATACACACCACCGCTCACCTAGCACACACACCATGCCTGCCTGGGTTCGCAAGGTAGGTACGAGAAGCAAAGCAGAATATAATTGTATGTGCTTATGTTACTTCTCCTCTGTGATGTTTTTACTACTCTAATGTATTACACATATAACCCTGTATATATGAGATTTAAATGAACACTTGCGTCTGTATTCTTCTAGTCCCCTGCCATCCTGATATTTCATGCATTCACCATACACTCTTAAAAATAAAGGTGAGAGGAAAGGTCATTTAGAGTGAGGCTCAAGAAGAATTATTTTACTGCTGAATCGTTAGCCATTTTTGTCAGTGCCAAAGCATATTAAAAATTCCCAACATAGATATTACCATTATGCAGTTAATTATGCAGGCAACAACAAAAATGATTAAGGCATTATGGAGTAAAAGGTTCTTTAGGGCAGGGGTCCTTTTCGCTGCAGCCAAGCATCCCTATAACTCTAAAATTCACAGACCCCCTTCAGATGGAAAACAAAAAACTGAGATTGAGATTATTAAAATATTCAGCCGTGTAGAATACAGAATACAGGAAAGTTATAACTAATCATAAATGACAAATATAAGATAAGATAAGATCAACTTTATTAATCCCCGAAGGGAAATTCAGGTATGACTTCCAAATATTTAAAAAATTTAAACATTTCTCTCATGTTGTCACAATGGCAGTTATGTCGCATGGATCTCTGAGAAAATAATACTTTAGAGGAACTAAAATAGGCTAGTTCTTCTATGGCATCACGCAATTTTCTGGTGCAATTTATTTTTAAGAGTGTACAGTGCACAATATTACAATAATTGTAAGATACACAACCTGAGGTGTGTTCATGTTTACATCATGGAATTGTTGTTATGTATGTTGTCTTAACCAGTGCTGCCGCCTAGTGATTCAATCAGTGTGTTATCCCTGTCTGAGATACACTAACAAACTGACTTTACCTAATTTACGTTACCAAACACTGAATACACTTCCAAAGGTATTAGACATTTTGATTATCAGGATCAAATGGCAGCTCCTATTAAGACATATTTCTGGAAAGCTGCATTTGAAATTATTACTAATCCAAGCTTCCTCCTTTGCTGTGCAGAGAGCAAAAAAGAAAAAAAAAAAAAAAAGAAAGAAAAAAAAAACCCTGTTAGTAATTGCAAGGTGGGCTGAATACAAAACACCATTTTGAGATTATTAAAATATCCATCTGGGTAGAATACAAATGAAATGCCTAAGAATAGAGAATACAGGAAAGGTATAACTAATCATAAATGACAAATATGACATTTAAACATTTAAAAATGTAAAGGTTTCTCTCAGGTTGTCACAATGGCAGTTATTACCACTAGTTATCACTATCACAAGAAGGGATACATTACAACACAATTACAGAGTCAGTATTATTATATATATACACTGCCCTCCAAAAGTTTGGAAACGCCTGAACAAAATAGGGTTTTTGGGCAATATCAGCATAAA
>CM075007.1:16698677-16717193 GCA_037576675.1 Pangasius sanitwongsei | reverse complement strand
ATTGTGGTGGTGTATAGAGCCAAAAATGTTAGAATTGTGTCGATGTCCCAATATTTATGGACCTGACTGTATGTCAGCTGGGAAAATTGGACTAAACTAGCTAGTTTCAAGTTAGCTTCCCTTCACGACTCGTCTTTCCTATTTAATCCAGGCTAAGCCTACAGTTTTCAGAACAAATCTAACAAATAAACAGTTGACCTGTGTTATCATTCACAGACATCTGCTAGAAAGGAAAATTGATCTACCACAGACTGCTACAGTAATATTACATGAAAAAGGATGAAATGCTGTAGGCAAATACCCACTCATCTTCCATAAGCAAAGGAAAAAAATTGTGATGGAAGCTATAGTTACACCATAGCAGGATTTAGGTATATGTTTATTAAACAAAATTCATTATTTACTGCTTGTGTGACTTCACTTTTGTCACTTCTTCTTCTGCCGGATCTAGATTTTTATTGAGACCATCCCCAATTGGATGTTCTTCTCCGCTATGAAGAGGCCCAGCGTGGAAAAACGTACTAAAAACATTTTCACCCCTGATCTGGACATCTCTGATATCTCAGGGAAGCCGATGCCCACTGCTGTGCCCTTCCAGTCACCCATAACCAAAAACCCAGATGTACGCACTGCTATAGAAGGAGTCAAATACATCGCAGAAACCATGAAATCAGATGAGGAGTCCAACAATGTAAGCCCATTGTTCTTTATCATTCTTTATCATTCTTTATCTTTATTACATATCTGTCTCTGTCTCACAGTATCTCTCTCTCTCTCTCTCTCGCTCTCTCTCTCTGTAGGCCTGTGATGAGTGGAAGTTTGTTGCAATGGTTCTGGACCACATTTTGCTCTGTGTCTTCATGACAGTGTGTATAATTGGAACATTGGGTGTCTTTGCCGGGAGACTCATTGAGCTCAGTCTTTTATAATGATGGTTACGATATTATATTAATAATTATAATATAAGCTGCCTTTGGAAGGATAAATATGCACATAAATTCATAATGTATAGTATGATGTGCATCATTATATGAATGTTGGCAGAAAAACATGGCCTAATGATTATATATCATATTGTTTTATCAGAAACTTGTGTCATGCACATTCAAGTCACAGTATGCAAAGCAGTGCCTAAATGTACGCTGATTTTATATTCACTACTGATATAGATTTTCTTAGAAAATGCATACTGCTTTGATATGAATAAAAGTATATCCTTTTGTCTAAAATGCACTTAATTTTCGTGGATTTATTAATTTGTGTAATTCGTGTAATTCGTGTCATGTTTAATTTCAATTCTTGCTTTTGTTTTGTGTCAGGTTTAGTGTAGACTCTAATTAGTAGCTCCTTGCAATATTTAAATGATCATATCTCAATTCCTCTTCACGTTCTTCATGTCCTAATTTAAAACTTGCTAGTGCTCCTTCCTCATAGTGCATTTGAGACATTCTCCTTTTACTTGAGTATGAAGTAAACAGGCACAGGCTTACTCATTTCAAAAGGCCTTTCCTAAAGAGGAAGCAGCCTTCTTCAATTCACTTTTTCTTCCTTCAGGTTTGATTCAAAACAAAGTGCCTCTCACATAAATGCTCTTATTCTCCTGTGACCTGGAAATCTAATCTTCACAAAATCTGACCTTGTATACCCTTAAAATATCATCTCATTAATGTTTGCCCCATAGAGTACACATTTTCTGTGCAAAACTGAATTAAACCATATCAGTTGCAAATCAATACCAAAGTGCTGCTGAAGATAGCAGCATAAAGCAATGAACTGAAAGGATTTTTTTTTCTCCACAAATCCAAGTGCTCAGGCATTTATTAGTAGGGTTTATGTTTTTGACATCTCCTTATCTCTGCCTATATCATTCACTTTGTTCCTCTTTCTGTCAGTGTGCTGAGTTCACCTGCTACTCTTAGTGTTCACATACTCATACAGAATGAAGAGGTGAGGAAATGTGTCTACTGTGGTTGAGTTCGTTTGCATGCCCCACTCTTTGTGTGAAGGACTGCTCTCTCTCTCTCTCTCTCTCACACACACACACACACACACACACTTAGTAAAAACATTTACTGATTGGTTGGCTGCATCAGAGACAGGAAGTGCAATGGAACAGTGTGCACAACGGTGATACTTACTTCTCTATGACTTCAACCTCTGGTGAGTCCATCTTTTCCCTGAATAGATTGGGGGGAAACTCAGGAGAGAGCAGAGAGGAAAGGGAAGCTTTGGAGGACAGTGAGGGCATCCCTGCTTGTCAAAGGTTGGTGTTTTTTCATGCGAAGGTGTTTGTTGGACTCCGCTGCAGAGGAAACTCAGAGGAGGAAATATGAATTCTCACAAAGCTACTGAAGCAGAAGGGTGGTTGCTGGGTTGTTGCAGGTTAACCATATCGTCTGTTCATCTGTTTTCCATTGTGAGAACCGCTCGCAATGTAAAACACATTTCCTAGAAAATTAAGGCATCTGAAGAAATATGAGTGAAGTGAAATTATAGAAATAGTGTAGAATTTATGATTGAAATATACATATAGTTTTGTGAAAACCCTTAGTTATCAGTGGTGGAATAAACTGTCAGCAGCATTACATTGCTATAATATTTTATTGTTCATGTTACTCTGTCATTTATATATTACTTAAAACCTGTGACACTCTGACAGCCTTAATCAGAAAGGTGCAAAAACGATATTGGTCTTGACCTATTTTTGCATTCACACTCCACACCCGTACATTTCAAACTCATGTAGTGAATAATATCACATTTTTGTAAATCAACTCTGTTTGTTGACAAGTTATAGTTCTCTTTAAACTTTAATAAAAAGTTGTTGTTGTTTTTTTTTTGCCTTTTTATTGTTTACGTTCTTTGCTCAGTTAGAAACATATCCCATTTTTCTTGTGACTGTTTTGGTTCCACTTTTTTTTTTTTTTTCTTTTTTTTTGAACAACTTCTAAACCAGCAAGTTCCTGTCTTCCTCTTTACAGTTAAGTACCTTATGCTGCAATAATGTTCACAGATTAAGACTGAACAGCTGACACTAAGTATATTTTTCAAAAGGTGTCAAATGGCATATAATAGGCCTCTTCATTCAGGTTAATTTTTAGAATCATGCTGAACCTGCTATTGTATATCATGTTCTCAAATTGAATCGCTGATTGCTCTAACTGCAGAGGAAATGAAGTGGCCTGTATTAGACTCCCTTATTTGTAGCTTATGTACTGTATCAGGAAGTTGTTGTCACCTCTGCTCAGCAAAGCATACAGATTTGGCTTACCAACAAGGTCATAATTCATCATAGATCATAGTTTACTAAAGATAGCTATTATGTTTGGTAAATGACTTAATATCTTCCAGAAATTCATTTCAAAGCTGCCTTCTATGAGAACTGGAAGGCTTACTGTAACTGGTTATGGCATCCAGATAGCTACTAGAAGTGGAAAAACTCAGAATAAATGCGTAACTTTTTGAAGTATATTTTATAGACCATAATCAAACAAAAGTAAAATAAATGTAAAATGTGAAAGAGCGCTACAGCTTCCTGCCGTTTCTGTGAAGTAGCAGGTCATGCAGGCCTTGAGCTACTGTAAGTTGGCTTCAGTCCCAAGTCAGTTTCCACTGGAGAAATGCCAGAATCTGCACAGCTTTCCATGTTCATTTAAAATCAAATGGCAGAAGAAAGACACTCAAATGGCCAAGGCTTATGTCTATGTTGCTTGAGATGAAATGCAACAACGTTAATTATTGACTTTGACTTGCTAATTAGAAATAAACACAGACAATGAACTCAAAGCTATTGTTCTGAGAAGAATTGTAAGAGTCTAACATTTATTTTGTACAATAAATTAATTTTTGATGCAAAAAGAGAGCAAAAACCACAACTTGTTGCACGTTATAAAGTAGTTGTCCCACTCAACTGCCATCACAGGGTACAGTGTGGACGTTGTCTTTGGCCTGGGCTTGGTGTGAAACAGGATTATTTAATTAAAATATGTTGGTGAACACTGTAAGTTTTGACCCAGGTCTTTGCATCATGCATGGCTAGTCTGGATCCATCAGACATTCTACTAAATATGATCTTGTTTTGAATACATCTTTACTGCTATCAAGCTGAATTGAATTCAGACCTGAGAACTACATAATTACAAGTTTCATTTAAAGAAACATAATAATAGCCAGTCTGCCTAAGTTCTTTGTTTTGGGGAGTAAGATTGTTATTTAGTTCTCCTTGCTTCAGTCTCTTTTGCATCTTGTATGTTGCTCCCTTTTAATCCACCGGAAGAATAAGTGTGAACAGGGGTGGGGTGTGAAGTTTAAGATGGTGTATGTTGCTGGAGGTTTATAGACAATAGTCCATTCTAGTTCTCTTGTCTTTTTTTCAGGTACAGCGTGAGTGAGTGAGCACCCCGAACTTAATATGCCTGGTCCTCCACCCCCACCAGCACCCCCTCCTCCAACCTTTGCTTTGGTAAGAGACATCACAGCTTTCTACACTGTTCTGTCCTCTTCTGATTGTTGGAAAGGTAAAGATATCCCTTACAGAAAAGTTACAAGAAAGTCAAATGTGCTTTGTCATGTTTCACGCATTTTTCACATGTAGTGCATATGTTTTTATTCTGTTTATTACTCACATAATCACATGTGAACAACAAATGATTAGATTTGAAATGCATTTTTTTTCCATTAGGGAGCTGTTTCCCTTAGTTCCCTTCAGATTAGCAATTGATTCCTAATGTAGAGCTAGATATAATTCAAAAGTGTAACATATAACCTGTGCATTATGTTATTAAAATAAAATTAAAAAAAACTGCTCACTGCCACAATTTTACTTTGTTCATGTGTACTGTTCATTTTTACTTAATCAGTACTCAGGAAGAATAGTATCAAACATTTTGTTATTGTAGAGAGCCACCTAGTGGTGACTGTATTATTAGTGCTCCCTGCAACTGAAACTTTTTTTTTTTTTTTTTTTTTTTTTTTTTTTTACAGGCGAATACTGAGAAACCATCCCTGTCCAGATCTGAGCAACAGGGCAGAAATGCTTTACTCTCAGATATCGGCAAAGGCACCCGTCTGAAAAAAACTGTCACCAATGACCGCAGTGCTCCAGTACTTGATAGTAAGTAACTCAAATTTCAAAACAAGTTTCTTCTACTATGCATCAGCAATAACTACAGTATAGCTCACTAGTATATTAAAAGCAATAACAGTGTGGTTTTTTCAACAATAATAAAACTGTTTTACAGAGCCCAAAGGGGGTGGGGCTTCTGGTGGAGGTGGTGGTGGTGGTGGTTTAGGAGGCGGAGCTCCAGGTGGACTTGGGGGGCTGTTCCAGGGTGGGATGCCAAGACTAAAATCCGCAGGAGGTGGCCCTGGTAATTAACATTTCATCTTTTTAAAAAAAAATGAATGAATAAACTGCCCAAAATGTGTCTAATGAAATATTTTCCTGCCTATTGTTTGAGTTCTTAACATTTATATTTATCTTTAAATAGCAAGGCCACCCATGCCACCCACCAGTGGGAGATTCCCAGCACCAAGTGGAGGAGCGCCTCCTCGTCTCCCTGACACTCCTTCTGGGCGATCGAACATGAGCAGGGGCAGTGTTCCACCTGTGCCTTCCTCTACATCTGCCTCTTCACGCAGTCCAAATACTGGTGGGCCTCCACCTTTACCAGGAGGTCGATTCCCAAGCTCCCCTTCTGCACCACCAACACTGCCAGGTCGGCGCCCCAGCACTCCTGCAAATCCTGCTCCCCCTGGCCGCCAAACATCTTTACCACCACCACCTGTTCCCTCTAGTGCCCGTCCATCTCCTAACACATTTTCTTCTGGATCTTCAAATGATTTTCCCCCTCCACCACCACCGGTAGGAGGAAACAGGTCATCGTTACCGCCACCTCCTGTTCCCTCAAGTGCCCGGCCACATTTTTCCACAGGCAGCTCAGATGATTTTCCCCCTCCTCCACCAGCCATAGGAGGACATGGGGTATCTTTTTCAGCACCTCCAGTTCCGCCTAGTAGCCACCCTCCACTTCCTACACCTCCTTCTGGGGCAGATGATTTTCCTTCTCCACCACCACCTGTAGGAGGAAGTAGACCATCATTTTCTGGTAGTGGGTCTCCACTGCCACCACCACCCCCATCAGGAAGTAAACCAGGACCAAGATCTATGGGTAGTGCCCCACCACCACTTCCTTCAGGTAGAGGAGACCTGCCACCGCTACCCCCTACACCAGCAAAGGAGCCAACCAGTACAACTCCTCATAGAAATTCTGTTAGTAACCCACCACCTGTCTCACGACCTGGAGGGTCTGCCCCGCCACCACCTCCACCCAGTTCAAGACCACCACAAGCAGGAAGATCCCCATCTATACGATCTAGTATGATCTTGGTCAAGTTTATTTATTTATTTATTTATTTATATTCCCTATTTCTGTCATGTTTCACAATGTGGTTCATGACATTTGGATCTCGTATATAGGTCCTCTTCCACCTCCCCCTGCAGGGGACAGCAGAGGAGGTACTCCGCCTGCACCTCCTCCTAATCACCCTAGTGGTAGTCGAGGAGCTGGTAGACCTCCCCTTCCCCCAGATAGGCCTGGGGCAGGAGGGTTCCCTCCTCCCCCTCCCTCTTCCTTGGGCAATGGCTACCAGGGCTCACCTCAAAACAGCACAGGTATGGATTTGTTCACACTTTACGAAGTTTAAAGGTATAGTCAGTGATTTGCATTAGTCAGTAGTTAGCTAGTGTTAACTATGATGAAATATAAAATTCAAACACATTCTTTTTCATTTCAGTGGTCCCTCCAATACCATATCCCTAAAGCACACACAAACGTGCTGTCGAGTCAAGAACACCTGAATGCTAGTATAAGAGGGGAGTTTTCTGAATTGACAGACAGCATGATTGACATGCAAGTAGAAATGCCTCCTTGGCCTGATTAGTTTGTTTACATGTTTACAGAGCATGGGGCGCTGAACTAACAAGATTTTTTTTTTTAATTCTAAACACATATTTATAGCTGCCAACCTGTGGAAAACCTCCAAATATTACAAAAAAGTGTTCTGACTAATAAACCAAGGATGTTTATTAGCACACTGAAGCTCAGCTAACAGAAATGAATTAATATACCATTTTAGCCAATGATAAACTAGAGTTAAATAAAGAAATGTTCTCATAATGTATGGCTGTTGAAGATGACCATAAATCTCCTTCCCTCTGTCAAACCACAGTGAGTCAGAAAGCCTTTAAACCACTGAATACCACGCAAGGCCCCATCTGTTACATCATACAATTTAGTGGATTTATGCTGCATTTTCTGTGTTTATGTACAGTGGATTTTTTTTGGTAAACAGTAAGAATGCTAAGTCTGAGTCAGTTGTCTGTGCAGACTTGCTAAGATCCTTTTTTAGTGCTAGACTCCATTAGGCAAATACTGTGTGGTCAGAATCGTTCTTTATGTCCCCACATACATGATTTAACCTAATTCTGACATATTATGCATATTGTTTCTCCACAGCTCCTTTGTATGGTTTGATTGTGATAGTAAACATCTGTGGCACAGTTAGACACTAACTGGATGTGCCACAGACAAGACATTATCTCAAGATATTATTAAGTGTGCCAAAACTAGCGTTACAGACCTTAAATCTGTCTGGACAAGCACTAATTGAGTTACTTTACAACTAGGTTCATAAGAATGTCTGTTAACAAGTTAATTAATCCTGTGGCTGAAAAAACACAGTACTAAATGCCTGTACATTGGATAGGTTGTAGCAAAATACAGGTTCATAGCACTTTAATACAGACATAGTTTGGCCTCAACCTTATAAATGGCCTAATGCTACCCTTTGTTTTTTGCACAAGAAATGAATTTTACACCTGAAATGTTATAAGCTAAAATGATCCCAAAGAGTGGATTAATAATCATCAGAGAGTATTAAAAAGGCTATATTCGGGGTCACCAATCTTATCTGCATAGTGCAATGTGGCTACATGCTTTCATTTAAATAAAGTAAGAGCTTATTTAATGAATTGATCTAGTCTTCTTATGACTATTAGATGCAGATTTGGCTGAATGTAAAAGCTTCAGCCCCACCATCACTTTGTTGGTAACACTGGTGATCCCTGGGTTGTATAATGATTTGGTGAAATTTGGCCCTGATAGTAAACCCACAAGGTTCTCCTTTTTTTAGATGAATGGGAGATGAGGTTTTCCTTCCATGCAGTTTCTGAGCTGCCCCCACCTGACCCTTACATTTCCGTCCCTAAGACCTACCCCAGCAAGGCTGGTAAGAATGATGGCAAAGGTGAGGAACATTGTATTTGGTTTATCAGTTTTTGCCATATTTTGTTTTGTCTGTGTGTCTGAATAATGTAAATGTGAGCATTCCAATAAAACTTTTACATGTACATTCCTAATCCATTACTATGAAACATTGTTTTCACTGCAGGATCATTACCGAGGGAAAGAGGAGCTCCTCCACTGCCTCCAATACCCAGATAAACAAAAACCAGTCATGCCACTGCTGTATTACTATTCATTTCTTAAGCACAGCTTCAAATTTCTTTTTCTGAATGTTGCTGAGAGTTTTAAATTCCACATGTGAGAGTGTGTTAACTTTTTTGAGTATATTACATTTTTAATAAAGACAAATTAGAACACAAACAGAGATGGAAATAATATTTTATGTTCTACTGTTATTGCTGAAAAGGTTAAAATAAAACACCTTTTATAAGACATGTTGGCTGAATGGTGCAGTGAATTAAACTACAGGGTATCCCAAAAGTCTCCATACATAGGGGAAATTAACACTTTTTAGCAAAATGTCTTCCAAAATGTTTCATACTTAGTTTATATTATATATTTTTTTCAGATAGCTTTTAAGAATGCCCTTGACAAAAGAAGAACATATTGAAATCATTCTCTGTAACAAGAAGCTGTCACAAGGTTGTGATGGACATGCGATTACATGCATAACACCAGGTAACTGTGTTAACCCGAGTTCATCATGAGTGGGCGAGTTGACTCCATGTGTGTTTACAAAGAAATGCAATGATGTAGAGCATGTTTTGTAAATAAAGTTACATTTTGCCAAAAAGTGTTAATTTCTGCTATGTATGACTTTTAGGACACCCTGTAGAATGAAGTTTATGTCTAGTCAGCAGAAGTAGACTTTGAACTCAGTGGACTACGTGATATCAGAACAAACCTTACACAGCAGAACATTCTGTGCCAGGTACATACGAGGCAATCATGGCATTCAAGGTTTGCATTGCATTTGGAATGTGGGCGGAAAATTACACAATCTCAACCAATTCTTGTGCAGTGTTTAATTTTGGGCCGGAGGTGGCCCAGCTGTAAACTCTGCTCCTTATCTTTGGCATGACACACTGTATCATCAGGGGTGAGCTGTGGCTGTGTTCTGGCAGCCAGATTCACATGAGTTCATAACCATCATTGCACAGCAGTATGAGGCCAGATGAGGTGGCACGTGTGGGCCAGCACCTAGATAGTGTACAGCTGTAGAAGAGTAATGATTTGTATTCCAGTGTCACTCAGAAGTGGATAAATTCCTTTCTGAGTCTGATTCCTCTCTATTTTTATTCCTTAAGCCATCTTTGTGACAATGTCCATTGCTAAAAGCTCTATACAAATAAAAGTGCACTGAACTAAATTGAATTTTGATGACGAATAGCAGACGGCAGCTAGGTGTCACTGTTAAAATAATAATAATATGTTATTAAATTAGTAGCATTTCAAGAAATAAAGTCTTAGCGTCTGATATTAAGAAAAAAAAGGCAAATGTCTTGCTAGCTGAACCAGGTGCAGAAAATGGGCGTGTCACATTTCTTCACTCAGTGCCTCTCTGCCCATAAGACTAACTAGCAGCAAATTAAATAATAATAATAATAATAATAATAATAATAATAATAATAATAATAATAATAATGTTTTAATTCATGTATTTTTAAGTTTTGTTTTTTTTCTACAATGACGCTAAAACTCCGTCGTTGAAGATTTCTCAGTTCATAATCATTAAGGACTTTTACTAAAGCCCCACATAAAATGAGGTTCCTGTGTATATCTCCATATCCCCGCCCCCCGCTCACTGTGATTGGCTAAAAGATCTGTCGGGCGGTTGATAAAGTCAAGCTCACACAGCCTGAGCAGGACAAACTGAGCTGTACGGTTGTATAATGTGTGTATCATGTTTCCTTCTGACTTGGAAATTTTCCTACTGACATTTGAACAGTCTGACAACGAGGGCGAAACTGGTGAAAACAGGAAGGGAAGTAGCTTTGTGTCTTCTTCGTGTGCTCGCCATGTGGGGCTACAGTGCTGTTTCATGACCGTGAGCTTCAGCACTTCACTGCAGCCAGGTAACAAGTCTGAAATGGGTGAGCATGGTGCTTTTCAGCTTTATCACAGTCTTTAAAGAAAGTCATAAAGAAACTGTCTTGTTGGATTGGATTGTATAGTGTTTATAATCCAGGCTATGGCACACTGACATGCTGATCCAATGCTGATTTAGTTTTTCCACTCTGCTGTATTGAAGTGTCACAAATCAGTAACCATTCAAAGTGACCATTCCTTGTTGTCAGATCAGTTAGCTCTAAATAATTCCTGCCACTGATTTTTTACTTAAACACCCCACACTGGTTTTACATTTTTAGACTGGCTGAAACCTTTAAGCTCCATCCACATCTGAAGGCTTCAGACCTCCAACAGGATGGATGTCCTTCCAAACACCATCTCCATGTCCAACCACATACATGGGGATGACCTCTCATCTGTCCCTCCTCCTGCCATGTCTATCGATAAACTCTTGCCTGCTCTACTTGAGTGTTTTGGGATCATACTGTGTGGGTACATTGCTGGTCGGGCCAATATCATCACCTCCACCCAAGCCAAAGGTCTGGGGAACTTTGTATCAAAATTTGCCCTACCAGCACTGCTGTTTAAGAACATGGTGCTGCTGGACTTTGGCAATGTCATCTGGCCATTTCTTTGGAGCATCTTAGTGGCCAAATTGGCTGTCTTCTTTGTTGTGTGTGTACTGACGTTACTGGTGGCCAGCAAGGACAGCCGATACTCCAAAGCTGGACTTTTCTCCATATTTGCCACCCAAAGTAATGACTTTGCCCTGGGATACCCTATAGGTAAGTTACTTTTTATTTCTCCATCAGTGCTAGATATTTTGTTGCCTTTTATATTAAAGAGAAAAGTAAATGGTCCAGCCACACAAGTTAAACACATTTCAGACCAACATCAGCTCTAATATGCTATACTGTAAATCACTATATCCTTATTACTCCTAGATTTCCACAGCCATGTTGACTGGAGTGTCACTGCTCACACCATGCAGTTCTAGTTAAACCCTGTGGTCGTTTGCTTGGTTTGTGTTGGTCAGTTTGATTGGTCTGAATTCAGTGACTCACTAGTTTCACATGGACACTGTCCTTTTTTAAAATATTCCTTCAGTTTTATGGTAATTTCCACCACGATAATAAAACAGGATGTTAGATTGAAACAACAGTCAGGTCCATTATATGTATAACATGATTGTTTTCAGTTTGGTGCTACTTCCTTCTCACTCTAACTGATGTATAAAAACTTCATCCACAGTTGAAGCTCTATACAGAAACACCCATCCAGAGTACCTGCAGTATATCTACCTGGTGGCACCAGTCTCCCTCATGGTGCTCAATCCTATTGGCTTTGCATTCTGCGAGGTCCAGAAATGGAGACGTGAGCAACGGCAGCAGCAGAGTAAGCTGCATGTGATCGGGATGATCTTTATTCACGTTGCCAAGAATCCCATTGTCTTCATGGTGGTAATTGGGATTGCAGCACACTTTGTCCTTGGCCCAAAGATCCCAGATTTTATGCAGGAGTTTGTGGATGGTTTGGCCAACTCTTTTGGAGGAACAGCTCTGTTTTATCTGGGTCTGACCATGGTGGGGCAGCTGAAGAAACTAACCAGGTCCACTGTGGTGGCTCTCATACTGCTCATCACTGCCAAATTGTAAGTGTATTTTTAGTGTTTAGGCCTAGTGGTATAAATCAGATGCCCAACTATGATCCATAACCATTCCTCCTTTTTTTTAAAAAAAGATGAAAGATGACAGTATCATTGTGCTAATTACCATTTAAAACATTGTTTTTTTTTTTGTTTGTTTTTTTTTTTTAAACATTATTGTGCAATAACAATATTGTCTTTCAGTCCATGCAGGTTACAGCTTAGTGGATTTCTGTTTTGCATTTAGAGAACGGCAATTTTCAAGTTTACCAAGTTTTATTTTGGTCAGGATATGTACAAAACTGTAGCAAAACTAAATAAGCGTAACCCTCTGATAATTTGTTGTCATGGTGTTAGTGTTTTGAGTCGGTGAGGATGTCTAAGCAGTGGGTTTAGATGAGTTGAGGCCTGTATGAGAACTGCAAACTTGCTCCTATCCACAAAGACTAATCTACCGATCTGTGTAATTGTCCTACTGATCTGTGATTCAGGCTGATGTAAATATTTAGAGCTCAGCAAAGCCAGTGAGCAACAAAATGCAGAGTTCTGTATCGCAATTAAATACTTATGAAGAAACACCACTGAAACTATAGCTAGTTGAGGATTTCTAAATTTATCAGCCAAAACATGACTAAAATATTTATTATAAACTTTAAACCTGTTGTATGTTTATATTTTTCAAACATAGTTTAATCTTTAAATGCAGAGAAAGACAGAAACTTTGCACTGCCCTTAATTTGTACAGTGAGGTGGATTTTTTTTTTTTTAATATATTTTAATTATTGAACATATTGATATTCTCCATGATTCTTATCAGTTTATTTGATTGTGCAGTAGTTTTAAACACTAATCACACAGATTTGTTTTACACAGAATGAAGTGTGACTATACAGTATGTCATGAATCTTCATAAAATAGACCACAATAATGGGACAAGCTATAAAATATGCAAAATGATTTAGAACTACACATATAGGCCAATTGACTTATCAGTAGACCACTATTTAATCTGTAGTATTTTGAACTTTTCAACAGATAACCAGCATTTAGAGGATTGTGGTACAGATTGTGGTGCTATAATGTGTGACGTGCATAGATAAGTGTTGTAGAAATGTAAGATTTTCAGATAACAGAAATGCAATACTCCTTCACTCTGTGAACACTGTGTGTGTGTGTTGCCCTTAGACTGGTGATGCCTCTGATTTGTAGAGGTATGGTGGAGGTTTTGGACAGAGGGAATGTTAGCTCTCAAAACCAGAGCAGTCTCTCTAACTATGCTTTCCTGTATGGCGTTTTCCCCACTGCACCCAGTGTGGCCATTTACGCCAGTCATTACAACATGGAGCTGCAGGTGGTAAGTGATTGTGTGTGTATTTGGTGCTTTACAAGACCAAAAATGTGTAGCTGAGTCATGCTTTATACATATTTCTGTCTGCATCTAGGATAAAGTGGAGATAAATATAAAAGCTGTGGTCTATACTAAGTGGTGATATCACCAGGTAATGCATTTATGGCTAGGAAGGTAGGAGACGTGCATTATGTGGGCTAACTTTAGGTCACAGTGCCATCCCCCCCCCCCCCCCATAAGCACCATGAGATAACTTTGTACTATCTCCTTAGAAGGTATGTAGTCATCTTTGAATGTACATGACTTTTATTTTTCCAGATGACATCAGGGATGGTGATCAGCACGTTCCTCTCTGCTCCTATAATGTACGTCTCTGCATGGCTGCTGACTATTCCCTGGATGGATCCCAAACCACTAGAATCAGCACTACAGAACATTAGCTTTAACATCAGCATTGTCAGCCTAGTTGCTCTAGTGAGTAGTGCCCTTTTACACGAAGTGCATACTATTCCTTTTTTTTGTTCCTTTCCTTTATTTGTTGCTTCCTTCAATTCTTTTTTCCAAGCCAAATTGACTCACTCTGGTTTTGAGCTCTGTAGCCTAGGGTAATAATATAGGATTACTTTAAATCAGTGTTATGATAATTACAGGAGCATAAATAACAGGGTCTACACTTATTCTTCATCAAACCATGTCATGTTAAGCTAGTATTATGAGAGACTTTGTGAATTTTATAGATAGATAGATCAATCGATAGATAGATACAAAAAGATCATTTAAAAACTATTTAAAAATAGATTGAGCTTTGTTGTGCAGCGGTTAAGAGTGTTTCTAATCTGGGGGATTTTGTGCACTGTGCTTAACCACAGGGGGCCTACACTTCCTTCCTCTTTACACTATGCTCTGAAGTCTTTAGCTTCACACGCAATCAGGAAACAGAAATGGATTAATAACAAACAAATGAATGCATTTTCAAAAAAGTGGAGCAGATTGTGCCACACACATTCATCATATAAATGTTCAAATCTGACTTTCTACTTCCACAATTTGTGTTACTTCATGATAGGACTGTGAGATGTTTTGTATGGTTTTGAAACATGTTTTTCCAGGATATAATGACACTTGAAAAGAGAGTAATGGAACTTGAAATACTTGTATCTTCTCCTGTTGGTGCAATTTTTTTGAACGTACAAAGTGTACAGCAGTTATGGTAGAGTAACCTCTGTGTGTGTGTGTGTGTGTGTGTTGCAGGTGTGGTGTGTTGCTGTCAGTGTAATGAGTAAGAAGTTCCGCAGACGTCCGCATATGTTTACCATAAATCTGTTCGTGGCACAGGTGAGGCAATGGTAATCACACTGACATATACTTAATTTGGTCTATTGCTCTATTTGCAAATCGTTGACATGTCTAAAGTGTGTTGTGAAACAGAATATAATAGAATTTTTTTTGTGAAAATGTGACCTATAAGAGATCAAAGTCAAGTATACCACAGCGCTGTTGAATTTTCAATCCTGATTGGTCAGAACAGAGGTATTCTTACTCTTTCCCCATGAGCCCACTTCCCAGTTTTTGGAAAAATTGCACCCGCCAATATAATCCTTTTACAAATCAACTGTCTAATATCTGTCCTGAAACCATAAAGGGGGTCTGACTGTAACAGGAGAGCAAAGCAAACAAACAGTGTTTTAAATCACTGTCCATTTATAATAACCTTCAACAAGATTTGTAAAGTGTTAAATTTTACACTTCGTTGTACCTCTGTTTAATGTCAAACTTTTCAGCCTATGTTTCTTTTGGATAAAAACCAGAAAGAAAATTTTTTGGCCAAAATATTTTGGTGGCATCCGTAGTAAACATAGTCAACTGATGTTAATGGTTATTTAATGATAGTTAAGCCAGACACACATTGATAGATTCACAATGAGCTCAATAATCTCCATTTACCGTAACAGAAAGCGAGGGTGTTGCATCAGTGCATCTTTCAAGTGGAGAGCTAAAATATCTGCGCGTGACTAATAATCATTTCGGATTCATATGGCAGTTGTAGGGAAAAAGAAGACTGCTCTTTTGGCATATTTTTGCATTCGCTGTTAAAATTTTAAGCTCCTACCAAATGCATAAAGGTTGTCAGGTTTGAAATGGTCTTTTAACTATTTATTTTCTGGTGTTTTTCATCTCGCCTGCGCCCCACTGCAATTCCTTCACCCCCCACAGTGTGAATACCTCTAGTTCAGCAGGTGCTGATTAATTTTATATAACAGCATTAGTTCTGACGGCAAGGCAAATCACAGGTTTATATTAATGTGCTCATTCTAATATGTTATTGTTTCTATAGTAACAGTTCAGGGAATAGTATGGCAGATGCTCCACATAAATTGATTAGAAAACACTTATCATTGATATGATGAGGTTTTGTGTAGAGATGTATATTTAGCATTTACTGAAGGAGTCTCCAGTGTCAGTGCTTTGTAACAGTCAGAGGTAAAGCTGTAACATTAAGTTTTACGACAGGACAGAGGGCTTTGCGCTGTACTGCCACTCTCGTGGTGTAAGAGAAATAAAACACCATGGAACATGCGCATATTGGAAAATGATCAACGTTGGGGTGTTTATGGCACTCAACTTGCTGTTGGGCAGCATCAGACCACCTTGTCATTGATTGTTTTCCTACAACACCATTTTCCATCATGTTTTATTCCTTACGTAAGTGCTTATATGTATATGGTTCTTATGTTTGTTTTTGCCTCAAATGTCTAGCTGGGCGTATGTGTAGGTATGATCGCTTGGAATTTTGTGGTGGTTAAGGATAACTTCATTGGTCAGGTTTTGACCTTTGTTCTCCTCTATGGCTCGCTCTACAGCACTTACATTTGGCCAGGTAAGACCTAAATCATGCACAAACATACCTGTTACACTCATTTAAGGAAGTACTATAATTACAACAATATGTCTAAATTTTCCTCCGTTGATGTTAATGATTTTCTTTTCTGTTTTCTAAGGTCTGATAGCTCTCTCTCTGTTCTTGCTGAGGAGAGATGAGGAGCTGAAGCTGCAGCCTGGTGTTTTAATGCTAATTGGGTGGGGGTGAGTTTTTCATTTTGTTGTCTTTAGAGCTGCTACTACTAGGGCTCGCACAGTGTTGACTTTTTTTGGCACATAAAAAGCACATAAAGAATTATTGATCTAGTTTGATTTGGGTGGGGTTGGCAGAAAGGTAAAACTGTTAGTCACTACAAACTGAAAATATTACCAAAGCGATTCGACTGGCTACAGGCAGTCTTGGCAACAAGCTTACAAGCAGTCGGCTGATTAGATCATTCAAGAAGTCGGTGTAGCAACCGAAGCAGGATCAGAGATGTATTGTAGTGGTATTACACTAAAGTATGTGCATGTGTGCTATTGGTTGTCTGTTCATTCTACATCAGGCAGCAGCATGTGTGTATAGGTTAGGTGGGGCACCAAAATGATATCTTGCCTAAAGTGGTGTTGTGTGGGTGGGGCTATTCACGCGACCTTCCACCCCTGCCCTTCCTACTGAGTTAGTATAAACATATTCTTAATTCTACTGGAGAACATCATATTTTAGTGCACACTATGATTACTATTGTTTGAACAGTCAAACATAGTGATAACATTAAAAATGAATACAAACCACCACGTCATCGATTATAGAAATATTATTTGTGCTCTTGGTATAGATGTTAGTGACTGCCTTAGCAACTACAAATCACAGATGCAACACGTAAATGCATATTCACATTCCTGTTCAGACTGTTTTTTATTTAAAAAAAAAAAAAAAGGCACACCAGCAATTTACCAAGGTGCAGGGTGTTTTTTTTTTTTTTTTTGTTATAATGGATGTGTTTTTTTGTGTGATCCATTCAAGGAGAAGCATGGCTGCTTGTACCAAGTGTCTTTTGTCTCCCAATTACAGAGTGCCAGGTGTAGCAATAAGTATCCTGCTCATGGTGGGAGAAAAGATGCCAGACACCATTGACTCCGCCTTCTTTTTCGGCCCAGCACAGGTAAAAGATTTCATCTTGGATAATGCCGTGAGATGTAAAAAATTGTCCATAGGCTGAACAATATTAGTTTTGATAATGGTAGTTGTGCACATTCAACCTACACCAAGAGTGCAGGCATACAGTAAGTGTTGTTTCACCATCTAGAAGCATGGACTGTGTTTTTAAATAACAGTATTCAAGAAACTTTAGCCTACTGGCATGATCCACAGACACTACCATTATTTGGAACAGACTAAATGTCTTGCCTTAAACTGATCACAGGAGCTGTTGTGACTCCACTCACTGTTTGATGTGTAGTGAAATAAAATGTATTTAGTACAGTTCTTACACACTCCCCGAGAAATTTCTGAATTGATTTCCACATGTAGAAATACATTTTTAAAAAAAGCCATAATTCCCATTCCTCTGTCTCTCCTTTTGTGCCTGTAGGTCGTGTGTACAGTGGTCGTGTTGGGTGTAGCTATAGCTGTAGTTGGAATCTCCCTCATGCTGCTCAGCAGAGGCACACATGAATATCAAACTCTTGAGCATGGCTCACTAAGTGGCACTGCAGAGGACCTCAGGACTGACAGCAATACACAAACCCAAAGCACTTTTGAGCAGACCACTATAGAGGATGGTAATAAGAGAGGTAATACACCATTGCTAACATGTCACAGTCTGATCAATCTACCTCCCTTCAGATGTAGTGGTTGTCTTTTACATTTGGTAATTAGATGTGCATATTAGTTTTGCTGCAAGAGTACGTATTTACATATTTCTTTGTGGGTTTTTTTTTTTTTTTTTTTTTTCCCCCCATCCAGGGTGTCAGGAATGTGAGTGTAACTTGTCGTCAATTGAGGCTGTACCTAATAATATTTGTAACAGCAGTGTGCAGGACACACCATCTATACAGCCAGGTAAATTATCACTGCTTGTTTGGTTACCAGGGCTTGATTTACCTTTGTAGCTCAGCAGTGAGTGAGTTTTTCACTTGATTAATAGAGTTATATATTTATATCTTGTTTTGCACTCTTTTTGAATTTGAGTGCTCCAACTGTATGTCACATTTACATTTTACATTTACGGCATTTGGCAGACGCCCTTATCCAGAGCGACTTACAATAGTGCTTTGAAGTCTAT
>CM075007.1:16695974-16698577 GCA_037576675.1 Pangasius sanitwongsei | reverse complement strand
TGGTGGGACCAGTCGAGCAGTGCTAGAGGACCGGAGGGAGCGTGGTGCCACGCGAGGTGTAATAAGAGCTTTGAGATGTATGTCACTGTATCTGGCTGAGCTAAGATGAGCTAATGGAGAGTGGATACATTTATATATCTGCCTGTGAGATGAACTGGCAGGAGAGTTTCCAGTGAAACCTATCATAAGCAATACATATAGTCATGGGAAAAAGATAGTACACCTTCCTTCAGTTTTATGTTTTCATTTATCAGGGCCTAATTAACAGTTGTGTGGTCCTCAGCAACATCTATAAACAAACATATATAATCTAAAGTGACAACAAAAAATACACAGCAGATTTCAATATGTAGTCATTTTTTCCCAAAAAGTAAACCAACATTCAGAAACCAGGTGGGAAAAAATAAGTACACCCTATAATTGAGTAACACGTAGAACCACCTTTAGCAACAATAACTTGAAGTAAATGTTTGCTGTAGTAATATATTAGTCTCTCACATTGTTTTGGAGAAATTATGGCCCACTCGTCTTTACAACATTGCTTCAGTTCATTGATGTTTGAGGGCATTCGTTTATGCACAGCTCTCTTAAGATCCCTGGGGTTGACTTTCTTTTTCCCCATGACTGTGTGTATATAGGCTATGTGATGTACATCACTTTTACTAGCAGCAGTGTGAGGTTATTCTCAGTGCTACATTCAGCAGGTGTTTGTTTAAAGCCTGAAATCGAGTTTATTTTATACCACAGTACTTTCGTCTTCTCAACTCTGATTGGCCAGAATTGGCCATGATTTATTTATTTTTTTTAAAAATCATTGAGCCTGTCACCATTCCACCCATGTACACAAAGCTCCGCCCCCAAGACTTACAGTGGTACAACTAGATTTAGCTAGAAGACTGACAAGAAGCCAATCAAATTACAAACAAACATTCCAGACTGGAAGGCAGGTTTCCAAAGTGGAATATTGTTTTCAGCTGTGTAATGCTTGTTCTGAGACAGTGGCTCATTATATTTATCATTTCTACATAATTTTAACTATTGTACCTTTAACAATGAAATCACATAAGCCATTCATATGGTGAAGACATTTATTATATAACACTTTTGGAAGGAGCCTCCAGTGTCAGGACTTTCAGTGTCACAAGTGACTCTGTTCCTTTAGATTTTCCACCATGGGGAAAGTCTAAGGATGGTGGATTTTTTTTTTTTTTTTTTTTTTTTTTTGTCATGAGACAAAAAATGCTTGTTCTGTTAGAAAGAGAAACAGTTAGAAACCAGCACCATCGGCATTGACAGGGATGTCTTCACCACCAGTCTAGTCTTTCTTGTGACTAATTTATATGCCAGAAATGTCCTTAAAATATACTTAAAATAAAAGGAAGCTTTAGAAGAAAAATGATTTCAGACATACTCTAGGTATCCATTGTATAATGTTGTTACAGTCATATTTATTTGGTTTGGTGACCTTACAGAAAAAAATTACATGTTTTAAATCTTGGTGCTAAAGGGCAGATCAGAGTTGTGTCCTCTAAAAGAACTATACTATAATATTTATTTTGGAAAATATCATGTTGAAAATATGAGCCTAAGCAAGTCTAGTTATTGGTCCTTGCCATGGTTAGTGTGTGAGATGTGACTCTGTTCACAGGTCAGTGTGGGAACTGCTGTGACTCCTCTCATTGTTTGCTGGTAGAAGAGGAACAGAAGCAGCAGACTGCAGACAGACAGGTGGCCAGACATGTACTGCTCTGTCTGCTACTCACTGTCAGTCTCCTGGCTGTAAGTATAAATCACATCTTTGCTGCACTTAATGCTTATTTTGCAAGTAGAAACCAAATCTTCAGCTATATGGTATGGTGGTTAATTGTGGAACTGTAATGGCGGAATAACTCTGAGAACTGGGGCTTGCCAGCTTCTGCTTTGCAGTAGACAGTCAGGTGGAGACGTGGAGATGGTGTATACTCTGTCACAAAAAGCACAAGAGTGAGATGGGAATTTATAGGAAATTAATTAGGAGGACGGTGAAGCTTCAGTCCTCCCAAACTTCAGTTATTTCATAATTACTTCTGGTAGCTACTTCATCTTTTTATTGCTGATTTGAGTACTTGATTGATTTTATTTTGTAGAAAAAATTCTTCAGCACAGTTTTGGATAGACTCTATCATTCCTGTAAGAGAGTTTGAGCTTTTATTGCAGAGAACAGAGAAAGAAACACAGATACAATTCACCAAATGGTGAAAACATAGTAACTGTGTAAATGGCAGTAAACACACAACAAATAAAATAAGTAGTATGTGGAAGCAAGCAGTCTATGGCTCTTTGCAAAGTTCCAAGTGATAATTGTGTTGCACAATAAACATCCACCTAGTATACATTAGTCGCATGAAATAAGAGGCTCTTTTCTAAAATTTGGGGTGCACTGATTACATTAATAATTATCCTGAAATGCTGGATCAGTAGCATATCCATCTTCACATATTTCCAAATTCAGTCCCTTGGCCTTTTTTATCCCTAGGAATTATGCATGTGGTGTTGCCTGACATAACACTGTACTTACATGTGAGTATAGGACACCCATTGTGTCTCCATCTCCATCATGCCTC
>CM075007.1:16605974-16693474 GCA_037576675.1 Pangasius sanitwongsei | reverse complement strand
AGAACAGATTATGAATTTTTTTTTTTTTTTTTTTTGGACTATTCAAACACATGTTGTAGTATGTGTACACTAGTGAATTATTTCTGAGGTCTTCCACAATGATCAATATAAAAAATGTTTATAAAGATACACTCAAGGGAAAAAAATGTTTTTATAATATTTATTATTATTATTATTTCTGACTTTCTAAAGGTTAGGATTTAAATTGTGTTGCCATACATTGTCATTTATCCCATTATTCAGAGTTCAAAACACCACATTACATTCAACCACATAACTCTAATATACAACTATAATATATAACTCTAATATAACACATTTGTATGAGTGTGCCATACTAGTACATATGTTGTTAAGTTTTTAATGATCAGTGATGTTTCCTGTGAAGGCTGAGGAAGAGGGTCTGTTCATTTGTTGTGTGTTAAAATAACCCTCTTAAATGATCAAACCTGAACAGTTGCAGGGACTCTAGCAGCATTTCAGCATGTCTAATGTTAGCGCTATGTAAAACTGCAACACTGTCTGTAAGAAACATGCTTATCTGCTAATAGTATTTTTGGTTCTTTATTTATTAGAGGTATAGTTGTTTTCATGTTTACATTGCATATGCCTAATATTTCATTTGGGTATCAAATAAACTATTTTTTCAAAGTGCACTTTTTTTTGTATAAATTATGTATGCAATTTATAGTGGGGGTAAAAAGCATAACCGCCACTTCAACCCTGTCATTGATCTATTAAAGCAAATGAGTCTTGCTGAAATTTGTGTGTGATGAATTAACTATTAAAATTCTTTGTAATGCCTTTTTAAAATCACTCAGTTGTTGATGGTCTGTTCTTGCTGATGGGAAAAACTGCTATCACTAAGAGATTTTTATACTTATATGTACTTATTGTCATCATGCTATATTTGTATTACCAGAGTAATTTCACACATAAAGGAATGGCTACATATTGAAATATGTGCAATTTATGCTCAATTAAGTACGTGTAATTAAGTACTTTTTGTTTCCGTTCATCATCAGTTAATCGTTTTAATTATATAATAAGATCTAAAAGTCTCTCCAGGCTGTTTCAGGCTTTACCGTAAACTCTCAGCTCTTCATCAACTGTATTTGAGAAGAGATGAACCAGCAGAGTCGAGTCCTCCACACCTGTAGTTAAGTATTTCTCCATGTCTGCCATTTTTTGCTTCTCCAGCTCTTGCATTTTCTGCACGATCCTCTGACCTTTCTCCTAATTAAACAAGGAAAAGATAAGGCTTTGGTTGTGCAGTAGTGGAAAGTAACTCATAAGTCAGATGATGTAGTTAGACAGGATTTTCTTTGCTTTTGTTCAGGTTAATTCTGTTTTAATGTACATTTAAAGGGCATTATCTCTTTCAATTCAACTTACAAAAAAAAAAAAACATTAAGCACCAGTTTAAATATAGGAATATTATGCTCACAAAAATAGTCCAATGTATTTATAGTTTTTTACTTTAGCCAAATTAGATACTATTCACACATTTGTTCAATTCTATAACAACGAAACAATTAATTTTCCATTATACCACAGACCTGGCATATCGTTTTGAAAGGAACGTTATAACACGAAATCAGTAATTGATTTTAATTGCACTATGGAGTGCTATAAAATCTGTATGTATATTTATCACAGATGTTTAACACTTAGTGCAAAAGTTCACATTTTTAACAACTTACCCTTGTGCTGTCAATTATAGCAGCCACCACCTCATGTTTTATGAATAGGGGGTGTTTACGGTTGGGCTTGTTCTGAAAGCGAGGTTTCTTCTTCACCGGATCGTCCTCTCCAAAACACGGAGAACACGTCTGATTCAGTGGCTTTATGTCTGCTACAAAGATAAACGGCTTGAAAACAGACCTGAACAGAAAAACAGAAATTGGATTGGTTTAGAAAAGGAAAGTGGGTCATGTTATTTAAAAAAAGAATTATCTTTTTGTCTTTATGTGTATGGATCTTTATACAGAATCTTTATGTATACAGTGCTTTTCTAAACATAAGTTATAAAATACTAAAATAAACAACTAAGGTTCTTCTAGTGCATTTACATCATTCGGACCATTTTTGTAGTGTATGTATAATTGTACATTCAGCTAGATTTTTTTCATAGTGTTCTGACTCATTTTTAAACCAAGTTGTATAAAGACATTGGTAAACAAGTAGAAGTCAACACCAATGGCATTGACGGGGATGCCTCCACCACCAAGTCGAGTCCTTGTTACTACTTTGTGTGCTTCAAATGTGCTTATAATATGCTTCATACAAGAAGGAAGATATTAAAGAAAAACTATTTCAAACATTTGACCTTGCCGCTTGAATCAATTCCAAAATTTCATCCGCTGGTTACGATGATAATTACATATAAATCCTACAAACACTCAATCACTCGTTCTTGAGTTGCCGTGGTAAGGCTGGACGGATGCACAGAAGCACAGATAACCCAAAAACACAATGTTTTGAGCTTGTGGAATGAGACAGCGGTAGTATAAACCCACCTTTCCGGGTCAGGGGTTGCAGTGAAGTAGTGAACCCCAGGCAGCGACTGGTCCTTAGGGAGCACAGATACCATGCTTCCTGTTGTCATGAACATGCCTTCCATATTAATGCCACTCTCTTTATCTCTCAGTATATCCATCATAGTGTCAGCTGTGATGTGACCTGTAAGTGTGGCAACACAACACTCTTATTAACACAGAGTTCGCTCACATCCACTCTGCAGAGATAAAACTCTATTATGCAGTAGCTTAACAATATACAAATACAGTATTCTTTCTTTTGACTATGTTCTGAAATCCATGAAATATATAAATGATTAAGCTGTGGTTTTCTGCATTGAGTTTGTCTTTAAAGCGGAGACTTGCAGCTAGATCTTGTGAACTCTTATTATTTATATTATCAGGTGTAATAATAATTTACACATTCTGATCGGCCAGTAAGTGGTGATTACTTTTTTATAACAGCAAAAGTAGTCCCGGCTGTAAGACAAATCACTGGTTTATATTAACACGCTCGTTCTAATACTTTACATAAACAGATTAATGAACAGGATGTGGTTATTTAATAAACAAAAAAATGTTAGCAATGAACACTCTTGAATATCACACCACTCCATTATGAATTATTTTCCTGTAAAAGCGTGCCCCATTGTGTTTTATTCCTTACTTAACCTATCATTAACTGCTTTTCATTGTCTCTGTACTCGTACTCTGACAATGACAATAAAGTTGAACCTAACCTAATCTAATCACCTTTGCTTTTCTCCAGCAGCCTGCGTCCCTCACAGTAGCGGCCTCCAGCGGCCTCTATGCGTGCTGTAGTCATAAAGGAGTAAACCTCTGCAAAACTGAATGCCACCTTGCCATCCCACCAGCCTTGCTCCCGCGCATACTCCCGCATCCTCGGGTGCTCCTTGTCGATTTTCGTGGTGATGGAGTACTGATTAGAAATATTACGATATCCATCTGTACAGGAACAATACAGAGAAGATGTTCAGAATTTGCCAGGAGATAGTAGTCATACACTAGATGGCCAAAAGTTTGTGGACACCTAACCATCACACCCATATGTGCTTGTTGAACATCCCATTCCAGATTTAGTCCCCCCTTTGCTGTTATAATAACCTCCACTCTTCTGGGAAGGCTTTCTACTAGATTTTGGAGCATGGCTGTGGGAATTTGTGCTCATTCAGCTGCAAGAGCATTAGTGATGCTGGGCACTGATGTGGCCAAGAAGGCCTGGTGTGCAGTCAGCATAACAGTTCATCCCAAAGGTGTTCAGTGGGGTTGAGGTCAGGGCTCTGTGCAGGTCACTCGTGTACTTCCACTGCAATCTTGGCAAACCATGTGTTCATGGAGCTCAGTTTGTGCACAGGGGCATTGTCATGCTGGACCAGGTCTGGGCCTCATAGTTCCAATGAAGGGAAACTGTAATGCTACAGCATACAAAGACAGCATTCTAGACAATTGTGTGCTTCCAACTTTGTGGCAACAGTTTGGGGAAGGCCCACGTATGGGTTTTATGTTTTGGTGTCCACAAACCTTTGGCCATAAAGTGTACTTATGGCTACCTTGATATAGCCTATAGATTATTTGTGGAAATATCAAACGAGGAACTAAACCAACCTTGGCCTTTAAGTAGAGTGGCACAATACACCTGATTGAACACATCGGCTGACTGTTTTCTGATTTGTGAGTTCAATCAGGTGTGTTAGAGCATAGGAATTTAAAATTTTGTTTGTGTATTCCAGAAATGTCTGATAATCTGGTAATTTATACTAATCTAAAAAAAAAACCCTATTGTGAGGGTAAAGGACTGACTGTGGAAGAAGACAAACATTAATTCTGTTTTTATTTACTCTCTACTCTCTCTGCAGCCCAGTATTTCCCAGAAGTCTCCAGCACCCAGGCCTCATTGCGGTCACATATGAGGAAGCTGTTATGGTAGGTAAAAGTGCATTCATCCTCCATGCAGTTGCCGCCCTGCCCGTATTTCTCCAGAAGCTCCACTATCACATTCAGAGCCTTCTCTGCACTGTCTGCTCTCTCCAGAGCCAATCTACAAACAGAACAGACCACACAAATCAGATGTTGACGGAATTATTGCTGTGGAACATTAATGAAAAATGTGGTTATCTAGAAGATGTTATCATTGCCAAAGAACAGACAGGATGTCTAATATTTTATTTGAATATGAATACAAAGATCTGTGGAGTTTCGAATTTTCTATATACAACTGATTGAACTCTTCGGCTGATTACTGGGTCAGTTGTTATGGTTATGTGTTAATTCTGCTAAATTCTCCATGTATGTTTCATATTGCACTAATAATAACAATTATGTGACTTTTTTTTAAAAGCTGATGATCACCTCACTAGATCCATGCCCAGTAAAGCCTCCTTGTCGTCAGCGCTTTCTCTCCCCCACACGGCCTCATTTCCGATGCAGACCTGGTGTTCGTTGGCTCCCATTTCAGCTCCCCAGAGCCATGCTGGTCTACTCAACACTACAGCATGAGTGTAGGCAGCCTGCTCTATCTCTATGTATGTGCACTGTCCAGTTGAAAATAAAAAGATGACAATGAAACAAAATTTCATCAGTATGCACCTGCCTTCATCTGGAAAGAGCCATAATACCTGCCCACTTTTTTTCTCCCTGAAACCACAAAACCAAACACACTGCAAGGATTTTTCTATAATGTCTTTTCCTTGGACTATTCTTTATTTTCATGAATGATGTCCACATATATGAACAGTTCAGTAATATTTCTTTATTAAAAATGGCTCTTAAAAAAGTGAAATTTACAAGATGCTGCATATCATTCTGAGTAAGAAAGCCACCTAAAAATATGGATATGTTCCTTTAATCATTTATGCATTAAATGGTTATTATGGTAGTTAATAGTGGCCCAAGATAATAATGAAGGATAATTATAATAATTGAGTAATCATATGAATGATTAATTGGGGTACCTCGACTTTTTCTCCCGTACTGTAGTCTCTGGAGGGGAAGAACACCACCTCTTGCACCTCATCGCAGGGTCTGTCTGAGTTCTTGCCGAAGATGACGCGCTGTCCCTCTGTGGATGGAGGTAAAGCCACGAACGTGTCGCAGGAGGATGGCGTCATCATCCTGAGCGCTGAAAATCAAATCAACATGACCCAATTTGACATTTTACGGCTAAGTGAATTTATTCGCTTCATGTAATTTTGCTTAGTTTAGTTTAGTTTATTTATTTATAAAGCACATTTAAAAACAACTGAAGTTGAAACCAAAGTGCAGTACAAGTTGTATAAAACAGATCTATACACAAAACATAACAATACAATATACTGAAAGACAAATGGACATTTTACAGCGTCAGACTGAATTAAAAGATAAAGAATAAAAGTGAGTCTTCAAAGAGGATTTGAACAATAGAGGAGGATGATCTTATATGAAAAGGGAGACTATTCCACCGAGAAAGCCCTTAGAATGTATTCATTTTAAGTTCTTAAATGCTCTCTATATATAATCCTATATGGTTAATTAATTCTTTAGCCAAATATATGATCTGAGCAATGTCTATATATATATATATATATATATATATATATATATATATATATATATATATATGTGTGTGTGTGTGTGTGTGTGTGTGTGTGTGTGTGTCAGTAAAATCAGAAAATGTCACGTAAAAGTCTTAATAACGTCAAAACACTCACCTAGATCAAATAACGTGCAGAAATAAGCTACTGTGGAAGAGGAAGTAACCAGGGCTCGGCTGGAAGAATCGTTTCTATAACAACTAGCGCCAGACTTTGTGTTTTCATTTCCCAGCACATTTAACACAACTAGACTTCTCCTAAACCCGAAGGGCGGCGTTAGAGGATAATCTGATACTGAATCATTTCCTGTGAGCATATGAATACATTTCCTCCTGCTTCTGTGTTTGTGCTAGGGATCTGCGAAAGGGTTTAAGAAAGCCCTAAAGTTACCGCCCACTTAACCTGGAAGTAAACTGTGGTCAGGCTGTAAACAGGAGAAACAGAAATTCCGGTTCTTTTCAGTGAGTCGGATAATTTGACTCAGAGCCGTTTCATGCCTAACTATGATTAAATTATTACTATGAATTCTAATTAACAACAAAAAAAACTTTTTGTTTTGTATTTTGTATGAAATATATTTTAATAGACTACAGATGTGCGTTGACATTCAGTAAGCATTCTTGGATTACTGTTATTTTGTCTGTTGTGTCTGTGCTTCAGTTCCATTTATCCTGATAACTGATCGCCTCCCTTAATAAATCTGACTGCATACAGTACATCCAGACACTGCAACAGTAACAGCATTTCCTACTACATCTTCAAATAAACGGCTCATATATTTGACAACAGCACGGCCTGTTTACTAGTGACGCATCGTTTTTAAACGAGTCGGCTCTTTGACTCGGCTCTTTCAATTGACTCAAAGAGTCGACTCTTTTGAGAACGATGCGTCACTAGTAAACAGGCCGTGTTGGTGGTAGTTGGTCTGTTTTTTCTGTGGCGTTTTTATCCGTGTTCAGCCATGGGGAAGTCGTTTGCTAATTTTATGTGCAAGAAGGATTTTCACCCAGCGTCAAAATCCAACATAAAGAAGGTAAAGTTCTGTTAAATTTTTGAAGCAAACTAGTTAGCTAGCTAAATTAGCTGATTAGCTAGAGAGGTTGCTAACGCTAGCTTGACGAGCTTATTGGCCTGGTACCAGTGTGTTTCACAGAAGTCACTTTTACTCATTCAGTAATTCTGACTTTTCCTCGTTGTATAAGCTTTAACCTAGCTTGGCTCGCTTGGCTGGAGAGCTTGGGTTAATTATACACTTTCACTATACACTAGAGAAGCTTTAGCATTTCAGCTAGTCGCTCCTAGCTGAAGTTATTTAATGCAGCTCATTCACAGGACTGTCAGGTCACCCTTCAGTTACCATGAAATCAGAAAGACCAATATGGTGATGAAGACAATCCTAGTGTTTAAATTTAATGTTTAAAAAAAGTTAAACAATACTAAACACTCACCGGTCATTTTAATAGGAACACCTGTACACCTGCTCATTGATGCAGTTATGCAATCAGCCAATCATGTGGCAGCAGCACAATGCATAAAATCACACAGATACAAGTCAAGAGCTTCAGATAATGTTCACATCAGACATCAGAGTGAAGCAAAAATCTGATCTCAGTGACTGTGGCGTGGGTGTTGGTGCTGGATGGGCTGCTTTGAGTATTTCAGAAACTGCTGATCATCTGGGATTTTCACACACAATACTCTCTAGAGTTTACACAGTATGGTGTGAAAAAACTTCGAGTGAGCGGCAGTTCTGCTGGCAGAAACGCCTTGTTACTGAGAGAGGGCAGAGGAGGATGAAGTCTATGGTAACTAAGATAAACACTGTTTACAACCGTGGTGAGCAGAAAAGCTTCTCAGAATATGCAACATGACAAACCTTGAGGTGGATGAGCTACAACAACAGATCATCACATCAGATTCCACTCCTGTCAGTTAAGAGCAGGAATCTGAGCCAAAGGCAGGTACAGACTTGGCAAAACTGGACAGCTGAAGACTGGAAACATGATCTCCTTTAACTGTCCAGTTTTGATGAACTGGGTTGTGATGATTTAGGTGTGTAAAGTTGGCTAGCTACAGTGTGAAATTAAAGAAGCAAACTTCAAACACCAAATATATCTTGGTTGGTTGACTACATTTTGGGGAAAATGGAAGATTGTGTAAGTTTCCTGTTTTTTTTGTTTTTTTTTTCTTTGCTGTGCAATAATGAGAATAATGTATTTTCTTTAGGTATGGATGGCAGAGCAGAAAATAACCTTCGAGAAGAAGAAGCAGGAGGAGCTGATGCAGGCTTACGTGAAAGAGCAGGAGACCTACAACAACAGGTTAGCCAATAGATTTAGCTGAATCTTCTTACTAAATGTGCACAGTTGCATGTTTCCAAATGGTTGAATAATTAAAATTGAAAATCTAGCTCAGGTGGACAATTTTAACTGTCACAGTGTACAAACTTTCATGCTGTTTAGGGAAAAAACATCCACTGACACTGACATGGTAGTGTGTGTGGCACGGGTTAGATTGTGTGTGGGCTTTACATGTTTCCTGGCCACTTCATCAGACACACCTTGTTCATTCATCTTGTAGGGATACAGATTTCCTGTATAACAGAATGAGTCTGTGTTAATCTTTACATTGTTTACAGAAGGAGTTTCCTTAGATCATGTCAGCACCAGTGATTCTTTAATAATATGCTGACAGGCACAGTGTGAGAGCATCTCAGGGCGTTTTCACACCTGGCTCATTCGGAGCGTCTGTTTCGGAACCTGGTGTGTTTTCTCCCTTGGTTCGGTTCATGTAGACGTATATGAACATGGCAATCACGCTCGGGTCCACACCAAAACAATTAGTCGACCTGAACGAGGTGGTCTCGGCCCGATTGCAGACAAACTCCGGAGCGGTTCGCTTGTGGTGTGAAAGCAGTCCGTCCCAGCGGACCGACAGACCAACCTGTATAGCCATGCATGATGTTACGTAAATATCGTGTTTGTTCTGCTAATGGCTCGCAACATGAATCACGGTTTAACTTGGACCAAAGACGAGGTAAAACACGCCATTGAAATTTGGTCTGACTAACACATTTCTGAACAGCATTCAAAACCATATAAAAACACAGAGGTTTACAAGGTGTTTAGCGAGTGTCTTAAGGAGATGGGCTTTAATAGCTCTGTGAAACATTGATTCCTGCTCAAGCTGATAAATTATAATAACTACAGCCAAAAAGCAAGCCACAGTTAGCTCACGGAGCTGCTGTCTATCCATCTTGATACCCTGGAACATAAACAGACGCACCAATGAGAGGACAGTTTGCTCATATGTGATTGCATGAACACATTTTGGTATGCTTTGAAATGTCACCTTGTGAAAGCGAACAAGCCAAGGAGAAAATGCAAAATTGTAACAATTTAAGTCCCGGTTCGGCACGGAGCACAGATCTACAGTCTGAAAATACCCTCAAACCCTGTCCTGCAGTTTACACATCAGCCCTGGTTACATACCTGATGTTGCCTGAAGGTGGCAGTGTTCGTCTTCTGTGGTAATGTTCTTAATCATTTCAGCCTGATGTGTGTTTTAGACTGCTGATGGGTGATGACAGAGTGAAAAATGGCCTGAATTTTATGTATGAAGCTCCTCCTGGTGCATCCAAAGGTAATTCAATTCTGATAATTGAGATGATGGAGCTACCTGATTTTATAAAGCTTTGTGTCTTACTCCCTGTCTTTCTGTCTCTTTTTTTTTTCATGAACACTCTGATCTTTGAATCTCTGAAGAGGAAACTAAAGAGGTAAGTCCTCATGCTACCGAGTAGGTATTTAAGTTCTAATTTATAAACATTGTTGAAATGCTTTAGAGGAAGTGGTTTATGTACATATTTAAACGCGATGGGTTTGCTCTCTTATAAAGGGTTGTGCTCTTATGTGCTCTCACAAACAGAGTGGCGTGTTGTTAATGGGTGACGCATCATACTTTTTAATCTGTTTGCAGTTAAATCTTATGTTGTGAAACATCCAAAACAAGTTATTTCCTGTTATCTTCATTCTCTCTCTTGAATTTAATAATAAAAAAATTGATGGTCGCGTAACTGAGAAACCGCAAAATGTAACGTCCTCTGTCCTGGAGACCTTTCTGACTGTAACAAAGCACAGGCAGTTGAGACTGTTTCACTGAACATTATATAATTTAGTCCTTACAGAAAACTTCACCATATCCTCAGTCTGACTTTTGTTTTCATTTGTTTATTATTAGGCTTAAATTGTCAATGTATTAGAATGAGCACATTAATATAAAGCTGTGATTTTCACAGTACTTGGAGACATTTTCACAATGTGCACTATGCTGGCAGAATTGTAATGGCACATTTAAAAACTTTACCAAACAGTGTTTACTGCTGAGTTAGTTAGTGTTATAAATGTACTGACAATACATCCAGCAATATATCATACGAGTTGATTATTATATGATTTCTCACATTATATTATGACAAATCCATATCTCCTAGCCATAATGTTTTATATATATCGTCTTCACAGGAAGGAGAATCAGAGTATAAGTTCGAGTGGCAGAAGGTTGCTCCTCGTGAAAAGTAAGTTTTATTACTCTTTTTGTGTGGTCAAATGAGTAAGACTTATCCTAAGACTGATAGTGTCATCCTTCTGTGCTCTTACGTCCTCCTCTTTAGGTACGCTAAAGATGACATGAACATCAGAGATCAGCCTTTTGGGATCCAGGTTAGATTTTATTTTACCATCTTCTCTCAGATTTTTGACAGTATCTATATTCTGATCTCTGTAACTGTATTTTACTATAATTTAGATCCATGTAGACATTGTAAATAGAGCAGGTAGTGAATTTGTAATGTTTATTCTGTAGGTGCGGAATGTGCGCTGTATCAAGTGTCACAAGTGGGGTCATGTGAACACAGACAGGGAGTGTCCTCTCTTTGGACTGTCTGGAATCAACGCCAGCTCTGTAGCAAATGATGAAGCAGGTAAGGCTTTTTTTTTCTTAATACATAGCATTTTTATATAACCTTCAATTATTGCATTTTCAAATAGGCATCATTCACTGACAGAAATCACTGTTGCTGTTTGTAAGGTTACTAATTCATTATTAACTGAAATGCCTGTGAGAGTGAAATACTCTGTGCTGAATTTCTCTGGCCCTGAAGATGGCAGTGTTGTCGTCTTAGAATACATTATTAAAAGTAGATACAATCCTTTTCCTATTAACCATGCTGAGAAGGATTGATGACATGCTTACTGTTGTGTGGAGTATTGTTGAATTTGTGCAAAATATACGTATAGATTTAGACTACTTTTTTTTTTTAGCAAGGCACATATGTGCGTAATATAAAGTAAATACTTACAGTACATCATAGCAGAATTTGCATCAAGGATCATTGGCAGTGCTTTACTTGGGGCAGTCATGATCCAGAGTCTCTTGAATGCCTCTCAGTGCAGGAAGCAGTAGTTGTGTGCGCTGAGGACTGTAATCAGAGCGTATAGCAGTACAGTAATGTGTTTACTCCTCCTGGGTCCAGTGTGACAGTTCTCAGACTGGCCCTCCTCCTGAGCTGCCAGAAAAAATGCAATTATTGTGTATTCTGATTTGCTCTAACCACTGCTTTGGCAGAATAATACAGTGTGATTTGCCCAGTCAGGGGACGAGTGAGTTGATTTGGTGTCCCTTTCTGTTAACAAAGCTGCTGCTGTGCTCCCCTCTGAGGGGGATGCACACACACATCAATGGGACCGTGATGTTGTGTTTTGTGCACAGGCCCGTCGATGCACCCCTCCGAGTTAATGGCAGAGATGCGGAACAGTGGGTTTGCGCTGAAGAAATGTGTCCTTGGGAGGAACGCCACTGTTTGTGACCCAGCACAGGTAATCTCCAGGTCCCCCCAACCCCCTCAGGCTCAAATAAGACCATTGATATCCATGCCCGGTCCTGAGCAAGGAGAAGAGAGAGTTTGATTGCAGCAAAACGGCCAATTATCAGACAGCGGCACAGCAATTCCAGTCACAGCAAGTTTAGTCAAGAGAGGAGGCTTGATGAAACTAACTACCGAAATTATAGGAAAGCAAGGGAGCAGGAACATTGCTTGTTTTACAGCTTCTAGAGCTTGTGGCGCTCATGTTTATTGGCCTTTACATACCCATTCTTGTTGCTGATTGTTGATGTACATTGATGTGATGAACAAGTTTGGAAGTGTGAGTCTATGTGTTTAGCACGCTTAAGCCCAGTGGTGTAAGTGCTAATATGCTGAATTACTGTACTTCTACTACAGGGGTTTGTGGCCAGTGAGGAAGAAGAAGATCCTGAAGTCGAGTTCCTTAAATCTTTAACCACGAAGCAGAAACAGAAGCTCCTCAGGTGTGTGTAAATATGCATGGAACCAAATATGCTTTGTGGAAATGTATCTGAGGCATGAAATTATTCTTTCAGTTGTATTTGTGTCACATCGGTGAATGAGTGTGCAGCATAATAGACCTGCTTAAAAAAAAAAAAAACTTCACTGGGATTTGTAATTACTCTACTGCTATTAAACTAGTAAAATAAAAATAATATATGAGATGAGAAAATATAATAATTTGAAATTTTATTGTTCATTTCTAATGAAGAATGATTTTATATTCAGCTGTTTAATTTTCTTACAATTTGAGTTCTCTCAATTAATCAGTTGTTCCCCTTTTTTTTTTTTTTTTTAAGAAAACTTGACCGGCTAGAAAAGAAGAAGGACAAGAAGAAGAAGAGTAAAAAGGAGAAAAAGAAGAAACGCAAACAGAAGAAAAAGACGACTGAGAGTTCCTCCAGCAGCACCTCGGACAGTAGTAGTAGCTCAGAGTCTGAATCTGAAAGACACAAAGCTAAAAAAGAGAAGAAGGTGAAAAAGAAGAGAAGGAGAGACTCGTCCAGTGAAAGCAGTTCTGACAGTGAGAGTGAAGGAAGACCGAGAGGAAGAAACAAGGAGCCTTGCAATAGAAACCACATTCAGAGTCCTGATTCTAAGCATAGCCGAGACAAACATGAGCGCACAGAGTCAGACGAGCAGGACAGACGACGAGAAAAAGGTCAGAGGTCACCACATAGAAAAGAAAGCCTGCAGAATGAGAGCAGAGAGAGAGGATGGAGGAATAAGGACAGGGTGAGAAGAGGCGGCGAAAGAGAGAAGGCTGAACATAGATTCAGCAGAACCAGGGATGGTGAGAGAAATAGGAGTTTGAGTAGAGAGAGAGGAAGGAAACGGAGGGAGAAGAGTTGGGATAATGAAAGGATAAGGGAGAAGGAAAGGAGTGGCAAACAAAGAAGTGTGAGTAATGATCAAGGTAGAAATGAAAAGGGAAGGAGTCAAAGCCGGGATAGACCACAAGAGAGTGAGGCGAGGAGGAAAGAGAGGAGTGATAGTTTTGAACGAAGCAGAGGTAGAAAAGGAAGAAGTAGGAGTAGGGAGAGAGTAAGAAGCAGGAGTAGGGAGAGGATAAGAGAGAGGACTGGGAGTAAGGAACGAGTAATGAGCAGGAGTAGAGAAACAGTGAGGGCTGGGAAGGAAAGGAACAGAAGTCCATTTCGGGGCGATAGGAAACGATGAGGGAGAAGCAGAGACACTGAAATGACGTTTTCCTGTTGGTGTAATTTATGATTTGCGGTTTAATGTGAAACTGTATTGGGCATACAATGATCTGTAATGTTTTTACTCCTTTAAATATTACGTTTTGCATCAATTCATCATTTAGTTTTCAGAGTTTGTTTTTGGTGTATTAAAAGTGGCTTGTATATCTGATTGAACATTTTCTTTTATTCCATGGTTAAAACACTCTTCTTCTTCTTCTTCTTCTTCTTTTAACCAGTAGAGGGCGCCAAAATACTTTAGGCCAAACAACGAGAACTCAAAAATTCTCATCCAATTCGTTCTTATAACGTATTTTAGCTTCTTCACAATGTTTTACTTTATTTGAGCATGAGACACTATGTAACTCGGGATTCAGATCCGACATGTTTTGCAGTAACACTAAGGCGTATTCGCTTTCAGGCTGTTCTTTTATAAGGAGGCATGGGAAATTCCTACACCCATCATTCATTGACATTATGCTTTGAAGTTCATTGATTTAACCCCAGGAGTTTCATAGAGAGCCGCTTTACTTATATAGTAGCTCTTTCAGCACATTAGATATTATCCATTAGTTATAATAGTCTTTGAAATATTTCTAACAAAATTGCATGAATGACCGTAATAATCACAGGTATCCTAGTCCATGCTTGCATTCACCTACTGGTATAATTTGCATGTTTTTGTGTTAAATTGATTGGTTTCCATTTAATGTTCATCAACCAACCATGATATTACTAGAAAGCTTGTCTTGGAAGTTTAAACAAGTAGCTTAATTTCCAACTAACACAACACTTTGAGCATTAAAATATCTCTTTTAGAATTTTATTTAATAATATACAATTAAAACAGAACAACACTAACATCTTTAAAGTTTAATATGCTGCTTAATATGCAGAAGTCACCAGTGTACTGTGTTGAAATAAGCTCTAGGTGTTTTGGACTTTCTCCTGACCTTCATGTTGCGGAATGAGATGAGCGGCGCTTGAAATCAGCTCCGCTTTCCTCCGGCCCGGGGAGGAAATGTGGAGCACTGAGAAGGCTGAGAGCTTCTCCATACGATGATGTGCACTTGTACAGTCATCAGTGTTGTTCATAAAAAACACTCTCTACAACGCTAAGCTTTCAGCATTTTACCGTATAATCATTTTTTACCTTCATCTCCTGTAGTTGTTCTATACAGTCGGCCAATATTCACAGTTGTTCTTCCACTTTAATCAGAAAACCCACACTAGAGCTCCTTAAAGCTGCATCAAAGCACTCAAGTGTAAATGTCTTTCCTGAAAGCACTAAAATAGCTTCCTGTTCAAATCAGCACTGCTGCCTGTTAGGCAAGTGACCCAGTGAACTTATTTTCAAGAATATTTACCTGCATTGAAATAAACCCAGAGATTGCACTGAGTTAAAAGTTTAATTAATTGTTGCTTAATTGTTTTGAAAGAATTATAGGCTTGGCCCAATTTATACATGTGGATGAAGCAGTGTGGAAATCTCATGGGGAGGAAAAACAGGATGGGACACAACTAGGAGTGTAGGTCCGTTTGCTTAGAGTGTATTATTATTATTATTATTATTATTATTATTATTATTATTATTATCATTATTATTATTCATTTGCCCCATTAGAGATTTGATCATCCTCATAAAAGAAGGTGTGTAATTTTGTGAAGATCCTCGTTATTGATGGACACCTTCTTTTGACCCTGGACTGGTGAGGACAGCGGTGTGAGCTCCTTGATCAGTGATATGGTGCTCATCCTGCTTGTGTCCCGCACAGACCGCGGCTCTTTGATCTGTCTTTATTGTGGCGCGCAAACAAAGCTTGACTTTTCGCCTCTCTCTCAGCAAGAGCGCATTCCGCCGGAGCGGAACAAAGCGCTGAGTGACGGCGCTCTCTGTCCAGGCCCGCAGGCGAGCCACCACCTCTCAGTGATTCATTCTCGTCCGGCTATACTCTCCCGTTTGTAAATCTTAATGAGACCATATAATTGTAAAGTGTGCTTATGAATGCCTTGACGCCTAAACAGCTCTCATTTCCTCGGCACACATTTTGGAGTGTCCGCAATAAAATCGCAATAGGCTGTGCGACATTACATTTTAAAAGGCTGAAAATCAAATTCAGGCACCTGGTGTGTGTTAAAATAAACTAAACCCTTCTCGTATAATTTACAAGACAACAATTTTGTTGCTGTTTATTAAATAGAGCGCAACACTCAGAATTAGAATTAGATGCCAACTAAATTTTGGACTTTTTATTCATTCATTACAGTCTGTTTCTTCCCTGCAAAATGTCAAATTATCTGATAATGGAGCGATTTATTTTTGTGGATCTTGCCCTCAGGATTGCTTCTCCGACCAGCTACCAGGCGTAGCCTACAATAGGAAATGAAAATAATTTTCGTCTATTGCCTTCTGGTCAATTTAACTTCCTCCCCACAAGGCGCTTTTTCCTGGCTGAGACGTGTAGCCCTCTCGGGTTCCCAGGCTGAGCCGCAGCCTAATTATACCGCCGCTTCTTTCTTTCAGATCGGACGCTGCACTGGATAAACACAAAGGAGTCAGAGAGCATCCTTGAACCCTTTCAGTACGCGGCCACTGATATTCAAATAACATCCAGCGACCATTTGACTGCACCGCAACAAGAGCATTTTTAAAAATCACCATTTGCATATGGCTTTTCCCATTTTCCTTCTCAAAAGTGGCATCCAGAAAAAAAGGGGGAAAAACACCAATCAAGTGCTGCGCTTAGAAAGGCTAAAAGCTGCTTTATACCATAGCCTCCTCTTAAATGGACATTTTCCGTTTGACATGCAAATGTAAGCAGTTAATTCGTCCGATTAAAATAAATATTCAGAGCCCTTTTGTCACCGAACCCCCTCGGAAAAGCGCTGATAAAGAGCGGGTGAACAAATGATGTCTCGGAGATTAATTAGATATTTGATAAGACACGATTCCCTAATCGCGGATACAAGACACATGGGGCTGCGATGTGCTCCAAGTCATAATTAATACTATTTAACAAGATTTTCATTTGGGCGTAAAATGCCTGTTCCAGGGCATTAACTATTGATTTATTCCACTGGGAAACTGTGTCGATTTGCGTTGGCGCATATAAGAAGTGCATTATTGATATTGATATATTTACAGACGTCCACACGTTACTTCATGTTCTCGGGTGGAAACACTAAATAACGTTCAGTGGATCTGAGTCACTGCTGAAGCCATTTTAGGAATTGGTTAATTATTATCTCACTAAAAAAATAAAATAAACAGATGATAATAATAATAATAATAATAATAATAATAATAATAATAATAATAATAATATCACAGTTTTTAACCACGTGCATCAAAACAACAACAAAATAGCTTTTGATTTTAAATACCTTTAATTACAAAATGAAAGCCTTATACGCGAGACTTTACAATTAAACATTTATATATTTTTTTAGCAAGGTAAAGAAAGGAGTAACTGAATTTTAAATAGCTGTGTTACATACATACTGACATCCACAAAGTGCGTCGAAAGTAAAGAAAACTCCCTGAATTTCAGGATCCACCACGAAACAGTAATAAGGAACATTTACAGGGAAAAATATCGTTATTTTGTCAATATTTTGTCAATATCTACACAGTTAGCTCAGCTCGTTTCCAGCCCTGTTCAGCTGGATTCACTTTCTCCTGCGCACCGATCAAAACTAGTATCACCTTTCAGCATTTTAGCAATCAGCCTGAAACGTGCAATAGGCCTAATCAGTTTTAGTTTCATGATAATTATATCCCCAATTAATGGGCCTTAATAAAAAAGCCTTGTTTATATCTCAGAAAAAAAGCCTAAAGTGTCACCAAAACAGTTCATCCAACTCCTGACCCGTGTCTTTGTCTTTTAATTATAACCTACCAGGTTTTTTTTTCTTCTTTTTTTCTTTTTTATTTTTGGAGAGAAGTTTTTGTGTCGATAGCAGTTTAATGTCATTGGCATGTTGGCGGGATCAGGCCGCTCAGGACTCGTGATGAGGAGACTGCTCTTTGACCGTGACCCTCGGGTTTACACCCTCCAAAATCAGTTCCGGGGACTCGGACCTGGGGGTCTCCAGGTTACTTGTGTCGGTGTCACTGTCGCTGCCTTTTTTGCCCCCACCTCCGGCCGTGTGCGTTTTGATGTGCTTGCTCAGGTGGTCGCTCCTCATAAAGCGCTTGTTGCACACCGGGCACGCAAATCTTTTCTCCCCGGTGTGGGTGCGAAGGTGCCTCTGGAGCTCGTCAGATCTGGTGAAGCGTTTTCCGCAAAAAAGCCAGTTGCACACGAAGGGCCTTTCTCCAGTGTGCCATCTGAGGTGCGCTTTGAGGTGAGATGTTTTGCCGTAGACTTTGCCACAGCCTGGGATGTGGCAACTGTGGAGTCCTTTTCTGCGCAGACTGGCACCGGCAGGCCCGAGCCTTTCTGCCTCCTGGCAGTTCGGGCAGTCGCATGTCGCCCTGCCCGAGTATCTCCTGGAGGATCTAGACGAGCTCCCGATTCCTGAACTGGCACCTGATATCATGGCGTTGGCCGCCGAAGTGTCCGTGTACGTGGGGATGACGGTTTTGAAACCGTCCTGCGTCAACAGGTGCTGGCTGGTGGACAGGAGGTGGGACGCCGTTGGGCTGATGCCAGTCGAACTGAAAGCCGAGTGTGTGAGGCTCGAGAAGTCGGGGTTGTAGCCGCCGAGCTGGGAGTGGATGGCCTGCGGCGTGCCTGAATGCAGCGAGCTCTGCAGCGTGCCAGCTGGATTTTGCACCTCGAGCCACGAGCCCGGGTTTGTGTGCACGTCCCACCACGAGGACGCGCCGTTTGCCACCTCGCCTGAGATCGTGGAGTGAAAGCCGGACTTGTACCACGACTCGTACGGGTGCGCCATGCCCACTCGTGGGTACAAAGTCTCGGCCGACGTGTGCACTTTGGAAATGAACGCCGACTGTCCGGATTCTTGCGAGGTAACGCTCGCCGAGTTGGAAAACAAGCTGCTGTACTCGGTGGAGAAAGCGGAGGAAGTTGGCGAGGTGGACGCCAGGCAAAACGCGCTATTGCTCGTGCCCGTCGTGGTTGTTAGTCCAGAAGTGCTGCGGCTCGTCGCCACGCTGAATCCCGGCAAACTGGAGCCCAAGTTGCAACTGGACGAGGATCTTTTCCACGGATGAAATCCGCCTTTGGAAAACGCGCTGGAGTCGGGTAAAGTGGTCAGAGGACTTGTGTTGCCAATTTTATTACAGGTCGCAGCCAACATAGCCAGAGGGGTAGTTCCGAACCGCGGCTCTTCCTGCAAAAAGCACCAACAAAAAACAAGCAAAAATTTGTTCCTAACTATGCAACAATATTTCCATATAAGAAAAACTTAGACATCGGTGCGTTGAGAAGGTTTTTTTTTTTTTTTTTTTCAGGAATCTGAAGTGAGAACAGTATCAAGCTTCACATGGACACTTGTAGAACTTTTCTTAATACGTTTAATCAAATAAATCGGAAATCTAATACAAAAATGCACATCTCCAATTTAAACTGACATTTTAAAAAATTCATTTAACTTACGAATAAAAGCCTATTAGATCTCGTAAATGGTCTGCTATTTTCTAATAATCGAAACGCAGCAAAAACATTATAAAGTTGCGGAGAACTCAGTGTTGCCGAATGCAAACAGAAATCTGAAGAAAAAAAGGTCATACGCAAGCTTCCAGTAAAAACTGCCGACTTACCCCAAGTATAGAAGTAGCCATAACCAGTGCCTTTTCTATGCTGAACTTTTCAGGACTACGGTGTTATTATGTTCCAGTTTGACTCGGACAGGACGCGTTTTGCTGAGGTCTCCACTCGGGTCGCTCGTCCCTTGGCTGAGGCTTCACACTCTACCTAGTTGTAGAGAGCGCCTTCTTTGAAGTACAGCTGCCTGGGACACTCGACCAATCTGCGCAGCGGATACTTCCACGACGAGTCGAGTTCAGCCAATAAGAGACGTGTCCATGACAGAAATACTAAAGTAGCATGTCAATCAATAACCGAGGTACCGATCCCACTGTCAGGCGTCAAGCGATCTGGTATTTTTAAGGTTTTTTATATGTAGGCTATATGGCCATCAAGGCGCAGTCATTTCACTTATAATAGTGTAGAGCTCATACTGGTGTATAATAAGCCTGCGCTCCTCTATGGTAAGCGACTTATTTGTTATTTATTTATTTATTTATTTTGTGCAAGATGTCTTGATATGTTTAATGCCGTTTCTGACGTTCGCCTGCGACAGCCTACAGGCTATAGGACAGGAAAAGATTTATAGGTGACAACAATCTTTTGTATTTGAAATGTTTTCATGTAAAAGAAAAATACAATCTGCACACGCTGTTTCTTTTCTTACATTTTAACCGAATATGCTAAGACGTAAAATCGGTCAAACGTTTTGTTTGCATCTTACATAGCAACGTTAACCGTCGTAGAAGTTTGAGTTTATAGACTTTTTTTCTTCTTTTTTGATCAATATTTACAACGGGTTCAAATAATTGTACACTGATGGCACTTTTTGTAATTTGCAGTCACTTCAGGATGACCTGGAGGAGGAAATCAGAGGGGAATTACTAATCTCACAACAGGTGTGAAAGATCATGGGTTTTGTGTGTGTGTGTGTGTGTGTGTGTGTGTGTGTGGTTGTGGGGGTAAATGCGCGCGTGCGCCCACAGCAGCGCTCCGTTTAAATGCCTTTGGAAAAGCACCGCGCGCGCGCGTCTTGCAGGATGCGACTTTAAATCACACAATCTTCCACTGACGCTTTACATGATTGTAGGCATTAAACACATTAAAATCTATAATGTATTATGAAGAAAAATTTTAGAATGATCGGAAATCGTGACAAAATAGAAGAAGACTTATTACACACGTATGTCAGGAATTTTCCTTGTTGTTTAAAATACAAAGATAAATTAATACAAGTATAGTTTCACCTCTCTTTCTTATGATTTTTTTTTTTTACCTTTTAATGATGTTTCTTTTTTTGTCTTTTATATGAAGATCAATGCATCATACCAATGTGTGTTTTTTTACTTGTTAAAACATTTAAGGCTAATGGCATAATTTAACAATGGCCTGCTTTAGAGTGAATCATCATCCTTTTAAAAGTTAAAGCAATTTTCTTGAAAATGGCCTCGCCGAAAGCTGTGCATTACAGTATTCAAAATTGCCAAATAATGCTCCATTATAGAGGCTGAGCGGTGCCAGGCAGCCCGGCCGCAATTTGCTCCAAAGCGCTTCGCTTTAAATCCCTCCTATGGAGAGGGGAATCTAAAAAGTTTATTCAAATTCGCATGACGGAGCCTCGAAAATTACTTCATTTCTGCAATTACAGTAAATTGACAGGCAAACAATTAACGCCATTAAATATCTGTTTAAAAAAAATAAACGCAGCATTTGGCTGCAGTTAAGGAAAGTCTCCCTCTCATGTGCATGTGCAACTTTCTCTCTTGCGCTCCACATTACAGTTGATTTGTCTGTAATCAATTCAATCATATTAATATAGATAGATCTCCTAAACGAATGCACTCGTACATTTTATATATAGCAATGTGGATATTAGATAAAGACGATGCTATTTTGATCTGATCTGATATAGTCCTGTTTATCTGCATCCCCATGTTTACACCTGATTGTTCATTAAACAGGACCATCAGAACATACTGTAGATAAATTAGGCTTCTTGTGTGATTTAAGGAGAGGCTTTTTTTTCAGGATATTTACAAAATGTCAAATATCAAAGCCAGTGTTGATATAAAAAAAGTAAATAAAAAAAAAATCTGACAATAATTAAACAGTGTAGTACTTTAATGTATTATGAATACCTTGACCATTCATACTATATTATATAATTGATTTAAATTGATGCATTTCTTTTCATTAGTGTAGAATTTAAATTATGGCATGGATCTTATTACCTGTGGTATATTCATACCTAAATATTTAAATACTTCTTTTATGAAGACTGTTTAGGCCAGGATTTGGAGCAGCAGAGCCGTCAGCTGGTCTACCTGGCGAGCAGATTTCTGTGCCAATTAGGAGCCTATTACAAGTCATTAGACTGATCAATGTACCTTAAACAATGCGGGTGATTTATTTGGCAAGAACAAAACGTTGTGCATCTATTGTGGTGAGTCTGAGTGACGCTACGCATCCATCACTGCTTTAAGCAGCTAAAGATAAATGATTAATCCGGACCTATTCGTTAAGGTGGCCTCTTACAATAGGTCCCGTTCTCGCGCTAGATCTGGAGCATTTTAGCTCCGTTGGCTGCGTGCGTGAAGATGCGGGCTGATGGGGGTTTCACACAGACTAGGGTTTTTTTTTGTTGTTGTTGTTGTTTTTTTTTTTTTTTTGGTCTGTTGCCGCTGGCAGGGATGTGTCCCCACCCTTAAGAGGAAAAGCGCATTTGTGGATAATTAACTAATCTGTGCAAACTTAAATCCTTGCTATCCACAGGTCCTTTAGTGCATCACCTCACACCCACCTGCTTGTTCCTCCTCCTAACATAAGCCCGAGCAATCACTTTTATATAGCCTATTGTTGATCAAGCTGTATTGAGCATTTTAATTTCATGACTTTTTTTTTTAAGACAAGAAGAATTGTAAAAGCAAATAGGCAAATGCATGAAGTGTTCATGCGCTTGTTCGTTTTGAGTCAGCTTTGGCTCACAGTGGCCTCACCGCGACGCGCAGCTCTAATGAAACGCTTGATTGCTGTGATGATGCATTTCGTCATCTGTGTGCACCAGATCACGAGTCTGGAAATGTGGGAAATCTTTAGTGTTTACAAACAACAGAAACTGTTGCATCACACATTTGCTAGTACATTCACACAACGGGGAAAACCTGGCACATTCTGTTAAAAAAAAAAAGGCAACGCGCATTTCTCCTAAGTTTATCCAAATTAATATACTGGGCAATGGCGTTTTTAATGTCATCAAATGTCAGTAATAAATTATTAATGCACACACCTGAAAATGTACTGTAACATCCATTTCAGCTCAAATTGTTAAGGGCCTGATAAAGAAAGCTTTACGCGCTACACGGTGGTTGTGCGCGCTCCTGCAGTGCATACGAGTAGGTGTGTTGTATCATATCCTTAAATATAGATAAATATTTGCCACATTGGAATGTGTGTGTGTGTGTGATTGTGCTCTGCTATGGATTGACACTCCGTCCAGGGTGTCCCCTGCCTTGTGCCCCGAGGCACCCTGGGAGAGGCTCCAGTCTCCCCTGCAACCCTGTGTAGGATAAGTGGTACAGAGGATGGATGGATGGATGGATAGATAGATTTTCCACATTGGCATAAAGAATATGTTTGTACGGAATTAATGAGGTTTAAGCAGGGTTAGCGTATATGTCTTAGTTGTCCATGATGCGCATTAACTCCTTTGTCAAGTGAGATCTCTGCCTACACTTCTAAGGTTCTGTACTAACTAGTACTAAAAGAACTTCCACAACACAGACTGCACAGTGGCAGAGTATTTATAAAGTGGTCACTGTACCAGAGGTGCTATACACTCTATAAGAAAAAGAGAAAAAAGGAAAGAAAAAAGGTTCTTCAAGAGTTCTTCAATTGTTCATTGGATGAGTAATGATTAAGAGTTCCCAAGAAAGGTTCAAGATGGAACTTGTGATGGTAGGGAAACACTATTATGTTGGGTTCCAGACAGGATCTTTAAGGGTTCATTCAGAGAGACAGCCTAAGAACCTATAAGATTTCTAAATATTATTTCTAAATATTCTGTTCTGACACAGAACATTACTAATATGGGACTTTCTTTGTGCTGTCTTGAATAACCATCATGTACTAGCTTTATTATTTACATTGTGTGCTTAATTACCATTAGTGTTTGTTAAAATTTTAAGAAGCTAGTTTATTTTTAAACTGACATGTTGTGTAAGCTTTGTGTGATATATGTGTGTGAGGCATGTAAAGGCTCTCAGTCACGCTATAGTTTAGTGTTCAGGGTTGAGTCATGTTGATGAGCATCTGTTAGGTCTGGCCAGGATGAGACTCTCCCTGCTCCATACTCACGCCTCGCCTGACTTCATGGAGAACATAGCACTGGTTTCAGTGTTGCTGCTTCACACTAGGTCAGTGTGACTCAAGAAGACTTTTCACAAGTCTGTTTGACTTCACAGTTTTGAGTCCCGTCACTGAAAGTATGATTACAAATTTGATTTGTAGCTGATTGACTTCAATCTATTGTTTACATGTCTTCTGCCCAAAACTACTAGTGTACTAAGTAATATAGTAATATAAGCACTCCTTTTGTACATTTAAAAAAATACTCTATATTTAATATACCACAGATAAAGAATTTGAATGTCTGCAAGCACACAATGGCACGTTCTGTTCTCAGATGAAACAGATCAACAGTGTGACTTGAAAAGATCAATATCTTTGAAAGGCAGCCGTTTCAGTTTGAATGTTGAAAATGAAAGCGATTGTTTAGCTGCCGATAAAGTGATCTAAGAACACAATTATATATGGCATGTGCTTGATATGCTCCTAACTGCATTTCTTTTATCTTCATTAAGGGAGTGACATTTGCAGTAAGTTAAAGACAAACAGTTTGCCTGTGTCTTATTATGGCCACTAACTGCAAACTGTCATTTGGCATCAGCAAAACAGCTCTTGGCAAAGCAGAATGCTTATCACATGTCATCTGTGCATGGCAGCGCAGAAATTACATGAAGCTCCTGCTCCACTCCCAGCTCCTTTGTACTCTCGACATCTTCTTTGTCTTACACAATTAAGGTGTTACACGGTAGAATAATTTAAATTGCCAGCTCTAAAATGGAGACCAGGGCTCTTTTTAAAAATAGCAGAATTTGTTTACTGATTGTATGTGGCTATTGACTTTCCCATTACATGAGAAGAGCTCTGATTAGTGGCTGTGCAATGTTCAGAGAGTGAGGCAGAGCAGGCAGGGTTACAATACCAAGCATTTATTCTTATTGTTCTCTGGGTCTCTCTACCCAGGATTAATCCTGGGCGCAGTAATGAGGGTGTCACGGCAGGTCCGAAGCCATTTTCCAATAGTTGCCTGGCTCCATGTGACATCTGTGGCTCCTGAAGTCTTCTCAGACTTTGATGAGGCTCCCTACCTCTGTGACATTACCATATGTTGTAGGGTAGTATGGAAGGCCATTTGTTTCATGTTTTTCCTTGGCTGCAGGTGAAGACCATTATTATGGTGCTGTTTGTAACATAGAGCTCAGGCAAGAAGGGATTGTTTTCCCCAGAGTAATATACATGCACTAGAAATGGTAGAGGCAGACATGCTGAATGATTGTCCAAACCCAAGTAACAAATCAAAGGAGGGATGTTCTTGATTTTTTTCCCATTTGATTGTTCTGTGTGTGGCAAAATAAAAAAAAAAACTCTGGGTTTATGTCTATATCATGATGCTGTAAGTAGAATGGATATCTAAATAAACCAGCGCCTTTCTATTATGAACACTTCTCTTGAATACGGGCACATAAAACTCATACTTTATCCTCATGAATTTACAGCTCTCTGTCTTGACCTGCCATTGTTTTCCTAAAGTGGATTCCATTGAGAATAAGTGGTTGCACCACCACTTAACCATTAACCATTTCAATCTTTGTTTTGTAATTATAGAAATGTTTTATCCGGTGTCAGATGGTACATGTTTCCACATCCAGGGAACTTCTTTTATTTTGTCTGATTACATGGTAGTGGGAGCACTCTTTTTCTTGCTTCAGATGTTTGCCAAAATGTGTGGAGCATGTTACAAAGAGCAGAGAGATGACTTATAACTCAATTCCGTGTGAATTGTGTGTTTTGGCAGTGCATTAATTCCTGCCACAATGGGGCTTTGCTTTTATTGGTTTGTGAAACTAGCATCACATAAACCAGAAAATTCTTTCCTTAATTGATTTTGATTTTGAGTATGTATATATATGTATATGTATATGATGTTAAGAGCACAGTACAATCTATAGTCATGTATTAGAGAGTTTGTCACCTGCAATTCTTTACTGGCAGTGAGAATTGCTGATAAATTGATGGTAAAAATGTTTATAATAGCACAGGAAAGGACAGGAAAGTTGCCTGGCAAACGGTATGTCTTTGTACAGTACTCCAAGTTGTTTTAGGTGTCTGTATGGCCACATTTTCACAGACAGCCAGTGGATCAGCAGTCTGATTGAAGCCAGCCAGCAGTCGAACTAGATCTGCAGCTTCATGTTCAGCTGTTTGAAGTCAGAGAATCTTGGGTTGCTCAACAGTCCTGCGAGTGCCTTACAGATATTATTTTTTTCTTTTTGACCATCTAATGACTTTGAAAAATCTGTGTAAACAGTGGATTTACTTTCAGAGGAAGCTTTCAAAAACTATTAGAGGGGATGCTGAAAGCTGATGCCTCAGCATGCTTCATGTTCTAAGAGCTTGCAGAAGGGGAAAGTTTCCTGCATCGATGCCCCAAGAGTGACTGGACCTCTGTGTGTGTGTGTGTGTGTATGTAGATGTAGATGATGTGATGTGATGTGACAATACAAAAACAGAAGACATTTGTCTTACCTTACATATCATCTATTCTATTCTATTCTATTCTGGCTTTTTTTTCTGTTTATCACCTATGCAGGAAACTGCTGTTCAAAACAGAATAGAATAGAACAGAACTGAATAGAATAGAATAGAATAGTACAAAAATATAGAATAGAATAGAGCAGAATAGATCTGTTCTATTCTATTCTATTCTATTCTATTCTATTCTATTCTATTTTTTGCTCTATTCTATTCTGGTCTGTTCTGCCTGTTCCATTATTCTATTCTATACTACTCTATTCTGTGTTTTGTTCCGTTCTTCTGTTTTATTCTATTCTACACTATTCTATTTCTATTCTCTACTGTTTGGCTTTGTTCTGTTTTATTCTATTCTGTTTTTTTCCCTATTCTATTAAATTCAATTCTATTTCATTTTGTTCTATTCAATTCTATTCAATTATGTTCAGTTCTATTCTATTTTGTTTTGTTCTTTTCTGATGTTCTATTCTATTACATTCTGTCTTGTTAATTTGTTCTATTCTTCTGTTCTGGAAGACCCCAGAGTTGTCACATAATTTGTTTGTTTTTCTTCCAGTGATGAGGATCGCAGCTTTGCCCCATTCCCCTTCTTTGTCTGTAGGTCTGAGTGGTCTAAACCCTCTCCTTCTTTCCCAGTTGCCTCAGTCTGGTACACATTTACAATTTCTTTTCATCCCAACTTGTTATTCTTGCTCAATATCTGCAGCAGCCAAAACGCCCCAGCACAGCACATTTTAACATGGCCTGGATGTGGTTGATCAATTGAACCACTGCTGTTATACTTGGCTCATCCAAACCCTCCTACTCACTAATCGCTACTGACACCGACACCTGTGTGAGGCTGTTCAGAGCAAGAAGCATGTGGCATAGTCGCTGTGAAATAGCTTAGCCCAACAGAGCAAGGTTGTTATTTTACAGCACCACAGCCCTGATAAAGCTGCAGAAATACTGTTGGACAATCAGGCAAATCCTACTATGTTTACTCAGGGACTGGAAATAAAAAACTATGTGCTGTATAGAGATGCTTTGCTGTCATTGGTTGGAGGCATAACCACAATGTCTTGAATTACACTGAGTAGCACCACTAAACAGTCAGAGGTGGCTCTGACATTTTTTTTCTCTATTGTGGCTGTAGAAATATTATCATACATTTTTTAAATCCCTGGCATGATTACATGATCTGTTTCCATAGATTTCTTTGTGTAGCTTGCAACAATACTGTGGTCATCTGTTTATTGTGGAAAGACTATTTATTGTGGTTTACAATGAAGGTTAACAAGTGCACTGTGTTGCTGTGTCATGTAAAGAGTGGCAAGCTGTAATCCCAGTTTTCACTTTAGCCTCATCGAGTGCTCATCAACTTGACTACCTAAGTGAATTGTCACTTGGCTTCATTCTGCTCAGCACTTCAAGGTGCCGGAGACTGTAGAGAGAATCATGTCTTGCATAATGTGTCAAGTAGCTCAAAAGAAACACCCAGAGTGCAATATTAAAACAATTCTATATGGTTGATAAATGAAAATATAGGTTAAGAGGAAACCAGTATGCTGTAGGATTGTTATTATATGTGCTCTGTACTGCACATACGTAGACATGGATTTTAGTTTAAGAGTTTTGTTAGTCAGGGAGCAGACAGAGGCTTTGGACAGTGAGTTAGATGTACATCCGCATAGAAAATCTGTCTAATTTACAGTACAAATGATGCATTTACCCTCTCTGCAGTTATAATGTGAAATGTGATTATAGTCACTGAGCAAATCTACTGTATTTTAGGATCCATTTACAGACAGACAGAGACAGAGGAGGGGGTCCGAATCCAGCGCTGTGTGTTTGTGCTTTGTGTTGAGACAGTCAGCATTTAAAAAGAGCATTTTGATTCGCCTCCGATCGAGTAGGCTCTGTCTGCCTCCACTCATCCTGGGTGATTAGACTAAAACATTTGCTCGTCTTGACTGGAGATCGAAGCAGCTTCACATAACGCTGCTTGATTGAAGGTCGAAATATTTTGAATTCTAATGGAGACTGTATACATGAATTGCCTGAAATAGACTGTAGAATTTCAGCACTTCCTCCCCCTCAGCCACCCCCGCCCCCCTACCCCTCACTCTTCTCCTCTGTGGCCGTTCTGAAAAGAACGGTTGGGAATGGCTGTGGCTGATGATCATAGAATTACTGGATGGTGATTCTAAACCCCTCAAAGAGGAGTTGCTATGGAGATCTCGTTCCAAACTGTGAAATGATTCCTCGTCTGAAAGGCTGGGGAGAAGAGGGCTGAACACATCATTGTTCAGGTGGTGGTTGGTTAGGAAATTGCCGGTGCCTGAGCAATCAGTGCTGCTGCTATAGTTAAGGTTCTAAAACGGTTTGTTCTCTGAATGATGTGGGGCAACAGTGATGTGCATATGATGGTTCCTTTCAATCAGACTCCACTCAGACTCATGGGGTTGGGAGAAATGACAGAAAGAGTGGGCTCGAATGAAAGAGGAATGAAAACCATTATTGTCTCTCAAAGCTAATGAAATCTAGGCCTGTCTTGATCTATCTATTCTTTGCCTGCATAAATCTTGAAGCTAGTTTGAAAGGTTATGTTCCCTATCAATGTATAACCATTTCCCACTGTTTCCCCCTTATAATATTATGTTAATTACACATTACAGAAATTGACCTTGATAATCTTTGTAGATTAATTTGTATTTTGATATTACATTTTATAAAGATATGTCTGTCAGCAATAGATGAGACATTCTGTAGTTATAAATGTTAAGATTTGTTATTGATTAGCGCTATGCCAGTGATATACACACAGTTAAATTGAACTAATTTTCCCTTTATATCATGAGGCTTCAAAGTGGCATGATATCGATTCATTTTATTTTCAATATCAAATACTTCTGTAACTACAGCACAAGTAAAGCCAGTCCACTATAGTTGTGTATTATCTGATTATTTTTTTCTGCTCTGAAGACACAGCTGAATTGCTTCTTCTGACAGACTCATAAAGTAGCTTTTATGGCTGTGAATACCAAGGCAATTGCAGCCGTGTATTTGTGTAGAACCTCTTAAAAGCGAGCCAAGGAATGCTAGCGGTATAGATGTTCTCTTCCTTTTTTTACGTGTGAATACTTGCAAAGGAAGTCGACTGCCACTGAACACTGTAATTTGAGTGAATGATGTTGATCACATGATCTTCTAGTCATCATAAACAGACGATAGGAACATTTCCTGCATCAGTTATAAATTTGTTGTTTATCATTTTTTCCCACAAAATAGGAGTCATGTTTTTTTTTTTTTTTTTGGTTTAACATTTTAGTGATTATTTAAAATATTGAATGTCAAAGATTTAATAATTAATAATTTCTCATTCCACATACAGAACATATAGTATAGCATAAACAAATTAATTATTAATTAAATCCAACCATTCCATAAACTGTTCAAGCAGATCAGGTCTTTGTACATTTAATTATCTACTTATCAAACAGCTTATTTTAACTCATTATATCTGATTCACAGTCTGTCCACATTACAGCACAGAAAAAATGTATATACCTAAGAGCACTTTGAGAATGTTGGTTTGGGTGTGTTTACACACACATGCATTAAAGTCTATGTGAATGCGTGAGTGAGGCGTGTAGGTGGGTGTGTTTACTTGCACTCACTTGCTGGCAGCTCTGTTTTCATTGAGAAATGATCCAGTCAGGCTGACTCTTTTAAACATAAAGGCCTTTGTTAGGTCAAACAGTAAAGGCACACCTGCTAATGGGCTTTCCAAACATACAGTAACTAATACACAGCAGTAAAATGCTAAGTGCCAGATAGACTTGACTTCTGAAGCTCCCCCTACCTCCCCTACTTGCTTTTACAGTCTTACTTGTGGCTTGCTATGGCGCCGCAGCCTCATAAGAGCGGTCTTTACAGAGGTCTATTCAGTACTGCTGTTAAAGGATTTTCTGAAGGATTTTGCTTCGGTGTCTTCTTTGCCTGCTATCTCTGTATGTCCTGAGGAAATATAAGGTCCTGACATGTTGTAACTGTTGTCTAGTAAGATATATGATAAAAGGCTCAGAATTGTTGAAGTTTAAAAAATCTGAGCAGTTGTGTCACTTAATATACTAATAAGGATCTTTGAAATGTTCAGAGTGAATGGTGCAAGCCCAGTATTTTTTCAATGTTGTGTGCTTGTTACAGTTTCATTTCTCAGTATTTAAAAAAAAAAGCTTACATACATGCATCTTGCTCCTGGTGCTGTAACAGATCTTCTGTTTCATACAAAGAACACAGAAGAAGGTTTGACACTACGCACAATTAGGGGAAGCAGCAGGAGCACCTTCAACAGCTATCTATAGCTGCATATATATGGCTCAGTAGCTGGCTCAACTTTCTTAGACACTACAACACAAGCACTGTCAAGGGAAGTGAGCCAAACACCATCCATTGTTCTCAAAAATGCAATGATGTACGCAAGTCATGTTAGGAATTGCTCCACTGGGCACTGCTCCAATTATCTTGCACAAAAACATTGCCACATACAGCCTACCAAGAAAGCTAACATTTGTTATACATGTCTTTGCTATCTGCTAGGTCTTTGGAGGACAGTAATTAGAAAATCAGGCTGTTTGATCAGTTCACAGTGCTGTTTGAGTATCCTGCAGAGGGCAGGGAATTTAGAGGACAGATGCTTCAACTGAATCAGGTCAGCTACTGAGGATGCTAGCTGTTTCACCATGTTCTGTCACATATTGTGTTAATAAGTCCATTGTATCTACATTATACTAGATCTGTAAAGTGGTCTTTGTCAGCGAAGTACTTTGAGACATTGGGCACACAAGAGATTGTACATTGTACATTGTAGTTAACATTTTTTTCTAAGAGTGTAGTCAAGCCAACAGTACAATAATCACAATACTATAGGTGACCAATAAATATGAAGTATATATGAAGGAGTTTAATTGGATGACCATTGGATGTCCTTACTATTTCTCTTAGAAGAAGATGCCAGGCCTATACACTGTGTATTCTTTTAAAAAATACTATCAGCACCGGAATAAAACTTTTTATGTTGGCAACCAGAAGTTCCATTAAGCTACCATTAAGTTACTTTTGTTTTATCACTGGCTGACAGATGCACTTTTTTCAATCTAATTAGAATTTATAGCAAATAGAAAAACTTTTTTTTTTGGGAGAGAACATTTAAAGATAAAAAAATGTTGAGAGAACATTTAAAAGTTAATTACACTAAACTTTATCAAGTCACAAATGGTTCTTGATATATTTCCAGCACAATTAACTAGAGATCAAGCCTTAAACACACTATGGGCTTGGTCCAAAGCCATAATCAATTCTGAACTTGTTAGCAGGAGGTCGTCATCATTGCAAGTTTGCTTTCACACAGATGAATTTCACTTGTCACTTCTGCTGTGTGTGTAATTTTTGCAAATGGGAAATTTTTTGCAAAAGGTACATCCCTTAATTGGAGTCCCTGGAGGACTAGTGGTTAGGCCTCGGCACTCTCGCCGCTACAGCCCGGGTTCAGTTCCCGGCCAGGGAACCAACCCCGGCCGCTTGAGTTGCACATGACAGTGCACTCCCAGTGCCAGTCCCAAGCCCAGATAAACTTGGGGAGGGTTGCGTCAGGAAAGGTACCTGGCATAAAAACTATGCCAAATCAAATATGAAGACCAATGATCCACTGTGGAGACCCGTAACAGGAGCAGCAAACGAAGAACTACAACATCACTTTATTGTTCTAATTAATGTTTATCTAATTCATATATTATTTAATTAGTTTTTCAAGGTTTTAAGAGTTGTATTGTGTTTAAATATCAACTTTACTCCAAATACTGAGAAGACATGCCTTTCCCCACCATGTTAAATTCAATCAATCATGGTATTTGCTTCCTGGCCTTGAAAGCAGATCGCTTTCAGACATGGTCTGTTCCACAGCTGAGCTCACTTGAAGCAAACCCTAGACAACAGTTTTCAAGCTCAGCTCCTAGGACTGCACCCATGTTCAAAAACAGCTTTCATACTTGACCAAACACACCCAAATAGTCCAAAATGGCCTAGCGTCCAGGAAAAAGGTGCAAGTGTGAAAACATCCCATGTCTGACAGCTTTTCACAGGCTTTCCAGATAACGCTCAGCTATCCCCGAATTCTCTAGGATTCCATCCACCTGCATTGTAATTCCAGTTCTCTGGTAGAAAATGATGCAACATCAGACCAATGGGCAGGCCCAAATGAAACCCCTTTGCAGACTTATCACCTCGGTTCACACCACCTCCAATTATTTCTTGTGTAACAGTACTGGTAACCTTTGGCCAATGCTGACTGCAGGAAATATCATTCATGCGCAGTGTGTACCAAGGAAACTTATCATACCAATGGGAGCAATGGGACTGCTCCCAATCTTTCATCAGCCATCTCTTGGTGCACTTTGTATAGAGCTCCCAGTGTCCGAGCATAATACTAGTCATGTTTTAACAAAGTCTACTTTATCCTATTTTTTAGTTAATCTCTCTCTCTTTCTCATGTTTGTGTCCCAGATGTCAGATGTGCTAGAAAAAAGTTCCACTTAGTTCCAAAAGTTCCAGCACCCTAAATAATTTCCTTGGTTTGGGGAAGGACAAATCCTCTAAAAAAAGGTCCAGGTTAAAGGAACCTTTTTTTTCTAAAGTGTACATTTTCACTCTTTGTTATTCTAATGTTGATATTACTGTGTCCCAAATCTGAAACACATTCATGGTAACCTGGTAACTGGTCACCTTTGGTCAATGCTGAATGCAGGAAATATCATTCATGCGTTACCACTGGATGTCTTGTGAGTCTGGACAGTGTGTCTTTCCTGGGCTGCATATGCCCAGAGCACTTCGGTACAACTGTCGCTCAGTCTGGTGCTTTCCAGTCCAACTTTTCATGGATTTCTGTGCATGGGAGTGACTGGCTCTGATGCATTGAGGAAGTCTGCATTTGAAGAGGTAGAAGGAACAAGCTGATCAACTATAATATACTTTCCAGGAGAGAGAGAAAGTTTGTCTGTTGACTAGTAGAAATTAAATTAATATTAGTGTCCAATAATTGGCCACGATTTTCAGTCCAGGTAATAAAATGCATAACTTACTATTTCCAATTATTCCACCCATATATCTCTTCTTATACTTGCAGAGGAGAGATCCTGGAGGACTGGTTGTATTTCAGATCCCATGCTCAAGGCATATTTCCGTCATTGGCTACATACATTGCCCCGTAAAGGACCCCCTGCTCATAGGTGGATGAGCAAGAATGTTTGTGTCACAGATGTGTTCTCAGAAGTGTGCTTCCTGCCTCCTGTTTATTTCCTGTTTGTTTCCATTTTGAAATCTTGATTATGTTTCTTCTAGTTTCGGTTCAGCTGTTCTTCCCTTTGCCTTATTTTTCTCCTGTTGCATTTCTAAATGCATATCATGCACATGCCCCATTAGGCTTCACCTTTGCTTGAACTATTAGTTGCAAAAAAATAATTACAATTCTCCCCCCAAAAAAAAAAGAAAAACGTTAATACAATGCAACTTGAATTCTGTGTTATTCTTTTTAATTCATACGTCTCTTATCATCCAGGAGTGATTCACATAGCATTATTTTCACTTGAAGTTCAAGCATGAACAGGGCACACAATAGCACATTTTCATCCCAATCAGTGCCGAACCCGTAGCTGGCAAATTGGCGCAGCAAAACAATAATTCCCTTGATTAGCCCCTTTCTGTGTGCAGTAAGTGAACTGTTTATACTGTGGAGTACCTCAGAGAGACGAGAGCAACCAAAACAGGCTGATTAGGCACTGAATAATTGGATAACGTCATTTCAGCAGGACAACCAAGAGCCTGATGACAGCTCCTTCCACAGAGCTCAGCCTCGGATGACATAAACAGGGCACTTTGACATGAATTTCAGTGCTGTAGGTTGTATGTGTTTTGTATGCTGTATGTGTGTTTTATTATTGATGGTGAAGGTCTTCTGTTTCATGATATCACAAGTGAGGAGCAGTTACATTGTTTGTGTTGATTTTTGGATCTGAGAGATATTTGAAGTAGGTGGAAAATGAAGAGATTTTATTCTAAGCCGTGACTCACTCCTTGGGTGCTACTTGTGGTTTCATAAATGAGCACTTTAATCCAAAATGAAATGTTATAGTAGCATCATTATATGTCGGTTTACATGAGTATGTGCGTGTGTTGGCATTCACGTGGAGGACATAAAGATTAGAGCTTCTTTTTTTTAGGGGTGGGGGGGTGGGGTGGTTGGGGTTGGGGTTTATTGAAATCCTGAATTATTTGTTTACACAATTGCATTTTCCCAGTATGGAAATCCAATGTCCAATACATTTCAGTATGTATTTTTTGCATTTCAAAGGCCCCTGTGCTATATTTTTGTAAAAAGCTCAGGATCAACAAGTTTAAGTCAACTCTCTTCTGATTGTCTGTTGTCTTTAGTTATATAGCCATAGTATGAATCATCGAGAGTTTCTCAATGAAACATTGCTGAAACTTGTTTGCCAACATTATCATGGCTCCAGTGATGAATGATTGATATATAGTATGTAGCAACTTCTACTGAAGTCGCAGTTAAACTGCCAGAAGGAAAGTAAGCAACAGATGTGATGCAGGAAAAAGCACATGCCATACATACTGGCTCATGTCTTTCAACTCTGAAATGGTAATGTACATCTGAACATCTGTAGTAAGTGAAATATAATTTGTTGGTTTTACTGCAAAGCATTATATCAAAGCAATTTTTAAGTAACAAGTCTCAGTTACATTTTACTTTAGGTGATATTTAATGCTTAATGAGAGTAAAAGCTGAAAGCTTTGCCATCGTGGATATGAACGAATTGGATTCTGTACATTTCACAAAGGTGAGAGGGTGTTTTGTCATGGAGTTGTCAGATAAATAGCTTACTGCCTTGTAGTGGAATTAGAGATGGTTCCTCTTCAGTAGCAAATCTGCTAGCTGACATTTGTTGAATTTTACTCTAATGTTTCTCTTAATATTATAAATAATTGTACTTTAATGAATCCTAGTTAACTTTAATTAAAATGAGCAAGTTATCAGATATGTTGATCCGATAGCTGATGTATTATAAGTATGCATTCAATGCAGCTTTCCAGGCCAAAAGAGTTAGTTTGCTTCAGGACAACAGCAAAATTTTGCCTATCAACTGACTCATTAGTAGTGATGCAGCATTCACAAACTTGTTTTCATTGATTTCATTAACCAATATCAGCCATAAGAACAATCACTGATCAAAATATTACCAACAGTTTTCTGGTTTAGATAAGAAAGAAAAAAAGGTGAGCCATTTGGGAGCAGAGAGAGTCAACTCTTATTTCTGAGATGAGCCAAATGATCTGACTCACTGAAAGGAAGCAGAATTCCTATCATTACTCATTAGTCCCTACCCCAGACTCTGAGGTCTTTGACACTCACAAAATCAGTAACATAGGCAACTGTTTCCTTGCTGTTTGCTATTTGCACATGCAAACACATGTAGCTTTTGCTCACAGCTCTAGAGAATTAGATCTTAAGTGTTTAAGAGCTCCATTATCTAATCACTCCCCTGATTAGGACACTTTACAATTTACTCAGTTAATCCATTGCACAAAATTCAGATAGAGGTGATAAAAGTGGTACAATTAAGTGACTTTGTGTTTTACATTACAAGATGCGTATGAATTAAGGATACACTGTAAGTCCTTATGACTAATCATATCTGTATCAATTTTATTCAATTCCATTTTATTTGTATAGCACTTTTAACAATAGAGATCTTCACAAAGCAGCTTCACAGAAATCCTGACAGATAATTTTAATTGAAATTTATCAGAGGGGATGGTGGCAAGGAAAAACTCCAAGAGGAAGAAATCTTGAGAGGAACCAGACTCAAAAAGGGAACCCATCCTCAATCTGGGTAACACCGGATAGTGTGATTATAAATCATCCTACTTCTATAACTGTATACTCTAAAGCATCCAAACATCCCAGTATACCAAAACACACTATGCCCATGAGCCCTCTAGATCTGCAGGGGAAAATATTATTTGGATTTAAACATATTTAAAGCAGAGACTCTGCCAATGCTGGTAATTATAATTTATTATATTTAAGCTGTTGAGGAAGCGTATTATGCAAGGTAGAAAAGGATTCTGCAGGTTGGACATGAACATCATCTGGGCTGCTGATCCCTATGTACTGTAATTTTCAGAGCAGAACATTTGTAAAGCATAGGACACAATCAACTTTCCAATTAATTGGCCTGATTTTCCTTTGCCATCCTTGCCATTATAATATTTAATAAACTTAGGTGAAGTTTGTTAGATGATCCCATGTAGGCCAGAGTCAACATCAGTCTGGACTTAAGGAGCAGAAGTTGTCCAAAAGGAATTGTATATCTGTTGCATTTTTCCCCAACCACTAAAAGACAAAAATATAAATAAGAGCAGCAAAGATACAGCAAAGAGAGATACAAAATATAACGTTTGAATTTTTAATTCCAAATTGAGTTCTATGTAGATAATGTCTCCAAATATACATAATGGCTGAAATAGGCTAGCATTTTTAAAATTTATTTATTTATTTTTTTTATTTGTAAAAGCTTTATTCTTCTGTGTAGTTAGGAAGGCTAGTTAATTGGATTGTTAGCTAATTAGCAGAACAGTTAGTTAGCAAGCAGAATTGATGCTATAAATAGTTCAGATTAAGTAGACAGTACAAACTGTGATGGAAATTGGCAAACTGGCAGGGGTGTGATCAAAACACAAAATGAGTTGACTTCTATGATGAATTAGTGGTTTTGAAATGTGGGTTCACACCCTATTACCGCAACCTGTTTGTGGATTTGTTTTTTTACAAATACATTTGATTAAAGGGACATTGCCCCAATAAGAAAAACATTATTAGAATGTTCAGTAAATGTTTGACAGGCTGTAAGAAGGTTAAACTGTAAAATTCCAGCAATGCTGTAGAATGATCTGCTGAAAGGTTTGCTTCACAAAGTTATTAGAACACGGCTAACACAACGTTCCCAGATAGACAACTTTAGATGACATTCTGGAAGCATTACTGTTAAATTTCCTATGACTAAAATGTTGCAGCAACATTGAAAAAAAGTTTAGAAATTTTATGTAAAAACAGAACACATAGACAGAACACATAGACAGAACATGACCGAACATAGATAAACATGACAGATTGACCGTTTTTGAAACCTAGAAGTGTAACATTCTGAAAACATGTTAACCTGCACTGTTCTAATCAAACGTACAAACGTACATATTTCCTTCTCTCCTCATCTCCTTGTCTTCCCCTGCACTCCTCCTCCCCCTGGCCCATTTCTCTCTGTTTCTGTAGTGAGCGAAAGTGGAGGGTCAGGGGGTTTCCTGCTGCAGAATTCATTAATAGAGAGATACTTAATCAGAAGCTGAACCCAGGTCACCACGCTGCACTAATGAAAGTGTTTCCACCAGCAGCTTTTCATCTGAAGTAATACTCAAATCATAGCACTACATACGCTCAGTGCAGCTCCCACACAGCACACAGCACGGCATTGTGGGAAAGGGCTGTTCAATTGCTGACCCACAATCCCACAGTAGATATTAATACAGTAAATGTTTAGAATGTTCTTCAGCAGAGATCAGCTCATGTGTCTTTTGTCTTGTATTCTTTCTTTCTTTCTTTCTTTCTTTTCTTTCCTTCCTTCCTTACTTTCCTTCGCTCTACATTATGGTGGTTTTATTATATCCAGTTGTATGTGTCACTGTCACAGTAGAACAGATGTTGTGTGTGTAATGAAGCAGTACAAGCTTCTCCAGGTGTGTGCCTGCGTCTGTTTGTGTTCAGCCGGTTTGTCTCTCACGTCTTTAAATGCAGAGATAAAAATCCCAGTCTGTGTTAGGTCGTGTGTTGGCCATGTTGAGGGCAGCATCTGCTGTGACCCCGTTTGTAGATGGTAGCAGAGAGCGTGTGCGAGTGGGGGCTGGGAGGGTTAATCCTGCTTTTCAGCCACCCCATTTGAGGCCAGGCACACGCAAACCCTGACCACTCATTATCCTAACAAGAAGGCCATTTCACCTGCGACTGGGGGCCCTGCATGGCCCCTGTTAGTGTAATCTTCCTCGCACACACATAAGCACTCACACATATGCACACACACACACACACACACGCGCACACACAAACTCCGCCAGACCCGACGCCATTCAGGACAAGCAGGTGGCCACTGACGCACATAATTGCAGACAATTTGAGGCAATGAATAAAAATGATCTACATTACTTCTTGCCGAATGTTGTATGTGCTTGGTGCCAATAGAAATCTATGGAAGGGCCTCTTTTAGATGCTGAAGAAAAGAGCCTATCAAAGGCAGTTCAGGAGGAAAGGGGGAGTAGGAGTGATTAATTTCTTAAAGAGTGAAAGAGAGATTTAGTACATTCAGCTGACTGGCATCTAGGAAGAAATGAAAGAGCCTGCAACAGAGAACATCTTTCATACTGTTTCCTCTATATAATCTTCAAACTCTATGCATTACGTCTTCTATAGATTTTGCACAGCTTTCTGTAATGTTAAGATGCTTCATCAATAGTTACTAATCTTGTGAGAGTTCATAAATGATGATCTCAGTGTATGCAACTTATTTTTGCCATATTTCAGCAACTTTTCCTACTGGATAGATGTGCATGTCTATAATTAATGTATTAGTGCATGCTCTATGTGTGTATACAGTTTCACATCAGCCAAAGCCTCTGTTAAGTTGATTGAAAAGTGTGACGTGCCCGGTGTCAGAGCTGATTGTGTGCAATGAGGCGTGAGCAGATTCGTTAATTACTGACCTGAATGTGCTGATAATGCATTCACAGCTATTTATTATAATACGTCCAATTACAGCACCATACAAAGCTTCTGTATTCAAAGTCAAATTAGAGGGTATTTGTGTTGGTCACGCCAGTCCATTAGAGATAACATGGAGGGAAAAATAAAATAAAGAACACCACACAAAAAATGCTTGTTCAGAGCTGCTGTCCACTGAGAGGTGAATGCTCAGTCCATCGCAAACAATAAAACATCTTAAATCCCTTCAGAATTCCCAACTTCCTGGTTGCACGTGAGTGGGTTTGTGTGTTTGTTCATCAGTGTATGCGTGTGTGAGGATGTGTGTCTTTTATTAACACCTGCCTAGTGGAGTGGTGCTGCGCTGTGTCGGCTAGCTGATGAGCGAAACCTGGCACGGGTTCAGCCTGTGTCACCGCCAGTTTGCTGTTTCCATTTCACACATGATTAATTTCTCTGAGAGGGAGAGGGAGAGAGAGAGAGAGAGCGAGAGAGAGAGAGAGAGCAATAGAAAAGACTGAGAGGGAGCTAGTTTGCAGTGAGAAAGGGAGAGAGACAGAAGGAGTGAGGATGAGGGAGAGAGAGAAGGAGAGAGAGGGTGGCCCATGTTCGGCCCACGTGGCTAAAAGTCTTTTAGAATTCCTGCAGAGAGGGCTGAGGGGAGAGTGAATGCAGCCAGCCGGGGATCACTGAGCCTTTGTGTAATTGAGGCAGCAGCAGCCTTTCCTTTCCTCTTCATATCAAAAGGAGCAAGGGATTGTGAAGTGCAGGGAAGGGCTGAGGGGAGAAGGGGAGGATGGAGGAGGGGAAGAAGGGAGGGAGAGGGCTGTTTCAGGGGCTGGAGGAGGGCTCTTTTTTTTTTACGAAGGGGGAGGTTAAGTTGACAGGAACAAAAAGAACGTGTTCCGCTAATTTCTGCAGAGCTGCATCAACAATAATAGGCTCAATTTCTTCATTGCAAATTTTATAACTGGCTCCCTCCTCTATTTCCCACCCATTCCTGCTTCCAGAGCCTTTCACGGCTCACATACGCCTGTGGTCTTAACCCAAAACAGCTCTGAGCAGCACTGTGTAGGTCTGAGACCTGCTTCTACAGGACTGTTAATTAATACCTTACCGTAGCATATAGTCTGTCTGACAGTACACTGCAGAGAACCAGGGGGGAACTGAAGCCTTAACAATAACTTCCAGTCCTCCTTAATCTTTTTATTCAAAGCCGCTTATTCAAACCAAGTTAACATTTAAAGAGAGTTAGTACATGTGTTGAACGTGTAGAACTGTAAATTTTCTGATGTTAACAAATGCATATGTCTGCCTCTGTCTCTCTCTCTCTCTTCTTTTCGCTGAAGGTATGTGTATATATGTACACACGTGCACATTAGCTGTTTACGTACATGTGTATTTTGTTGTGTGTGTGAGTGTGTGTCATTCCTGTTATGCTCCTGGCCCCTCTATGCTGTGCACAGCCATGCGAGCAGCATTGTTCAGCACTGCATCAGCATGCCGTGCATTTAGGAAATAATTACCCAGGATCCTGCTGTTTTTATATTCTGTTTCATCTTCTTTAATGGCTGCTTCTTCATTCACCTCTAATCCCAAACAGGACATAATGTGCAGAATCAAGCACCGGGCTTCGGATGAAAAGGAACATGTTTGCCACTGTCCCCAGCAGAACAGAAAAGAGGTAGGCCTTTAATCTTCACTTAAATGTATTCATGGTCCTGTGTCCTCTCATATCATTGGTGCTTGAAGCAAAATCTCCAGTTTGGAGCAAAGCTTCTGCTCTGCAAATCACCGGCTCAAGTGCATGGTGTACTTTTAGGGTTATTTTTTCGTATTATTTTTGAGTAAACTAATGACATCTCTGTTGATACTGATCTGAAGGGTTTATAGGCACTCCTGCCAAGCCGACACAACATTTTCTTTTGGCTTGGCCTCGATTTTTCTCCCAGCTTGACCCTCAAGGGGAGGGGGGACTGTTTGGTTGAGGGCTTGAAAAATCCTCATTTTTCAAAACAGCTCTTCTCTATGTCTATAACAGAGCTAAATGTTTGTAGCTTAACACACATAGCGGATTTGCTTACACAAACTACCCGAGCCCGGCATCTCACCTCATAAAAATACAGTACTGCTGCTCACATTCTATCATTATATCACATCATTATATGGCATAATGTAGTTATTAATTCATGTTTTTACCTCTGTAGGTCATGTATTTAAAATAATTAATTTGGACAGTTATGAAGTTACAGAAGTTCAGAAATAGGTTTTCTTTTAAAAAATAAGGTGGTACATATGTGCATTCCCTCACTGCTCTCATTAGCTTAATATATTATAGTAGAGCTATGTAAGGCCTGGAGCTGTACCACATATTATAGTGTTTCCCTTGTTTAGTTGCCTTATGAGTGACTCCATCTCACCACACTGAGCCATCCCTGCCCGATATTCTGCACTTCATTATAGTTCTGTAGCCACATGTTTCCCATTCCCCATTAAAATGTCTAATTTTCTTATGATATCAAAGACCGTATAAAATAAATATTTGTAGACTGGAAGTCAACATGGTAACTCAAATCACATGGCAAATGCCAATTACTCAAAGGAAATGCCGATTTTAAGTATTTTGACAGCTAGGTAAGGCATCTCTCCACAGGTAAAATATATATTTTTTAATTCTTATGCTGTATTGGAGTGACAGGTTCTCAGCCCTGAAGGCTTATGGGTGAGCTTCTATAGTTTTTTTATGGCACATTATTTAACCATTATGAATACATCATTGTGTCTTAGTGTGTCTTTTTTTCTTCACAGGTATTGGATACATTCTGCAGAAAATATTACGCATATTACAATGTTACAGATTTTATTAAAAGGCATTATACATGAACCTGAAATGTATAGATACACATAACATTTTTCATTCTAGTTCACAGTTAAAGGCTGGATTTGCCCAGAGTTTTCCTCTACCGGCATGATGTCTATCAGATGCTTATAACTATATACCTGCTTGTGATTGGCTCATCTGTGTCTCATCACCAGCAGGAAACGACTTCACTTCCTTTAATAATGACTTCATACAGAATTATGTGCCGCCACAGTGTCTCTCGGTTTTATGGCGTTCTTCTAGTGTAAATGGTCCGGTTTATTTTGATGTCACCAACACACACACACACATACACGCATGCACATACACAGGTTGTGAGACAGACTACTGAGTTCAAAACACTATGTCGCAAATGTCCACTAACAACTGGACTGTTATTCAGTGGTTTAACCAAAAAAACAAAAAACAAAAAAGGAATGCATAGCTTTAAATGGAGTCACAAACTAATATCTCAATATTCAGATTTGATATCATATATTTCCTTCAGATAGTGGCACAGACAGTCCTATCTCACATTGTTAAAAGGTGTCACCTCTTAACTCCTGATATTCAATCAGTTCATACTGTTCTCTGTGTTATGCATTGAAAATAAGCTTTTCTGTTTTAAATCCCTGAAAATGGCCTAATAATATTTCATAAATTTGATAAGTTCTTTTTTTTTTTTTTTATTATTATGAAATAAAATTAGTTTCCATAGTGAGGCTATGCTTTGGGACACTATATAGATATATCTTCTGTAGTTGAGAAGTGAATAAATGTCCCTGCTCTTTGTGTTAACAAGTATGCAGCTTGTTTTTCTGGCTGGTAGTAATGTCAAATGAAGGAAGTTGTTTCTGTATGACTCCTCATGCCACTCCTTAGAGTCTATCTGTCTCTCATCCACTGCAACATAAATCAGGTGATTCATGACTGCTAGATGATCAGTCAGCAATGAAAAGGCTTTTCCTACATGTAGCGTGCATGTGCGTATTTGTGAGTCTGGGTGCTTCAAGTTGTATGACGGGCAATAAATCTCTTCCTTTAGCGTTTGGAGCGCATGAGTGCATCGTGGAGCCGGAGTGGCCCGAGGCGCTCTCGCTGGAACAATGCTGAGATCAAAGCGCTGAGCTCTGACAGCCAATGAGTGGCTTCCCGTGGCCGAAGCAGCAGAGCAAGCCTCACACCTGTACCAGGTGATTACAGGTAGATCTGCCTGCCTCTAATTGGACAATAAATGCAGCTCTCAGCTCACTAATGGAGGCAGTCTGCCTCACAGACGCCATGCTGCCATTTGGCCGTCGCCAGCCATACCTGAGCCTCTCTCTCTCACAGTACAGAGGATGACATAGCGAAAGACGATGCAGAGCAAACAAGAAGATAAATTACAATCCAAGTCTTTAATGTGATCAGGACTGGCAGATACACAGACAGTTGTGCATGCCTTAAGCTGTGCATCTGGAATTTCCCAAAAGCCTTTTTGTCATGTCTAAAACCGTATATAGCTTTGGGTATACAACTCAGATTTGTGACTGAGACTGAGAAAAAAAAACCTTACTAGTTTATTTCCTGTGTGTTGAGCACAGACCATGGTAGACTTTCTTTAACATCTCTACCAGTGTGATTATCACACATCTCCTGCACTGTGCACAAAGTTGGCTATGATACATTTTGTAGTATTTAATCCAAGTCAAAAAGAAGACCTTACTCCTGCATGTGACCTTCTGGATGCCTGACAGAATCCTGCCTCATGTAGCGAAATGATAGAGAAAGTCTGTCCCTCTCTCAGACTCTTGGCCAATTGCTTGCTTAAGGGTTTGTAGCCATGAATCTGAGTTGAATGGAGCTGAATCTGTAGAGATCATTTTTGGAAAAACTGCCATTTTTCTCAGTTTTTTCACTTTATTCCTTTTTTTATTGTATAGAGAACTGTGAATTAAAAATGAATAATCTTGTAGTAAAATAAATCTGTTAAAACCAGTCTAAATAAAAAGATTTACAACAAACATGCTTTGTTGTTGCATTGCTCATTTGCACATTTATAGAAATGCACATTTTATAGAAAGGAGCAAATTTTATGATTATTCAGCTGTGAAAAAAAAGGATTTGTTGTGAGGATATTGTGCATGTGCCAGTCTATCTCTTCTAATATTTTAAACTGTTCTTCTGTTAAAGGTGCTCCCTAATCTCAGTTTCTCTCGATCCAGAGCAAGAGGGCCGACAGAAAGTCAGGGGTTTGCCGTCGAAACCTCAATCACTTGTACTGCAGCTCGAAACATTCACTAGTGCACTAGTACATCAATTTACCACAACACACCCCTCTGAGGATGTATACACACACACACACACACATACACAAATTCATTAATGCAGGGATCAGAGAACCAATACAGCTGCCTTTCATTCTCGTTCTCTCTGCTGGAGACACTCTGCTTGTGTGTGTGTGTGTGTGTGTGTGTGTGCGTGCGTGTGGTGGTAGTACAGTAGAGGGCATGTGTGTGAGAATGTGTACATGTGCATGTTTGAAGTCTGTTGGTGTGGCGACTGGATGCTCGTTTGGATGTTAGTGTAATTGCGGTGGGGAGATCAAAGCCTGGCAGGACAAGTGATGTTTCAGAGGTAGTCTTTAACTATTTCTCTCTCTTTCTCTCTCTCTCTGTCTCTCTCTCTCCCCTCCAGCCACTGGCTGCCCCCCTGCACATCTCTGCTTGTAAAAAATGATTAAGGCCATGTTTGTCATGCCTTTACGGCATTGCGTGATAGGGAATAGCATCTAGTGCACTCTGCCATGAGCTCTTGTCCCACTGCATGGCCTTATACAAATTACCTGCTCCGATTTAAGCTCCCACAAGCCACCGCTCTCCAGTTCATTACACCACAGCCATCTCTCCCTTAACCACACTAACATATTTATTTATCTATTTATTTAACTCATTTGCTTAACTTGTGTTTTTCCATAGTAATGACATTTCCATTTGATTTATTGTGTTCAATTTATTGTTCGATTTATTGTGATTTTAGATACATTTTAAGAATCAGTCTTTTTAGAAGCAGTTTTATAATTCGCTCTAAAGTCAATTGGAGCCTCTTGAATAGGTGTGTTGACCTTTAAGAGAAAGGAAGCATGACTGCACTGAGTGAGTCTAGCAGAATGCCAGAGTGCTAATGCCACTTAGCAGGCATCTTGGTAGGGTGCTTTTCCTAAGTGTGTGTGTGTGTGTGTGTGTGCACGCATGTCTTTATATCTTGTTGGGGACCAAATTTCCCCACAACAATAGGAATGTCTGACAATTTTGACATTGTGGGGACATTTAGCTGAACCCCTCAAGGATTTTTTTTTTTTTTGTTGCAAAAACTAGACCTTTTATTTGTTTGTTTGTTTGTTTGTTAAATTAAAGAGCCAAAGGGTTTTCTTTTGCTGAGTTAGACTTAGGTGTATACAAAGCATCAATAATTATGTCAGAAGGTCCTCACAAAGATAGCAAGACAAACATGCATGCATTTGTGTGTGTCCCTCCAGAATTCACCAGTCAGAAAGCAACCGTGTAGCTCCATATTTCAGTTCATAAAATTAGTCTGAATTTGTTTAGTTGTTGAAAAAACATTTAACTGTAATTTACCATTTAAGCTGAAACATTTTATTGGTTTGTACACATAGCTTGCCAATGTTTCCTCAGCAGTCTGGATAGCCAAAATTCTGAGCATTCTTATGTAAATGAATTATAAAGGAGGGACAGCTAATGAATCAGGGATTTTGTTCTTTATGTGTTATTTGTATTTTGTAGACTGAAATGCAGAGCTATGCAGTAGTAACTTTATGACTAGTTAGTTCTGGAGGGAATTTTTAACTGGCTCAAGGCACACACTGATGACATCAGATAGCAGTGATTAGTTTAAAATAATGTTGAACCAGGAATTTTATAAGGATAGACCCTCATCAAAATTGTGTTTGCTGACCTACCACTGGCAGCATGCTGCAGCGGGCAGTGGCACCGCCTCATAGGGTTTGACCCTGAGCTCAGGTTACCGTCTGTGTGGAGATTCTACGCATGTTCTCCACTTGCCTGTAAGCGCTTTCTCTGTGTTCTCCAGCAAAACTGCTCCTAGGTGTGAATGAGCGTGTGAATGTGTGTGCATAGAGCTCTGCAATGGACTGGCATCCCATCCAGGGTGTTTTCCCGCTTAACGCAGTGTTCCAGGGATAGGCTCCCTATCAATTGTAACCCTGACCAGGATAGAAGAGTTACACAAGATGTGTGAATGAATGAATGAATGAATGAATGAAGTGCCACTACTATGAAAAGGAGCACTTTCAGTCACGTAAGAGACAAGTGGCCCCTAACACATTTGTGATAACTTTGTTTATGCTACCCCTATAACATATGCTATCCTCAGTGGGCATTTTGGAGGAAAGATAAATGATAGATACATGATACATCATTTATATAGAACGTGAACTACGGATGTTATGGCACAGTTCAGTCAAACTGACACTTTATGGAGTGCAAAACCATCGGCTCCATTCATGTTTTTGGAACTGCTGGCATTTGATCAATATTTGGAGGTTTCAAAGAGATTCTGAAATGATGTATAAGGCTTGATTTTCCATAATGTCTTACATGGGAATGTCTCTCTCAGCCTCCAGCTCTAGGGAACTGTGGCATTTTGATTAAAACAATACAAAAAAAAAAACTACTTTTCCACAAGGAGAGTTCCTGTTGTATTCTGGAGCAGCTATTGGGAGCCTGTAGCTAAAGGTTTAGTAATGAGTGAGAAAGAGTCGAGTGAGACTGTAGAGTTTAAACAGAAGCAGATGCCACTAATGAAGTGCTCCCTCTGTCTCTGTCTCTCTCTCTGTCCCTCTCTCTCTCTCTCTCTCTCTCTGTGCACATGTGTAAATGTCTCTTCTTAAAGACTTCCTATTGTCAGTAGATATCTATGAGATCTTTTTTAAAAAAAAAAAAAAAAAAGCAGAGGTTTTCTGTGTGTGTGTTTGTGTGTGTGTGTTTATTTTGTCCATCTGAAAGTGTTTGTACCAGCATTATCAGTAATGAGATCTTAACTAAGAGCGTCAGACCTGCTGTCTTTCCCCAGATACTGGAAACAGGGCTCATTTGATGAGTGATGGTGCTGGAGGCCCTCTTGTTGTTCTGAGAAATGCTCCGTCTCTGGGATTGAGACACTGATAAATGCAGTGTGCTGCTCATGTATTACCTGCACTACCACTGGAGATAGTGATCAGAGGTTAAAGGCATTCAGTGGGATCAAATACAACCCATTAAATGCTTGTCCTCACAATGATCTTTGTTAAGAATCTCTTTCAAATCTTTAACTCTTAATGGGTCTACCTGTCGACAAGATCACATCACCTTCGTTTTGTTTCATCCAGAAAAGTAGACTTCTCATTGTAAGGTGTATTGGTGACACACAAAAAAAAAATTGACGAATGTTTACAAAGGTAGTGGAAAAAGCTGTAAATCAGAAAAAAAAAAATCTATCAATTTGGTCTGTGGCAAAACACATGTTCTAATATCTGGGCTTTTTGGGTAAACATTATCTCTGTGACTCACCTTCTTTCCTTTATGGGTTAATCTTTAATTTTTCAAAAAGGAAAGTCTTGATGACTGATCGTAGAGCTCTTCCTGAAAATCACTGTAATTCCCGTCCTCTCTTTTTTGATATGGAGATTCCATGTGTTTTTATTCAGGCTAATGATAGCGTGCAATCGCCAGCACTGTGGTGAGCGGCTTTGTTTATTAGCTTGGTGATAAGGGTTATAACAAAATACACATGTCACAGCCTGAGTCCTGCGGCCTGCCAGCCCTAATGAGATAAATAAATGAATTTAGCACCGCCACATAGCGCTCCTGAAAGCTTGTTATCAGAGCAAGAGCTGCGCGCTAGAGCACGGGGCTGGGAGGGCGACGGAAGGCCTGATGTACACATGTCCTTGATTACCGTTCATTCCTCTGCCTTTATTCTAATAAGTGACATTCTTTATACTCCGTCGGACAACTCGACAGTCTGACAGTGGATGAGAATAAATATTGCATGTGGTTCACATTAAGCTGTCAGCGCTGGGGCCGGGCGAGAGACAGAGAAATGCGTGCTGCAACACTTTCCCTGCTCTTGTCACAATTGTCACATCTTGATGATTCCCCTCCTCTCTCCTGCTCTCTTTGCCTCACCCCCCTCCTGCCATCCCCGACTCTTTTCTTTCTTGCAGTCACTTCTGCTGAGTGACAGCACGGTTGCCCTGGGTACAGAATTATTTTGGGAGTGGTATTCTTGAGAGGGTTATTGTTTTATTTCTTTTTTTTTTATCCCCAGTTCATTTTTGTCACAAATTGCGAACAAGCCACACTCTGGCTATGATAATGTGGCTCCGGTCATTTAGAGGACAACATTTTACAGGGAACACTTCAGTGTGTGTGATTTTAAACCACACTCTGTGTGTGTGTGTGTGTGTGTGTGTGTGTGTGTGTGTGTGTGCTTGCATATGAGTGGCCATGCACTTGCATGTTCAATTCCATTCAGAGTGGCTTCAATATATAATACAACGTTGCCAAAGCTATCAATAATAATAATACTAATAACAGGGGTCAGAATAATAATTAGAATAAGAATACTAATAATAACAGTAAAAAAAAACAAACAGTACCATTAATAAGAGATGTAATAATAGCAGACGGGATTCTAGGGGGTGGGATGGAGGGGTAGGATTTGGGGGGCAGGAGGTCAAGGGGTGTAAGAATGGGGACGTGTCATATACTGTCTTTCAGGCAGTGACATGCTGTTACATATTTTGAAGTGAGGGAAGTGTAATTTTTCTCGCGGAGTCATGAAGTGGATAAGAGATTGAAATTTGGGCCTGAATATTTCATGTGTGTTTTTAAATTACTTGTGCAGTAGCACACATTCTCTCCTCTCAGGAGAGCCAGTTGTTTCTCTGTCTGCCATCTTTGATGGTAAGACAGTGGGCACTTGAGTCTGTACCAGGTCAGGATCTGTCTCTGCTTTGTAAGGAGATACTCCACCAATGGGCCCTTTTAACACTTCTGGGTTTTTGCTACCAGTTAACATTGCCTTTCCCAGATAGCTGTGAATGAATTCTTCCATGAAGGATTTATATCCTTTATTGAGCTTGGAATCCTTTGTTATTGAGCGTTCTCCAACAGTTCTGGACAAGTTTAATCTTTGAAGACTAAGATGAGGTAAAAAAAATATAAAAAAATAAATAAATCTTTCAATTTCAATCAATTAGCTGTAAGGCTAAACAGAAATCATTTTACTCTGTGTCTATGTAATTGCAGTTTTGGGAAAATAGGCCCATTCATATTCTCTCATTAGGGTCTGATAACACTGTAATCCTAACTCTGAAGTGCAGCCAATGTTCCAGACATTTTGTTTGATTTTGTTGGTGACCTGATTGATGTTTATATTGGGCTATAAAGCAGTGCCGATCTGGGCTCTGTGTTCTGTGTTAGTGTCAGTTACAGGGTCAGTGAGTCTCAGAACCAGCTGACCAGGGCACTCTTTTCAGGGATAAACTATGCCTTAAAATGCAGAGTTTCTTCAAGACTTGCTTTAAGTGCATCCAGAAATTAACTTTGGATTTTGTATATCATTTGTACGACTTTACTCTCTCTTTATCTTTAAAATTATCTCTTATCCTATGTTTTTTAATTCGGCTTCCTCTTATGAGGTGAGTATGTGCTCATATACATTTGGGGAATGTGTGTTGTGGAGGTGTGCATTGCATGTGTATTTTCTGATCTGTATTTTCAAGGTCTTTTGGTAGCTCTCTTTTTAAAAAAATCCCTTACAGCGCTGGAACTTTTATGATTAAAAGCTGTGTGTGTGTGTTTGTGTATGTGTCTGAGTGTGTGTTATGCAGATAACACAGATAATGAGGTGTATCTCTGAGCTTCGTCAGTTTCTTTTAGTCTCCTTTCTGGTACTTGATCAGCTGCTGGACTGTAAAGGAAATATGTAGGATGCAGACTTGTGGGAGAGAGAGACAGAGAGAGGTTAACAGAGACACACTGGCAGACTAAAAGAGCCATAAAGAGGGACTGAGAGAGCAGAAACCATTACCTCTCAGGGCAGAGCCGGCATTTCTGCAGTCTTTGTGGTGTGTGTGTGTGTGTGTGTGTGTGTGTCTACATGTGTACATGTGAACGTGTGTGCGTGTGTTCACAGGGTGCAGCAAGCGTCTGCTCTTGTGTCCTTGCAGCCACTCACTGCTGTGAGGATGAAAGGAGTCCCACTGTGTCCTCTACAGACCTACTCACACTCCTCCATCAGCTCATACCCTCTCCCTCTCATCTCTCCATCCCTCCGCTCGCCCAGGGGGGCTTACGCACTCACCTCATACACCTGGCACAACCAAGAGAGGATTTCGATTTTTTTTTTTTAAATAGCAAAAGAGAAACAAGAGGCAGTTTTAAACAGAGGATGAAGGAGTTCAACTAAGAGTGAGATGGAAAAAAGGGGAAGAAAGGAATAGTTGAGGTTTTGCTCATGAGTTGGTGGATAGCACGCATGCAGGCCAGCTAAAGCTCCAAAATAACAGCCTCTGGTGCATTTAGAGAAGAGGAGAAGTTTGGAAGAAAGGAACAGCAGTGAAGATGTAGTGGAAGCTTGTCTGGTAAGATCATGTCACACCAAGCTGATCTTCAGCTGCAGTCAGTGTTGATTTAACATGTTGCATCATCTGCGCTGATTTGGTTGTCTGATTTTTCTCGATTCTTACCAAAGTGCCTCAGTGCAAGAGAAAAAAAAAATCAAAGCAAGAAAAACACAAGAAAGCTCACATTTTTCAGCTCTGGCTCATATGCAGGAGTTTGCTCATTTTTTTTTTTTACAATGATATGGCTGAGCACCCAGTTTAAATTCTGAGCACACCATTTACACAGACTCACATTAGCATAACTAGGCTAGTTTATTTGACTGTGTCCTAAACAGCTTTTTGTTGCACTAAAGATCCAATATAACACATCAGTATTGGCACTCATCCTGGTAAGGGGGCTCACTATTTTAAAATATTATTTAGAACAACAAATTTCAAAATAAGACTTTTTATCAATAACGCTAAGTATTCTGGAGACATTTTATTTTACATAAGTGCAGAACACATCAGCTGTCCATCAAGGATTCTTTAAAAAGATAAGAGTTCTCACTAGCTTCCTGAAAGGGTTCTCCTTGGAGCCTGTTCTGATAATGAATCATTCAGTTGTCAGGTTCAACATATAACCTTTAAGGATTCCCCAGAAGGATAACTAGGAGGAAAAAATGAAGAACATGAGTCAGTGCTAGTTGAGTCAGACAAGTTATGTGACTTGTCATAGTCCTGAAACAGTTTTGAATAAATCATAATAGTAAGTCTAGATGAGTGAATTTGTGTTATAATCTTCTCCAGAACTGAGTGAATGGCAAGAAGTCTTTATAACAGATTATAACACCAACCCAATCACATGTACTTCTTCCTAACAATTCACTCATGCGAACCTGTCTAAATTTACAAGTGTGAGGCCATGCTGATAAAATGTGCTGTAGCTGAGGTGCTTTTGATTCTCTGTCTAGCTGTGAGAGGGAGTGTAATGAAGTTATGGGGGTGTAGATGGAAGTTTAGCCTATCTAGTCAGCATTCAGTGTGAGAATGGAGGCTTTAGAGGTTTCAGCATTGCCTCTCTTTGTCCACGCTGGCCCTGTGGGAGCTTTACCTGCTTGAGCTTTGGGAATTAAGCTGCTCCACTCAATACAGCCACTCAAAGGGGCAGGACACAGGTTCAGGTAGCAGCACCTGTACTCCAGTCTTTTCCCTCCCTCCTGCTCTGTCTTTTCCCCTCTTTCCCTCCCTCTCCTCTGCTCCTGCTCGGTGTCATTTAAGCAGATCAAAGTAGAGCTGAAGCCTGAGGCCACCTCTATCATAGGCAAAAAAAAAAAAATTGCTGAAATTAGCCTAGTTACGTGAGCACACACAGAACACTACCGCTATTAACTATTTGCATTGCTATTAAAAATCCCTCACCCTGATTCAGTCAGGTAGCACAGTTTTCAGAGACTCACATTACTAGCACTAATCATCTGCTTAAGCGCTTTTTTTTCTCACTTCAGCCATAATTATAACAGCTTTTTGATCTGATTTTAACAACATAGTGCATGTGATTTCTTAATTTAAAATGATTTGCAGTGCAATGTATTTTACATGTAGCTGTGTCTCAGAGACTTCTCTTTTAAAAAAAGCATGTGAGCGTAATTCTATAAACAGTGCTAAAGTGTTTCTAAAAGCACAGACAGAGCCTGGTGTGTTCTGCAGCCGTGTTTGAGCTTTTCAGTTTCTGAGTGATTAGCAGAAATAATGTCTCTGTCAGCCTTAATCACATTAAAACGTGGTTAACATTTAATTTTTCCCACTTGATATGCAAAAATTTCCACTAGATTTGCAGTGAAGGCTATTGAAATTCCATTATAAAAAGAATAAAAATTTCAGGCATCATTTGTTCAGATAGAAAGACACAGGGCAGAAAGTGCTGAATCTTCCTATTAGCAGTGATTTGAGAAATGAGCCACTCAAAACAGGATGTTAGGACAGGGATTAGACTCCCATACCGCTCATTCAGTCTCTCTCTCTCTCTCTCTCTCTCTCTCTCTCTCTCTCTGTCTCTCTGTCTCTCTGTCTTGCTCGCTCACTCTGTTTTTATCAGAGCTCTCAGAGTTGCATGTGCTTGTATTTTTATTTTATACTTAGACCAACCCCATTATACATATTTTGTTTAATTTTACACTCCAAAGGGGAAAAACATATTACCTATATAAGTTTAAAATAAAAAAAAAACCATTGGTAGTAATATTCTATTAAAATATAACTAATGTGGTTTTATCTTTATTTACTGATTTACATTTTAATTGTTTTAATTGATTCTGTTTGTTTGTGTGTGTGTGTGTGTGTGTGTGTGTGTTATGTAGATAACACAGATAATGAGGTTTGTCAGTCTCTTTTAGTCTCCTTTCTGGTAGTTGATCAGCTGCTGGACTGTAAAGGAAATATGTAGAAGGATGTAGAATTGTGGAGGGGGAGAGAGAGAGAGAGAGAGTTTGTTTATTTTAATCTATTAGTATTTTATTTTATTTTGTTTTGTCTTTTTATTTTATTTCTCATGTTTTTACAATACCCTTCCTTTGTACCTGCCTTGGCAATACAAATGTACAATTATTTGTCTTGCCAATAAAGCACATGAAAATGGAAAACTGAAAACTGAGAGAGAGAGAGAGAGAGAGAGAGAGAGAGGTTAACAAAGACACTGTCAGACAGAAAGCCATAAAGAGGTAATGTGATTAAAAATATTAATAATATATTATTATTTATTTAATTACTTTAAAATATGTCATTTAATTAGTTTTTTTTTTTTTTTGAAAAATTGTCATGTTAGATCCTGTCGGATACACAGGGGTGTGTATATGTGTGCTAAAATGCTAAAACTATCTTAATTTTAAACTAAAAGTGTCACTAAGTAAAAGGTTAAGGTTAGGGTTAGATTAAGGTGTAAGCCTAGTATTAATTAGCTGCTTTAATAATTATGTCAATGGATGGTCCTCATAAGGATAAGGACGTGTGTGTGTGTGTGTGTGCGTGTGTAGGCCTGTAATTTCCAGTCAACTTTAGCTTATTAACTTCAAATTCAGTCCATTTCCTTAACGCCTGGCAACATGACACTTCTACAAGCCATTATTTTCACAACATAATTGTATTCATGTCCAAATATGGAAAAATGACTTGGCAAAAAAAAAAACAAATTGATGCTTTGACATTAACATTTTTTTCAGTTCATTTGTCAAGTTGTTTGTTCATGGACAAATAATTGGGAGTGACTTTTGATATTGTAAAATTATGAAATACGCCATAAAGTTACTTCAAATTGGTCGTGAAAGCAGTGTTGACAGAGCATCAAATCTCTTAATTGACGCTGCTATGTGTGTGTAGTCAAAGCAGGCTGTGTGTTTTGCAGCCCTCAGAGAGAGTGTGTTACTGGTCGCATGTCACTCAGTGCCAGGACCCCGAGACCTCTGTGCTCATTTAGCGTCTCTGTGCCAACATTATGAAAATCATCCCTCAGCGTTGGTGGAGGAGCTTCTTTGTTATACTGCTGCTGACTCTCAGCCCTGTCAAACCTTCACCAATTACAGTTGCAGGTACAATGGGCTATTCACAGGATCGCAGCCCTTGACTAGTGTGGCAAGAATGATTTGTGAATCATTACTCCAGAGCCTGAAGAGAATGTGATACCTGAGGGATGCAAATAATGTGCCACACGGTGGCAGATGGTCACACAGCTAAGAGCGACAAAATCTGCCTGTTATTGATAACTTGCTATTATCCAGGATTGGATTTTCTCCCTCTTTTAAGAACCATCCGTCTTTCAGGTCATGCAGTCTTCAAGGTCTTAAGTAAATGTAGATTTCTCTTTTTGAAAAATGGCCACCAGTTTGAAAACCTTAGAAGTTGCAGGAGGACTGTCTGAGGAATAAATGTGAAATGTTGAGAGATGTTCAGCGATGTAGCTGTAGATACTGATGACCTGAATGGCATATAAAAGTAGAAAAGTTTCACTCAAATACAGCTTTGCATATGAGAAGAAATTTCATGCTCCTGGTCAGAGTTTATAAAATAAAAACTGTGGGATTGCAGTAATAGGTCTGAGGACATGGGGCTTTTTTTGGACAGAACAAACAGGAAGTCGCGGTTGTGAATAATGACGGGCGGATCCAGCCACTGAAAGCTGTCAGGATTGGGATCAGCGTGAGGAAGTGGCTCTCCGATTCCATTCTTTGAATCAAGTCCAGCTGAAAGCATGTGGGCTTAATCTCATAATTGCCCCTCAACTCAACCCCCCCATACACACACACACACACAGTTCTGATGAGGAGGCACTGCTTTGTCCCATACTGTCAGGTGTCCCACTGGTTACAAAAAAAGGGGGAAATCTACTCAAAAGGGCAGTAGAATAAGTGATTGACAAAGAAGGTTTTTTGGCAGACTTTCAAGCATTTTACATTTTGGGCCATAAACTGCAGGCACAAAACATTAAAGTCATTCTCACAAAAAAGATGTAAAGGTGAAAGACTCTCTGTCAAGAACTTATTTGCCAGTCACTCATTTCTAAAAAAAAAAAAAAAAAAAGCAGAATACAAGGTGAAATTCTTTTCAGAAATGTTTGTGCCACCATGATCACATTTTCTTGTGGCTTCAGTGGCTTTTTAATGCATTTCTTTTAAATAAAATCAATAAATACATGGCTGACAATGTGTAAGTCTAACTTTTTCATTCTACATAGGTAAGGAATAAGTAAAAAATGTAATTATCTTTATTCTCATTTTAATTTATTACCTTTACAAATTATTATTATTATTATTATTATTATTATTATTATTATTATTATTATTATTATTATTATTATTATCCCAATGAAAAATAAAGTGTGGCATGATACACTGTGTGTGTTGTAGCCATAATCCTGAAACAATACAGATGTGGCTATGATCAATAATAACATATGATAATATACATTTGGCAGACATCCTTATCCAGAGCAACTTATTTATTTATTTATTTTTAATAAATACAACTGAGCAGTTGAGGGCCTTGCTCAGGGGCCCAGTAGTGGCAGCTTGGCAGTGTGGGGGTTTGAATTCACAGCCTTCTGATCAGTAGGCCAGCAGTTTAACCACTGAGCTACCACTGCCCCACCTCTAATATGGAGTTGTTTTAGTCAGTGATTGCTGTGTCTTTGGCTTCTGCAGCTAACTGTGGCACTGGTGGTCAGGCAGATTAGTGTTACCATCTGACTGAGTCATGGCACCAAGTGCTGGAGTTCAGAGGAGCAGAAGTGGAGGGGTGAAGCAGCACAGACTGAGAGAGGAGCAGCCATCTCTAAGGTTAATTAGCATTCACTCTCCCCACACTTTATTATCAACTGTGTCCTCAGCGCACTCGTTTAATTGCGTGCGCTGATAGAATAATAAATGGCAGAGTAATTACCATTATAAAGCAAGGATCCCTCTCTTTACGGAACAACTCAGTCAAAGGAGATTTTATTCTAAATTAAGTTTTTAACTGTCATCTGTCATCGCAGGTATAATTATAACTTAGACATTTTGGGTTCATTGTTCTCACAATGTGAAATTCTCGGCGGAGAGAAAAGAAATTGTGACAGCAGATTTTTCGGAGCATGGAAAATGATGTTGGGAAGAGTTTTGAATGTGTCTAAATGAGACAGCAAGTATGCTAATTAATCAAATGCCCTCACACCGGAATAATATATTCAAAATTCAGATGTCTTATTTTATTTATTTAATCAATTTATATATTGCTAGCAATAGATACAGGTGAGGATTACTATTAAAAATAATCGTTACTGAAGATACTCAGCTGGCTGAGCTGTGTGTACTTTTCTAAAAGGGTTACAAGTGATAATAAATAATTACTCTGAGTTGGTTTTACTTAGTGACAGTGCTTATCATTAGTATTGATATGAACGAATATGAATTTAGCCTAAAATGTGGTGTTTCTGAGACTGATCAGGAGAAGCTAAGGAATGATCATCCAGGTGAGTCCTGCTCACTTTTACCTGCACCACAATTCAAGCATGTGGCCAGTTATCATCTTTCTTCAGCCTGGTCGCATGGTCGCCTCACACCACCATCACAGGCCGCAGAGAATTGCAGTTACACGGGAAGCTGTTGAGCAGCAACCGAGGTGCCGCATTGATTGAGGAGGGCAACAATTGATTTTGTCCATTACGTGGTGAGAATGTTTCCATCCTGCGCAGATCAGGCTGCCCTCCTCCTGCCGCAGGAGATAAGGCCCTGCTGCATTGTGGCTGCCTAATCTGTGTGACGGCACTTGTCTGGGATGAAATTGATGTGGCTTTTCACAGGCCCGTTTTGTGGGCCTGTACAGGGGGGTTCCGCCCCCTGTGCTTCTGTCTCAGTTTTGCCACAGGACCACAGAGAGTTGAGCACATCAACAAACATAAGAGGGATTTGCATCAATACAGATGTTTGGCTTTGCATTCATTCGTGCAAATGTTTGTGAAGAGGATAAAAGGATTTGGAAGACTTGTAATGAAGTCCTGCGACTTGTTGAATCACATTTCGCTGCTGCAATGGCATGTTGGCTAGGAAAAGTACATTTACTAAAGCATTAATAATTTAAACAAGGAATTTGGATTCTCTACAAGCACTTTCTAGGCATAAAAAAGGACTTCAGGAAGTTATTACAAGTAAATTGCATTTGCAAGAGGTCATATGTTGATTAAGCCAGTGGTCCTCAGTGTGAACTCTGTCCCTACACTTATCTGTGTGCAAACAAGAAAGAGCTCTCAAACCTTTCAACCAGGGTCAACAACAGGGGTCAAAAAAACTATTTATTTCCAAAAAAACAGATCTAGGAACATAACTGATTGCAGCCTGCCTTTATTCGGAATGAAGGGCATTTAGTCAGGTAAGCATCAGTGAGTAACTATATTAACCCAATACATCTTACACTGTAAAAACTACACTCTGTAACATGGCACATGCTTTATTAGGCAGGCTCGAGGTGAGCATTATCTATCAGGCAGCTCCCCATAGCTGTCGCATGTGCTGCGTGTCACCCCCAACAGCAGTCCAGCGAGAAGCGAATCACAGACTCATCTATTTCTCTCCACACAGACAAACCCTGATGCTGATTAATGGTAATTAAACTTACAGGCACTCCGTCAGTAAGATTACACACGGAAGGTAATGTATTGGAGTCATTAAATACACATCATTCTTCTGGCATGAAATATGTTGACCCCAACCTTATTATATACATAATTAAAAGTGCTCAACAGTTCCCCAGCCGTGCTCCATGGAGCAGTGAGGGGATGTGATGCAGCTCACCAGCAGTCTCAAGTTATATTGATGTGGAGCAGGCACATCATTTGTTTGGCTCATTTGTCACTCTCCCTCCAGCTCATCTCAGCATATAAATGGTCTTTTATTAAAGCGTGCAATGTGTGGATAAAAGGTCTAAAAGCAGTTTTATCGTCTTTACACATTTGTCTATAGGTGTCTTTATTTTTCTTGCAGACCCTTACAGAAAGTCACATGACCTTCACGTGATTTTTCACATTTTTTGTTTCACACATTTTACATATTTATTGAATTTACACATGATTTATTTACTTTCACGTTAATTTTTCACATGTAGGACATGTGGTTTAATTACTCAGATGTAATTTTCTCATATAAGAATAAGAATAAGAATAAGAATAATGAAATGCATCTTTGCAGGTCACATATTCACAGAATTACATATGAAAAACTTATGAACACATGTGACGTGCATGTGTTTTTTACATAAGAGGGATTTCGGGTAGCTGAGAGAATGGCTGCAAAATATGACAGACACAAACAAAACATATCAATACATATAAATTCCAGTGTAAAGAAAGTAATGCAGGTTTTGTTTTATAATCATGATAAGTAGTGGACTTTGGATTGTTTGCATCGCATTACAACAATATGTTACACTTGCAAGCTACTGCCAGAAATTGATCTTTAAATGACTACCAGTGACTATCATGCAGGTCCCACAGTGAAAAAGCCGGAGGCCTGTCACAGTGAGACACGATCGCCACTGCACAGATCAATAGCAGCTGTGGACGTGGATCATTGGTGTGCCTGGAGGGCATTGATAGCAGCTCTGAGGCTTTATCAGACTTAGCAGTGTTTAAAGGCCAGAGTTCAGCACAGTGGCATCCTCAAAATGATCTACTATTGGGGAGGCCCACCACCTCCCAGCTCCCTTCACCTCTCACCTATTCAGATCACCTAAAACCTCTTAAACACCTTCAATCCTCAGTACGCCCAGTCAAGCAAGATCTACACTGCTGAATCACACATCTGGACAGTACCTCACTATAAGTCATCTTAACAATATATTCATCTTCTCCTACTCATTCTTCTTCCTCTGTCCATCTCTTACTGTCATTCCTAATCACTGTGCTTCTCTCTTCTTTCTTCACTAAAGCAGAAAGGAGCTAAGACTCTGCAGGTATTCCAGAGTGAGTCGTGTGCTCTTGGAGAAGGGCTTCATTATACTCTGAGTAATGAAACTCGGGCGTCGCAAAGAGGCAGCCGAGGGAGCGCTGTCATGGTGTGGATGAGGGAACTCTCCAGTGATCAGACAGGACTGGCAGTCCCACAGCATATAACAGCTCACCTCTACATTTCCACAGGGAGAGGAATTACTGCACAGTCCTGACAAGCTCCCCGATCACTGCTCTAAACAATGCCGTTCTCCACCTGCTGCATATCCCCAGCATCTGCTTTACCAACATTTTCTCTCTCTCTCTGTCTTTATCAGAGCAGATTTTGTTGGTGTCTGCAGGTTTCTCTATCAGGAGAATACTGTATTCATTGCCAGCACCACTCAGATGCTGTTGTTACACTGATAGTGTCAGACAAGTTAAATAATGTGTGAAATTCTTTACATAAGGACTGTTACACGGATGAAGAGAGCACAGATAGAGGCTTGCATATCTTCTTTCATGGCTGGCGACGTGTTGTGACCTTTTAACTGAGCTGGCCTGCTTTGATATGGTTGTAGCTCGTTCATATAGTCGATTTTATTTCTTGCAGAATTTCAGGTAGATGAGAGCAAAAGCATCAGAGCGTGTCCTCGAAAGAACATAAAAGAATCACTTCAGAGCTATCCACTGTTCCTAATATGGTTAATAATATTATTAAAATGACATATATGGTGCATTTGTAAAGGCAAAAGCAGTGTTATTAAACAGGGCAAACACTTTTATGAGCAGTGTAGTTTTCATTTAGGTAGTGAATAAAAATGCATGGATCCTGAAGCCTAGCCAGTTCATTGCAGGGCATCACACACACATTCACACAGTCATTCATTCAATAATGCTATATCTACACCTAATCTTATTAACTAAAAGAAAGCATTTGATACTTTTTAAGTTTTTAAACCATTGACCATACTGGGGACCTTAAAAAGGTCAAAATTGATATATTTTCCTATTATTATGGAGTTATTTGGGGGAATTCAGAAATAACTCACATACACCATCTTGTTCACAGTAAGAACTACATTTCACTGTTAAAATGTACATTTGAAATAAAAATGTAATGAGTGGCTCACAAACATATGTTGTTTTGATACAGGGTCCTTTAACTAAAGTCTAACCACAGCTTTTAGAAGTTTCTCAGGCCCTAATTGGACTGTGCAGATGTGCCTTTGTCCCGAGGGTATGTGTGAGACATTTGTCTTAACCGCTGTTCGTCTCATCTGGTAGAAGTGCTGCCATTGTGACACATCGTTTTGGCTTCCACGGGAAGTGCCCAGGGCCAAAAACAGCATTTCCCAGCACACCATGTCACAGAACTTTGTGTGTGTGTGTGTGTGTGGTGGAAGCTTCTCCTGGCACAGCACCAACAGGTTGACTGATGCAGCTGTCTAACCTGCTCCAGGTGTAATGCAGGTATTTCTAATATGGCTACACTGAAAACATCCTACACAATTTGTTACACAACTTACACGTTTTGACATGATTATAGATTTTAGGCCAACTGTAAAGTACAAGATAACAAAAAACAATACAAGCTATTAGATACACTATACAGCTATTAGATGTACTTAGTTAAAGCATAGCTAATGGTTGCATTAGCATGTTATCAGCAGTAGGACATTGTAATGAATGCGTAGACTATTCAGGTCAGTCTCTGAGGGAACGCATGCCCTGCAGGTATTTGCACTACAACACCTGTTCATGCTAATTTGCTCTTGTTCCCGCAAAGCATTGTAACGAGGTTGTTTAATTGGGTGTTGGATGGTGTTAAGTGGGAGCAAACATATGAATACAGGCCTCAAATTGAAAAGCCTAAAATTAAATGCTAATTAATATGTGTAGAACCCAATTAATACTTAGTGTCACTGATATTAAAATTAAAGTCAGGTGAAAACACAAACAGATTGCTGTGAAACTGTAACTGATTTAATCACATTAAATTATTTGTGAGGTAATGCAGCAGTACAGGTTCTGTCAGAAAAGTCAGAAGGTTTATTCAATGCATTACTGCTATCTATCTATCTATCTATCTATCTATCTATCTATCTATCTATCTATCTATCTATCTATCTATCTGTCTAAAAACAATAAAAACATTTACTTGTGACACTGTAGTCTGTCTTGTATTTTATTAAATTAATGAATGTGAGATGAAGCAAGGGATTTAGAATGAGATTTTATCATGATAGGTGGATTAAACAATTAGGGATGAAATGATAGCCCAGAGCAGTTTAAGCCTTAGAAACTAGTGTTAAGCAGTAATCCTAAACTCTGTGTGTGTGTGTGTGTGTGTAATTGAGACAGCCCTTTAACCCTGATTAGGTGCAGCTCAGGGGACCTGACACGTTAGTCCCCTACAACAACCCACATAACCCTATAACCTCCTTTTATTTCTGAAACAAACAATGGAAATATTTTTATTTTCTACCTTATATTAACCTATACACTATGTCAGTTTAGTGTAATATAGTGCAATATAATAGCAACCATGCCACAAAGAGATTTGTTCATTTAAATCATGCACAAACTTTAATGGTTATTTTATTTTTTTAATGGCAAAAAAAAAAGATTTTCCTCACAGAGGAATTTAGAGACCTCTGTCACCATCAACAGGGTGGGATCCTGTTTGGTTCAGTTTCCTGTTTTACATAGTGATATTTTCTCTCTCTCTCTCCCCCCTTCTGTGTGCATGTGTGTGTGTTTCTATGACTGACTTCTCCCAAGGCAGAAACCAATGCTTTTTAATTTCAGCAGTGGGAATTGGGTGTTTGAATAGGCTAGTGTACGGGTATATCACATTATTAGTAATCATATCTGCTTAAGCCAAGCTTGCTGCTCCAGATGGCTGCTTTCAAGTGCAAATGAAGCAGCGAGACGAGGCTGTCTTTAATACATACTCACGATTCACAAATAGCCATTGATTTTTTTTCTGTCTCCCTCTCCATCCAGCCAGTCTGGGTATTGAGCTTGGATTAAATGGTCTCCTGAGTCTTTAAAAGGAACATCGATTCTTCTAATTAATTGTGCGCTGTTCAGAACCAGTATGCATAAACTCATCCATATTTGCACTTCAAGTCAATTATTTTGAGTTTGGCCGGAAGGAGAACAAACGGACCTAATGTATACAGAGGCAGTTATTTTGTTTCTTTGGGAAGTGTGAATACTCTCAAATGAAAGAGAGTTATTTCCATTTTAGTTGTAGGTTTGAATAGGAATTGACAGAGGAAGAAGTAAAGTCACCCAGTGGGATCCTGGGGGCCTATGAATAAAACATTGTCATTTTTTCCTCGTGTGTTTGTGTGTGTGTGTTAAACCTCTAGTAGATTTACTTTACTAATTAGAAGGAAAATAGTTTGTGTGATTATATTGCTTGATTTAATATGTTAACCAATTCTCCCTTTCTTTTTCTTCATTATGATCTTAAATGCTGCTCTTCAGTGGGCAAACATGAATAAGGCCAAAAACTGCAAACAGATGAATTCCTCCTTCACAAACTGTGCACCAAGGGAATTAGTTTAGCACAAATGAGTCAGGAGAGTTTGATAGCTACCTGTCAGGAGGTGTCTGTCCCCTCTCTACCTGCCTGCTGCTGCATTATCTGTGTCTGGCTTTCTCTGAGAACACTGTACTCCTCCTTGCCAAAAGCAAAAGGTCCTCTCACCACTGACAGCTTTGCTATTTAAGACTGGGATGGCCCTCTACTCCAGATTGTAAGAGCGCTTGAAGAAGCGCATTACTCTCCTGATACTTCATTAATCTCCATCAAACGTTGAGACTCTGCCACAGCTGACAGCGGGGACAAAGCGGGCTGCTGCTCTCCTCCCCGCTTAGATAATGCATGTTTTACAGTAGCCCAGATGTCCACACTCAATAAAACATTGGATAGAAGCAGGCACTGTGTATTTGGGGATGTCTGTATTGACTGGCTGCTGTGTGGGGACGGTGATATGGGGACCTGCTGTTCTCTGATTACAGAATTAAAAGACTGAGCTGACAGAGGGACAGGGAGAATAGTAACAGTGGAGGGACTCTGGTTTCACCAGTGCATGCTGTCCTGATTATCTGCCGTAGGAGAAGCATATTTTGGGAAATCAGACTGAGATTAACCTTTTTATGTTTGTTTGGCCAGGTGTATTTGAAAAGAATTTGTGCATTGCTATTTTCATAGAACAACACAGATTCAACACAGACTTGTCCCCATCTTTTCAGAACATTAAAATGATTTAAACTGTTTCTAAAATTCCAGTGGTAGGCCTTTTCTGACCTCTAATGCTAATCATGTGATTCTGTGATTCTTTGTAGTACAGGTAAAAACATACCAAGTAGAAGTGCTGAGGATGCTGCAGTACCCATGACTTCCAGGATTTCTTTAACTATAACTGCAGCTACACCTTCTAAAATAGTAATAATAATAATAATAATAATAATAATAATAATAACAATAATCCTAATAATAATGCAATGTAAATAAATATATGTAAATAAATAAATCTACAGATTTGACCTTGTGGGGATGAGCCCAATGTCTTTTTTTACAAAGTCTTTTATATCTATATATATATGTATGTATGTATATATATATATATATATATATATATATATATATATATATATATATATATATATATATAAAAAATATTATGCCATGGCGGGGGCGGTAACCAAAAATTGTGTTATCGGCAGGAGTTCGAATAGAGAGGTGATCACTCCTCTTCTCATAACACTTCTCTCCAAGACACAACAAATCTCTCCTCTCACTCTGATGAGAAATTGAATAAAAATTGTCATCTTTACTCGCATTTACAAGGGAAAAAAGTCTGTTGATTCTGCCTAGTGTAGTGTTCACTGCTGAAATTGCACTCTAAGGTATTGGAAATGAAATGACTTTTTCATTCCTGCTGCAGTACTTCAGTATGTGATAGGCTGGAAAATATGAATGATAAAATGTGAGAGCTGATAGAATATTAGAAATTGTAGTGATTTGCATGTTTTGATTGTGGGTCATTTTGAGAGATATCTATATTTACTCCCCAGGAAGTCTAGGCGTCCATGCATAGAGAATGTGTCCTTTTCATGCCTACAAACACGCACCATGCACGCCATCCAATGATTTCAACAGACCAGCAAATGTTGTGCATTGTGGAATTAAAGGTGTGTTGTGTTTTCACATGGTGGGTGGATATACAAGTTTAATATTCTCTTATATTCTCTGTAATATTATCAGACCAATTATATGGTATGGTTTTAAATGTTTCAGCATATGTAAACATGTGAAAGCCAAACAACAAGTGAACACTGTGAAAAAGCACAAACAACAAAATGAGGGGCATTGCTTGTATTTACATACCAAACTACACTGATGGATGTTTATTGGCTAAAAGTAACATTGTGGTTTTCCCTGCAAGAAGTTCCTTGGTGATAGAAAGGGCTTTAAGCTTCTCTTTCTCTCTGGTATTGGCTAATCCTGAAAGGAATTAGTGAGGGCTTTAGTCATCAGACTTTAATGGGCTGAGACTGATGATGTTTTCTGTGCTTTGGCTTGTTTAAGCTGTAGTCACTAACATTTTGGAAGTTATTCAAAACTATGCAGATTTACCTAATGAGACAAAACATCGTCAAACCTAAGAGGGCAAAAATGTCCAGAGGCAAACACAATGCCCAGAATCTAGAGCTGGAGCTATAAACAGATGTGTATTTACCAAACTAGACTCACACTGACGTCACAGGAGGAATCTGTGTGTTTTAATGTCTGTGAAGTTCAAACTCCATCACGTTCTGAGCTGTTTTCATCAGATTATTTTTATTATTATTGTAGCCAGAATTCTAAAATGAAGAATCAGAGAATAATAAAGGCTGATTGGTTGCTGGTTTTAGGGATTCTGTGCCTCTACTACAAATGCAATGGCAGAATCATCAATCAAATGGTGCCACTCATCCCAGAGACAAACCACAATGGCATACTTGCATATCCGTGACATGCTTGGAAGAATATGTAGAAGTTTTCAAGTTGAAAGTTGCGGTGGATGGATATAAACAGTGTCATTTTTTTAAAAGAAGAAATAAACAAGTTAAGAAAGAATGTGATGTATATAAAGAGAAAGAAAGAAATTGTATAATATAAAGTAGCTGGGTGCAAGAGAAAATGAGATTTTTCCCTTGCTTATGAGCAATCCAGTCTTTTTGTATGATAAAGATTTATTCACCCAGATTCTATATGGCCTAATAACATATAATAGCTGCTGATTAATCTTCTAAATTCTACTTTCATAGTAAATAAAATAAAAATCAATAATGGTAACTTAGTCAAAATTTGTTTTTAGGACAATTTTCCTCTTCGCTATATAATTCTCAGAAAATAGTTCATAAATGCATATACCTGTATGGATAATTACAAGTAAAGTATTAAAATTAATTGGTGCTATATTAGTACACATGGATTAAAAAAGTACTATGTAGATATATGATACTCACCTTTGGTGGTCTGAGTACTTCAGTTGCACCCTTATTGTTGTCTTTTCACTGGCGTGACATTGAGACATATTTTATATTCTGGCCACATCCTTCCCTGCAGTAGCCTTCTGTTTGGAAACCTCCCAGTGAGGCTCCATTTCCCCAGATCTACAGGAATCTCCAGCCAGAGCAGCTAACTCCATGTGGTCCACACCATCACACACCAGGCCCAGCTTCTGCCTCTGTCAATATGTTAATGTGACACTTTCACAGACCACTCACGGTTACTTCGGTCAGCAGACCCCACTATTTTCACAATGCTTTGAGCATGCAATACCTTTCCACTCATAAAACACCTGACAATGACTTACTTTCCTGCCCAAATCAAAACATGTAGATCCAATCTTACCTGCAAAGGGCTGGTGTGGCTGCAGGTTTTCATTCCAATCAACTGAGTGAAGGCCTGGATCAACCGGCGGAATCAGGTGTGGCTTCTGTTTGGCTGGAACAACAACCTGCTCCCACCCTGGCCATTTGCAGATAAGACTGGACCCTCCTGATGTAGATTACTGATACAAATCCTTTAAATTTGGTGGCATTGAGAGAGGTCGTCTTATTTAGTTTAAGTGTGTGCAATGTTGACTCATCACAGGAACCAATATTATAAACCCACCACATAAAGCAATCATGTCTCATGTCCTTCCTTCACTGCCTGCAGGTTGACTCGTGTCATTCACAGCTGGAGTTATTGGGGCTGAATCAGTCAATAACACCAATACAATCCCATGTTCCATGTTTCTGCTCTGATTGTCTGATGATTGCAGATGACTTTGGTCATCAGATCAGTTCATCGACTTTAGAATACATGCCCTCACATACAAAAGCAAGATCATGGTAATTAAGTTTTTGTATTTACCTAAATATATAATCTGAGCACAGCTGCATTTTGCCTTTTCATTTGAGCATGGGGTCTTTGTGGGGAAGATTGCTGAGCAAAGCTAAGGTGAGCGAGACACAGCTGTGAAGCACTCTAAAGGCTCCGTCTGCCAGCCTGTGTTTACCTGACACTTGGACTGACAGCAGAGTGATTGGAAATATCCACCATTCACTGGCGTGAGCCCCTGAGTGCAGCGAAAGTGCCTTTGTAGTCTTGCTGTAATGGTTCAAGTTTGAATTGAAGGTTGAGGGAAAATGCTGCACTCTGGCCACTCTCAGGGAGGAGCTGACACAGTGGAAATGATGCAGGAACAGTCTCAGAGCAGGAGCGCACTGAACCTTTCTGAGCTGTTATCTCAATGCACTCTTACTAATGTTTTAGCATTTATAGGAGCAACAGCACCTCTGTGGACAACATCCTGCCACACATTTCCCCTTTTCATTCTTTCAGAGCCCACACACTCACACTGAACGATATGTGTGTATGGAATAATGTGGGAAAACATCTAAGGTCACCATAAACATTAGGACAAATTACCCTTTACACTAAGAATGTCCATTTGTTGGCATATTCTATTTGTTTCCATATCTGTTGACATAACGAACCTACAACCTAATCAGCTCTCCATGATGTTATATACTCTATACTCACTATTTGCCATCAAAATAAAATCCATGTTTTCTTAAACATAAAAACCCTTCTCTCCTTTTTCTTCTCCTTTTCCTCTGATAAACTATTTAGCATAGCTATGCTCCACACGGTCTTTCTGCATAAGAATAACTCTGCATAAGTCTGAAAAAAAAATTTGTATTATATAGTTGAGTGCAAATGTTTGTATTGGATTCTGGGTGGGGAGCAAAGTATAATGTATCTTACATTTACAGCATTCAGTAGACATCATTAGCTAGAGTGGGAAACAGAAGTGCCTTGTGTCTCTATCAAAAACATAATAGACAGACAAAAGATAAATCAAGATAAAACAAAACTGTTAGGAGGAGCTGGTACAACAGAAAAACTACATCGATTTTACTATTTAAAAAATCCATAAAGTTAAAAAGGAAATGTGAGTGCATCCTGTAACGGGTTAATAACACAAGGAAAAATAACATAAGCCAAAAAGTTTTGATATGAATACCTCGGTCTGCAGACCCAGTTGTAAGAAGGCAGTGTGTGACGCATAGCTCAGAGGATATAAAAGAGGTTGAAGGTGATCATAAAAATAAATTTATTAGACAATATTTCATTTCATTCAGAAAAGGAAATGCAAGCTTTGCAAACTTATTATTCTGGGTGCTTTTTTTCACTATTAATATTTTAACACACATTATTAGACTTTTTCTGTTACTTTTGATAATAGCCCTAGGTGTATGGGCAAAGTTTTGCATTCAACTGACAATTCTAAACCAATTACATCACCAGCAACTATAATTAGCAACACACTAATTCCACTGTGCTTAAAAGTAGGAGTATGAGTAGGATAGTTTGAAAAAATATTTAAAATACTTAACCAACACAGATGGTCCATTTAACATCTTGTATAAGCTCATGATTACAAGGAACTTCAAAATAAATGAATTCATTACTGTTGTACACTGCCCAGTAAGATACCATGCAACTACACAAAGAATCCACACTGAAATAGCTCAGCAAGCACAGACAAGATTATGCATGTAAATATTTCCAAGCAACTGCTTAATATCAGTTTTCTTATAAGAGCACAGCACTGACAGTTTCAGTTGCAAGGTTTATATTAATGCGCTTGGTTTAATAGTCATGATTACTATATTAACAACTTACACATGGACATGCATTGGGAACTCTCCACATAAACAGATTAGAAAAAGTGTAACTTGATATGAAGTTTTTGTGACATGTTTATTTAGCCTTTTTATAACAGTCAGAGGTAAAGCTGTAACTGAATTTTTTTTTTTTCCAGAAAAACTTCAATACGCAGGGCTTTGCAGTTTCTCAGGAATGTCAAGTAGCATTTTTGTCTATCTTCAACAGAGTGAGAGAGAGAGAGAGAGAGAGAGAGAGAGAGAGAGAGAGTGTTGAGGGAATGACTGTTTATAGCTGCTGTAAAATAAGTGACAATTTATATTCCATTAAACATAACTATTAATTCTTTAATTAATAAAGATTATAATCATTGGCAAGGATTATAATCTGTGGTATAAGAGGAATGAAACACTTTGGAGTTGTAAAGCATCACTCCATCCTGTTGATTATTTTCCTATTACTGCATGCCCTGCTGTATTTTATTCCTTACACAGGTGTGCTGTAGGTTCAGGAAACAGAGAAAAAAAATCTGTAGAGAAACAGGACTTTTTTTTTAATTGTGTTATTTGCACAGGTAATACAGAATAGCCTTCGTTCGTACTGCTCCGAAAATTAGCACAAATGCAGAGGTTTTGCCGCAATGAATTTAAAGTTTAAATGTTCCCTGCCTAACTGAGAAACTTTTTGTTCTTTATTGTGAGTGTTCAGTGTTAAAACCTTGCACTTTAACACACTGGCCTCACCATGGCCAAACACATCACTGGGTTAGACAACGTTAGCTTGCTACTCATTTAATTATATAATACACACGCTGGGACATAATAAATATCTAAATATCAAAGTTTTTGTGAACCTGTAAGTCAAATATCCAATCCAAATACTAAACGAGATGCTGTACAACAAGGTAAAAAAAATAAACAGTAACTTCACTTCGTCAACATCGGTTAACGTTTGCTACGTTTTCCATCAACCAGACTAGGAACAGGAAGTTGCGTGATTCAAACTGATTGATAGGGCGTACGGCCAATCAGAACCCAAAGTCTGAAGTACGGCAGCCAATAGCGGGAGAGAAGAACGGCGGGACATCCTGTTCGTGACGCAAATTTTCACAGTCAACATCGGAAGCTCCACCTTTTGTGTTTCCCGCACCGTCAATCAAAATAGAAAAAATAGACTCGATTCAGCGATCGCAGCCCGCCTCCGAATAATATAATCATGCTTGGCGTGTAATTAAATCGAGATTTTTTTTCTATTAAAGTAATTCAAGTAATGACTGGTATGTAAGACTCAATACATTTCCATTAGACGCATTCCGCAGCCCTGTCTTAGCTAAGCTAATGCTAATGCTGGCTAAGTGTGTAGGTTTGGTTTGCTAATCTCTTTGCAGTTGTGCTAACTGTTAACATTAGCCAGTTAGCTTAGCCACTTCTGAATTTTCCGATTTGTGTGCAGATAGCAGCTCTGTTTGTGCTCAGTTTGTTGAAGTATTCTTTGTTGTGGTCGGAGAGTTGAGCTGGCAGTACGTCCGACTGAGCTGTTCTGCTTCGTGTCCGTGCACCGTGCCTGTGTACAGCGCCCAAACAGCCGGGGAGACAAGAGGAAATGGCTGCCTTAGACGTGGACAGCAGTCAAAGCGAGTTTCTGCAGCAAGATGGTAGCAGGGGAGACCAGGTACTCTTTTCCGTTTCGTCTTTCTCCTTCTTCTGGTAGGGCTTTTTGTTGCCGTAGCTGGACGCATGGTGCTTTTGTGAAGTTCACACGTTTTTAAATTTGTTGTTAAAAAAAAGTGGTACTTCCTGTGTGGCTCCGGACTAACGGCCACCCCCTTTTCTCCTGTTTGAACCCGCCCATTGTGGGTAGGCCAGTCCGCCGTCGCCGCTCGCTCTGCTGGCGGCCACCTGCAGCGAGCTCGCCTCGCCCTCCTTCCGGGGGGAGAACAGAGCTGCCGCTGCCGGGGTAAGTCCCTCACACACCGCCTCCCGACCCCTCATCCTGCCCGCCTGCCATCTAACCCCGTCTGTAACTCCCTCCAACTGGGGGAAAAGGCAAAATCCACCATGTTCCGTCTGACCTAAGTGGGCTCTGGATGTTAATTTTTGTGGTAAAATAATGAAACCGTGCCTCGTGACTATCATGTAGCTAATTCTCTTTATTTTGGTTTGTAATCAGCTAATCAGCCCAACTGAAGTCGCTCTGTGACCTTTCCAGTGCAATGTTTTGATTGCCACAAAACCACCGTGTGAACCAAAAAATCACCATGTTTATTTGCATTACAGTGATTGTTTATTTAATTTTAAACCCTGCATAACATCTGCACCCAAACAAAAACTTTTAACAGACGCCATCTTTACATTAACAGTAGTAGCCTGGGATGTGACGGTTAGGATGCTTCTTTATATGATAAGCTAATGTTCATGCTAGCACGCTGCACGTGACAGTTCATTTTCTGTGTACATGTGCGACACAGAGCCGTGATTTCATTAGCAGCAAGCGATATATTCTTAATTCCACGCAAATTAGGGATGACAGGGGAAAGTGACAGATTCAACCGATTGGCTAGAGTCCTGTGGCACATGTGGTCCGACGTTTCCTCAGTTCCCCACTCAGTTTTAATTCCTACCAGCAGTTAGTTCCCATTTAGTGTTTGACATGCCAAAATGGAAGAACTTATAATTACAGTTTCATTTTATCCTATCCTGTTCGGACCTCTCATTAAACATGTATAGAGACTTTATGAAGAAAAATAAACCTTGGAAGGAAGCAAAGATGGTTGTTGCCTCTTTTGAGTTTATGTACCTCATCTCCCAACCTAGCTAGCTAGAATTAACTTGTAAATCAAAGAAGTTTTTTTGCATGGATTAGTGCATTATTTAATATGTTATCTTTAGGCGTTTTATATAGCTTTTACGTTTTCTCACTGGAAGTTTAAAAAAAAAACTGAACAGTGCACATGCACAGCTGACAACAGTAGCAGTCCCATAAGTGACAAACTACAACTTGGCGCTTGCTAGTGTGAATGTAGGGTTATGTGTTATGTTGGTATTGCGTTTGTCAAACTGATACGTTCTCTAAAGAAGCTCTGAGTGTTCTCTCTAAAGAATGAATTTGCCAAATTATCTTGTTAAGCTCAATGTCATTATCAAGTCTATGATTTCAGTAATGAGTTTTTCAGGTAACATATTAATCTTCTTTTCCTCAGGCTGCAGATTCTGGATCAGTGCAGCTAACAAGCTCATCAGAAAGATGGGATGGAGTCAAGGATGACTCAAGCATTGTGCAGCTGCCCAGTGGGGGCATAGTCACCTCCAATGGGCAGTATGTTCTTCCCATTCAGGGCCTTCAGGGCCTCCAGAGCCAGCCCATTTTGTTAACATCAGGGACAGACTCCTCCGCCAATGCAGTGCCTAACATCCAGTACCAGGTTATCCCTCAGATCCAGACAACTGATGGGCAGCTGGGATTCTCTGCTTCAACAGTAGAGGGTGCCTCCCTGGCTCAGGATGCCTCAGGGCAGATCCAGATTCTTCCTGATGGCTCTCAGGCCATCAGTGTAGCTGGCACTGCCTCGGGTGGCATTCTCAGCAACAGCCCGAACCTCATGGCCCAGACTGGCCAAGTGCAGCAGATCCAGGGAGTCACTCTGGGAAGCTCTGCTTTTAACAGTCAGGGGCATGTGGTTGCTAACGTGCCTGTGGGTTTGCCTGGGAATATTACCTTTGTGCCCATTAACAGTGTAGATCTGGACTCACTAGGGCTCTCCGGGGCACAGACGATAGCCACGGGGCTAACCGCTGATGGACACCTAATCATGACCAATCAGACGGTGGAAAACACAGAAGGCTCAGAGAAAACAGGAGAACAGCTATCACAACAAACACTAGTGGTCAACAACACTAATGCAGCAGCAGAGATGTTTGTGCCTACCACATCTTCCTCATCATCATCGTCATCTTCGTCCTCGCAGTTGCCTGCCAGCACGATCGATGGCACGGGTGTGCTGACGCAGGGCACACCTGAGCAGACTGAAGGATTCCTTGCTCAGAGCCAGGTGCAAGCGTCCACAGGGCAGCAGGTGATCCAGCTGCAGCAGGTGCCACTCCAGAGCAGCGACGGGCAGCTGGGCCAGCAACAGATAGCTACCCAGGGGCAACAGTCTCTCCAGAACGTCCAGCTCATCAACCCAGGGACCTTCCTCATTCAGGCGCAGACCGTCACACCATCAGGCCAGATACAGTGGCAGACCTTCCAGGTAGGTACTTGGAGTGGGCGTGTGACCGTGTACTGTGAAAAGGAAATGTGAAATAGTTGAGATGTTATTTCGGTTGGCATGTCCCCTAAAGTCTGTTACAAGGTATTTAAAACAAGTCAGTCTGCTTTTTCAAGACCACACATGCCAAGTGCATATCACGTATCACTGCTTTTATTTTTATAAATTGCTGAAGGCTAAGAGCAATTCTCTCAGCAAGTTTGCTCTTGAAAAAAAATTGTAGCAGTTAACCTTTCCAAAAAATTACAAGACACCACTGTAGTTTTAGGTGGTATACTTACAAACAGCGATTATCCTATGAAAGTGGATACATAAGTGACCACTAAGATCTTAAAAACGGTTGTGTCTGTATTATGTAGTACGCCAATTTTTGTTGCCTTTCTTTATTTTTGTCTTTATTGTTCTGGTTCAGTGTCTAAAATGAAAAGATGCCATTTTGTATTCTCATTCCTTGCTACTAAAAATACTAGTTACTTAAAATTTTATTATAACATGTTCTTAATTTTAGCTGCTAACATTGAAAAATAACTTTATTTTCTCTTTGCACTATTTGTCCAGGTTCAGGGTATTCAGAACCTCCAGAACCTGCAGCTCCAGACAGCCCCAGCCCAGCAGATCACGTTAGCCCCCGTGCAGACCCTCTCTATAGGACAGGGAGCTACACTAAGTACCACTCCTGTCAGCATCAGCTCTGGTCAGATTCCCAATCTGCAGACAGTCACAGTTAATTCGGTGGATCATGCGGGGCTCCAACTCCAGGCTGAAGACACAGACAGCCCTGGAGGTAATGCTGTTGCTGCATCATAAATGTCAGGATGTCTTTATGTGACATGTCTAAAATTGTTTAAGATGTTTATAACAGGACTGACAGCCCCATGAGCTTATACAAAGGAATAGTCTTTTGCGGTTGGCTTAAATTTATGTGCAGACAGGCTATTGACAAGATATTTATATAAAAGCTGATGTATATGTGTGTGGTGTATTCTTTTATTTAACAATGGAATGAAATGTGGACAACTGAAGCAGATGACCCAATTTGACTATTCGTGGAATTGCTAGTTCCGTAGTGGCAGAAAAAAGATTTTTCTTTCTCTGATTAGATATTCGGATAAAGGAGGAGCCAGACTCAGAAGAGTGGTCTCTTGCTGGTGACTCCACTCTGAATACTAATGACCTGTCTCACCTGCGTGTGCGCTTAGTAGAAGACGAGATGGAGGGTCTGGGCCAGGAGGGCAAACGGCTGCGCAGGGTCGCCTGCACCTGCCCCAACTGCAAAGAGGGAGGAGGAAGGTAACTCACACAAACCATATCAAACCTGTTATCTTTAGACATGGCTAAAGCACTGTTGGTGCAACAGAGGGCACATTATGTAAAGCCAAATTGTGACGTTTTGTATAAACTCCTAGTTTTATATGTGTTAGAATTCTGACCAGCAGCTCTAATCTCTCATGCCAAATTCCAGTTCCTTCAGGGCTTAAATTTTGCAGTCCATTATAGGACATGTACACATCTGAAGTGCTAAATTACAATTATTACTATATTCCCCTACCACAGCTACACCCTCGCTACATGCTCTTTGACAGGGCTTTTAGTGTGTGATAAACCATTGTACCACAGTGAAATGCACCACACTTTTGGTTTTGTATATTGTAATGGGTTGGTCCTCAAAAACATGCAATTACCCCTGCACTAGATTTGCCTTTAACGGTGAATAAGCGATTAAAAGCTCAGTCATGGAGTTGTCCGTTTATTTTGATAGCATGAATCTGTTGATTGTTGATAACCCACTGGTTACAGCAATTAAAAAAGAAGCAAGCAATTTAAAGTCAATTTAATTAAAATCATAGCTGTTTAGTCTTGCATTCAGATCACATCTTGTTCATTATGTGATATTTCCATTGAGCCCGCCATGTGAGTTCACCAGTGCTGGTGTTCTCAATTTATTATTTCCCTTACTGTGACACTGTAGCTTCAGGTTTTTTTGTTTCGTTTTGTTTTTTTGGTGTGTGTGTGTCAACTTGACAAAACTAAGACCAACTTTATCATCTTATGTTAATCTTACTAACACTTCTCATGTATACTGAGTTAATGTCTGTGTGTAATGTGTATATGGCACTTCTTTCTTTATAACGTTGTGTGCATGCTTTGTGCTGTAGGGGCGCCAACATGGGGAAGAAGAAGCAGCATGTATGTCATATAGCAGGCTGTGGGAAGGTGTACGGGAAGACCTCTCACCTTCGAGCTCACTTGCGCTGGCACTCAGGAGAGAGGCCTTTTGTCTGCAACTGGATGTTCTGCGGCAAGAGATTCACACGCAGCGATGAGCTGCAGCGACATCGGAGAACACATACAGGTACCCATGTCATATCCTGTTCTTTCCTTCTCCCTTACTTTCTTTCTGCAAACTATAAAAATTGTGAACAGCTTCTAGGGCTTGTTTGTTATATAGGCCTAACTTGCTGTACAATGTAGCACAGAGAGATATGGTGGTTGCTCTGTGCTGGTGTCTGATAACATTATCAACTCAGGACCTTCTACTCATCTTCACCAATGTGCACCAGTAAAACCACGTAACGTCTTACTGGATCAGCTACTTAACACTAGGTTGTGAGTTCAAATGCTGGCTCAGCTCAGTTGTATATCAGTTTAGATATAAGCATTTGCCAAATGAATAAACGTAAATGTAAAACAGTCTTGCTAGATTTATCACACATTACGTTTGTGTACAGTTTCTTTTTTAAGGAAAGTGTTAGCCCAGACAGCGCTAATAGCATTAAACCATATGGTAAATTTTTTCCCAGAAATTACATTTTAACCTTTATTCTGACCGAGGCTAGTCTAATTTTGAAATATTTCATTAACTGACAAAATATGAAATATAAATCTTCTACTTTATCCCTTATTTTTCTTATAAAGGGTTATTATGTAAATGTGTGCATAATTTTGGTTATTTATTCAAGCCACAGTTATTGAGTTATTGAGGTTTTGATTAAACTCATTCAAGTCAAGGGACCAGTCATGCAAACTAATACCTAGAGCTCAATGACAATCAGTTTGATCATGGTAACTGCTTTAAAAAAAATCATGGACCAGTGGCTGTTTCACAGGCCCATGGGGGTCCCCAGATCCTATTTTGAGAACCACTGCCATAGACAACCTTAACCAGCACCTGAACATGAAGTAGTAAAGCTAGAGCATGACAGCTCCGATTCATATTTTTTTCAATGTATATATTAATAGCAGTTTTACATTATTTGTGTGAATTATACCATTTGCTTCTGTGGCAGGCGAAAAGAAGTTTGTGTGTCCCGAGTGCTCAAAGCGCTTCATGCGAAGCGACCATCTGGCCAAGCACATAAAGACGCATCAGAAGAAGGGCAGCGGTGGCGCAGTGGTGGCAAGCGTGGAGACCTCTGCCTCCTCTGACAGCATCATCACCTCAGGAGCTACCACACTCATCCTCACCAACATCCAGCCAGGTGCCGTGCAGGGCCTTGCTACCGTTAACGCTACTGTTAACACGTCCAACTCACAGGAGCTGCTCACGACAGCAGAGATCCCGCTGCAGCTAGTCACCGTCGCAGCCACTGAAGCTGCAGAGTGACACACACACACACACAGGAGCTGAGCAACTAACAGAGAGGACTTTCTCAATTGTCAGGAAAGAAACTGCTTCACAAGGATTCAAGTAAACTTTTTATCAGACTGCCAAGGTTGCGTTGCTTTGGGCATAGTGTCATTATTATCTTCTCCTATCTCTTCCTCCTGGATATCAGTTTGACCACAAGACTCCTCTCCCTCAAATTTATCCTGCTTTTTATACCCCCACAGATTATTCTCATTTACGTAAATATATCCGTTTACGTAAATGCACATATATAAAAATATATTTTACAAATATAGAATATCAATTTATGTTTGTCTGCAGTTTTTTTATGGCAAGAATGGAACAGAAGAAAATCGTCGAAAGTGGTTTCCATATAAAAAAAAAAAACACTGAAATGCCTTATTTTGTATCATATCCATGTTGTGTACAAAAGTAGAGTTGCTGACAGGCTTTAAAGCAACTATTATGACATGTATTTGTTTGAATGGGAGTAACCTTTATAAAGGAACCTAGGTCTGGTCAGTGGGAGTGATGTTAATCTAATGTTGTGGCTAGTTTAGGGTATGTTGTGGCGTTAGTTGGCCGCACTATAAGGGAGGATGTTCAGGCTAGAACATTAGAATGAAGTGTGCCACTCTGGTGCTGGGCGTTATGAAGTTCTTCATGTCCAAATGTGTCTTTAATGTACGTGTTTCTGATGCTTTTCTCTGAAAACATGCATATATAATTTTTTTTTTTTTCAATGTGGTCCTTTTATTTTATTTAGTAGAAATCAAGGCTCAAATCAAGCGTTGTGAAGAAAATGATAAACACGAAAAACAATCAGTGTAATTAAAAACCTTTTTTTTCTTCTTCTTCTTCTTCAGCCTTTTACAGTTGATCAGATGTTATGCATTTGTTAAGTCTTTTTGAGCAAGACAATATTTATATGAGGCTTTGCATAGTAAACTGGTTTTGTGGTGTCTACATCTCTTAAATAGCTTTTTTTTTTTTTTTTTTTTTTTTTTTTTTTTTAATATGTATAATAATTCCAGTATGTCATTTTTCTAAGGCTGAACTATCTAAACTGAATCATTATCAGAATCATTTGATATGTAATGGGCAGATTTGTCGTCTAGAAATTGGTGACATGTCAGTGTCGCATGAAGAGGATGTGATTTGTCTGGATGTGCCTGGAGTTTTTTTTTTCTCTCTGGGTTGTACGTGTGTAGAGCTGTACCACATGGTGATCCATTAGGAATAAGGAGTACTCGATTACAGGGGTGCTGTGCCACGGATGTTCAAGCTGTTTGGACCAAATTCAATCAAATCACTTTTAAACAGCTCAAAAGACAAGGACCGATTCTTCAAACCACCATGTAACAACAAAAAACGTCCAGTTTAGTTTTAGGCCAGCTAGTTCTGTACAAGAAACACAGAATTTGAACCTGTATCGAGCTCTTTAGCTTCACCTCTGATGGGTTCTGCAGTAATTTGATTGACTTTGTTCTGATCTGCCATAGCCATGTTAGGAGGAGGCTGGGGTACTCCTGATTTGAGATCCTGTGCAGAGAGGGGAAAAAACAAATATGTCCATTTTCATGTGCAAATACACTTGTTTATTACTGGTATATACTCACAGTTTGATAATGAACTTTTTTATAAAGAGAGCATAACTCTTTTATATTCACAGGTTGCTGAAGGACACATTTCTTGCCCTCAGTATGCAGTTTGTTCTTCAAGCGATGGTGTAGGAATATTTCCCTCTTTATCTCCAGGATTGTTTTGCACTTTCATATGATGGATTATTCCATGTAATCCAGACATGAATTATGAGTTCAGTTGCCAGTCTGTTTTAGGAGTTTCAGCTATTAAGGACGAGAAATTTAAACATGCTAATGATGATCCATGCTAAACTACCCAACCTTGCTGAAACGGATAACGTCATTAGTTAAGTGTAATTGATGAAACACTATTTTGTTTTCTGAATTTTTTTTTTTTTTCCTATTTCCTTCCTACTATTTGCATTTTTAATATGTTGCCCTAGTTTGTGAGGTCAAATATAATTTTGTTCACTATAAATAGCATTGTAACGTCTCTTGTATTGTTATTTGGTCTTTTTTTTCTGAAAAAGCTTCAAACTATTGTACAATGCCCACTTTTGAGGGCAGCTTTTTATTTCACACTAAAATGACTAAAAAGAAGTCTCTGGTTGTCAGGTCTCCTATTTTCTCTCTTATCTGAATTTATAGTTTATATAATGTTTTTTCATTAAATAGCAGATTTTATTAGTGAACATGAAATGTTCATCATCTCACACACACTGTCGGATCTTGTGTAGAGAGGTGTTTTTTTTTTTGGTGTTTTTTTTTTTTTTTGCTTTTTTTTTTTTGGTGTTTTTTTTTTAAACCTACACTGTTCCTGTGTGTTGTGGAATTAGTTGTATGTCTCAATCTGACCCTAAAGTTTGTGTGTGTGTGTGTGTGTGTGTGTGTGTGTTTTTAAAAAAAAAAAAAAAAAAAAAACCCTGGGTGTAGTCCAGCAGATGTCACTACATCCACAGCTGCAGTGGAGGAGGCCAGTTGACCCTTTGACCATATTGTACCCTCCGGTGACCTGAGCTGATGGTCTAAATCATCTTTCATAAAAGGTGAGAATATTATTGATATGATGAAGAACATGGTTAGGAAATGACTGTGGTTAGAATGTTGATGGAGGAGATTAAACCTACATTAAAACTACATTCTGATTTGCTTCAGGATTATACATACATTCTTTTCTGTAAAAATTATATTTTATCATGAACAAAATTAACAATATTCTTGACTCTTGATGAGTTATTTTAATGAATAATTAATCTAATATTACAGATGATTTCCCTGGAAATACTTGAGAATAGTTTTTTTGTCTCAAGGGCTTGATATCTGTGTCTTCGTTCTTGATAAAGATTTCATTCTGCATCTGCTCATATTTCAAATTATGGTGAATTTCTGAAGCCGTCACTAATATTCTGTTGCTCAGTGGGTGGTGCGTTCTGTATACTCTTGGGGGGGAAAAAAAAAACAGAAACCAACCACTCCAGTATGAACAAAGCAGCACAAATGGTCCATGTTATCTTTTCCGTGGTGTGAAGGTTTGCTTGATTGAAAGTATGTCTACTAAAATCTTTTATCTGTCACATCAAAGTGAAAAGCACATGTTCCTGTATTAAAGTCAATTTGCCATAGATGAGATCCAGAGAAAAGCAGGTCTGTGAACATTGAGAAAAGGACACGTCCATTCCCTGCCACCTTTCATTTGCATAATTTAATGAATTCAATTCATTGTAATGCAATATGGAGTGCACAGCGAACATGGAATGACAGTTTGAGTTAATGAAATGTGTTAACGGTATCATCATTTACTTGTATGTTAATTAGTCCAATTAATTTCCAGTGCACGGTAATCTGAATATTGTAATAGCGCCGTGCAGGCCTGCTGGAAGGGGGGGGGTTGCAGCGAGGGGCAGAGATGAAGAAAAGGGCGATTCAGGGTTCATGAATCATAGCCTTACCTTTCCACTGCATGAGCACAACCATTACTGCAAAGTCTTCAAGAGTTTCTGTTAACTACACTCTCTTCTATGGATTCAAGAATCAACTGTGCTGAATATACACCAGCTCACGTGGCCTTCACCTGCATTCTGACTGATAAGGCTCTTACATCCACGCTCAGATAGGTGAGTTTTGTGTTGCGAGTTCCTTTTTGCCTTGTGTGTTGTACAGTGCTTGCCTTTTCTTTTCTGATAGAGGGATGAGAGGCAGAATGCTGTATACCTCAATAAAGGCAGCACCCACGGTGCGAGGAGATCGATTTCGGCCCTGCATGGAGCCCTGACCACACGGCCATACTGATAAAGTGGAATTGCACTGGTGTGGATGGAGGAGTACAGGGAAGAATTTCTGCTGGACTGGCCAGATAAAGGCTAGGAAGTGAGGTGGGTAGGGCAAAGTGGTGGAAAACATCCTCAACAGGTGAGGTATATAGGGTTCTGTAAATCTGTTCTAAATGTCTATTTGTTGATGTTTTCAAGTAGTGTGTTGCTTATTGACAACACAATATACTGAGTGATTGCCATATAGAAGAAGAAATCTGATGGAATCTTACTGACACAAGGTTTGTTCCTGTCCAATTATTTGGGCCTGAGGTTTCTTTCTAGCTGGTGTGCCTTATCAAATAAATATAAATATTTCCATTAGGACACAACAAGCCCTTTCTTGAGTCTTGTTAAGATGTTAACACTGGTGTTGTACAGTGTTTGTGTAATACAAAAGAAAGCTGCTCGAGAGATCTGAGCACAGGCCAGTGGAAGAAAATGGCAGGTTTTAATTTAAAAGTGAAAAAGGATTCAGCACGCCCAGTTTTAGGTGTGATTTGGGCTGAAGGGCTATAATTCCAATGGCCCACTTTTATCTTTGAGACGTTATGGGGTTTGTGGTGGTAAATGGCTTTTGCATATTCCTCATTCGCTGGCCCACTCTTCCTGAATTGCAGAGTAATTGCACAGTCTCATACTTTTTTCATTTCAGTACACGTGCAATATAAATAAGATAACTAGCAAGATTCCGCGAGCCGAGCAGAGAAATCATGGTATAATAGCAAAAAGGCGTTTTTGGCTGCTGTTTTTCTGACACAGTTTGCTTTTTTCCAGAAAGAGGGGCTTTGCCACATGTTTGTAATGGGAACAGTTGGGGGGGGGGAAGGGTTTTATTTATTATCTTTTGTATTTGGCCCAATTTAAAAACCTCATGTATTTTGCCTTTAATCTAATGGCATCACTCTTTCAGTCCTTCTGCAATTTACAAAGATGACCAGCATTCAGTCAGACTGAAAGAGCTAACTGCTTTGCTGAGTCTAAAGAATCATTGCTGTATTTATCCATCGTTTGAACAGGATCTTATTCAGAAACATTCACAATTGCAATTCAAACTACATTGCTTTGATAGGCCTAGATTTTCACATGCTATTCTAATCTATTCACTCAAGGTCTATGGTATGTATGTAGACACGATGCAATTAAACAAAAAAAAAAATAGCTTAACTTGTGTTTTGTTTGTGTGTGAATCGCAATAAATTAAATAAATGTAATAAATTACCCTGAAACAGTTCTATTTCAGTTGTTTAATGAATCATTTTAAGTTTGCACAGGAATGTGTCCAAATGTGTAGTAATTTAAAATGAAATGGTATGTCTTGGTATGTTTTATAATCATTTCTCTGAATTTTAGGTTGTTAGCTGTACTCTTTTTAATGCTTAATGTTTTATTTTTTGTTTTTGTAATTTTTGTGAATGGAAAATAATTTTTGCTATAATTCTTACAAAATGAATGCAGTTTTTTTTTAGGTGTAGTTTAATATTGATTATGTGTGTATATTCTTAAGTTATTGTTTAATGTAGTTTGTGTCTATTGTAAGTTTAATACTGTTTAACTGGAAATATCCTGTCCAGATCAAATGATCATGATGGATCAGTGCATCCATGAGGCACGATTTTATTATTCTACCTTTTTTTGGCACTCCTAAAGTGCTCGAGTTCTAGAAGTTACACTGTCAGTTTGACACACTGATGGCACTGGAGCTGAAAGTTTCTCAGCTGTGCTCCTCCGTCTCCTCTATCTGTCTTTAGAAAGTGAAAGCTCTTGGCGTGTCTCCTACCCACTCGCTATGCATTCACAGCACACTCCTGCCCTTGATCAACTGCAGAACACACACACAAACACAAATGCAATGAAGCAGATCATTTTCCGTGGGTAAAGACAACTCAGCATGGATCGACTCAATAATCTGATATTCCCCCACTGCTGAATATGGCCAATTTTGCAGCAGGTCAGTGATTTTTTTTCCCTCCCTATTTTTTCCAAAGTAGAGACAATTTAGTGACCTCCTCTACACTGCCAGCAGGACTCAAGGAGGTGTGTGTGTTTGAAAATAGTGAAGCAGAGATATTGGAGGGTGAGAAAATAGATTCCGATAAGAAGAGGATAGTGACATTGTGGTCAGGGCATTACTTTCAGGGGTGGTGTGCTACCTGAATGAGATAAGGGGAATGTTTATGCAGATAATTCCCTCCAAACACAGAGCACATTGCTTTGGATTGTTTTTGTCCAAAAGTTTTCACCCATTATTTGTCATCTGCATTTAACTGAGGTGGCTTAGTGGATGCAAGACGGAGAGATGTGGAATTTGAAACAGGAGGAGCAGAAAACTAGAAAACACCCCGAGCTGCAATTGTTTGATGTGTTTTCTCTGGCCAACAGAGAGGTGTGTGATGCTCACAGGGTCTAATTAGGTGCTTTCTTGTTTCAGGGGAAATTATAGGTTTGCATCTCCCTGCTCTTCCAAGGAGAAAAATTTAAATAATTTTATTCGTTGTCATTTCTGTTTGTTTAAGAGTTTTAAAATGACATTTCTCTGGCATATTTAGGCTTTTTCAGATGCGTGGTTCTGGTTCTTGTTGAACATCCATTCAAAATGAACAAAAGAATTACAAATAGTGTCTTTAGGTGTTTTTTTTTTGTTGTTGTTTTTTTTTGTTTTTTTTAGATGTATTTTAGAAATGCATTTTTTTGTGTATGTAGAACTCATCAGTTGTTTAAACGTTTCTGTATTATACACTCCATCATATACTGCTATCTGAGTCTCACGGTTTATAAAGCTCATTTCACTTTTCAGAATTACATACAGTCAGTGCATTTTCCTGTCGACTTACAGCTATATAATGCGTTTGCGTTTACATTTGCCTACCTAAAACCTCTGCATTACTTCCACCCTTCCTCACTGCAATCTTTTGAGCTGCCATTCACTGTGAGAGTTCAGATTCTGGTACTGATGAGAGAGGTATTGTCTGTTTTGCAGAAATGTCCGTTAAACGGCGCGTGCCGCTAAATCGAGGGACGGCAACAGCAGGTCCTCTTGGTGACAGTTGCCCACCCTCCCAACCCTCTGGAATGGCAGGTGTCTGATGGCTCTCCATCTCTCCTATCATGCCTTTGTCAGGTCTGACACAGGTAATATGCAGTGGGGTGCCATGCCATCCACAGCACAGGTGATGTACATATCATTTTCCTGGCTGACTGATTGAAGACTGTAATCTGGGTAGGACTGTCTCTCTGATTACAGCCATCCGTCTGCGGCAGGAAAAACACAGAGGAAGTGCTGCAGCTGGGTTCGGTGCTGTGCGCAACGCCGCCGATGTGTTCTCTCTCTCCACATCCCTGAGAGTGCACTGCCCTGAAGGCTGTCGCAATCTCCATCCCATTTGTGCTCTGCTTATGTCTGTTGATGAGACACATCGTGCGCTCAGTGGTCAAACAGTGGCTGTCTGCAAGCATCTAACTCATACATCCACCTGACTTCCAAGGTCACTGCACTCCCTGGGGAGAAAACACAAAATCCTCCACAAAAGGAGAGGAACCTTCTCGTAATGCCTCGTTTTTGGAGTTGTGTTTCACTATTTTCTCTGACTAGCCATGATTACAGTCTAGGCCTCTTTACAGGAGTGACCCCTGCAGCAGTCTACACCGGGCTCACAGATTGCTGCAAAGGCCAGTGAGTAAGTGGCTGGAAGAATGGGTGTTTTACATGAAGGAACACTTTTCTTTTGAAAGCCTGTCACATACACGCAATTGTCCCTTCTCACACATATGCACACTCTTTGAAAGAGTGCCTTGAATCTATTTTGTCAGGGATGTTTCCCACAAAGGCACACTGCCATCCCTGTAACCTTGTCTTTCACATTAGTCTCGTCTGTAAATGAGGGAAATTTCAGTTTTGACAGTAGGTCGCTGCTCGGCAGACGATATGTAACACATTAGCGCATGTGCCGTAGCGCATTAGCATGGTTTCCCGTGGGAGAGGTGATGTGTTCAGGGCGATTGCTCCTGACACGCGTTACTGCACTTACACTGCGTTAGAACTGCCATCATTACCACTTCCTGCCCGTTCTCATGGCAACTCATGGTCATGTGGAGCAGCATTAGCAGGTATCGCCATGGTGAAATAAATATCATCAGACTCTGCTGAAAGAAGCTCTCTCCTCATTATCTAATTGGGTGCCTTTAAGTCAGTAAGACGGCTTAGTAATACAGAAAGTTGAGGGCTGAGTTATCATTTATTTATTTATTTAAATTCCTGTTATAACCAGTGTCAGTGATTATTTGGGTTATTTAGGCCAAGATGGATGTTAACACTATTGAATTGAGTAAAATTATGTGTTTGGCCTTGCATTATTTTTGTGTCTTTTGATTTTTTTTTTTTTTTTTTTTTTAAACTTGTCTTTCATTTTTATTTTTTTGAACCCACCAGGACCAATGATACAGCATGTTCCTCTTTGTTTTAGTTGACAGACATCTATCAAGTTATCATACAAATATCTGGCACATATATTTGACAAAGTATCTGCTGAAACTATTTATTCTTGTAAAGTAAGCATCAAATTAGTTTTTGACTCATGTTGTCCCGTCCACCCCTTCTTCTCCACCCCACCAAACCCCCCCTTCAGATTTTCTCGTCAAATTGTCTCCTCCACCCACTCTTGTCTCTCTCCTTGTTTTTGCCGTCCAAATGAGCGGCTTGGGAAATAAAGGAGAGGAACTTTACATTGTGCTGGAAAAGGAAGGAAAATTACGGGCAGTGTCAGATAATTGAGCTTGTCTTAAGAGACGCGCTAATAACAGGCGGAGACACGGAAGACGTGTCAGTCGGCGCGCGCGCTGACAGTCTCTCTCGGTCGCTGATGAGCTGTTTAGAGCGAAATTGTTCCACACAAACAGCGTCGTCATTACGAGCTGGCAAGGCGCTCGCATGTGTGTGTACCCAATTCGGCTCGAACTGACAGAATCCAATTGACCGGGGGGACACATTCATGCACTTTTATTTTCTTTATCTTCGCCAACAATGCATATAATTACTGCGGCAAGTAAAACTGAAAATAGAATTTCGCAGCGTGCGGCGCGCGGCAAAAACAATGCGCGCGCTGTCAGCGCAAACCTCCGCGCGCCTGATGAAGCGGCCCGCTCGGTATTTACTCGCAGTTGGGGGGGAAATGTTTCAGACTGAGACAGCCTCCCACTCTCTCTCGCTGTCTCTCTCTCTCTCTCTCTCTCTCTCTCTCTGTCTCTCTGCTGCTCTCACCTTCCTATCACTAGCCAGCAGCACATGCTAGCATTTGCTCACTCGCCCCTGCGCTCACGAGACTGACAAGAGCGGTAATGAAGAAGTAACGTTGTTAAGACGCAGCGTCCAAACTGCTCCTTTTCCATTTGCTCTGCTTTGTGTGCGCGCGCGCGTTCTGTCAGGGCGACACTTGTTCCTCTGAAAAGTTATTATTTTCTTATCGAAGGTGAAACCACAATTGGTTTCATAGTGAGCTCTCTGTCCACCCCCTGCTGATCCTTTAGGGGCATGACCTTTGACCTGAATTCCCTACTGTTGGGGGAAAATTGGTAGAAATATTATAGTGCTTTCTAATGGGAATTCAATTTCAGTTTAATTTTCTTTCTATAGCACTTTTGTCATTGTCACAAAGCAGCTGTACAGAAATCTGGATCTAGATTTAGATCCCTAATGAGCAAACCAGAGACGACAGTGAAAAGGAAAAACTCCCTAAAGACGACATGATGAAGAAACCTTGAGAGGAGCCAGAATCAAAAGGGAACTTATCTACTCCTCGGTGACACCGATTAGAAGGATTATAAACTGTTACTCTTCTACAATTATATACTATATAGTACTGAGATTGTTGAAAAGATGTTCAGTATGAGGATCAGGTTCTTTATGAACACAGCAGAAGTTTAAAGGTACTACAGTGTACAAAAAAGTCTACAGTATCCGAGAGAATGTATCCACTGAAGAATGGGTGAGTCTTGGGTGTAGACTGTTATACGAGTACAATCTTTAGGATATCCATGTGGGATCACACACAGCAAACTGCCGGCCTGCTGGATTCCCTTACACATCATCTCATCAGAGTGGTCTTCAAGAGTCCACTCACTATTCCCTCAGTTACAGAGCCAGGATTTTTTCAGTGTGCAATTCCGTGAATTGTCGTACATTTTCAGGAAAAAAAGGTTACTAAACTGTACTTTTCCTTGTGGCTGGGGTGGTCCCCTCAAAAATCTCTTTTGTACCGTTAGTGTATATCTTTTACCTAGATAAGTGTACGTTTAAATTTTTACACTAAAAACATATTTAATTTGTACCTTTAAAATGATCTATATATTCTGAATAACTTAAAGTTACACTATATCCACATTTCCAGGTGAATGGTACAAACTAAAGGTAAGAAAGATGTAATCTTAAGCGCATCACCCCAGTTTAGTACTATTGTTTCTGAGAGTGCATCTTAATGGGATATTTGCTAGTTTCATCTAGTTTCAGGGTTCTCAACTCCATACTGGGGACCCACTACCCTGCATAATACAGGTTTCTTTCCTCCCAAGGAAGGATCATTACAGATGCCCATTAGCTCCATCAAATCACCAATAATCCACAGCCTATTACCTTAAGGTCACCATAAGAGACCACCATATTCTTCTAGAACACCTCAGGATCCCATTAGAAAACAATCAAACCTGTCTTAGAATCTGTCACACATCACCTGTTAAAGTATTAGGACACTTTAGGTATAAACCTATATGGAAAACACCAATGGTCTAACCAATCTGAGTCAATTCAAAACCACCAGACGAAAGAGAAACCTGTGGTGGTTCTTTTTGCACATGCTTGGCCTCTCTCTGTCTCTCAGCATGCAATAGTTAGCTCCTTGAATCTGGCCAATTCAGTTTTATTGTCGTCTCATACATGTACACTCAGAATCAAAATACAATACAGTGCAGAGCCAATGTGCATTTACATTACATTCCTCCCACAGATGCATTTATCCAAATGCATTTACAATTTAGGCAGGATACAATGCAAGTGCAGCACAGTTTAAAAAAAGACAAGTGGATATGTAAGTCCACAGCACAAGAGCACGATCAGTGTAAACTATACATTGTAGTTTGTCCTCGTGTCCCTTCTTGTCTTTGCAAGGCCCTTTCAAGTCCAACAATCCAAGGATCAATTTCTTTCATACAGTTTCTTTCAACAGTTTTATAGTGAGCTGCTTGAACATCTAGCTCAGTGAGTATGTGAGAAGTGTGTGCATGTGTGCAAGAGGACTTGTTGTCCTCCATCGTTACCCTACAACTTGACCGTTATCAAAAACGGAAATATGTCTAGCCAGAGGGATGAGTGTTGCTTTCTGGGGGGGGGGGGGGGGGGGGGGGGGGGGGGGGGGGGGGGGGGGGGGGGGGGGGGGGGGGGGGGGGGGGGGG